>CM046950.1:130265154-130903255 GCA_025698515.1 Gossypium sturtianum
GTTTAAGTTTTATGTATATATAAATGAGGATTAAGTTCGGGAAAAGCTAAAATGTGCGAAATTGTATACCGAACACTAAGTGTGCGAAATCGGTCAATGAGCACTAAGTGTGTGAAATTAAATACCGAGCACTAAGTGTGTGAAATCGGTTGTTCAGCACTAAGTGTGCGAGAAGTTAAATGTAACGGCACTAAGTGTGCGATACGTTACGAGAATTTGGCACTAAGTGTGCAAGGTATTAGTATGACGACTCTAAGCATGTGATACGTGATAAGGTTTTTGCATTGAGTGTGCAGGTTTGCCGATCTTTTAATTTAATTAGTTAACGAAGGTGTTTAACAGGATAAATTGAACAGGTATGCGATGATAAATCATCTTTTGAATAATAAGTAAGTTTTAGATGTTGAAATGAAAATTTTATATTATACGTATTTATATGTGATTTATATGGATTGAAAGGTAAGAAATAAAATTTAGTAGTTAATATGTATATACTTGTACAAATGTATTTGTATTTGTTTTGAGATGAGGGATGGATTATAGATCTAGGTGAATGCTATTATTGAACGTTGGGACATTCGGCTTAAGGGTTATGAAATGTGAAAGTTGTATAATATAATGTTTTAATACATTGTTATGTAATTGCTTATAACTTACTAAGCTATGATAGCTTACTTTATGTGGTTGTTGTATTGTTCATTAGATTTTGGAGTCAAGATTCGAGCTCGGGGATCATCTTCAAGTCTATCACACTATCAACTAATTTATGTATTTTATAAGCTGAATTTCTTTTGAAACTATGGCATGTATAGGCTATGTCACTCTTTTAAGTTCACTATGAATGTGATGTATATAAATACCATGCGAAAATGGCTTGATTTCTAAGCTTGAGTTTGATTATGTTTGATCATGGTGCTAATTGTTGTTTATATCCGGTCATGTTATAAGCTTATTTGGAAGTATATTTTATGGTATTTATATATGTGATGTTTGGCTACATGAATTTGGCATTGAGTAATGATATGTATGATGTATAATCGGCCTTGTAAGTAGCTCATTTTGGAAGCATGATATGTGGTATATTTTAGTTGATGAATGTACTTTTGCTTTAATGTATATGTACCTATAAGTTATGTTACGAGATGACTATGCTATGCCTTGTGAATTTGACTATTTGATGTGGCTTATTAATGACCTAAATATATATATATATATATTTACGTATAATTACTTTGTGGAATGATTTGGAAATGTTGTAAATGATAAAATTTGATTCGGTCATATTATGAAATAAATTATGGTATATTTGGTTAATAGTTAATGGGATAGATTAATAAGAATGGTTGTCTCGATTTATGATTGGTATATGAAATGAAATATGTTTGATTATGAAATAGGTATTCGAATATCATGAATGAGATGCTTGCATGATTTGAATATTATAAGTAATAAAGCATGATTGGTTCTTAATTGGCTATATGTTTTAAATATGCGCAAATTTGACATATATGAATGGGTGTATAGTTGCTATTTGAGTTTGAAAATCTTTTGTAAGAAGTCGATATGTTTTTATGCGTGAATTGTAATAAATGAGTGTGCTGAATTGTGTTATGTTAGGTAATGCCTCGTAACCTTAATCTGGCGACGGATACGGGTTAGGGGTGTTACATTTTATTGGTATCAGAGCTACGATTTAGTCGGTTCTCGGACTAACGTAGCGCGTGTGAGTCTAGCTATACATGCCATAATTTTTACTGTGATAGTGTGATGACTTTTGACCGTGAAATATGTTTTTCTTCTTTCGTATAGTAAATGGATACTAATCCCGAGCGAGCCGTAGTCGATGATGTCGAGAGTGTGGCGCTTGCTCCCGCGCAAGGGACCGTACCGGTTGAATCTCGACCAGCTACGAGTAACCAAGATGAGGGGGCTAAACAAGCCTTCTTTAGTATAATGAATGATTGGTTTAATCATTACATCCGGACTAATCTGGCTGTTCAGCAACCCTCGAATCCTGATAATCCACCTGTAGTGCCTGTGGTACCTCCAATCATTAATCCTGAGAGATTAAATAAGCCTCCGATTGACAGAATCAGAAAATACGGAGCTCAAGAGTTTAGAGCCGTAGCAGATGATGATGCTGAACGAGCTGAATTTTGGCTCGATAATACAATTCGTGTTTTTGATGAACTATCTTGTACGCCTGAAGAGTGCCTAAAATGTGCTATATCTTTATTATAGGATTCTGCATACTATTGGTGGAACACTCTAGTTTCGATTATTCCGAAGGAGCGGGTCACTTGGGATTTCTTTCAGACAGAGTTTCGCAAAAAGTATATTAGTCAGCGATTCATCGATCAAAAACGCAAAGAATTTCTCGAGCTTAAACAGGGTCGTATGATTGTATCTGAATATGAACGCGAGTTCGTGAGACTCAGCAGATATGCTCGCGAGTGTGTTTCATCCGAGGCTGCTATGTGTAAAAGATTTGAAGAAGGGTTGAACGAAGACATAAAATTTCTCGTTGGTATACTTGAAATAAATGAGTTCGTGGTACTTGTTGAGCAAGCCTGCAAAGTCGAAGAGTTAGGAAAAGAGAAACGAAAAGCTGAGTTCGAAGCTAGATATTTTCGTAAGAGGTCAGCGGGTAAAACTTCTCAATCGGCATCGAAGAAGTTCAAAAATGACAGTAGCCGGTCCAAGACTAATGCTGGGTTTTCTATACGAGAGCGACTACCAGTGGGTTCACGAGCCACCTCAATAGCTAGTGTTGACATTACTCGATTTAATAAACCCGAGTGTCAACAGTGTGGTAGGCGACATTTTGGTGAATGTTGGGGTAAATTCAACAACCGAGCTTGCTACAAGTGTGGTTCGAAGGATCATTTCATTCGGGATTGCCCGGAGTTAGCTGAGAAGGATAATGCTTAGAGTGTGAGATCGAGCGGTGTTACAGTTAGAGGTAGACCACACCGAAATGTGAGAGGTAGAAGCGGCACTCAAAGAGGGGCTTCGGATACAGTTACTTGATCAGAGGCTCGTGTGCCTGCCAGAGCCTATGCCATTCGTGCCCGAGAGGAGGCTTCATCTACAGATGTCATCACTAGTATATTTACTCTCTTTAATACTAGTGTAATTGCTCTGATTGACCCCGGTTCAACTCATTCTTATGTGTGTGAAACATTAGTATTCAGTAAGACTTTACCTGTTGAGTCTATTGAGTTTGTGATTCAGGTTTCGAACCCCCTGGGCCGGTGTGTGCTAGTTGATAAGATGTGCAAGAATTGCCCTTTGATGATCCGAGATTCATGCTTTCCGGCTGATTTGATGTTACTACCATTTGATGAGTTTGATATCATCCTCGGTATGGATTGGTTAACCGTGCACGATGCAGTAGTGAATTGTAGACAAAAGACTATTGATTTGTGGTGCCAGAATAATAAAATAATTCGAATTGAGTCTACTGATTTAAATGGGTTACCAGCAGTGATATCCTCGATGTTGGCTCGGAAACATATGAGAAAGGGTTGTGAAGCTTACTTTGCTTATGTGATGGATAGTAAGGTGACCGAAAAGAAGATTAAATCTGTACCTATTGTATGTGAGTATCCAGATGTGTTTCCGAAAGAATTACCGGGTTTGCCACCTGTTCGGGAGGTAGAGTTTGGTATTGAGTTAGTGCCAGGGACGACTCCGATCTCGATAGCTCCGTATAGAATGGCACCGACTGAATTAAAAGAGTTGAAAGCTCAGTTGCAAGAGTTGACTGATAGAGGTTTTGCTCGATCGAGTTTCTCTCCTTGGGGTGCGCCAGTGTTTTTCATGAAAAAGAAAGATGGAACTTTGAGAATGTGCATCGATTACCGACAGCTCAATAAAGTGACCATAAAGAATAAATACCCGTTGCCGCGCATTGATGATCTATTCGATCAGTTAAAGGGAGCCTCAGTATTTTCGAAGATTGATTTAAGATCGGGTTATTATCAGTTGCGAGTTAGAGACTCTGATGTGCCTAAGACTGCTTTCCGAACAAGATACGGCCATTACGAGTTTTTGGTGATACCGTTCGGACTCACTAATGCCCCTGCTGTTTTCATGGACTTGATGAATCGGGTATTCAGACAGTATTTGGATCAGTTCGTGGTTGTGTTTATAAATGACATTTTGATCTATTCGCGATGAAATCGAGCATGCCGAACATTTGAGACTTATGTTACAAATTTTGCATGATAAGCAGTTGTACGCAAAATTTAGTAAATGTGAGTTCTGGTTACGTGAAGTTAGCTTCTTGGGGCATGTTGTTTCAGCATCTGGTATTCGGGTTGATCCGAGTAAGATTTCGGCTATACTTGATTGGAGACCCCCGCGGAATATTACTAAAGTTTGAAGTTTTCTAGGACTTACCGGTTATTATAGACGCTTTGTGAAAGGCTTCTCGATGATTGCAACTCCGATGACAAAGCTACTTCAAAAAGATGTTAAATTCGAGTGGACGGAGAAGTGCCAGAAGAGTTTCGATCAGTTGAAAACTTTATTGACTGAAGCTCCAATGCTTGTTCAGTAGAGTCGGGTAAAGAGTTCGTTATTTTCAGTGATGCATCCTTGAATGGTTTGGGCTGTGTTTTGATGCAGGAGGGTAAGGTTGTAGCATATGCCTCGAGATAGTTAAAACCGCACGAAAAGAACTATCCGACACACGATCTCGAATTGGCCGCTATAGTCTTTGCTCTGAAGATATGGTGCCACTATCTATTCGGTGAAAAATGCCATGTCTATTCCGATCATAAAAGCCTAAAGTACTTAATGACTCAGAAGGATCTGAATATGAGACAACGATGATGGTTAGAATTGTTAAAAGACTATGAGCTTGTGATTGATTATCACCCGGGAAAAGCTAATGTGGTTGCTGATGCCCTAAGCCGAAAATCACTGTTTGCTTTACGTGCAATGAACGCAGATATAGCTATGATTGACGATGGTGCGATTATTGCAAAATTAAAAGCGAGACCTTTATTTGTTCAACAGATTTGCGAAGCTCAAAAGGTTGATAATGACTTAATAGCAAAAAGGAATCACTGTGGTTTGAATACTGACTCAGAATTTCAGATTGATACTGAGGGATGCTTGCGGTTCAGAAACCGAATATGTGTACCAAAGGATCCTGAGTTGATTCAGATGATTTGTAATAAAGCTCATAATAGTAGATTGACTATTCACCCGGGTAGCACGAAGATGTATAACGATTTGAGACAGCATTATTGGTGGCACGGTATGAAAAGAGATATTTCAGACTTCGTGTCGAAATGTTTGATATGTCAACAAGTAAAAGCAGAACATCAGGTGCCATCTGGATTACTTCAGCTGATCATGATACCCGAATGGAAATGGGATCGAGTCACGATGGATTTCGTATCTGGGTTACCATTGACACTGAGCAAGAAAGATGCAATCTAGGTTATTGTTGATAGATTGACGAAGTCGGCTCACTTTATTCCGGTCCGTACAGATTACTCGCTGGATAAGCTAGCTGAATTGTACATTTCTCAAATTGTACGATTACACGGAGTACCTATTTTTATTGTTTCAGATAGAGATCCGAGGTTTACATCGCGGTTTTGGAAGAAACTGTAAGATGCATTAGGTACTAAATTGAATTTTAGCACCGCTTTCCGCCCTCAAATGGATGGTCAATCCGAAAGAATTATTCAAATACTTGAGGATATGTTGAGATTTTTTGTTCTCGAGTTTGAGGGTACGTGGGAACGTTACTTGCCTTTGATTGAATTTGCGTACAATAATAGCTTTCAATCGAGTATCAAAATGGCACTTTACGAGGCTTTGTACGGTCGTAAATGTTGTACACCTTTGTATTGGACCGAACTAAGTGAAAGCAAAATACACGGGGTTGATCTAATCAAAGAGAATGAACAGAAAGTAAAAGTGATCCGCGAAAGTTTGAAAGCAGCGTCAGGCTGTCAGAAATCCTATGCGGATTTGAAACGTAAAGATATAGAGTTTCAGATTGGTGACCGAGTATTTTTGAAAGTCTCGCCGTGGAAGAAAATACTTAGATTTGGTCGCAAGGGAAAGCTGAGTCCGAGATTTATTAGGCCGTACGAAATTATTGAGCATATCGGGCCGGTTGCGTACAGGTTGATGTTGCCACCTGAGTTAGAAAAGATCCACAATGTTTTCCATGTTTCGATGCTTCGATGATATAGATCCGATCCTTCTCATGTGATTAGTCCGTCAGAGATTGAGATTCAGTCTGATTTGACCTATGAGGAAGAACCGATTCGTATTTTGGCTCGCGAAGTGAAAGAGTTGCGTAATAAGAAAATCTCGTTGGTGAAAGTACTGTGGCCTAAGCACGGGGTCGAGGAAGCAACTTGGGAGCTTGAGGATTCAATGAAAGAACGTTATCCTAACCTATTAACCGGTAAGATTTTCAGGGACGAAAAATCCCTAAGGGGGGGAGAGTTGTAATAGCCCGATTTTTTACCCTAATCGGAACAGTGGTTTCGGGACCACAAATTCGAGTTAGTAAAATATTTTAATATTATATTCGGTACTTATGATATATGATTGAGCATGTGTTAAAGTTTCGTGAGTTAATTTGTCCGTTTGTGTGTTTAATTTAAGGAAAAGGACTAAATCGAATAAGTGGTAAAAGTAGCCTTTTATTTGATTGTGTGATCAAATTGATGTGTCTTTATAAAGATGAGGCCTTATGTTGTAAATTACCCTTTTTGCAAGTGTAGCGGATGGCAACATGCATACATTATGCTTTTATATGTTTATTATATTAGTTAAGTTAATAATAATAAAATAATATTATAATGTTATAATAAAATAAAACAAAAACAAACATGCATTTGGTTCATCTTTCTTGACCGAATACTAAAGAAAAGAGAGGAAAAATCTAAGCTACTTTCGGCATTTGGAAGCTTTGATTTAGGTATGTGTTTTGTTCAGTTTTTGATAATTTTTACGTTTTTGAGATCGTTGCTATGAAATATATAAAGCCCATGCTTCAAAATTTGATTTTGATGAATATTTTGAGTTAGGCCATTGATGATAGCTTGTGATTTTTGTTGTTTGATGATGAAATATCAAAGATATGTGAGGGATTAACATGTTTTGTCTTTGAGTTTTTGATGAATTTGAGTAATTTGGACTAATTACAAAAATAAATTTTTGAGGGACTAAAATGTGAAATAAATGAAATGTATGGACTTGTATGAGTATGGTTAGTATTCGGCCTAAGCATAGTGTGTGCAAATTTTGTGTATTTTGTGTTTTGTGCAATAGGGACTAAATTGTAAAAAGTGTGAAATGATAGGGGCAAAATGGTAATTTGCCCATTTATGTTTTTTTTTTAGACTAAATTTAATGAAAATATGTTGAATGAGCTTAATTTGAAATTATTTAGATCAAGAACAAAAAGGATCGAGGATTGGATCGGGAAAAAACGTTGATCGAATAGTCGGAAACATAGTCCGTCGATACTCAAGTAAGTTTTTAAGCAATCATGTTGTATGGAATTTATCTATAATGATGTACCTAAAATTTAATGGAAGTATGTATACTGATTTTTTTTATATAGCCGAATGTATTATCTATATATGTTTAAAGTATAACCAAATGAGAGGTGGGTATATATGTCATTGGTTCACCCGAATGTGATGTGTATATGTATATATATATATATCAATGATATAGTCAAATGTGGTATTGAATTGAGAGATGATGACATCCGAATGTGATGTGTATATATATGTCAATGATATAACCGAATGTGACATTCAATTGAGGAATGAATATAACCGAATGTGATGCATATGTATGGCAATGATATAATTGAATGTGATGTTGATTATAGAAATGAAATAAGTTATTTTGTATATATGCAATTGAGGTTTAAGTTTTATGTATATATAAATGAGGATTAAGTTCGGGAAAAGCTAAAATGTGTGAAATTGTATACCGAACACTAAGTGTGCGAAATCGGTCAATGAGAACTAAGTGTGCAAAATTAAATACCGAGCACTAAGTGTGCGAAATCGGTTGTTTAGCACTAAGTGTGCGAGAAGTTAAATGTAACGGCACTAAGTGTACGATACGTTACAAGAATTTGGCACTAAGTGTGGAAGGTATTAGTATGACGACTCTAAGCATGTGATACGTGATAAGGTTTTTGCATTGAGTGTGCAGGTTTGCCGATCTTTTAATTTAATTAGTTAACGAAGGTGTTTAACAGGATAAATTGAACAGGTATGCGATGATAAATCATCTTTTGAATAATAAGTAAGTTTTAGATGTTGAAATGAAAATTTTATATTATACGTATTTATATGTGATTTATATGGATTGAAAGGTAAGAAATAAAATTTAGTAGTTAATATGTATATACTTGTACAAATGTATTTGTATTTGTTTTGAGATGAGGGATGGATTATAGATCTAGGTGAATGCTATTATTGAACGTTGGGACATTCGGCTTAAGGGTTATGAAATGTGAAAGTTGTATAATATAATGTTTTAATACATTGTTATGTAATTGCTTATAACTTACTAAGCTATGATAGCTTACTTTATGTGGTTGTTGTATTGTTCATTAGATTTTGGAGTCAAGATTCGAGCTCGGGGCTCATCGTCAAGTCTATCACACTATCAACTAATTTTGGTATTTTGTAAGCTAAATTTCTTTTGAAACTATGGCATGTATAGGCTATGTCACTCTTTTAAGTTCACTATGAATGTGATGTATATAAATGCCATGCGAAAATGGCTTGATTTCTAAGCTTGAGTTTGGTTATGTTTGATCATGGTGCTAATGGTTGTGTATATCCGGTCATGTTATAAGCTTATTTGGAAGTATATTTTATGGTATTTATATATGTGATGTTTGGCTACATGAATTTGGCATTGAGTAATGATATGTATGATGTATAATCGGCCTTGTAAGTAGCTCATTTTGGAAGTATGGTATGTGGTATATTTTAGTTGATGAATGTACTTTTGCTTTAATGTATATGTACCTATAAGTTAAGTTATGAGATGACTATGCTATGCCTTGTGAATTTGACTATTTGATGTGGCTTATTAATGACTTAAATATATATATATTTTACGTATAATTTCTTTGTGAAATGATTTGGAAATGTTGTAAATGATAAAATTTGATTCGGTCATATTATGAAATAAATTATGGTATATTTGGTTAATAGATAATGGGATAGATTAATAAGAATGGTTGTCTCGATTTATGATTGGTATATGAAATGAAATATGTTTGATTATGAAATAGGTATTCGAATATCATGAATGAGATGCTTGCATGATTTGAATATTATAAGTAATAAAGCATGATTGGTTCTTAATTGGCTATATGTTTTAAATATGCGCAAATTTGACATATATGAATGGGTGTATAGTTGCTATTTGAGTTTGAAAATCTTTTGTAAGAAGTCGATATGTTTTTATGCATGAATTGTAATAAATGAGTGTGTTGAATTGTGTTATGTTAGGTAATGCCTCGTAACCTTAATCCGGCGACGGATACAGGTTAGGGGTGTTACAGCAAAACTCTCCAAATGCCGAAAGCCACAAAAAAAATTCGTAATACCCCTTAAAAGACCCAAAAACGGCACTCATTTACCCTCCTAAGCCGAATTTATACACTTCCCACTTCCCAAAACGGCACCAACTCGTCACATTTTCCAGCTCCTAACTTTTCTCCCTGATAACTCCTCAATCTCATCCTAAATTTTCTCCATGATAAGCTCCTACAATCTCTCCATGACAATTTCAAACCTCTCATCCATCAGACTTTCACTGCAACACAAACTCTAGCCGTCCTAACAACAAAATAAATACCCCAATAAAATACCATGCCACTACTCGAACCTTGGACTCCCTTGCCTGCTAATGACGCCACCTCCCTACTCCTTAAGTGGCGCCACTTTGCCACTAGACCACAAGCTCTTTTGTGTCATTTTTCTTCTTCATTTTTCTAAAAGGCCTACTAACTGAAGTCACAATTCCCTTGGGGCTAAAACCAAAATTTTTCCTATACCCTTACTTGATCCCAGAACAACTCCAACACCCCTAGACACTCCAAATTCATTAACCCCCAAAGCCCACATGCCAATTGTCATTTTCTCGCTCACTTAAAAATTTTCTGAGACCCAAAGCCCAAAGCCCAATAGGCCCAATTCTTCTAGGCCCAAATTCGGGGCGTTACATATATGGTTGAATCTTCTTGTTTATGACATTATAGATTAGGTCATTTGAATTATAGAAAATTGAATGACATGCATAAGTTAGATTTAATTCATGTTTTTAATAATAATATTGAAAAATGCAATACATGTATGTTGACTAAAATTACAAGAAATCCTTTCCCTAAGGTCAAAAGGAAAACAAAGTTGCTTGATTTGATACGTTGTGATTTAAGTGACATGCATAATACTCCTACATTAGGTGGAAAGAAATATTTTATTACTTTTATTGATGATTGTTCTAGATATTGTTGTGTATATTTATTACATTCAAAAGATGAAGCGCTTGATAAATTTAAAGTTTATAAATCTAAAGTTGAATTTCAGTGTGAATCATTTATCAAGTGCTTAAGATAGGATAGAGGTGGAGAATACTATAATCCAAGTTATTTTGAATCCACTGGGATTGTCCATCAAGTTTCAGCCCCTTACACACCACAACAAAATGATGTAGCTGAAAGGAAAAACAGAGTCTTAACTGAAATAGTAAATTCAATGTTATCATATTCAAGTCTTAAATAAGGTTTTTGGGGAGAATCTGTTCTAACAGCTTATCGTATATTGAATTGAGTTTCTAATAAGAAAACTAAAAAAAACCCTATGAACAATGGAAGAAAATGAAACCAAACCTTAATTATTTGAAGGTTTGGGGCTGTAGAGCTATTGTCAAAGTTCCAACACCTAAACGTAAAAGGTTAGGTGAAAAAGAAATTGAATGCATATTTATAGGATATGCACATAATAGCAAAGCATATAAGTTCATGGAAATTGAACCAAATGATTCAATTTTAGTTAATATTGTTATTGAATCAAGAGATGCTATTTTAGATGAAAATAGATTTAATTCTATTTTAAGATAATTACATCCACAATAATTAACTCATTCTTCAAATGAGAATGAGATTCCATTGGAACAAATTGATAATAATGATGAATCTTCTCAAGAATTAAAAAGAAGTAAAAGAATTAAAAAGGTCGAAGATTTTAGGACCAGATTTCATTATGTTCCTTATAGAAGGAAAATGTGAAAGTATATGCAATAAGATACATTATTGTTATAATACGAAATCTGATCCTATTACATTTGAAGAGGCAATGAAATCTCAAGACTTTGCTTTTTGGAAAGAAGTAATAAATGATGAGATGGACTCAATAATGGGAAATCAAACTTGGATCTTCCACCGGGTTCTAAAATAATAGGTTGTAAATGGATCTTAAAAAAAAATGAAGGTCGATGGAACCATTGATAAATTTAAAGCAAGGTTGGTAGCCAAAGGTTTTACACATAAAACAAGGTATTGATTTCTTTGATACCTATGCTCCTGTAGCAATAATTGCTACGATTAGACTCTTAATATCACTTACCTCAATGTATAATTTGGTTGTTCACCAAATGGATGTTAAAATTGCATTTTTAAACGGTGAATTGGAAAAGGAAGTGTACATGGAACAACCGGAAGGATTTGTTGTTCCAGGACAAGAGCATAAAGTATGTAAGCTTATTAAATCTCTATATGGACTTAAATAAGCACCAAAGCAATGGCACCAAAAGTTTGGCAAGGTTGTTTTCGCTAATGGCTATAAAATAAATGAATTCGATAAGTGCATATATAACAAATTTGAAAATGGAAAAGGTGTCATAATTTGCTTATATGTAGATGACATGCTCATTTTTGGCACGGATTTGGAACAAATAGAAAACAAAAAGAAATTCTTGTCAAAAAACTTTTCTATGAAGGATATGGGTGTAGCAGATGTTATTCTTGGGATTAAAATAACCCGAGAGGAAAACACTATAGCTTTATCACAATCACATTACATTGGAAAGGTGTTTAAAAAGTTTGATCTTTTCAATTGTATACCAACATCTACACCTATGGATTCTCAAATAAAATTAGTATCTAATACTGGTAGGGAAATTGATCAATTGAAATATGTAAGTCTAATTGGTTGTCTTATGTACATAATGACTTGTACAAGACCAGATATTGCCTATGCTGTTGGAAAATTGAGTAGGTACACAAGTAATTCAAGTAGTTTGCATTGGCAAACTTTGAATAGAGTACTTAGGTACTTAAAGAAAACTATTAACTATGGATTGTGTTATAATGGATATCCTTTAGTTTTAGAAGGGTATTCGGATGCTAGTTGGATTACAAGTTTAGAAGATCATGCATCTACTAGTGGATGGATATTCATTCTTAGTGGAAGAGCCATTTCTTGAGGTTCCAAGAAACAAACATGTATTACTAATTCTACCATGGCAATAGACTTTATTGCATTAGCCGCATCATATAAAGAAGTAGAATGGTTAAGAAATTTGTTTTATGATGTACCTTTATGGCCTAAGCCAATTTCAGCTATTTCTATCCGTTGTGATAGTGAGGCTACTCTAGCAAAGGCATATAGCCAAGTATATAATGGAAAGTCTAGACACATTGGATTAAGACATAACTATGTCCGACAATTAATGTTTGATGGAGTGATCACTATTAATTATGTGAGGTCAAGTGAAAATTTGGTGGATCCTTTGACAAAAAAGTCTTGCTAGAGATATAGCCAACAAGACCTCAAAAGTGATAGGACTAAATGTCACATCCCAAAATTGGGCCTAGAAGTTTCGAAGGTAATTTAGAAATTTTGGCTCGGAATGAGTTCAAAAATTTTGAAGTGTGGTAAACTGAAAATATATTCGTCTATGACTTTTGTAAACTAAATCAATTTGTGAAAATAATGTAGAAAAGACTTTCAATTTTAAAAAGAGGATTGTTTCGTAAAAGGGTGTATTTAAGAGTAGTTTTAAAGCAAATATACCAAGTTTTAAAATCAACCCAATTTATTCCCTTTAAACCCTACTTTTGACGTTTAAAAAAAAGAAAAGAAACATCTTCATCTTTTTCTTTGTATCGTCCATTAGAGAGAAAAAATCCTAAACTTCATCCTTCAATTTTTGGTCTTCATTACTCCAATCTCTTTTTTTCTATCATCTTCCAAACATTAAACCTCCCTAGAATTACAAAAAGAGCATCAAGAACACCATTGATTTTGCTATTGATTAACTTGTGGGTTTTATTGGATTTGCACCAAATGTCTGTTTTTCTTATAACGAAGGTAATGTTTTGTTTTCCTATTAGTTGCTAATGATATCTAGCCTTTTAAATTGAGTTTTTTTTATCTATTGAATCAAAAGTTTTGAATAAATGTTGAAATTTAGGTCATTAATGGCGAAACTCGAGATTTTGAATGAAAATGATGTTTCAAAGTGTCTTTCAACTTTTTTTAAGGTGATTAGAAGGTTTTTAAACTTTCCCTAAAGTTTCGTTGAAAGATTCTAAGGTTTTATTGAGTTTTCGTGAAAATGGCCATTGTACGTCGAAATTTCAGAACCATGAATCTGTGTAGTTTGAAGGTTGAGAATCATTCTTAAATAGATAATTAGATTATTGGAATCAGTTTTAAGCATTGGGAATGAGTAGGAATTAAGATATTTGAGTTTCGAATTTGCAAGTCGAAAATTTTAGTTCCAAGAGGAAGAAATCTTAGACATGTATTTTTGATTGTTTGGGTGTGTCTATAGCTGTAAATTAATTATGTTTGTTGTGTGGTTAATTTTAGTGAAGATTCGAAATCGTTGGAGCCTTCAACGAGCAAGACAAAAGGAAAGGAAAAGCTAGTTTAGGCTTTTAAAGACTAGGCAAAAGTGCAAACGGTGAGTGTTTGGAATCGCTGTTAGTAGACACGATTCATAGTGTTAATTGGGAGCTTAGGAGTAGCCTAAACCCTTACTCTAAGTTCCGAGTGTAAGCTTTCTTGTACCCCTCATTTAATTTGTAAATTATGTGATTGTGTGATGTGGATTGAGTATTAAGTTGAGATAATGTGACATGTTATATATATAGTGATAGCTCTTATGAATGTGTTAGTTGTGGACATATTAAACATGTTGAATGGCAATAATGATGTTGTGTTAGCGATATAAACGTGCAGTGAAAGTGTGCAGAAAACGGTAAATACATATGTGTTGAATTGTAGAATGTGATGCTGATGTGACAGGTAAAGTAAGTGAATATTGGTATGTAGTATGTGATAATCTGATTTTTAATGCATTCATATGTGAATGGATATGTGATGGCTCAATAAGCATAGTTGTGACACTTAAAGTGCAATTAAACGTGAATCCGATAAGTGTGCTATGTGTACAAATTGTGATTTGAATTGATGTTTATGAACATAGATTAAGTGTATAAGATCAGTAATTAAATGTGTGTATTGCGAATATTTTGGCCTTGTAATCTTGTGAAACCATTGGATACGGTTGGCATGCCATAGGATTGTGAGTACTCACCCTTGTGTTTTGTGAATTGGGCATTGAGGCCCCGAGACAGATTGGAAGGATAAGGGAATGTTGAGCTAAGATCTATTCACCGGGATATGTTGGTGTGTTGGAGAGTGTTTAGCTTTATGCTACACTTATGGGATATGTTAGACTCTTTGAGTCATTAGTGTGATGCAGATCCATGTATCCAATGTGTGGTGATAGAGCCCACTTTTATATTTCATGTTTCTAAGTTGCCAAATGATCGTTAAATGTGATTTTATAAAATGTCATGTATGCTTAAATATGTGATTGTAAAGCTAGATGAGTTAGTAGATATTGTATGAGTATTTTTGTAACACCCCTAACCCGTCTCTGTCGCAAAACTAAGGCTACGGAGCATTACCATACAATCAGAAACATTTAACATCATAATATTTAAGTAAATTACACATATCATAAACCATTCAATTGCATGCATTCTGTCCCTAAATCGAGCCCTCAAGGCCCTAAAAATAGCTTTGAGGCAATTCGAGACTAATTTGAAACAAAACAGGAAGTTTAGGGAAAAATTGCAAAAATTAGAAACAGGGGTCACACGCCCGTGTGAAATCACCCCAGGCTGTGTGACTTTTGAACAAGAGACACATGACCGTGTCCCATCCTATGTCCTTACCCATGTAACTCATTGAGTAGGGTCACACGCCCATGTGTCAGGCTGTGTAACTCATTGACTTGAACCCTAAGAAATTCTCAGATGACATACGGTCGTGTCGCCAGGCCGTGTGTCTCACACGGCCGTGTGATAGCCCGTGTCCCAGGCCGTGTGAACCCAAAATTTATCTAATATCAAACCATTTCATACCCAATTCATGCATAACCAACCAACCCATTTGTGCACACTTTCAAGGAACTAAAGCATCATTAAAAAACACATAATCATGCCATTTCAAACAACCTAATTCACCTATAAAATATGCCATTCAAAGGCACTACAATTGTATCCCAAAATCATTGACCTAAACATGCCAACATTACCTTATTTCATGCATAAATCTAGTTCAATTATGTACCCAAAACATGTCACAAATGACCACTTCCAAACCATCATCAGCTTACCAAAACACCATACATTTCAATTACATAAAAGTAGTAAAAATGACCTTACTTAGCAAGCATTACAAGTCCATCAACTAAACATAAACTTCAAAGACATAATCACTCTAAATCAACCATTTTATACATCCATGAGCCATCAATACAAAAGACCTATACATGCCATTATTAACCTTGGCCAAAATACTCAAAAACTACCGAATTGATTGCTGGATAGTGTGATAGGTCTCCGTTCCAAATCGATCAAGCTTCCGATAAACTATAAAACAAAGGAAAGAAACTATGTAAGTAATGGGTGCTTAGTAAGCTCGTATAAACTAAAACATAACTTACCATGTCATTTATACAATTTAAAGATTAAACATAATTCATCACGAATGCCATAAGCTTAGTAAAAACCTAAACAACATCACCAACTCATATGTTAGTATGCTTGTCCATGATATAAATGAAATTAACCATAAGATATGCAAATTTCCATATGTACTATCACCATTTAGTTCATAAATCCTTTCATAAAGTCATGATTCAATCTATTTGCATACTTACCATTTCGTTCCCTTTTCTTACCCGTTGAACCATCTAGAATTACATCGAATACTCGGGAAGCTCACACATAATGTGCTTTTACATATAACCGTCAACTTTTTTTTACATCAATGCTCACACGAGCTGTGAAATGGGTCTGCTCACACAAGCTGTGGGTCAAAATGTAAGCTACACGATACTGCTCACACGAGCTATGGAGAATCCACAACAAATGCAGGACCTCAGCCATCGGTAGGACATTCAAGACCAGCACTCGAAACATGAAATCCCTAATGACATGTCATTTGTATCCTAAGAATTCTTAAGGTTCAACCAGGGCTTGATAGCCGTCAATTCATCATAGCATTGATACATATATATAATAATTCATTTATATTAAACAGCATAGTAAACATTCAATTTAGCTATCATTAAAACGATTACAGTTCATACGAACTTACCTCGATAATTAGGGGCATAGTAATTTAGTCGAGCTAATCCGAAGCTTTTGCTTTTCCTCGATCTAAGTTCGTATGTGGTTTATCTTGATCTAAATAAATGTTTTCATTCAATTAAGTACTTATATAATTCAATTTAATCCATAATTCATATTTATGCAAAATTACAAATTTGCCCTTGACATTTTAACTTTTCACAATTCAGTTCTTAAGCTCATAACTTAGAATATAACCATTTCAAATTAATTCAAACCTAACCCATATTGTAAGGGACCTTAGAAAAACTCATATTTATCAACAATTCACAATAACACCCATGGATTTATACATTTAACAATTTAATCCCTATTTCCAAAATTAAACAAAAAATCACTTAACAAATCTTGTTTATTTTAAAACAAGGATTAATAATCTATCAACTAACATCAAAATACATTCAAGAATATCCATGTCAAGTCCCTCAACCTTTAACGTTTTTGTAAAATAAACCCTGGGCTACCTAGATTAAGCTAAAACAAACTCAAAAACATAAAAATTATTAAAAACGGGGCTTGAATGCATACCATGCAAGAAGAAATCAAAACTAAATCTCTCCCCTCTCTTCAATGGTGAATTTCGGTCAAACAAAAGAGAAATGGGGAAGATGATAGGATTTTCTTAGTTTATTTTAGGTTTAGTTTACCAATTTACCCTTTAAAAACTATCAAAATTTCAATAAAACCTAATCCATAATTATCCACTTGTTCATTAAATGTTATATTTACCATTCAAGTCCTTTAGTTTAAGATTTTAAAAGCTATTTGATCACTCTAACTAATAGAACTCAACTTTTACACCTTTTACGATTTAGCCCTTTTCACTTAATTAACTATATAAAATTCAAAATTTCTTAACAAAATTTTAATACAACCTTAATATAATCCCGTAGACATTAAAATAATAATAAAATAATATCTCGCTTATCAAAATTGTAGTCCCGAACCACTGTTTCTGACATAACTGAAAATGGGCTATTACAATTTTAGTATGCCATTATAGTAAATTATGTATGTAATTGTGCTTTCGTGTGTAAATGCATGTGAATATATAAGCTAGACTTGTGGGTCATTAAAGCATGAATATGTTGTTTTTTCTTGATGAATTATCATTAAATGAATTATGTATATACGAGTTGAGTGTAATTGCATGTGAGAGTATATGTTAGTTTCATGATTTAATGAAGCGCAAATATGTTATTTTGACTTGGTTAGAATATGGATGTGAATGTGTTGTAGTATGCTCTTCTTTAACTTTTGATGTTGTGTATACTTTGTGGTTATCCTGACATTCACTGAGCTTGTTTAAGCTCACCCATTCTTTCTAACCATTGCAGATATTTAGCATTTGTGGTGTGAGCGGTGCAAAAATTCCAAGGAAGTGATCCAAGTTAGGATTTAGTATTTAAGTAGGTGATATTATCATTATTCGTTGAACTGTGGAAATAAATGCAATGTGGTTAGAATTTTGGCTGGTTATTATTATGTTCTTGTTGGTTTAGTATGATTATGAACTTCTAGAATTTTTGCTTGGTAATTATTACTATCTTTATTTGTTATTTCCATGATTTGGATCGACAATGTAAAGATGTTGCGTTGGATTGTGTTTTGGGTAAATTCGATGCTTGATACTATGATGATTAATGCATGTTAGAGTAGAGATATGTTGAGCATGTTAATACTCAGTTTTGCTATGTTTTGTGAATCTGAGCAGAGGTATCGGTACTCGGGACATAAATATCGATACCTCAGAGTTGAATTGTATCTTTGTGAAGTCAGTAGCTTAATTTGGCATCAATACCCAATCACGAGTACCGATACTCGGGGTGAAAATACCAATACCTTTGCCCATGTATCGATAAAATTATTTTGTTTAAAATTTGATAGAATGCTAGTTTGGTATCAATTTTCTTACTAGTATCGATACTTATCTTCTAAAATATCGATACCTGTGGTGGCGTATCGATACCTACATGGGTTTTTTATAATTTTATCAAGTGGTCCTTAGGCATGTTTTTAAATTATTTCTAATGTTGACTAAGGTATGTTAAGTCGTTTTAATTGTTGTCTAACGTGTTTAAGACTCATTACTCCTCTAAATATTTGAAAGTGACGATGGTTGCATGTATTTGAGACTGTGTGAATATGTATGAGTTCAATGTTTGATGTAACGTCCTGTTACTCGGGCTCGGCGACTGGGTTGATATAAGGTGTTACACTCAAGCCCATTAATTAGAGTCATCCATGATGGAAACTCGACTCAACGCTTGATATAACGTCAAGTCTTGAGTTCAATGAGACAAAGTACATAATTAGTATGTGACTGTTAGTATTATAAATAAATCTATCCTAAGATTAAAGTGCTAGGTACCCGTAATGATAAGGGAAGGATGAGTATTATAATTACGTGAACGCTCTTGATGGGATCTACCTATGAGAGTGGAAGTGTGGCCGCTTTTAAGAGCTCAAGGGCTTGGCTTTGACAACACTCATGAAAAGAGGACACAAATACATGGCCATAATAATGTCCCTGGATACTATGCATTGACCGATGTTGAAATCATTGTGTGAGATGTATTCGGTTAATCAAATGGAATAGCTGGTTCAAAGCTTAGTCTATCATGCAATTTCGATTAACTTTAACATGTTTTCACTAAGTGAAGATTCAATGGTAAAACACCTTCATTATGAAAATTGATTTCCAAGAATATCAAAATCTAAAATATTTTGAAAATGGGAGGAGATTGTTGGAATATTTTCAAATATTTATAGTGTTCTAATAACTATAAATGAATAATTAATCAAATAGTCAAGAGTCATATCACTTGATTTTTGACAAAATTATAATTATTCAAATAATATTATTTGAATAGCTATAGTATTAAATGAATAATTATGTGTCTTTTAAAAGACACTATTATTCAGAAAAGATACCTATTGAAAGATGTCTCTATGAAGAGACATGAAAATTCCTATAAATAGGAATGAGATTTCATTTGGAAAACACACCAACAAATTCTAATATTCTTTCTATCATTCATCCATTCTTTTAATATTAGATTATTCTATAAAGAATTTCTGTAGAAATTCTTTGTAGAAATTGAGTTTCTTGTTATACATTGCTCAGTACCTAGTAGACTATTCTCGTCAGTGCAAAATGCAAATAGTCATCGGCTTCATTGTATACTCGAGGTTAATTTGCTTGAAACTCTTTTGCACACCAAATATAGGTGGGGGCGAATATAACCTTAAAGATAGTGACTTTATACATGCCTTGGAGCCTTGTCCTCTTCCTTTATTTTCTATTCGAGTTCCGTTTATGTGTTCGAGATTTTCTTCATTGGAGATTTGTAATAACAATTTATTATGTAATTCAAAATAAAAATGAGTTTTGTTCTGAATCTATTTGAAAAGAGTTGAGAATTGTTGCAGTTGATCATATATTTATAATTATTGATACTCATAGCCATTGTTATACGTTACAATATATTATACAAAACACAAATATAAAATAGTTAATCTAGGCGGAAGCGAAGCAAGTGTATAATACTAGTTCAAATCTATAAATTTTATTTAATTTATGGATCTAAATCCTAACAGTAATTTGTTAAACCTTAGCATATCAAAAGGAAAGATGGGAATGTTGATGATCTGTGCAAACATTCCATCCTATTATTAGCTCATCCTCCAACATTACTGCAGCTGCTTCAACGTATTAGACCATAGAAGAAGTCATGATTGAACCCCAAGTCGAGGAATCCCAATCCTAGAAGTGCAATGGCCCATGATTTCTCAACTTTCTGTTTAACCAAACAACATGCTCCTAGAAAAACACATTAGAATCAATATATAATGCTGTATTTTAAGACTCCACTAATCATATGTTGCTACTTCTTTGACATGGTTTTATGTTATGGGAATCATGTTTGCTTTAGACCTCAAAACTCTTACCTTGGTTCTTTGAAATTTCTTGTGATTTTATGAGGGTCATCATCCTCGGGTCTTTTTGTTTTATGTCATCTATAAACAATCTTCTTTGAGATTTCGGTCTGCACAGATTTAGTCTCATCTCTTGTGGTGAGGATTGAGAAGAGGCATCCATGTCTTCCTTTCCGTATACTTCAGTAGCCATCACTTGTTTGTGGTACTGTTCCGGCTCCAATGCTTGGGCCGAAACACCAAAAATTTCTTGTGAGTTGCTGATTCTATCATCCGGAGAAAGCAGATAACTGCTAATTTTCATCATGGAACTGTTGGGGCGGTGTTCAGTGTCTTCTACTACTTCAACCATGGGTGTTCCGTAGAATTCATCTTCATTATCAATGAAGTGTACTGATCCATCGCAGCAAGAATCAGGTGGAGAAAGACTGCCACCTTGACCGTACTCTATCAAAGAGCCATCAAGTGAGTCTTGTTGGTGACCTGTTGACAGGCACCTTGTTGGTTGAGGTGGACAAATGAAACTAGAATTAGATTCCTCAGCAAATAAATCCTTTAGTGTTGGTGGTTTGTCTTCCACCCTTTGAGAAACAGCTACCTCCGAAGAAGCTTTCTTCTGCTTTTTAAATACCTTGTCATTGCATAATATATGTGTCTTTTTCTCTCTATTTGACCTATGTTTCTTCTCCGGGAGAGGAATGTCTGAAACCCATTTATTCCTTGGAACAGAACCACTAATGCTAGCTTCATCCTTATGCAAGGTAAGCCATTGATCAACCTTTAAAACTTTAGTGGACTTGCATTTGTTTGATTTTCTATTTGTGACAACCATTTTTGTATCACATTCAGATGTGTCTTGGCTGCAGACTGTGACATTATCTAATTCCATACTAGTTTTCCTGTTCAATTCCACTGCACATGTAGATCTTGAAATGCTACGGTCAGAGTTGCACTCTGAATGATTCTTCACTGGGAAACTCACTGACTCGGCTCGCTGAGATGATAGTCTTCTCCTTCTCCTTGAATGAAGTGAAGTTTGATGCTCCATCCCAGTTTTTGTTCTACTGCTAATAGTTGATCTCATAAATCTAGGCAGCTGTGATCTGACATTTCCAGGCCTGTTCTTGGTCAAGTCAAGCTCGGAAGGGGGCCCTAGTTCAGTTGATAAATCACAAGCCTCTGCTTGCTGTTCCAAAGGTAGACCTCTCCTTGTCAGTTCTTCTAATTTGTGGTTCAAAATTTGGATCTTTCCTCTAATATATCGTCGTTCATCTTCAATCTTTTTAATCGTCTGCTGCAGGTTTTTCATAGTAGCTTCCTTCTGGTTTCTCACTTCCTGATTTTTAATAGTTCAGCATGTTAATGGTAAATCACCAAACTTGTCAGGTTTTAGATTTAGTTGTAAATACATAAAACTTCTAATAGTTTTAAGGGGATTTTGACTATTGGATTTTGGTTGAGATTTTCAGATGCTTAAATTGTGGGATACTTGTCCTACATCACTTACATTGGACTCCTCATGCCCCAATTGAACACTTTTCACCCTTGCTGCAAAATTTAATGAACATATTGTTTCACAAAGATCTTCTTCTTTGGGACTCACATGTACTAGCATCAGTGTTTTTGAATCTTCACCTAAAGATACCAATTTGAGAAGGTTAGTGAAAGCAGCTAATTTGAGGACAACAATTTCCTTAGGTAAAGAGATTAGGTGAATGGAAAATGGAAGTGAGCAAAGAAGAATGGTTAGTTACCTAGGGAATCTTTAAGAACTTGTGTCAGCTTGCTGTTCCTGTAGAAAAAGGTAGGTAAATGTATGATAATTAAATCAGGTGAAGTCCAGTTATACGTAGTCTCAGGATGGTTTACCTGTATGGTATGTGGCCTTTTTTCCTTTGAAGAGCATGTATTACATCTCCAAGAGCAGAAAGAGACAAATTGATGGCTTTTCCTTCATCAAGTCTTCTCCCCCATGCCTTGGTCTTCACCACTCGCTCACTTCCTCCAAGGTCAACTAACCATATTTTATTGGTTTCTCGTCGCCTCTCAGGAGCATCGAAGCAAGTCATCGAAATGCGAATCATGCTAAGAGGAGCAACAAACACAACATACTTTACAATGCAATAAAAAGAACAATGATCCTATATATACCCAATCTGTGTGGTTTTGTTCCACCAAGGGCATCTCACTAGTAAGGGTTTAAGCCTCAAAAGGTGCTGCATAATCCAATACTAATATTACTTGAGATAGGTAAAAAGCTAGTAATTACCAGTGGGATCTACTTGAAGTTGTGTTTGAATTTGTTGAAGCAGTTGACCTAAGTTGGCATCCTAATCTATACAGCTTCAAAGCTTGGTTGAAGTCGCTAACTTGGATGGAAACCAGGTTCTCAATTCCAATTCCTCCCTTTGGATCCGTTTGAATTGAAAGGCTGCACAAAAAAAAAAAAAAAAAAAAAAAAAAAAAAACAAACAAACAAACAAACTCTGCGTCCAAATCAGCAGGCATTTTCACATAATCGTAGTTTGCATAGTGATTTACTGACCATGGTGGCAAAGGATCTGTTGCCCTGGTAGCTTGCGGTACAAGCAAGTCTTTGAGATTTCCTAAATAAATCTCAAGCATACTGAAAGTGATAAGGAAAGTATGGTTACTATCCAGTGCTTGCTTGAACAAAGTCTCGATCGTCCGTGGCACTATTCCTGGGGAATCCAAAGTACCTTCCTGTAATCAGCAGATTTGAAGCAAGCAGTGGCTTAGTTTACAAGGTGAAATCATGTTATGTTAAGTTGTGATATTATCAATGAGTATTGTGGTGAGCAACCATTGTGAAGGTTTTCCCGGTTCCTGTTTGACCGTAAGCAAAAATGCAGGCATTGTAACCGTCGAGGACTAACTTGATGACTGGTTCAACTTCAGAGAAAACTCCATCTGAAATTCAAAGTCAATCATCCATTGTAAAAAAGGAGATGATGAAGAGAGAGGGTAGAGTACGTACCTTGGGATGAACCCTGGAACACATTGTCAAATGTGTATCTTTTAGTTTTGTTATCACCAAGTTTTAAAAGGAGGTTACTTGTATCCAAAGCTACTACAGCTCCCATACCTCCTATACTTTCCTCCAACGTGAATGGCCGCACTCGGCAAAATACACGGATGTTCCCTGCAATATGCCATGCTCCAAATTATTTTAACAAATGTAATATTTTAGGTAAAAGGCTTTCTCTAGTCACTTTCAATTTCGATACTAAGTAGATTATTCTATGTCAATTTCAAAAGTTAGTAACAAGAACAATTAATCACAACTTTAATGGTTTTTGTCAATTTGATTGGTATAATAGCAAATTTAGCTCTTATAATTTACACATTCTATTAATTGAGTCATGATTTAACAAATTTAGCCCACAATATTTTTGTAAATGTTGAGGCTAAATTTGTTGAATTTTTTAAAATCAAGACCGAATTAACAAAATATGTAAACATTGAGGGCTAAATTTAGTATTATACCAATCAAAGTTGACAAGTATTAAATTGCTCCCTTTTTTTTTTAGAGAGACTAACTTACTCAATTTCAAATTTAAGAATGATTAGAGAAATCTTTTTACTAATATTTTATATCTTTTACAAATGATTAGCGTGACGATGACGCATGACATAAGTAAAATTATAAATAATAAAGTATTTAATAGAAAAAATATGATAAAGACTGTGAAATAACCGGTAAGAATAATTGAAAATAAGGGTGTATAACTTATTTAAAAATAAGTTTACAATTTTTATTTATGGTCTATTTCTTTATGTAGTTTTCCAATGAAATTGGTGACTCCTTTATAATAATATAAATTTCATTAACATGTATTATATGTTTACAATTAATTTGATTTTATTTAAATTAATAAATTAAATTCAGAATTATTCAGATAAATCAAAACTTGAAATGATGGAAATTGATTCAAACTTTCTAAAATTCAAATTGATTCCAACCTTTTAATTCATTAAAATTGAATAAATTGTATGATCCCATCAGAAAATCAATTCATATATTGCTTTAGATCTAACGGCTTTTTATTAAAACTACACTCTAATGCCTCTCTTTCTTACCTTTTCTTCTCGAAAAAAAGCAGAAAATTTACAGGGCCCAATGTACATTGACATATTATTAAAATATATTAAAGTTAAAAATATAAATGTTTTTTCACTTCTTCTTTTTCTAAACAAAATCTTTTGTTCACTTGGGTGACACCGTCAAATAAATTAAAAAAAAATATCCTAAATTTAAACAAAAAAACATATATTAATAAGGGTTTTAAAATTTTACTATATTTTAAAATTATTAAAAAAAACTCATACCTTTATCAATCACTAATTTGATGGGTGTGGGATTTTAGTGTTAAATATATAAAAATAGAGTTAAAATTAGCATGAAGGTTTTTTTTATTAAAAGTTGGATTATAGTTTATCTCTTTATTAAAAAAAGAGTAAATTAATTCATGTATGTTAGATTAAAGAGCAAATGAGTCATTCCGTTTAAAATTTAATCTATTTCTATTGTTAGAAATTTTCCTTATACGTCAACATGAAGTACACGTGGCATATTATGTATCACATCAGTTTTTAACCGTACAGATGGATGAAACTTTTAAAAGGAATGATTAATTTGTTTTATAATCTAATGTATAAGGATTAAATTGCCCATTTTTTAAATAGAAGGAGACAAAATGTAATCTATTTCCTAACGAGAAATCTCCCTGGTACATTTACAGAAAATAGACTAACCTTTTAAGTCCAACAAATCATGCAACAACTGCCTCCTCTGTATGTTCAATTGGTTTATGCAGTGGGTTAAGGCAGCCATTTCTTCTGTTCACCGAAAAAACAATGGGTTTGATCAAGCATGGCAGAGCAGTTAAGTCGAATAACCCTTTAGAAAAAGAATGAAGTACCTTTTATCTTGGAAATTTCTTTTGCAGCTGATTCATCATCCTTTTCGTTCCCACTTGGTAATTTCTTTACTATCTCACAAACTGACTTCACCCAAGTTGAAGTTAGCTGTGACTTAAATCCCAGCAGTGAATGAATGGTTTCCCCCAGATTCTGAATTGATTTCTTTGAACTCATGGCCTCAAACACAATAAGTAGATTAAAGAAGGAATATTATTAAAAGAGAATAAGTCTATATACTCACTGCCATGCTTGAGATTTCGAAGCTCCTCCACCATTAAAGTCCAAGAGCAGCCCTTTTTTAAAGGCTTGGTGCCCACTTGAATCCGCTAAAAGGAAGTGTAATTCCTTCATATAGTATAGCAGATAGTAATCAGTGATTGAGTGTAGCTTCTTGGCAAACTAAGGGGCCTACCTTCATCTTCTTCATGAAACGAGTATAGGGTGATTGAGGGGCCGAGGAGAATGATTCATATTATTCAAGGCTTCTCACTAATTATTATAATAATAAAGAGTCCACAATGGTTAGAGTAAAAGGATCTTCAATGTGATAACGTGTATAGGAGGCCAATTTTAGGTACCACACCAAACTTCAATTTTGTGTAGGAAGTAGGAACTGGTCCAATCTAAGGTTGGGACCTGTCTTTGATTTTGATTAGATGGTGCATACAAATTTATGTGTGCAGACTACGGCAGCATAGACCAATCAAATGAAGTGGAAAATTCTGTTCCAACTTACGATAATGACTCGAACAACAAGAAATTAAGGAAAAAGAAAAAGGTTATGGAGATTCACTAAACTCAAAGCCACCTCCGTTGTTGTATGAATATTTAGGGATGGGAAGAAAATAAACCCGACCGGTCACAATGGCCATTGGATGCCACCCTAATAATTTAGGATTCCAAAAATAGTGAAATGACAATCTGGATAAATTAACCATTTCTACTTAGGAGACATATCTTGGTGCATCGGGGCCTGGTTTTATATACATGTATCCGGACAACCTATGATTATAAAACTAATATTTACAATCAAACTCTAATCCTTTATATCTTCTCTTCTCTCAACATTGCGATCTTAATTGCTTTTTATAAATATGCTACCTACTCTTATTTTCTTGCAAATTTTATTTATACAAATAGAAAAGTAGCTTCACAAAGAGAAAATGAATAAAAGAATGAAGGTTACCTTACAAATTCTTGTAATTCAACTATATTTATATAAAAAGAAAATGAAATTTAGTTGTTTGGAGACGGAATAGATTAACTTTTTCAAAATCATACCTCCCCTTCAAAAAATAGTTCTTAAGAAAATTTATTCTTGAATCGCTTGTAACACATAAGTAAGAGATAAATAACGTTAAATTTGAGGATTGATTGGACAATCCCAAACTACGATATAAATCAGGAAAATTAAGACCATTTAGTTTGTCCTTCTCAAGGATTGAACGCAATGAAAGTGAGTTTGTGCTTATTGCAATCAGACATCTACAACATTGGGAATATGTATATGACCATATTATCAAGTTCATATTTTGTGTTATGAACGGTTTGGTTCTAAAATCAAAGGTCAGCATCAAAACGGCTTAAGCACTGAGATTGGTGTAGCACATAACATTATTTCCAAATCACCCCACATATAAATATTATCGTCACCACTTTATGTCTCCTTCTCTCACTTACCTTATTTCTCCAAAATATAAGAAGACACTATTCAATATTCATGAGTATATAAGCTAGCAAGATTGTGCATTATGAAGTAAAAGGAGTTCATTTTACGCTCAAGAATATTTTAACAATGAAGCACATTTCACAGATGAATCTCTCTTTTCAACTCCTTATGCTTTTCTCCCATTCAATGCTTTTTAACCTCTCTCTATGCTTTTATCCCTTACCTTGCTTTTATTCACACATTTTTTTTCATTTAAGCACTTGTTTAAGCAAGACCTTATAATCACTCTATCAAATCGTTTCTTCATTTCTCTCTCAAGTATATAATCATTCAAGACCATCAAGATGTATCTACCTAACTCTCAATATCCATGGCCTAACGTCCAATTCAAAGTATGACCGCGCCCCAGCGTGCATGCACTAGGGCTTAGAAGAATGCAATTAAATATGAGTTAAGTGCGGTGTCTGCAAGTGTACAGGTCAATTTGTAATATAGTAAATTTACAATGAAATACTAAATGTATTCCGAGGATCATACCCAAAGAAGGTATGTCTAAATTGAATTAACAATAAAAACTAACGTGCTAAGCTAAGTCTAAACAACTACTAATCTATTAATTATATTATGGCTAATTACTAAAATTATGAGTTTAACTACGCGAATAACTAAATTGCATAAATATAAAAATTAATAAATTATCAATCAAAAGTAACAAGTAGAAAATTGATTAATGTCCATGGTTGCAATTAATCTAAACTTGGGGAATTTACCAATTAATTAATATTTAACCTAATTAATACTTTTCGACCTATAATTAAATTAACTAATAGGCTTAGTCCAATTATCTTTCGACATGATGGATCTAAACCAGGCTAAATTGAACTGGTGCTAAGTAGAATACTCTTTTGGTCTCATCTACCTAAATAATTTCCTAGAGTCATCAATTCTAGGGTTTAAGCATATTCAATCTAATCCAATTAATTGATGTTTAACCCTAACTTTAGACGAATAACACCTACTTCAATTAACTAACCTCCCTAGGGGTTTAGTTACGCCTAATTCTAAATGCAATTACTCTACTTGAATTGTGAAGCATTAAAATAACGAAAACAATAGGAAAATAGTAAGAGATGCTCAGAAAATTCGAAGACTCCAAAGCGTGAGATTGATTGGGCGGCAATGTAAATCCGTGAAAACTTATGATTGGCATACTAGAACAATTGATACACGAAAATAAAATAAAAGAATAGAAGGAATGAAAAACTGGAGATTGATTAACTTAGAAAACTGAAAAGAATAAGAACAAAAGTGAAATCCCTAAAATCTATTTAAAATTATTAAACTAAACATAAACCGAGCTCCTTAATAAGATGTTTAAATGTTATATTTATAGTCTACATGCATTTTGACCAAATTAGGTATACTAAACCCTTAGTTACAAGTTAATTTCGATTGTATGGACAAAAACACCCTTGTAGATTTTAGGTTTGTTAATGTAACACCCTTAACCCGTGTCCGACGTCAGAACAGGGTTACGGAGCATTACCGAACTTATAACTTATAAAATCAAGCATTTCATAAACAATTATCATTCAAAACAAAAACCATTCATAATCATTCATAAGGTCCCTAATACGAGCCCTCGAGACCCAAAATAGACATTAAAAGTGGTTCGGGACAAAACTGAGTACTTAAGGAATTTTTAAGAAAACATGGAAAATTTTCAAAGTACAGGGGACACACGCCAGTGTGGCCAGGCTGTGTGTCTCACACGGCCAAGGGACACGCCCGTGTCTCAGGCCGTCTGGGCATTCGAAATGGGATCACATAGCCGTGTCCCAGCCCATGTCTGACCCCGTGTAACTCACTGACTTGGGTCACACGGCCAGACCACACGCCCGTGTGCGAGGCCATGTATGTAACACCCCATACCCGTATGCAACGCCGGAATAGGGTACGAGGCATTATCGAACTTACAACACAAGCATTCACATGATTTCGAGTCATAAGTTTGCGTCTAAATTAAAACCATTCATATTCGATCATAAAGTCCCTAATACGAGCCTACGAGGCCCGAAACATGCATTGGAAATGGTTTGAGACTAAACCGAGAACTCAGGAAATTTTTACAAAACTTAGAAAATTTTTGCTAACTACAGGGCTCATACGCCCGTGTGGTCCAAGGGACACGCTCGATTGACCCTGGGACACGCCCGTGCTTCAGATCGTGTTCAATTTAGGGTGCTCTCTGACTTGTGTCAAACGGCCATGCCACACGCCCGTGTGCTAGGCCGTGTGGTTATTTAATTTAATTCAAATTAGGTGTAGGTTTCACACGGCCGAGACACACGCTCGTATTCTAGGCCGTGTAGCACACACGGCTGAGACACACGCCCGTGTCTCTGCCCGTGTGCTATATTCTGGACATTCTGTTTCTAAAAATTAAAGTGCAGGGGACACACGGCCAGAACACATGCCCGTGGGGCAGACCGTGTGTCACACACGGCCTAGACACACGTCCGTGTGTCTGCCCGGGTGGACAAAAATAAAGGCTATTTACCAAGCCATTTGCCACCCTCATTTACACCTACACTTACACCAATTCAATGGCACAATTCATGGCATAATTAGGCAACCAAAACTATAACATCCCTAAAGTTAGGGGTTGTAAATTTTTGCTTAATTGCATTTTGTGCTTGCTCAGCTGGTTATTTGAGTGTATTTGGGGGTTCTAGGGAGCCCTGATTTTGAGTCTGAGCCTAGGAAAAAAAATTAGTTTTTTGCCCTTTAGTGGGAAAGGGCTGTGGGAAGTAGGACTTAAGTAAATTGCGTGTGTTTTACTAACACAAGTGGATCATGTGGTGTGGTGGTGTGGCGTAAAGTGGAGAATAAGGAGGGGAGGGGTTCGAATCCCTCAGGTGGCAAATAAAGAATTTTATTTTGTGGCTTGAGAGGGAAGGAAGCAGATTTTGGATCAAACTCTTCAATGGGAGTTGGAGAATTGGTCAAACGGTTCAAATGGATAAATGAGAGGAATTCTAGGAGGAAAAAGGGGAGAAAATCAAGGAGTTGATGGGTGTGGGAGGTGCTGGCCGAAAGTGGGGGTCTAGCTAAGGGGAATTTCGGCTGAAGAGGGGTCTTGGATAGCATTTTCAGTCATTTGGTGTAAGTGTAGAAACCAAAACTTTTGTTGGCTTTTGAGTGTGCCGAATTTCTTTGGGTTCTTTTGGAGAGTTTTTGCATTTGAGGTATTTTGTTCTCAAGCATTTCGGGTTCGTTTCTTTTCTTCTTTTTCCTGTCTTGACTCTACCGAATTCAGTTCTTCTTCCGTTCCTCAATTTTTTTTCTCTTCACATTCTTTTTGACCATTCTTGAACTGATAAGCCTCCTCTCTTCCACTCTCTTTTCTTTGTTGTCCTTCATTATTTCCACGGGATTACCCCTTGGTTCTGAACCTCTCTTTTCCATTCAGTTCTTATCTGGCCGAAGGTATCTTTTTCTTTCCCCTTTTTTTTTTTTTGCTCTCCTCTCTTTGGAAGTTTAAAGCCGAAACACCTAACCTTGGTTCCCCTTTTTGGTGTAAGCCAAATCTAGTAGGGCCTAAGCGTGTACTCCTCTTCGTTCTATTAGTCTCCGAACTTCTGCAATTGGTTGGTAAGTGTGGCTATAACCGAATGTAGGCTTGTTGTTTTCCTCTTATCTTCAGTTTGGGTTCTTCGGGGGCCGAAAGGCTGCTTCTTTATTTATTTTAGAGTAGCGGTTCTAACATGTTCTTCTTATCGATTAATGCTAGGAACTCGTGTTCTTTAACCTCAGAATATGGCCGATTATCGTTGCGCTGAGGGAGGTTGTATCAAGTGGTAAGAAAGGCTTGTTAAGTTAAATACATCAGTATTTTGATTTACCTGAGGTAGAGACTAACTATTGATCAAATGTTTCATAGGTGCCTTGGAAGTTTTCAAATCACAATCGTAAACAAGGTGTGTAAACGGACTCCTTGCTTGTTTATTATGGTACTGCTCCGTGAATCGGCTAAAAGCCGAAATACCAAAAAGCTGGAGTAACGGCAACCAAGATCACTCGAGCGTGCGAGCGTGTAACACCCCATACCCGAGTCCGAGGCTTAGACTGGATACGAGAAGTTACTATGCTTAAACTTGCTTAATCAAGTACTTACGGGCTATAAAATTTTGTTCCGAATTAAGAACTTATCTTTCTTAATCAACTTGTACTTTTCCTGGGCCTACGAGGCCTTAAACTCATGTCCGTAAACTTTTGGAACTCAATCGAAAGCTTTTCATTGAAACAGGGGTCACACGCCCATGTGAGTTGGGACACGCCCGTGTAACCCTGAGACACGCCCATGTCTCCTAACCGTACTTAAAACTCGAGCTTACTGCCAAACTTCACACGGCCATGGCACGCCCGTGGTCCTGGCCCGTGTGAAAAACCTTAGCATTTTGACTTATAACACACGGCCATGGCACGCTCGTGGACTTAGACCGTGTACTACAACTTGATATTCTGACTTAAGGTGCAATGGTGCAGGGTACACACGGCTTAGACACACACCCGTGTGTCCGACCGTGTGGGCACTTAGAGGCAATTTACCAAGCCAATTGTTACCCTGAAATCAAGAGCAAATTCATACTATCTCAACAACTCAAATCACTACAACTTTAACGAACAATGTAACATGCTCCATTGATATCAATAATGTAATAGGCCCATTTTGCCCGGCCCATATTTTTTAAAACCAAAACAGAACAAAAACTAAAAACCAAAAAAGAGCAAAAATAAAATAAAACAAAAGTCCTTAAAAGTCCATAAACAGTTACAAAAACCCAGAAATAAAATTACAAGCCCAATCCTAATTCTGGCCCAATATTAACCAAATAGAAACCAATATTAAAAAAACCAATACAAGCCCTAAACCACTAAACCCAAACCAATAGTGACGGCCCAATGACGAATAGCCCAAAACCAGTGGCTAAACAGAAACCCTAGGGTTCCCCTTTCCAGCGCCGCCACCGCGTCCCTCACACGCGCACCTTGCGTCGCTTCAGCAACCCATGCGCACCATCACTCGTACCTCCATACGGCACCCGTACTGCCAGCGAGCCTCTACGCCCACACGTGCGCCACGTCTGCCTTCGTACAATGGCCACACCTGCGAACAACGACAAACAACCAAATCAAATGCGTAGGGATGGCAATCTGACAAAGCAAGCGAATAATTTTTGGTTTACATTCGGCTATAAATAGGGCGAAATCAAATGTAAAAGGGGGATTCTTTTGTATTACGCATACGAATCTGTAAATACAAAAATACACAAAAACTCGTTTTTGCAAGGTGATTATTTTCTGGATCTGAGTAATTTTCTTATTTTCTCTCCTTTGTTTTCTTAGCATATGTGCAATAAATAAAAAAGGGGAAAAAGGGAGTGCGTACCATCGTGAATATCATCGTTTCCACCGTCGCAATCGGAGTTAGACGAAAATATTAAACGGACCATCACACGATTCCATCCTCGTTCCTCCGTCGTAATCGAGGTTTAGACGAAGACGCTATTCGAATCGAGCCCACGCGAACCATTGTGCGCCGCTTATGTCGGTGTCTCATGGGATGAACGGGGTATTTTGGGATTACGGCGAAGAACAAGAAATAGAGGGGCTAGGGTTTTCATTTCCCTTTTCTTTTTAGAAATGGCTGAGCATTGATAGTTTAGGTTTTTTTTTTTGTTTTATAAATGGTCTGAAACGGTACCGTTTGGAGTCCGATTCATTGACACCAAAACGGCGCCGTATTGGCCTATACCCAGCGACCCGACCCGATCCATGTACACAAGATCCGCGTGTTTCTGCAATTAAAGGAGAATTTGCGCATTTAGTCCCTCTCTGTCATATTGCACTACGATTATATCCATTATGCAATTTCTTTCGTTTCTAAATTGACCTCTGTGATTTGCGCGCTATCCCGATTTGATCCAATCTATACGCAGCCTTTTCGTAAAGGGAAATATTACATTTTTAGCCCTCGTTCATTCGAGCGTATTTTATTTAAATCCTTGATTTCTTTTCATAATTCTATTTGGTTTGAAAATGCTCTTGTAATTTTGTTTTTATTTTAATTAAAGGTTTTTATTTCAGTTTATGTATTGTATTTTATTTTTATTTTTATTTTTTAAATTAATTTGTTATTCATTTTTTATGTTAATTCATACTATTTTATCGATTGTCTAGTTTCCTTTAGTTTTTTCACTTGAATATCTTCTTAAATTTGTTTAAATATAATTGGTTTATTTAAAAATTCTCCTTTAAATATATTTCTTTGATTTAAATATTTATATAATATTCTTTAAATACTTTTATACATCATTATTTTATATATTATTTAAATTAAATTATTTCTTAATCTATGTATATTATTCACATTATTATTTTTATGAATATTATTAATTTCGTATTATTTTATATATATATATATATATGCCCTTTTAAATCTATCTATATAAATTCATTGCTTTTAAACTTGTTTATATATATACATCTTATTTTAAAATTAGTGTAAAGATCATATTTTATTTATTTCATACAATGTTAATATATGGTTATCTATCTACGTTGTTGTGTATTTGTGCATAAATCATTTCTATAACTATGTTCATTTGTATGATGTTAAGTTTGTGTATTTCATGCTTAATGTTATGTTGGTGCTTCTTGATATTACTTAATACTTCAAACTCCAATATATGTGGGCCTTTGTCAAATATTTTGTATACATTAAGTTTATTTTGAAAATTCATATACTTAAATTCTTTTTCAAAGATAAGGCAATATTTGTGTGTTTAGAAGTACAGAAAATTACATCCTAACGTGCTGGGTGTCGATTTTTCGTTCAACTAAATAACCAAATACCTTTTTAATTATATGTCTTGAAGATCAAAGATGATCTCGGTGTCAAAGTATAAACGTGTTATATCCTAACGTGCTGGGTATAACATTTTTATTCCTTTGAAACGAGTTAATCTTGAAATTCAATTCAGGGTTAGTTAACTTTCTTTAAAAATTTTGTACCTTAAATATTTTCAAGTTTTCAACGCAAGGACACTAATTAATCGATTTGGTACCAATTTTGGGCGTTGCGAGGGTGCTAACCCTTCCTCGCACGTAACCGACTCCCGAACCCGTTTTCTCTAATTACGCAGACCAAAATATTTTATAGGTGATCCGATCGCACCTGGACAAAAAAGATCGGTGGCGACTCCTTATTTTTTAAAGTCGATTCCCGTTTTTTCAAACCCTAAAATAAAAAATGGTTTCGACAGCTTAGCGACTCCACTGGGGACTGGTTGAGAGTCAGGCCATAAATTGATTAATTCTTGTCCTTTGATTGAAAATTTGGAAAATTGTTTTGAAAAATCACGTTTCTTTTTATGCATTTGTGCTATGACTAATGTTCAGTTTCGTAGAATACTCTTGCATTACATTGCATAACCGTTATGGTTACACCTTTAAGTGGGAGTGAGAAGCTATGCTTTCGTGAGGTTTTCACCTCCGCATGGGCTAGTAGACTGCTTCCGGGACACATCTGTACCTATGTGCTTCGTGAGGTTTTCACCTCCACATGGCCATAGGGAAATGTGTTCCCCTGAACTGAAATCGATCCATATGAGCCTATAACGGGTGAGGATTGAGGAATCTGCTGGTTCAGGTACCCATTCTTTAGAACCAAACCACATATAGCGAATCCTAAGAGCTAACCATAGGTAAAGCCGTGTCAAACCCTAATGGTCACTCATTTAGGCAATCTATTTTGTGTTGTTTATTTCTCTTGCACTAACGTGTTTTCTTTTGATTGCATTGCATTGCATTCATTCCATGCATTTGCATTGCATTTCATGCATTACATCATTTGCATTACGATATTTTCATCACATTGCATCATATGCATTAGATTTCATGAGAAGACCCTGATTGGTTGAAATTATTTCAGCATTAACCTGGACACCGGTAAAACCAAACATCTCTACGGTACCCGAATCAAGATGAAAGATATGGATCAGAGGCTAGAAAAGCTTGAACAGCTCCAAAGGGAGATGCAAGAGAAACTTCAGCTACAAATGTAGGAGCAGTTGGCTAAGATCCAACAAGATATGATGGATCGAATGATGGAAGCTCAGGGAAATATGATGACTCAGATGACGCAATTGTCTAAGGGGCTTATGGATAAAGGAAAGAACCCCATGGTTAATATTGAGGAGAATATAGAGTATCATCAATATCCCCAGGATTTTACTCCACCACACGTGTAAACAATACCTGAAATGACTGTACAAAGGCCATCTATCACGTTTAGGCCTCAACAATTCCAAGCTGATGCTTCAGCGAACCTCCAAACTGGCCCAGGTTCAGGAAATAACCCAATCATTACTAATGTCCCTAATTTGGATGAAATAGCAGAAGGAGAGAGGACAAAAGTAGAATTGCCAAAACAGCTAGAAGATAGATATAAACGGTTGGAGGAGAAGTTTAAAGCGATCGAAAGTGCTGATAACTGTTACGGAATTGACGCCAAAGATTTAAGCTTGGTCCCAGACTTGGTGCTCCCATACAAGTTCAAAATACCTGAATTTGATAAGTATAATGGGACAAGTTCCCCCGAGGCTCATATTACAATGTTTTGTAGAAGAATGACGGGATACATTAACAATGACCAACTACTGATTCATTGCTTCCGGATAGCTCGGTGGCGGCCATGCGCTAAATGGTATAACCAGTTGAGTCGTGACAGAATTGGCTCATGGAAAGATTTGGCTCAGGCATTTATGAAGCAGTATAGTCATGTGACAGACATGACTCCTGATAGGATTACTCTTCAAAACATGGAGAAAATGGTGAATGAAAGTTTTAAACAAAGATGCGCGCTGGTGGAGAGAGAGGTTGCCATCCAAGTCCAACCACCACTTCGGAGAAAGAGACCACAATGCTCTTCATTAATACACTGAAGGCCCCGTTTATCACTCATATGCTAGGGAGCGCTACAAAGAGCTTCTCGGACATCGTAATGACTGGAGAAATGATTGAGAATGCCATAAAGAGTGGAAAGATAGATGTCAAGAAAGTGCCAAAAGATCACCAGAGAAATAGGGAAAATGAAGTGAACAACTTGAGCAAGCGTACCAAATTAGTCACCAGTAGGGTCAACCGAGGGGTCGTGTGACCACCGCCATCGTGGGGCTCATCAAGACAAAAATCCAATGCAAAGCAACTCCAGTTTACACCAATTCCAATGACATATAGGGAGTTGTATCAAAGCCTATTTGATGCACATGAGGTGGCTCCTCACTACCCAAAACCGATGCAACCTCCATATCCAAAATGGTATGACCCAAATGCCCAGTGTGAGTACCACGCGGGGGTCACAGGGCATTCGATAGAAAATTACCTTGCTTTTAAGAAATTGGTGGAAAAAATCATCAGCATGGGTATTGTGAAATTAGATGACACGCAAAATGCAGGAATATGAACCTGAGAGTGTTTTGAGCAATAGGACTATGGAAGAGACATGTATTTTTAAGGCTAATCTAGAGTAATATTCGAAACACACTTATTGCTTTCAGCCTAGGGGCAATAAGAGTCCTCTTGTGAAATAGGCTTGTGTCCAGAATTTTTATTTCAACAAAATGCACCCTTTTGAGCAAATATTTTTCTATTTATAGATTCTTTTGTCCTTTGGATTTCTATGCAAATACTCTTTCATTCTTTATTCATGATCATATCATATAAATAATCATTCTCAGAACCATTTATTCTTTGGAATTTGCCTTCGTACCTACAATAGGTACCCAGATATCCATGACATGAGCGGCGCTGTTACTAACTCCCTTTTTGAATGAAATAAGGGTCTAAGGGATCGTAGGACTTTGAAGATGACAGAAATTGCAACATATCTTCTGATTTGTTAATACTGGTTAAAAAACAGATCCTACATGGCGAGCCAAGGAAGGAGATGAAGATCAAAGCCTGGCTCAATGCAGAAACAAGATTCCCTATATGTGGGGCATGGATGTTATCAGACCAGTCTCATCAGAAGCTTCTGGCTGACACCAATTCATCTTCGTGGTTGTCAATTTCTTCACTAGGATGGTAAAAGTCGCTTCATATGCCAATATTACAAAGTCGATAGTCATCGGAAAAAGAAAAAAAACAAAAAATACTGACAAAAAAAAGAAAAATGTCGAAAAGATCATATTTAACCGCACAATGTCAAAAGTTTACGGTCTGTTCAAAGATCAGGTGCCACATCACAGTGCAGTAAATGCAGCCGAAAAGAAAAACAAAAGATCAAAAAGACCGAGACTTGTAAAGATTGGCATACAGAAGTTACTATTTACCCTCTATGCTTATCAAACTTTGGCTAAGACTGTCACGGGGGCAACACGTCTCTCATTGGTTTTGCCCATTGGAGTCGAAAATCATCAATATTTGAAATTGGATGAGGCAGAATAGATTCAATCTCAATATGGTCAGTTGATGTTAAAAGCTATCTGTCACGGTCAGGTGATGCGAGCTCACAACAAAAATGATTTGCCCTAGAAAATTTCATGATAGGGCTTTGAAGAAGACTTTTCCCATGCAAAAGGAACTTCAGAAGAAAGCGGATGCCAAGCTGGGAAGGACCTTATACGGCAAAGAAGGCCTGTTCTGGGGAAGCATGAATATTGACCGAGATGGATAGCAAGTACCTACATAATCCGGTAATTTTAGACTCAATAGAAAGTTTTCCAAAGAGAAAAACAAACAAAAAAAAAGAGAAAAAGAAAAAGAAAAAGGAGAGGCCAAGGTGAAAACCCGCAAAGGGTACTTTGAGACCAAAGGGGATTTGAGTTGAAAACCCGAAAAGGGCGGCTCAAATTTTGATCAAGAGTGGGGCATATAGCAGTCCCGCTACGCCTAAATTAATAATGAAGAAGTATGCTACGTCTTGGGGCATCGACAAAGTACTCCAGATCCCCTAAACACATGTCGAGCTTAAAATGGTCATCAAGAAGTTGGAATGAGAAGCTCGATCATGCGATATCTGAGGCACCTAGTTTCCATTTTACCTATTTTAAATTTGTTATTTGTGATTATACTATTCTTTTCAAAATATGTTCACAATAAATTTCCTTCTTAACTGTGATTGCTATCTTTGCTTAGCTTATTTGTTTCGAGCTATGCTCCTAATTAATTTCCTTCTTGTCCATGGTTATGATCTTTTTCAGGCATTTTGCATTGAAATAACGATTAGTGGACTAATAACACTTTCACAAAAGAAGTTTCGCCTATTACTCTGGAAACTTCTAAATAATACAAGAACCCGAAACAAGATTATTGCTTAAAACTCACCAAGTTTAAGGAAGAGTCTAAACTGAGATTTTCTTTCCGAATTTTTGTCAAAGATGGTGGTTGAACAAATGGCAAGATACTGCGTCAGTGATACAATCTTGACAAAAATTGGGCAATCATTTGCAAGAAAAATGATATTCTGCGTCCATGTAAATATCATGCATACACATGTGGTTGAGTCACCTGGGAAGCGATCAGTTGATTGAACAAGTTACAGTCCTCTACCCCTGAGTTGTAGTGGCATGGATGGAAAATGATACAAGTCCTGTACCCTTGAATAGTAATGGATGGATGGAAGAAGAAACAAATCCTACATTTTGGAGTTGCAGTGGATTCGATTTAGATCTTATACCCCAAGTCACAATGAGATGAACCCTGGAGTTACAGTGGGGCAAATCTATTGAGCAAGATATAATCGTATTCTCGAGTTTTCTATCAAGAATGCCAGCCGAACAAGAGGGCAGCATATTACCCTGATGAACAATGAACGATGACACCTTAAGTAGGGATCGTTCTCATGAAATTCTGCATTCATGCAAGACACATTTAGGAGCATTTGATTCATTCCGATCATTGCATCTTAATCTTTGTAAAAAGACTATTCTCATGACATTCTGCATTCATACAAATTTCGTCCATAATACATTTAGTTAGGAGCATTAGATTCATTCTAATCATTGCATCCTAACCATTTTGCATAAGCATAAACACAAAACTGGTTTTACAATACAGGTCACCTAGAAGACGTCGTCGCAACATCAGTGAATTCGAATATCTTGCTCTCCCGAGTGAAGCCAGTTGAAGATAGCGAGATCTGGTAGTCCCGAAGTTGCGTAAAGCATCGAAGCCATACAAGTCTTATCTCCTCGAAGTTTCAGTGGAGTAGGTTGAAATTACAAATCCCTCCTCCCCGAGTTTACAATGAGGATCATCAGTATTTCTTTGAAATTTCGGTGAGAAGATTGAAATCTATGAATCTCTCCTCTCTAAATTTCTATCTCCTTGAAGTTCCAGTGGAGTAGGTTGAAATTAAAAATCCCTCCTCCCTGAGTTTACAATGAGGATCAGTCCGTATTTCTTTGAAATTTCGGTAGAGAAGATTGAAACTGCGAATCTCTCCTCTCTAAATTTCTATCTCCTCGAAGTTCCAGTGGAGTAGGTTGAAATTACAAATCCCTCCTCCCTGAGTTTACAATGAGGATCAGTCCGTATCTCTTTGAAATTTCAGTAGAGAAGATTGAAACTGCGAATCTCTCCTCTCTAAATTTCTATCTCCTCAAAGTTCCAGTGGAGTAGGTTGAAATTACAAATCCCTCCTCCCTGAGTTTACAATGAGGATCAGTCTGTATTTCTTTGAAGTTTCAACAGAGAAGATTGAAACTAAGAATCTCTTCTCTCTGAATTTCTATCTCCTCGAAAGTTCTAGTAGAGTAGATCGAAACTACATTGGAGCAGATCGAAGCGCTAGTTCTCATGCCCCTGAAGGTGCAGTGGGATGGAATGAAGCTACTCGAAGAAGAAAAGCACTAAAAAAAGTCCAAGATTCAAAGACCGGACCAAAATGGTCCTTTTTGAAGTCTTTGCTCTATTCTCGTTACACGACAATGAGCAAAGAGGGGCAGCTGTAATAGGCCCATTTTGCCCGACCCATATTTTTTAAAACCAAAACAGAACAAAAACTAAAAACCAAAAAAGAGCAAAAATACAATAAAACAAAAGTCCTTAAAAGTTCATAAACAGTTAAAAAAACCCAGAAATAAAATTACAAGCCCAATCCTAATTCTGGCCCAATATTAACCAAAGAGAAACCAATATTAAAAAAACTAATACAGGCCCTAAACCACTAAACCCAAACCAATAGTGACGGCCCAATGACGAATAGCCCAAAACCAGTGGCTAAACAGAAACCCTAGGGTTCCCCTTTCTAGTGCCGCCACTGCGTCCCTCACACGCGCACCTTGCGTCGCTTCAGCAACCCACGCGCGCCATCACTCGCACCTCCATACGGCACCCGTACTGCCAGCGAGCCTCCATGCCCACACGCACGCCACGTCTGCCTTCGTACAATGGCCACACCTGCGAACAACGACAAACAACCAAAGAAATGCGTAAGGGATGGCAAATGAATATAGCAAAGCGAGATAATTTTTGGTTTACATTCGGCTATAAATAGGGCCAAATCAAATGTAAAAGGGGGATTCTTTTGTATTACGCATACGAATACGTAAATACAAAAATACACAAAACCTGTTTTTGCAAGGTGATTATTTTCTCGGATCTGAGTAATTTTCTTATTTTCTCTCCTTTGTTTTCTTAGCATATGTGCAATAAATAAAAAAGGGGAAAAAGGGAGTGCGTACCATCGTGAATATCATCGTTTCCTCCGTCGTAATCGGAGTTAGACGAAAATATTAAACGGACCATCACACGATTCCATCCTCGTTCCTCCGTCGTAATCGGGGTTTAGACGAAGACTCTATTCGAATCGAGCCCTCGCGAACCATCGTGTGCTGCTTATGTCAGTGTCTCATGGGATGAACGGGGTATTTTGGGATTGCGACGGAGAACAAGAAATAGAGGGGCTAGGGTTTTCATTTCCCTTTTCTTTTTAGAAATGGCTGAGCATTGACAATTTAGGTTTTTTTTTGTTTTATAAATGGTCTGAAACGGTACCGTTTGGAGTCCGATTCATTGACACCAAAACGGCGCCGTATTGGCCTATACCCAGCGACCCGACCCGATCCATGTACACAAGATCCGCGTGTTTCTGCAATTAATGGAGAATTTGTGCATTTAGTCCCTCTCTGTCATATTGCACTACGATTATATCCATTATGCAATTTCTTTCGTTTCTAAATTGACCTCTGTGATTTGCGCGCTATCCCAATTTGATCCAATCTATACGCAATGACGTTTTTAAGTAAAGGGAAATATTGCATTTTTAGCCCTCGTTCATTCGAGCGTATTTTATTTAAATCCTTGATTTCTTTTCATAATTCTATTTGGTTTGAAAATGCTCTTGTAATTTTGTTTTTATTTTAATTAAAGGTTTTTATTTTAGTTTATGTATTGTATTTTATTTTTATTTTTATTTTTTAAATTAATTTGTTATTCATTTTTTATGTTAATTCATACTATTTTATCGATTGTCTAGTTTCCTTTAGTTTTTTCACTTGAATATCTTCTTAAATTTGTTTAAATATAATTGGTTTATTTAAAAATTCTCCTTTAAATATATTTCTTTGATTTAAATATTTATATAATATTCTTTAAATATTTTTATACATCATTATTTTATATATTATTTAAATTAAATTATTTCTTAATCTATGTATATTATTCACATTATTATTTTTATGAATATTATTAATTTCGTATTATTTTATATGTATATATATATGCCCTTTTAAATCTGTCTATATAAATTCATTGCTTTTAAACTTGTTTATATATATATACGTCTTATTTTAAAATTAGTGTAAAGATCATATTTTATTTCTTTCATACAATGTTAATATATGGTTATCTATCTACGTTGTTGTGTATTTGTGCATAAATCATTTCTATAACTATGTTCATTTGTATGATGTTAAGTTTGTGTATTTCATGCTTAATGTTATGTTGGTGCTTCTTGATATTACTTAATACTTCAAACTCCAATATATGTGGTCCTTTGTCAAATGTTTTGTATACATTAAGTTTATTTTGAAAATTCATGTACATAAATTCTTTTTCAAAGATAAGGCAATATTTGTGTGTTTAGAAGTACGGAAAATTACATCCTAACGTGCTGGGTGTCGATTTTTCATTCAACTAAATAACCAAATACCTTTTTAATTATATGTCTTGAAGATCAAAGATGATCTCGGTGTCAAAGTATAAACGTGTTATATCCTAACGTGCTGTGTATAACATTTTTATTCCTTTGAAACGAGTTAATCTTGAAATTCAATTCAGGGTTAGTTAACTTTCTTTAAAAATTTTGTACCTTAAATATTTTCAAGTTTTCAACGCAAGGACACTAATTAATCGATTTGGTACCAATTTTGGGCGTTGCGAGGGTGCTAACCCTTCCTCGTACGTAACCGACTCCCGAACCCGTTTTCTCTAATTACGCAGACCAAAATATTTTATAGGTGATCCGTTCGCACCTGGACAAAAAAGATCGATGGCGACTCCTTATTTTTTAAAGTCGATTCCCGTTTTTTTAAACCCTAAAATAAAAAATGGTTTCGACAAATAACATACATACTTAGTCAATCTTGGCCAATCATTTAGCCATTTACAAAAGAATAATAATAAACTTGATAGCCCATGTTTTTCCCTTTTCTAAGATATATACTCAAAATGAAATGTTTCCTATACATGCCATACTTAAATAAACAACTTGGCTATACCAAAATAGCGGTTGATAGTGTGATTCGAGCTCCGACTTCAACGATCCACAAGTTAGCTTGGTGGGACTACATAGAAAGAAATAATAAAAGACGTAAGCATTTAGCTTAGTAAGTTTGCATAATGCACATAGCAACATACTTGCTTAATATAAACCATTTGACATAGACAATGGCATCGTAAATTTCAGCTATAAAGCTTACTTACTCATACTTGATTCTTACATAACTCATGAAACTTACTAGTCTCATACTTGATAGGCAAACAAAGTACCTGTATCACTAGATCACATTGATCAACATACTTGAACATAATACTCATAATTTCTAATTCATCATTCATAACATGAATAATATTCTTTATCACTTGATAATAACCTTACTTACTTAGCTTTCTTGTTATCTCTTTGGAGCTTAACTCGTTGCCCGATGAATTTATATGAATAACCGAGGATACTAAATCTCATCTAAATTTCGAGGCCATGACTTAACATGGACTTGTACGAAGTATTTCTTGTTCTCACCAATGCCATGCCTTAACTTGGACTTATATGGGATCTCTTTCTCTTGATAACTTTTCAATGCCAAGCTTGCCTTGGTCTTACATGATTGTAACACCCTGGTTTAGGGGCTATGCATGTTGGGTATAATTCATGTTCTAGTAGGTTTTGGGTATGCTTGGATGTGTTTGAGAGGTGGTAAGAATGTTTGGACTCAAGGGAAGACTTTAGAAAATTTTGGATTTTTAAGTGCAAAAAGGAGCTAGGCTAAGGGGGCTTTAAGAAAAGTTGTTGGGGTTTATGGCGAAAGAAATGCCTTGGTAAAGTGGCTTCCATGCGCCACTTAAGGGGCTGGTTATAACGCCAACAAGGGCTTGGGTTCGAAGCACGGCGGCAGCAAGTGGTGTTTTATTTTTAGGGTTTGGCGTTAAAAAGGAAGGGCTGAGTTAAGGAGGGTTTAAAGGATTTTGTGGGCATTGGTGGACAAGAAAGATGGGTTGGTGGAGTGGCTTGGGGCGCCACTTAAGGGTCTTGGCGAAGGGACCCAAGTTCGAGCCATGAGGGAAGCGCCTGGTGTGTTTTATTTTTGTTTTGGCGTTAAGACAAGGGGGAAATAAGGAATGAGGTCTTAAAAGAATATGTGGCGGGTTTATGTCACAAAAAACGCTCTGGCAGAATGGCATGGGGCGTTAAAGCTTAAAGGGGCTTGGTGCAGGTCATGGGTTCAAGACACAAGAGAAGCAATATTTTGAGCCTTTTAATTTTGCTTTTGACTGCAATGCTGAGGGGAGTTGGGCAAAGATGTGGACTCCAATATGATAAGCTTAATATTTTGATTTTAAATTCTAATTGGAAGAATGGATTATTATTAGTTTTTATTTTGTATTTTAATTGAAGAGGTGATAATGGATAAAAGGTGGTTTTTATTTTGTTTATTTTGAATGTTGATAAGAGATAAATAAGGATTATTTTATTTAGTTCAAGTGAGTGGTTAAGAGATAAATTAGGAGAGGAATTTGGGATATGATTAAAAAGGAATCAGTGGCCGGCCAAGGGTCTTTTGGGTGGTGTTTGAATTTCGGTCATTTAGGGGATTAAGTGTTGAATTTTAATTGTTTTTTTTCTCTAGTGCCTCTTGCCGAATATTGTAGTCCTCTCTACCTTTTCTCTTTTCTTGAAACCTTGAAACCGAATCTCCTCTTTTGGTGCCGATTGTATCTTTTGTTGGAGCCGAATCATTCACTGAACTTCAAAGCCGAAGGTGGTAGTCTAGTTATTCTTCTTTCTTGTTCTTTTGTATTATCATCTTTTCCCGAAAACTACTCTTTTTGTCATTCCCTAAAAGCCAAATCTCTCAGTGTTCAAGGAGACTTTGGGTGCAAGCGATTCGATCAGTTCGGATGGTATGGTAAGGAACTCTTTAACGTTATTCTTCTTTCTTTTATCTTTGGTTAGTCGAAACCAAAATCTAACCCCTTTTAGTCCGTGGCTGAACCAAGAGGTGATCTTTCGGGATTTGGAGACTTTTGGTAAGCAGCTATACTATTCGGCCAAGGGCCATCTTCCTTGATTATTGTGCATAGCCGATACTAACAATGGCAAATAGGGATTTCGACAACTTCAAGGAGCAAGCCTTTGTGATTTGGTAAAGGACCAAATCGGCATTGAGAAGGGAGTTCAGAAATTGTAGGAGTGCAAAATCGTCTAGACTTTGGGTTTCAGGATTTAGTAGACTGTGCTAATAAGGTGCGTAATTATCGCACTGTTTCCCCTATTTTGTGTATTGTTATATACATATATTTGTGTATGATATGTGATAGCCGACAATAAAGGCTAAAGTGGTGGATACCCATGTTTGGGGTAACCAGGTTATGAGTTAGTGTTTTATGATATTAAATTATTTATGGTGCCTGCTTTGATATGGTAATGAGCATGCTATTATACTCACTCTATATGTTGACTTGACACGATATATTGACATATGTGCATGGGTATTGGATTTGAGCAAAGAAGGACGGGGTACATATTATGTACGTGGTCTAATGTCACCTCGTGCTACATTAGCGCTTGATGGTTAGTCGTGTGCTTCATCAAGGAGATGTTGGCTAGGTGCCCATCTTGGCGGTTGATAGTCGGAGTGCATCACCGTGACGGATTAATGTTGGGATCACGATGTGATCGGTGGCTCACCCACGGCCATGTGCGGCAGTGCCGCCAAAGTAGGATTTGTGGGATCACTTTCGGTTGTGATCGGTGGATTAGCCACGGCCTTGAGCGAGAGTCTGCTAAGGTTGGTGTAACGGATGGACCTAGGTTGGGTTGGGTTTCGTAATTGCATATTACCCGTATGATCTGTGTGGATATGGGCCAAGCCCATACCGTGGGAAGCATGTGTAATGATTATGCACTCGAGTCGAGTGGACTCACCCTATTTTTCTCAACCATTTCGGGTGATTCGTGATTAATGGACCGGGTTGGAGGGGATACAAAGGTGGCCATGCGAAGGAGATTATTTTGATTATTTTATGTTTTTAATATTAAGTATTGGGTTTAAATATTGGGTTGTAATAAGGGCCTTATTTTTATTATTTTGGTATTATTTTATTATTATTTATGGCTTGTTCAAATTAAATTACTAAGTGAAGATAACTTTATTTTAGCAACTTATTTATTCAAATTATATATATATATATCTGTTTAAAAAAGTTTTAATATGGGCATTGTATAATGACAAAGTTTTATTTATAATTTTAAATGGACATGGTTTTCAAAAGTTAACAATTTTAACTGTTTTATCCTGAAGTCAAAAAGATTTTCAACCGTCTTTCCGCAGTGACATAACCAGATCCGGTCAAGGCTCGTGGGCCGGGTTTGGGGGTGTTACAATGATAACTTACTCAATGCCAAGCTTGCCTTGGACTTACATGATAACTTACTCAATGCCAAGCTTGCCTTGGACTTACATGATATCTTATTCAATGCCAAGCTTGCCTTGGACTTACATGATATCTTGCTTGCTTGCCGATGCCATGCCTCGGCTTGGTCTTATACGGACTTTCTTGTTTCATGTGGTAGATCGAGTATCCTAAGTTATTCAACTTCAATCGGGGCTTTCTCATGCTTGATCTCATTAATTTCTTTGTTTAACATAACATTAAACATTTTTCATAATAACATTGTACATTATACTAGGCAATTCAATGACATAAATCATAAAGCTTAGAAATCATACAAACTTACCTCAATATACAAAATGTAGCTAAGTATGCAATTTAGTCCTCGACCTTGTTCTTGCCTCGGTTTTGATCCGGGCTTCGTTTTTCTTGATCTATAGTCATAAATAGATCATTTAATATTCACATTGACTAAATTGACCCTTTACTCATACTTGGGCAAAATTACTATTTTGCCCCTATACTTTCTCATATTTGCACTTTTGCCCCAAGGCTCGTAAAATAATTTTCATTAAACTTTCTTAGACTACATGCTTAGCTGATTCATTTTCTCTACTATAGCAATCATCAATTCTCATTATTTCTAGTAGGTATGACTAATTTCATAACTATTACAAACTAGTCCATACTATCATATTTCATGAAATTCATTAAGGAAAAGATGTTTATCTAACATCAAACTCTCATAATCTTCCTTAAAACATCATTTAACAAGCATGTCATTCATAGATGAAATTTTTGAACATGCATCTTAGCTTATTTTATAGCTAAAAATAGCTAATTCATAATACGAGGACTTCAAAAACACGAAGAATATTAAAAACGGGGCTAAGATGAACTTACTAGCAAGCTTGAAAAAAATGAAGAACCCTAGCTATGGAGTCTTCAAATTTTCGGCAAGGGAAGGAAGAAGATGAATGAAATTTTATAATCTTTTTCCTATTTTAATCACTTATTAGACAAATGACCAAAATGCCCTTCTCTTTAAAAATTTCTATTTTACTAACTCATGTCCATTTTTGTCCAAAATTTATAATTTGGGAAAATTTCTATTTAAGGACTCATAATTAATATTCTAAAGCTATTTCATACAAAATGCTTCTAGAAACTCACATTTTACAACTTTTGCAATTTGGTCCTTTTTGACCATTCAACTTCATTTTAGCAAAATTGCTTCATGAAACTTTCACACTAACATGCAAACATGGCATGAACCTTAAAAACTCATAAATTCACCTCAGATTCGTGGTCTCGCACCACTATTCCGACTAGGCCCTAAATTGGGCTGTTACAATTCTCCCCCTTAGAGATTTTCGTTCTCGAAAATCTTACCAGTGAAAAGGTTTGGGTACTGGTTTCTCATACTCTCTTCTGGTTCCCATGTGGCTTCTTCTATTCCATGTCTTTTCCACAATACTTTCACTAAGGCAATACTTTTCTTTCTTAGCTGCTTCATTTCCCGAGCTAATATCTTGACTGGTTCTTCACCATAAGTCATGTCGGGATGAATCTCTACCTCTGACTGGGGAATTGCATGCGAAGGGTCTGATCGGTAGCGTCTTAACATTGACACGTGAAACACATCATGTATCTTTTCTAACTCTGATGGCAAAGCCAATCTGTAAGCTACAGGCCTAACTTTCTCAGTAATCTCATACGATCCAATAAAACGTGGACTCAACTTGCCTTTTCGGCCAAATCTGAGAACTTTTCTCCAAGGTAACACTTTCAAGAAAACTTTATCTCCAACTTGATACTATATCTCTTTTCTTTTTAAATCTGAGTAGGATTTCTGTCTGTCTAAAGCAGCTTTTAAGCACTCTCGTATCACTCTTACTTTCTCTTCAGCTTCTCTAACCAAATCAACCCCGTGAATTTAGTTTTCTTTGAGTTCAGTCCAAAATAAAGGCGTTCTGCATTTACGCCCATATAAAGCCTCATAAGGCGCCATCCTCAAGCTCGACTAAAAACTATTATTGTAGGCAAATTCTACCAATGGGAGAAACCTTTCCCAATTGCCTCGGAACTCTAGAATACAACATCTGAGCATATCCTCGAGCACTTGAATTAACCTCTCTGATTGACCGTCAGTTTGAGGATGAAAAGCGGTACTCAAGTTCAACTTTGTACCTAAGGCCTCTTGTAACTTCTTCCAAAACCTGGATGTGAATCTCGGATCTCTATCCGATATGATTGACAAGGGAACTCCATGAAGTCTTACTATTTTTGAAACATACAAGTTTGCCAACTTGTCTAGTGAGTAATCAACTCGTACATGTATAAAATGGGCTGACTTCGTAAGTTTATCAATCACAACCCATACAGCATCTTTCTTGCTCAGAGACAACGGTAAACCCATTACAAAATCCATAGTAATGTGGTCCCATTTCCACTCCGGAACTAAAATGGGTTGAAGCAAGCCTGAAGGTACTTGGTGTTCAGCTTTTACTTGCTGACAAATCATACATTTGGAAACAAATTCCGAAATGTCTCTCTTCATTTTCGGCCACCAATACTGTTGCTTCAAATCATTATACATTTTAGTACTACCAGGATGTACAGACAAACACCCGTTATGTGCCTCATGCAAAATTTTCCGAATAAGCTCCTCTTTTCTCGGTACACAAATTCTACCTTTAAACATCAAATATCCTTCAGAACTAATCCGAAAGTCGGATTCAACATCCGACTTCATGACCGAGCTCTTTTGACTTGTAATTCGCTATCTTTTTTCTAAGCCTCAGAAATCTCTTGGAGGAATACTGGTCTAGCTCTCAACTCAGCTATAATGGAACCATCATCAGATAAAATTATCCGTGAATTCATTGCTCTTAATATAAATAAGGACTTTCTGCTTAAAGCATCGGCGACAACATTCACCTTTCCTGGATGGTAGTCAATGACTAACTCATAGTCTTTTATCAACTCTAACCATCTCCTTTGCCTTAAATTCAACTCTTTCTGCATCATCAAGTACTTCAGACTTTTGTGATCGGTGAAGATCCGACATCTCTACCATATAGATGATGTCTCCATATCTTCAATGCGAAGACTATGGCAGCTAACTCTAGGTTGTGTGTCGAATAATTCTTCTCATGAGGCTTTAACTGTCTTGAGGCATAAGCAATCACTTTGCCTTCTTGCATAAGTACACAACCTAATCCATTTAAGGATGCATCGCTGTAAACTATGAACTCTTTCCCCGTCTCAGGTTGTACTAAAACTGGAGCTTCATCAATAATGCTTTCAATTTTTCAAACTTTGTTGGCATATTTCTGTCCACTCGAACTTCACATTTTTCTGTAACAACTTCATCATCGGGGTTGCAATCATGGAAAACCCCTTGACAAATCGTCTATAATAGCCGGCTAGGCCTAGGAAACTTCTAACCTCAGATATATTCCTCGGTGGTTTCCAATCCGTAATAGCCGAGATCTTACTTGGGTCTACTCGAACCCCTTCTCCTGAGACAATATGCCCCATAAATCCTACTTCATTGCGCCAAAACTCACTTTTACTGAACTTGGCATACAACTGATTTTCTCGAAGAATTTGTAAAACCATCCGTAGGTGCTCAGTATGCTCATTCTCACCTCGGGAATAAACCAGTATGTCATCAATAAAAACGACTACAAACTTGTTGAGGTATGGTCTGAAGATGCGGTTCATTAAGTCCATGAATACCGCAGGAGCATTGGTCAAACCAAAAGGCATGACTAAAAATTCATAATGCCCATATCTTGTTCGAAAAGCAGTCTTGGATACATCTGACTCCTTTACTCTTAACTGGTAATACCCCGATCTCAAGTCTATCTTAGAGAACACGGTGGCTCCTTTCAATTGATCGAACAAATCATCGATCCTTGGCAATGGGTACTTGTTCTTTCTTGTCACTTTATTAAGTCGACGGTAATCTATGCACAATCTCATAGTGCCATCCTTCTTTTCACAAATAAAACCGGAGCACCCGGGAGAACAACTTGACCTTGCAAAGCCTTTGTCATTAACTCTTGCAATTTGTATCTTCAACTCTTTCAACTCCGTTGGAGCCATTCTATGAGGAGTAATAGATATTGGTGCAATGCACGGAGCTAGCTCAATCTTTGAACTCAACTTCTCACGATTGGAGGTAATCCCGATAATTCTTCGAGAAAAACATCCATGTGCTCACATACTATCGGTACGGACTCAATCTTTAACTCTGTTCCTTTATCATTCATCACAAAGGCCAAATATGCCTCATACCCCTTTCTTATAAATCTCTGTGCCGTCATATGAGAAATCAATACCGGAAATCGACTTTGTTCATCTGATTCTATATGGAGGATATCCCTATTCTCACATCTCATTTCAATGTATTTCTTCCCACAATTAACTATTACATTATGGGCAGTTAACCAGTCCATACCGAGAATGAGATCAAACTCGTCAAATGGTAACAACATAAGGTTTGCTTTAAAGAAATGATCTCTAATCATTAATGGACATTCTCTACATACTTCATTCACTAACACACTCTTGCCTAAACGATTAGACACTCTAATCACAAATTCTGTAAACTCTATAGGCATACTCAAATCGGATACCAATTTCATGCAAATGTAAGAGTGTGTAGATTCGGGATCTATTAAAGCAATAACTTTAACATCATGAAGAGAAAAGGTACCCGTGATAACATCATGGGAAGATGCCTCTTCGCGAGCGCGAATAGCATAAGTCCGTGCAGGCGCCCTACCCTCGGGTCTCGCGGCCTGCTCTTTAGGGTTACCTCTTCCTCTTGCCCCACTTCCTAGGTTTCTCTGCGGTCTTCCTCTGACCATACTCCTGGATCTCGAGTTCTGAGCTCTCTCTTCTTTCATTGTCTCTGGACAATCCTTTATGTAGTGGTCTTGGGAACCACATCTAAAACATGCATTTTCGTGCGCTCGGCATTCTCTAAGATGACGTACGCCACATCAGGCATTCGGGTCTTTCAGTTGAAAGTTCCCACACTAGCCCATCAAGTAGTCAGTGCTTTATTTCCCGAATCTTGCTTACTCTTGTCTTTCTTTGAAAACCCAATGGAAGTACCCGATCGGGTGGGTAAATCTCTTGACTTCTTGGATGAGGATTGGGATGACTTATTCCACTGTCTCTTTCTAGAGTCACGAGACTCAATTTTAGACTTTCTCTTCTCTTTTACTAGCTCTTCGGCTTTACGAGCTCTCTCCACTAGCACAACAAATTCTTTCAATTCTAGTACAGCAACAAATAGTTTGATGTCCTCATTTAGCCCATCTTCAAATATTTTGCTCATTATGGCCTCGGTGGACACGCATTCTCGAGCGTATTTGCTGAGTCGCACAAACTCACGCTCATAACCGGTCACCGACATCTTGCCTTGCTTTAACTCTAAAAATTCTTTTCTTTTCTGATCTACAAATCTTTGACCGATATACTTTTTCTTGAACTCTTCTTGGAAGAATTCCCATGTGATCTTCTCCCTTGGTGCCACTGATACAAGGGTGTTCCACCATTGATAGGCAAAATCTCTTAAAAGGGAGACTACACACTTCATGCTTTCCTCAGGTGTGCATGATAGCTCATTAAATACCCTGATGGTATTTTCTAACCAAAACTCGGCTTTTTTCGGATCATCTTCTCTTTTCGCCCGGAATTCTTCTGCCCCATGTTTCCTGATCCTATCAATTGGAGGTTTGTCTCCTCTTACCACCTCTACTACTTGAGGGGCTACTGGAGTAGGTTGTGGAATAGGTGGGGATTGAGGGGGTTGTACATTTGGGTTCATACGAACGAACTCTGAATACCACGTATTCATCATGTGGAGGAAGGCTTCTCTAGCCCCTTCTCCTCCTTCTTGACTCACCGTAGTGGGTCTATTCTCAATCTCGTTCGCACCGTCCCTTCAATGGAGCCACGCATTACTTTCTACGTCATCCGCCATATCTCTTTCAGGATCCATTTACTATATATATAAACATAATTTAAGTCGTCAGGAGTCATCACACTATCATTATAAAAACATTCTTACGTATGGCATGTATAGCTAGACTCGTGCCCATGCTACGTTAGTCCTAGAACCGACTAAATCGTAGCTCTGATACCACTAAATGTAACACCCCATACCCGAGTCTGAGGCTTAGACCGGATACGAGAAGTTACTATGCTTAAACTTGCTTAATCAAGTACTTACGGGCTATAAAATTTTGTTCCGAATTAAGAACTTATCTTTCTTAATCAACTTGTACTTTTCCTGGGCCTCCGAGGCCTTAAACTCATGTCCGTAAACTTTCGAAACTCAATTGAAAGCTTTTCATTGAAACAGGGGTCACACGCCCATGTGAGTTGGGACACGCCCGTGTAACCCTGAGACACGCCCATGTCTCCTAACCGTACTTAAAACTCGAGCTTACTGCCAAACTTCACACGGCCATGGCACGCCCGTGGTCCTGGCCCATGTGAAAAACCTTAGCATTCTGACTTATAACACACGGCCATGGCACGCCCGTGGACTTAGACCGTGTACTACAACTTGATATTCTGACTTAAGGTGCAATGGTGCAGGGTACACACGGCTTAGACACATGCCCGTGTGTCCGACCGTGTGGGCACTTAGAGGCTATTTACCAAGCCAATTGTCACCCTGAAATCCAGAGCAAATTCATACTATCTCAACAACTCAAACCACTACAACTTTAACGAACAATATAACATGCTCCATTGATATCAATAACATACATACTTAGTCAATCTTGGCCAATCATTTAGCCATTTACAAAAGAATAATAATAAACTTGATAGCATATGCTTTTCCCTTTTCTAAGACATATACTCAAAATGAAATGTTTCCTATACATGCCATACTTAAATAAACAACTTGGCTATACCAAAATAGCGGTTGATAGTGTGATTCGAGCTCCGACTTCAACGATCCACAAGTTAGCTTGGCGGGACTACATAGAAAGAAATAATAAAAGATGTAAGCATTTAGCTTAGTAAGTTTGCATAATGCACATAGCAACGTACTTGCTTAATATAAACCATTTGACATAAACAATGGCATCGTAAATTTCAGCTATAAAGCTTACTTACTCATACTTGATTCTTACATATCATGAAACTTACTAGTCTCATACTTGATTCTTACATAACTCATGAAACTTACTAGTCTCATACTTGATAGGCAAACAAAGTACCTGTATCACTAGATCACATTGATCAGCATACTTGAACATAATACTCATAATTTCTAATTCATCATTCATAACATGAATAATATTCTTTATCACTTGATAATAACCTTACTTACTTAGCTTTCTTGTTATCTCTTTGGAGCTTAACTCATTGCCCGATGAATTTATATGAATAACCGGGGATACTAAATCTCATCTAAATTTTAAGGCTATGACTTAACATGGACTTATACGAAGTCTTTCTTGTTCTCACCAATGCCATGCCTTAACTTGGACTTAAATGGGATCTCTTTCTCTTGATAACTTTTCAATGCCAAGCTTGCCTTGGTCTTACATGATAACTTACTCAATGCCAAGCTTGCCTTGGACTTACATGATAACTTACTCAATGCCAAGCTTGCCTTGGACTTACATGATATCTTATTCAATGCCAAGCTTGCCTTGGACTTACATGATATCTTGCTTGCTTGCCGATGCCATGCCTCGGCTTGGTCTTATACGGACTTTCTTGTTTCATGTGGTAGATCGAGTATCCTAAGTTATTCAACTTCAATCGGGGCTTTCTCATGCTTGATCTCATTAATTTCTTTGTTTAACATAACATTAAACGTTTTTCATAATAACATTGTACATTATACTAGGCAATTCAATGACATAAATCATAAAGCTTAGAAATCATACAAACTTACCTCAATATACAAAATGTAGCTAAGTATGCAATTTAGTCATCGACCTTGTTCTTGCCTCGGTTTTGATCCGGGCTTCGTTTTTCTTGATCTATAGTCATAAATAGATCATTTAATATTCACATTGACTAAATTGACCCTTTACTCATACTTGGGCAAAATTACTATTTTGCCCCTATACTTTCTCATATTTGCACTTTTGCCCCAAGGCTCGTAAAATAATTTTCATTAAACTTTCTTAGACTACATGCTTAGCTGATTCATTTTCTCTACTATAGCAATCATCAATTCTCATTATTTCTAGTAGGTATGACTAATTTCATAACTATTACAAACTAGTCCATACTATCATATTTCATGAAATTCATTAAGGAAAAGATGTTTATCTAACATCAAACTCTCATAATCTTCCTTAAAACATCATTTAACAAGCATGTCATTCATAGATGAAATTTTTGAACATGCATCTTAGCTTATTTTATAGCTAAAAATAGCTAATTCATAATACGAGGACTTCAAAAACACGAAGAATATTAAAAACGGGGCTAAGATGAACTTACTAGCAAGCTTGAAAAAAATGAAGAACCCTAGTTGTGGAGTCTTCAAATTTTCGGCAATGGAAGGAAGAAGATGAATAAAATTTTATCATCTTTTTCCTATTTTAATCACTTATTAGACAAATGACCAAAATGCCCTTCTCTTTAAAAATTTCTATTTTACTAACTCATGTCCATTTTTGTCCAAAATTTATAATTTGGGAAAATTGCTATTTAAGGACTCATAATTAATATTCTAAAGCTATTTCATACAAAATGCTTCTAGAAACTCACATTTTACAACTTTTGCAATTTGGTCCTTTTTGACCATTCAACTTCATTTTAGCAAAATTGCTTCATGAAACTTTCACACTAACATGCAAACATGGCATGAACCTTAAAAACTCATAAATTCACCTCGGATTCGTGGTCTCGCACCACTATTCCAACTAGGCCCTAAATCGGGCTGTTACAGAGCGTTCATAGTGATAAACTGAGTCATTAGTGGTGGCGATAGACCGTTGAGAGTGTCACAAATGCTCTCGTGAAACTGAGGCTGTAATGGGCCTTATTGAGCTGAAATGGGCTAAGTAGGCCCAATGGGTTAATGGGCCCACATGAGTGAAATCGATGGTAAGTACCGGAAGATTGCTGCGACTGCGAAGTTTGCAGAACTGAGACTGAAAATGAGCTGAATGGGCCACACGAGCGTGTGGGCCCGTTTGGGCTAAAATTGAAACTTAGGCCAAATTACACCGTAGTGACTGAAAACGGAACCTGGATAGTTCAAGGCGACAATGGGCCTCCAGAAAGGATGTTGGATGATAAATTACTAAAATACCCTTAGAGGGTAAATTACCGAAATACCCTTGATGGGTAAATTACTGAAAAACCCCTAAGGGGTGAAGTTACCGTTATACCCCTAAATATCTAGATGATCGTTATACCCTTGGTGGTAGCTAAATATCATTTATGTGATTTTATATATATCTGTTTATAACTATGATACACTGCATTCATATCATATTGCATGGGGTTGGGATTGTTGACTGGAGGAAGTACCGTTCTAGTGGCTCTGCCACATACCGTTCGAGTGGGATCGCCACATACCGATTTAGTGGCTCAGCCACATATACCGTTATTAGCAGCTTGACTGCATTATTGGAGAGTTTTGTCTGGGTGGGTTGACATGGTCCCCACATGGTGTGTTGGTTGATACGGGTGGAGAGTTAGTCGGTTGGATAGGATTGGGGTGGGTACATATCCACTTGCATTGAGATGATTGGGGCTTAGGCCCAGCTAGTTACCGAATAGGGCTTAGGCCCAGACCGACACCGTATGGGCTCGGGCCCAGATTATGACCGTTATAGGGGATTACACACTGAGTTCTCGTAACTCACCCCTTTCTCTTAACCGTGTAGGTAATCCCCAGCGTTAGAGGATTTGAAGCTGCGGAGGACTCGGAGGTGGCCATACGCTGGATTTGCTAATAAACGGAACTTAGTAATTTTGGGCTTAATTTTATTTTTATTTTATTTCTGGGTTAATAATTTATGTAATATGGCCATTGGGATTTTCTTTTAACTTTCATTGGTAATTCTTTTAGTTATGAACTGCCAAACAATTTAACACGGTTTTTAAAAAAAAATTACCGTTTTCAAATATCATGTTTCCACAACTTTTAAAGTCAATCTTCTACTACAAATAATGTTTTGAAAACAATATCATGTTTGCAAGGAAAAAATAACCTTAAGAAAATCTTGTTTCGATACGTAACGAAATTTTGGGTTTTAAAACGGTAAAAAGTCTTAAATGGCAGAAGTGTTTTTAAATGATTGTGTAGTTGAATACAATCATTTGATGTGACATGCCAGATTCGACAGTAACGTCTGGGCTGGGTTTAGGGTGTTACATTTAGTGGTATCAGAGGCAGGTTGCAAAATTCGGCTGTGGAATGGGTTTCAAAAATTTTTCTACTTTGTTTAAATTTTTAACTTAGGAAATGGTAGCGTTACTAAAAGTATGGCACACCGAGTCTCCGGAACCAAAGCTGTAAGTTTCCTGACCTTATACTTTGTTATATGCTGATATGACTGTTCTAAAAAACTACTAGGGATAGTAGTAGTATACTGAACTCCTTAGTTGTAGAAACCGAGTCTATAAGAGACTAAAACTTTAGTAAACTCGATCTACGAAAATAACTCTTATTACTGTTCTTCATAAAAAAATATGTTAATAATCATGAGAACTATAAGCTGATTCATAAAACTCTTAAACAGATTAATACATTACATCGATATGAGTACAAGAGGTCACGGTGGGCTGGGTCTTCAGCGTCAGGGCATATGCTTGAAAGGGAAGCGCCGACATCACCAGTGACTGAGACGGGGTCTTATGACTGAGCCGGTGGGGATGATGCTCTGTCCCAAGCAATGTTACGGGTTTTGGAAAGGGTTGCTGGAGCGAGTACTGGGTCGGTGGCCCGGGGGTCAATTTCTGAGCGACTCCGGTCAAACGGGGCAAAAATTTTCAGGGGTATCTCTGGTGTAGCCCCAAACGTAGTGGAGTATTGGTTGGAGGCGGTTGAGCGGATCATGGATGACCTTGACTACACAGTGGAACAAAAGTTGAAGGGAGCAGTGTCTTTACTACGAGATGAGGCATACCAATGGTGGCTTACCGTGAGAGAAGGCACACAGGCCGACCGATTAACATGGGATTTCTTTAAGACGGTCTTCTGGGGAAAATATGTTGGGGCAAGTTATGTGGACGCCAGCAGAAAGGAATTTTTGAATCTGGTATAAGGGAACAAATCGGTAGCGGAATACGAGGCAGAATTTCTGCGGTTGAGCCGGTATGCTTGAGGCATAGTCGCGACTGAGTATGAGCACTTCGTACGATTTGAGGATGGTCTTCGAGATGAGTTGCGAGTGCTGATAGCCCCGCAGAGGGAGAGAGATTTTGCTGCCCTAATTGAAAAGGAAAAGATTGCCGAGGATGTAAAACGCTCTGAGCGTCAGAATCGTGAGAAGGAAAGGGGCAGGAACAAGAGGGATTTTGGGCCTTCATGTTCTTCAGGTGGATTTCATAAGAGGCCTAGGTTTGATGGGTCAGCTCGAGTTGGGGTTCCAGTTGTTGCTAGGTGACCGCAACCTTGCGTTGAGTGTGGGAGACCTCATTCGGGAGAGTGTTGGAGAAGAACCGGGGGTGTTTCAGATGTGGGTCCAAGGATCATCAGTTCAAAAACTGTCCTCGGGATCCTATTCAGACGCAAGCATCCGGTCAGGGCTATGTGCAGCCAGGGAGAGGTGGTCAGCAGCCACCGAGGGGCCGTGGTCCACCCAGAGGAGGAAATGGGTTAGGACGAGGTCGTGGAGCACCGGGCAGAGGTGCTGGTAATACAGAGGCGAGACAACCAGAGTTGGTTTATGCTGCTCGGCGTCGGGAGGATGGCGACGCACCTGACATCATAACTGGTACGTTCCTCATTCATAATGTACCATGTATTGCTTTAATTGATATTGGGTCGACGCACTTGTATATTGCATGTACTGTGTCTGGAACTTTGGGTATACAATTCGAACTTGCTGATAAAGAGATGTCGGTGATTAGTCCTTTAGGACAGTCGGTTGTAGTGAATAAGCTGTTTAGAGATGTGCCTCTAGAGGTTCAAGGGGTTGTCTTTCTGGCGAATTTGATGGAACTGCCGTTTGGCGAGTTTGATCTCATTCTGGGCATGGACTGGTTAGTGAAACATCGTGCGAATTTGGATTGCGCTGCGAAACGTATGGTATTAAAGTCTTCAGAGGATGAAGAAGTGATCGTGATAGGAGAGCGAAGGGACTATTTGTCCAACATAATCTTAGCATTAGGGGCCGAAAAGCTGGTTTGCAAAGCTTGCGAGGCGTTCCTAGCTTATGTCAGCACGTCTGATGCTAGGGGTTTGTCTATTAGGGATGTTAGGACCGTAAAGGAATTTCTAGATGTATTCCCTGAAGAGCTTCCAGGGTTGCCTCCAAACCTGAGATCGAATTCGGCATTGAGCTCCTATCGGGGACGGCTCCGGTGTCCATCGCCCCTTACAGGATGGCACCGAAGGAGCTGGTTGAATTAAAGGCTCAAATCTAAGAGCTACTGGATCGAGGATTCATTCGACCGAGTGTGTCACCGTGGGGAGCACCGGTACTGTTCAGAAAGAAGAAGGATGGGTCAATGCGCATGTGTATTGACTACCGTCAGTTGAACAAGCTAACGATTAAGAACAAGTACCCACTACCAAGGATAGACGATCTGTTTGATCACCTGCGAGGAGATTTGATTTTCTCTAAAATAGATTTAAGGTCGGGGTACCATCAGTTAAGGGTTAAAGAGGCAGATGTGTTCAAGATAGCATTCAGGACTCGTTATGGACACTACAAAGTGCGCAGCGGTAGCGTAATGTTGTAGTTGTTACACGACTACCCTGTCAGTTGGAAATTTAGGGGACGAAATTTCTTTAAGGAGGGGTGAATTGTAACACCCTGAATTTGGGCCTAGTAGGATTGGGCCTTGTGCCGCTAGGAGACTGCTCATAAAACTTTAGATGTGCGAGAAAATATCATAAATTAAGTGTAGCTTTAGTGGCTAAGTATTTGGGCATATTTAGGAGTGCTTGAGAAGCCTGGGTTCAAGTCTGGGTGTTTGCAAAATTTTAATTTGGGATCTTAAGTGAACCTGGATGTTAGCTTATAGGACTTATAATAATTAGTGTTTGTTTTATGACAAAAAGAGAGAAGGGATCTAGTGGCAAGGTGGTGCTACATGTGTGGCAAGGAGTCTGAGGTTCGAGGCTTGGTGTGCGCAATTGTATGTTTATTTTGTCGCTTATAGTGGGGAGGTGTTGAACTGGACTGAACTCGTGGTTGAATTGGTCATAAGAATTTGAATTGAATTTGAATGGGGAGTTGGAGTCAATCAAGGAGAAAATTCGGTGGAGGGATTGGTGGAGTTTTTGAAGGATTTTAAAATGGGAGAAGTTGAAGCCGATTGGGGGGAGTTTTGTTTAGGCAAATTCGGCTAGGGAGTGCATTTGGTGCATTTTCTGCAATTGCTTTCTTTTATGCCAATTTGTTTTATTTTCTCTCTTCTATCTATAGTGCCAAAGATTGCCATGGACCTTTTTGTGTTTTTCCCGTTTCGGTTTTCTTTATTCTCTTCTCCCTGTTTCCTATTCTTCTTAATGTGAGCCGAATTCAACCTCTCTTTCTCTGCCTTCATTCTTTTCCCTTCTCTATCGATCAAACATTTCAACCTACAAGCGTTCTGACGAATCATTTCTCCAGCCTCTAAAGTGCCGAATTTGTTCTTCTGTTGTGGGTTGATTGAGTTTAATTTATCGGGTTGGCCGATTGTTAGGGGTAAGTGGTTATGTGCTTTCAAATACTGGCCGAATGTCTAGTTCTCTTGTTGGCCGTGTGTTTTCCTGAGGATATTAATTGTTTAACCTTTTTTATTGATATTGATGCTTAATAGATAATGTTGTGGTATAGATAAACCACAAGGAGGTGATATCGATTCATAATCAAACAGCTTGGGAAGTATAAGCCGATTCAGGCAAGGTTCTACGCTCGTGGGCTACTGCGTTTCTCTCCATCAAGCTGTGTACACACACTATTCGCGTTGTAGAACGGCAGATGTCAAAATGCCGGAAAGCCAATGATACGGCAACGGCTACTACACGGGCGCACGGACACTCGTGTGGGGGAGTCGACACATTGACAAAGGCCGCCATGAGCGATCTCGTGGACTTGGTAGTTAATAAACCTAATGGGTCGATTTGGGTCGAGTGGGCCCACGTGGGTAAATTTCGCTGTTAAGTGAGAAATCGATAGACTTGTCATTTCGCTGTTAAGTGAGAAATCGACAGACTTGTCATTTCGCTGTTAAGTGAGAAATCGTTAGACTTGTCATGTCGCGCACATGACTTAGGTAGTTTTGGGCCTCACTGGGCCAAAATGGGCCGTGTGGGCCCAATGGGAATGTGGGCCCTATACGGAGGAAATTTGCGGTAAGTGTCTATTAGTGAACCGGGTTATGGTGTACACATAGCCGTATCTGATTTTTGGGCTGAATGGGCCACCCGAGCGTCTAGGCCCACTTAGGTCGAGTAATAGGCCTTAGGCCCATTTACACCGTTGTGTCTGTTTGGGTTACTTAAGTCGCTCGAGGCGACGGTGGACCTTCTGTTGGGTCGTTAAGCCTCGACTTGTAAAATTACCGAAATACCCTCGAATTGTGAAATTACCGAAATACCCCCGATTTGTAAAATTACCGAAATACCCCAATTTGTAAAATTACTAAAATACCCTCGGATTGTGAAATTACCAAAATACCCCCGATTTGTAAAATTACCGAAATACTCCTGATTTGTAAAATTACCAAAATACCTCCGATTTGTAAAATTATCAAAATACCCTCATATTGCGAAATTACCGAAATACCCCTAATTTGTGAAATTACCTAAGTACCCTCGATTTGTGAAATTACCGAAATACCCCCAGTTTACAAAATTACCTAAATACCCTTGAAGGGTAAGATTACCAAAATACCCTTATAGGGTAAAATGACTATTTTGCCCTTATGGGTAAATGACTGACTTAGACTATGGATTTGACTTATTTGACTATGATCGTATGACTGTGTTTTAACTGACTTGACTGTGGTCGTGTGACTGATATGCTTTTAATATATGTTTAAATGACTTTACTGAGCATGGCCATTTTGCATACACGTGTAATGATTGAGCATGACATACACGACAAACACTTCAATGTGATACGCCAGATTCGGCCATAACGTCTAGGCCGGGTTTGGGGCGTTACATTTAGTGGTATCAGAGCTAGGTTGCAAAACTCGAATGTTGATTGGGTTTTTAAAATTGAATTTCTGAAAGAACTGTTTCAAAAGATTTGAAGTATGTGAAATGTTTTACTGAATATTTTCCTGAAAGTGTGGCGCACCGAGTCTCCGGCGTCGAATCCGTAAGTTTTCTGAATACTTTTGTCTGTTTAGAAATTGAAATACAGTGAGTCAGAAATACTGTGGTTTCTTTAGATATTGGACTGTATTTTTGGTATTTATTCTGTATGTGTTTGGAAATGTTGGATGTGATGTTCTGGATATAGAAATTGTAACCTATCTGCTACGATAGGTGGATGTTTTGGATGTGTGTTAAAGATGTTGGGATCAGAGTGCACAGCGGTAGCGTAATGTTGTAGTTGTTACACGACAACCCTGTCAGTTGGAAATTTTGGGGACAAAATTTCTTTAAGGAGGGGTGAATTGTATGCCCTGAATTTGGGCCTAGTAAGATTGGGCCTTGTGCGTGGGAGCCGCTAGGAGACTGCTCATAAAAGTTTAGGTGTGCGAGAAAATATCATAAATTAAGTGTAGCTTTAGTGGCTAAGTATTTGGGCATATTTGGGAGTGCTTGAGAAGCCCGGGTTCAAGTCCGGTGTTTGCAAAATTTTAATTTGGGCTCTTAAGTGAACCTGGATGTTAGCTTATAGGACTTATAATAATTAGTGTTTGTTTTATGACAAAAAGAGAGAAGGGATCTAGTGGCAAAGTGGCACTACATGAGTGGCAAGGAGTCTGAGGTTCGAGGCTTGGCGTGCTCAATTGTATGTTTATTTTGCTGCTTGAGCTGGGGAGGTGTTGGCTACCGGACGGAACTCGTGGTTGAATTTGTCATAAGAATTTGAATTGAATTTGAATGGGAGTTGGAGTAAATCAAGGAGAAAATTCGGTGGAGGGATTGGTGGATTTTTTGAAGGATTTTGAAATAGGAGAAGTTGGAGCCGATTGGGGGGGAGTTTTGTTTAGGCAAATTCGGCTAGGGAGTGCATTTGGTGCATTTTCAGCAATTGCTTTCTTTTATGCCGATTTGTTTTATTTTCTCTCTTCTATCTATAGTGCCAAAGATTGCCATAGACCTTTTGTGTTTTTCCCATTTCGGTTTTCTTTATTCTCTTCTCCCTGTTTCCTATTCTTCTTAATGTGAGCCGAATTCAACCTCTCTTTCTCTGCCTTCATTCTTTTTCCCTTCTCTATCAATCAAACGTTTACGACCTACAAGCATTCGACTTATTTAATCATTTCTCCACCTCAAGTGCCGAATTTGTTCTTCTCTTGTGGGTTGATTGAGTTCAATTTATCGGGTTGGCCGATTGTTAGAGTAAGTGGTTATGTGCTTTCAAATCATCGGCCGAATGTCTAGTTCTCTTGTTGGCCGTGTGTTTTCCTTAGGATAGTAATTGTTTAACCTTTGTTATTGATATTGATGCATAATAGATAATGTTGTGGTACGGATAAACCACAAGGAGGTGATATCGATTCATAATCAAACGGCTTGGAAAGTATAAGCCGATTCACTCAAGGTTCTACGCTCGTGGGCTAATGCGTTTCTCTCCATCAAGGTGTGTACACACACTATTCGCGTTGTAGAACGACAAATGTCGAATGCCGTAAAGCCGACGATACGGAGAACGGCTACTACTACAGCGCGCGGACGGACACTGTGGTGGGGAGTCGACACATTGACAAAGGCCGCCATGAGCGATCTCGTGGACTTTGCAGTTAATAAGACTAATGGGCCGATTTTATTTGAGTGGGCCCGCGTGGGTAAATTTCGCTGTTAAGTGAGAAATCGATAGACTTGTCATGTCGCGCACATGACTTAGGTAGTTCTGGGCCTCGCTGGGCCAAAATGGGTCGTGTGGGCCCAATGGGAACGTGGGCCCTATACGGAGGAAATTTGCAGTAAGTGACTATTAGTGAACCGGGTTACGGTGTACACATAGCCGTATCTGATTTTAAGGCTGAATGGGCCATTCGAGCGTGTGGGCCCACTTAGGTCGAGTAACGGGCCTTAGGCCCATTTACACCATTGTGTCTGTTTGGTTACTTAAGTCGCTCGAGGCGACGGTGGACCTTCTGTTGGGTCGATAAGCCCCGATTTGTAAAATTACCGAAATACCCTCGGATTGTGAAATTACCGAAATACCCCCGATTTGTAAAATTACCGAAATACCCCGATTTGTAGAATTACCGAAATACCATCGAATTGTGAAATTACTAAAATACCCTCGGATTATATAATTATCGAAATACCCCTGATTTGTAAAATTACCAAAATACCCTCAGATTGTGAAATTACCGAAATACCCCCGGTTTGTGAAATTATCGAATTACCCCTAATTTGTGAAATTACTGAAATACCCCTGGTTTACAAAATTACCTAAATACCCCTGAAGGGTAAGATTACCGAAATACCCATATAGGGTAAAATGACTATTTTGCCCTTGTGGGTAAATGACTGACTTAGAGTATGAATTTGACTGATTTGACTGTGATCGTATGACTGTGTTTTAACTCACTTGACTTTGGTCGTGTAACTGATAAGCTTTTAATATGTGTTTAAATGACTTTACTGAGCATGGCCATTTTGCATACACGTGTAATGATTGAGCATGACATACACGACATATGGCATGGGGTTGGGACATTGATACGAATGACGTTCTGATAGGGTCGCACGGGTCGCATGAGACGACTGTGGATCTAGTATTGATCTGTTAAGGTCGCAGGGGTCGCATGAGACGACTGTGGACCGACGGACGGCTTAAAGCCGCGTAATCTGATTATGGCTCTGTGCCAACCTAAATATGGCTCTGTGCCATCTTGATTATGGCTTTGTGCCAATCATATTTGTAACAGCCCGATTTAGGGGCTAGTCAGAACAGTGATCTCGGAATCACTAATTCGAGGTTAGAGAAAATTATTTTCATGTTATGTTATGAGTTACAACATGTTTATGAGGATGCATGGAAATTTTGGTGCCTTAATTTTAGCGAATTCCTAGCTAAATTGTGAAAAGGACTAAATCGCATAAAGTGCGAAAGTTCTATTTTAATTGCTAGAGGTGCCAAATAGTCATAGAATATTAATTGGAGGTCCCAAATGTGCAATTTGGCCTTGTTAAATGTGTTGACCGGCTATAGTAATGCATAGGGGACAAGTGCATTTATTATGATATTTAGTTGGTGATATTAGTTGGAAAAAGAAATAAAATAAGATGATATAAGTAAAAGTTATCATCTTTTTATTTCTCTTTCTTCTCCAACCGAAAATATCAGCCATGAGAGGGGTTTGGAAGCTTAAAATTTTAGCAAGCATTTCTCCTCACAAGTAAGTGATTTTGATGATCTTTCTTGATAAAAATTGTACTTTTGGAGTCCCCAAAGCTTAAGCTTTCTAAAGAGGGGACTAGTTTGCAATATGGTTGAAAGTCTAGGGACTTCCCATGAGAGAGATTATGTTGTTTGATGAGTTTCATGAAAGAAAATGAATGATAGGATGATGAGAAACAACTTTTGTGAAAGGTGTTGTCATGAAAACACCTATTTGGGACTAAAATGCAAAAGTTGTAATTTGTTCATTAAGGCATGAAGTTGATGGAACTGAGAATAGTTGTAAGAGGATTTAATGTTCAGCTAGGCTTGTTTAACAAGAAAATATGATGAAAATTTATTTACGAGCCTAGGGGCAAAATCGTAATTTTGCCAAAGTGTAGGGGCAAAATGGTCATTTTTGCCTAAGTAGAGATTATGTTGTAAAACAATCATTAAGTGATTAAATGAGTAAATTTCATTGTTTTAGATCAAAGAAAATGAGTTTCGGACCTAGAACGGATGAAAAGAGAAATGTGGGCAAAAAGTCCTTTTCTAAATCTTTTTCGACATCGAGGTAAGTTCATGTGCAAATGTTGAAATTACGTATGAGCTTATTTAGTATTTCAATGTTGTATGGAATGTATATTGCTATATGAATGTATGAAATGTCTCTTGATGAGACGTCAATGGAATTGAATCTAGAGTAATGGGAAAGGTGTATAACACGATAGGACGATGGGTAAAGGCTCGAGTAAGACCATATTGGGATATGGCCTCGGTGTAAGAATTTGTATAAGACCATGTCAAGGACATGGCATCGATATGTTAGTGTATGTAAAACCCAATTGGGGTAGAGTGACAATGAGAACTATGTGCATGAGACTCAAGAGAGTTATTTAACAATTCGAATGATTCATTGTATATGTGAATGTATGTGGTTGTACCATGAGTAGCACAAGTATGTGTAGAATTGAATTGAGATGAATTCAATAAATGATGAACCCCTAGTGGGGTATGTGTATTTGATGCACGGTGTGAATGAGAACGAATATCGTAGAAAGTTAAGTAAAAATGGAAACATGTGAGGATGTTCTTGAATGAACATTTGAAATAGAGTTATACTTGTGAATTATTATCCATGAATGTAAATAACGGTAAGCTATGTGCGATATCACCTTATTGATTGTTGATCGATGGGCCATATGTGTTACCATCACTTATAAATGATTGGTGGGTTATATGCGATACCTCTCTATTAGAGATTTAATGGTGGGCTAAGTGCGAAACCACCGAGATATTAGTAGTATGAGCGGCTTATTGAAAATGCTTGATGTGTTGTTATATATGATCTTGTGATGATCAGTGCAGGAACGTATGCTAATTAAACGAACGAATTGGCTTGTGATATGGTAAGAAGGTGGTAAGAGATATAAATGAGTAAGTTTCAAGAATGGTTGAGTAAGTAACAATGAGTTGATGAGAAAAATTCAACATATTGCCTTGGGGTTATGTATATTCAGTGAATATCAATATTTGTCAAATTATACAGATGAACTTACTAAGCATTATTGCTTACTCCTTTACCTTTTTTAATCTCTTATAGGTTATATTAACTAGCTCGGGTTTGAGGCCACCGGAGATGTTTTCACACTATCGAGCAGACCCTTGGTATAAGGTATCAAGTCCTTAGAAGTCTTGGCATGTATAGGGCTAGTACTTGAAGTCGATGAGGTCTAATTATTGTAGCCATATGTGTTGGCCTAAATGAGTTATGGGACCATTGTGTATAGCCATAGATGATGGCCTAAGTTGTTTGTAATAATAGGAAAATTAGTTCTCCCTTGTGTATGGGATAAAGATCTTATTTCTTTTATAATCAAATGTCTATAGTTTAAGAGTAATGTTGATACTAGGTGTAGTTATGCGATGAGGTATGAATGTATGCAAATGTGGGTGGAAAAAGGCTTGGTAGATAGCATCTAAGTGCCCACACGGATAGACACACGGGAGTGTGTCTAGGCCGTGTACATCCTGCACCTTAGTGCCTTAAGTTAGAAAAGAACACGGGCTGATCACACGGCCGTTTGTTCAAGCCGTGTGATACGCACGGCCGGCACATGGGCGTGTGCCCCGGCCGTGTGTAATAAGTCAGTATATCAAGGTATAGTACATGGTCTAAGTCCACGGGCATTTCAAGGCCGTGTGTAATTAGTCAGTGTCGACCACGGTCGGAAGACATGGGCGTGTAAAGGGGTGCACGGGCGTGTCCCAAACCGCATAGGCGTGTGCCTTAACCCTGGGGCATTTGGCAGAATGCTTGGGTTTTTAAGCACAGTTGTTGAACATGGGCATGTGTGTCTACACACGGGCGTGTCTCATTCTACACGGGCGTGTGGCCCCTGTTTCAAAGAAAAGTTTCTTTTTACTCGTAAAAGTTCCCAAACGCAAGCTTAAGGCCTCGTAGGCCCACGATACGAATGTCTTGACTAAGAAAGAGAAGTTTTTAATTTGAAACGAAATTTTACACCCCGTAAGTGTATGATTAAGTAGTTAAAGCATAGTAATATCTCGTATCCGATCTAAGCCTCGGACTTGGGTATGAGGTGTTACATTTAGTGGTATCAGAGCTATGGTTTAGTCGGTTCTAGGACTAACCTAGCGTGAGTAAGAGTCTAGCTATACATGCCGTATGTGGATCGTGATAGTGTGATGTCTCCCGGTTCTAACGAAATTGTTTTGTTAAGACAGTGGTGATTCCCAACCGAGCTAATTTCAGTAAGTTTGTATGATTTCTAAGCTTTATGATTTATATCATTTAATTGCTTAGTATAATGTACAATGTTATTATGAAAAATGTTTAATGTTATGTTAAACAAATAAATTAATGAGATCAAGCATGAGAAAGCCCCGATTGAAGTTGAATAACTTAGGATACTCGATCTACCACATGAAACAAGAAAGTCCGTATAAGACCAAGCCGAGGCATGGCATCGGCAAGCAAGCAAGTTATCATGTAAGTCCAAGGCAAGCTTGGCATTGAACAAGTTATCATGTAAGTCCAAGGCAAGCTTGGCATTGAACAAGTTATCATGTAAGTCCAAGGCAAGCTTGGCATTGAACAAGTTATCATGTAAGCCCAAGGCAAGCTTGGCATTGAACAAGTTATCATGTAAGTCCAAGCCAAGGCATGGCATTGGTGAGAACGAGAAAGACTTCGTATAAACCCATGCCAAGACATGGCCTCAAAACCAAGAAGAGAGATTCCATGTAAGACCGTATCTAGAATATGGCTTTGGCATCGAGCATGTGAGATGAGATTCAGTATCCTCGGTTATTCATGGAAATTCATCGGGCACACAAGTAAAGTTTAAATGGGATAGCAAGAAAGTTAGTAGTAAAGTTGATATTATGTCATGCTAGTGAAGGCTGACTAACAAGTATAATTCATGTTATGAATGATGATGTTGAGATTATGCTTGTTATAGTAAAGTATACTGATCTATGTGATCAAGTGTTACAGGTACCTTGTTTACCTTACAAACATGAGACTAATAAGTACTATGATGTATGTGAGAAGCAGTAAGAGTAAGTAAGCATTTGAGATTTGGGATGCCATTGTTTATGATAAATATGTCCACATGGTTAAATCTCACATGTGACTGTTAAAGTAGAGAATGCATGTTGTTTTGTTTTATGACTCTGTTATGAAGCCACACATATTTTGGTGTGGAAGTAAAAACTGAAAAGTTGACTAAGTAGAATGTAGGATATGAGTACGGTCGTTCAACGATGAAAAGATGAATAAGACCATGGTTGGACCATGGCAATGAGAAGGTCAGTGTAAGACCATGTTTGGAACATGGCATCGACCGTATTATGAGGGTCAGTGTAAGACCATGTTTGGAACATGGCATCGACATTGACGTGCGTTCCATGTTAGACCGTATCAGGGATATTGCATTGGTATTGGTATGAGATTTCATGTAAGACCACAGCGAGGCTATGGCATCGTGATGACATATAAAGAAGTAGCTAGACTATACTATTGTGATACGAGTAAGACCATAGCTGGACTATGGCAATCAGGTAGATGACGTACTCAAACCCGTACAACATTCATTAATTGATAAGTGATTGTAAGAGAAAGTAGGGTTAAATGTTGAGTACTCGAGCAAATATTAATGTGGAACTTGAATTATTAAAAGTTACAGTTCAAAAGTATAAGGGATAGAAACAATTGTAGAGTGATAAATGTGAAAACCCACTCGAGATGAGTTATATGACTATGATGAATATTAAGTCATATGCATGTAGTCACGAGAGCCAAGTTAAGGGGCTCTGTGACCTCACTCTCCTTACCACTGTTGAATTATGATGAGATGTTAAGAGAATTAAATTGAGTAAGTTTGCATTAGATTAATGCAATAATTATGTTAGTATAATTGAGAATGCTTTGTATCACATTGATACATGATACTCTACTATATAGAGTAATTGTTTTTGAAAATGAGGTTGAAGTCCTTGGGGACTATAATAAAAAGGGTTATCATTGATATATGAAAGAGATAAGGTCCCGTATAAGACCATGACCGGGACATGGCCTCGACACCAAGTTGAGATCCCGTATAAGACCATATTCAGAATATGGTAACGGTATTTGATATGGAAGTCCATATAAGACCTTATCCGGGATATGGCATTGGCACTCAGAGGAGACTCCATATAAGACCACCTCGTGGATGTGGCAATGGCCTTGTACCTACATGAATGACGATGAATATGCGTCTTTGATTATCCCTAGTGATCAATGGGACACATAGATGAGTCTAGAGGTAGAAATGGAAATTGTACTAAAGCTATGTGAATGAGTAAATGTAGACACTCGTAAACGAGTCAAGAAGAAATGAGTACGATGTGTGGCATGGTATGTGCTGAATAAATGGCAAGTTTGAATAAGTTGGCTTAAAGCCTGTAGTTTGTGCATGGTTAGTTGATGCCATGGATGGATTATAATAATAATCCCCTTGAGTATTACGTATAAATGACTGTTACCTTTCAAGGCTGACGTAGTTGTTCTTTTCATAAATTATGATTGTGTGAGAATGTTAGGTGATGGTAAAATCGACAAAAACTATTTGTCGATTTGGTTAATTGAAATCGACATTCCTTTATCTTCTCGTAACCTTAATTGGGTACTTTGAGGAGAGAGTTGGTGATGATTCGTGTATAAAAGGTGAAATCGTAAGTTTCACGTTGTGCGATGGGTTTTTGGGTAAGCCGAAAAGAGTTAATGAATTTGACCAAGATGACCCTACTATCGTGAGATATGAAGACAGCAAAGGTTTTAGATTAGCATAGCAAGAGAAACTCGGATGGGTGTGTGCTCAAAATATGTTCTCGATATGGAGAAAAGAGTAGATTAATGTATTGAGATATGATTCAAGTTACGTGTATATTCACGCATGAATCAGTAAAGAGAATAAAATTCTGTGTGTACGTGAGTAGGGAACATGATATAAAGATATGCTCATCTAAATGTTCAAACCGTGATGGTTGAGTTGAAAGCTATTGAAAGAACTATTTATTTGAAAGTTCTAGTAATGAGAGATCATCCAAATCGAGAAAGAGTTGACAAAGTTGGTGATCCGAGACGATCACTTTTGTGTCCGTGTTGTGAGTTAGATATTATGTATTGATCCATGGGATCATCGATGTGTATTTTCTGAAATTTTTTATGATGAAAGAGTATCATATGCTACTGTAAGATTTTGAAAATGAAATAGTGAAACGGCTTGAGCTATTACAATGGTGAATATAGTTATTGTGATACTACTCGGATAGTAGACATAGTACAGATATGCAATGAAAGTTATCCATGTTGGATAAGGTTTATGTTGTTGGTGCTTCCTCGAGATAGGAAGTGAATGATGATGAATTCGAACTTATACAAGAGTTTTGGTATGAGATTTAGTAGTAGCATATCTACTAATGCAAAAATAAGGAAATGCGATTATGTGCATAAATGTTTTGACGATAGAGTACATTTCACGATATGATTGAGATTATGGTCAGAAATAGTTGACCACTAAAAGCTGAGTTTTCAAAGCGTATAAGTCAAGACTATTACAGTCGGTAAATGCTTTAATGAGAAAGTGAGGTAAAACCTTATAGATTTCAAATTCAGTTCGACAAGATTCCCTAAGAAGGGGATGTCATTCAAATTGTAGTGAATCAACCAGTGAAGATCCGAACAATCATTTGGGCACGTGCATTTGAGTTCCAAATTAGTGGATTTCTGGATATAGTATAAGCCCCAGAGGAAGAATAACCTAGGTCTCAAGTTACGTTTTGATCTCATGTATCATAGCTTAAGAGTTATCGGCAAGAGGAATTTGAGGATAAGTGGATTTGCGATTTTGAAAATTAGATGGAAACATTTTAAGAATGTTGGTAACTAACCCTCCTGATAAGATTTTCGGGGACGAAAATCCTAAGGGGGGAGAATTGTAACAGCCCGATTTAGGGGCTAGTCGGAACAGTGATCTCGGAATAGCTAATTTGAGGTTAGAGAAAATTATTTTCATGTTATGTTATGAGTTACAACATGTTTATGAGGATGCACGAAAATTTTGGTGCCTTAATTTTAGCGAATTCTAGCTAAATTGTGAAAAAGGACTAAATCGCATAAAGTGTGAAAGTTCTATTTTAATTGCTAGAGGTGCCAAATAGTCATAGAATATTAATTGGAGGTCCTAAATGTGCAATTTGGCCTTGTTAAATGTGTTTACCGGCCATAGTAATGCATAGGGGACAAGTGCATTTATTATGATGTTTAGTTGGTGATATTAGTTGGAAAAAGAAATAAAATAAGATGATATAAGTAAAAGTTATCATATTTTTATTTCTCTTTCTTCTCCAACCGAAAATATCAGCCATGAGAGGGGTTTGGAAGCTTAAAATTTCAGCAAGCATTTCTCCTCACAAGTAAGTGATTTTGATGATCTTTCTTGATAAAAATTGTACTTTTGGAGTCCCCAAAGCTTAAGCTTTCTAAAGAGGGGACTAGTTTGCAATATGGTTGAAAGTCTAGGGACTTTCAATGAGAGATTTTATGTTGTTTGATGAGTTTCATGAAATAAAATGAATGATAGGATGATGAGAAACAACTTTTGTGAAAGGTGTTGTCATGAAAACACCTATTTGGGACTAAAATGCAAAAGTTGTAATTTGTTCATTAAGGCATGAAATTGATGGAATTGAGAATAGTTGTAAGAGGAATTAATGTTCAGCTAGGCTTGTTTAACAAGAAAATATAATGAAAATTTATTTACGAGCCTAGGGGCAAAATCATAATTTTGCCAAAGTGTAGGGGCAAAATGGTCATTTTTTCCTAACTAGAGATTATGTTGTAAAAAGATCATTAAGTGATTAAATGAGTAAATTTCATTGTTTTAGATCAAATAAAATGAGTTTCGGACCTAGAACGGATGAAAAGAGAAATGTGGGCAAAAAGTTCTTTTCGGCTCTTTCGACATCGAGGTAAGTTCATGTGCAAATGTTGAAATTACATATGAGCTTATTTAGTATTTCAATGTTGTATGGAATGTATATTTATATATAAATGTATGAAATGTCTCTTGATGAGACGTTAATGGAATTGAATTTAGAGTAATGGGAAAGGTGTATAACACGATAGGACGATGGGTAAAGGCTCGAGTACAACCATATTGGGATATGGCCTCGGTGTAAGAATTCGTATAAGACCATGTCAGGGACATGGCATTGATATGTTAGTGTATGTAAAACCCAATTGGGGTAGAGTGACAACGAGAACTATGTGCATGAGACTCAAGAGAGTTATTTAACAATTCGAATGATTCATTGTATATGTGAATGTATGTGGTTGTACCATGAGTAGCACAAGTATGTGTAGAACTGAATTGAGATGAATTCAATAAATGACGAACCCCTAGTGGGGTATGTGTATTTGATGCACGGTGTGAATGAGAACGAATATCGTAGAAAGTTAAGTAAAAATGGAAACATGTGAGGATGTTCTTGAATGAACATTTGGAATAAAGTTACATTTGTGAATTATTATCCATGAATATAAATAACGGTAAGCTATGTGCGATATCACCTTATTGATTGTCGATCGATGGGCCATGTGTGATACCATCACTTATAAATTATTGGTGGGTTATATACGATACCTCTCTATTAGAGATTTAATGGTGGGCTAAGTGCGAAACCATCGAGATATTAGTAGCATGAGCGGCTTATTGAAAATGCTTGATGTGTTGTTATATATGATCTTGTGATGATCAGTGCAGGAACGTATGCTAATTAAACGAATGAATTGGCTTGTGATATAGTAAGAAGGTGGTAAGAGATATAAATGAGTAAGTTTCAAGAATGGTTGAGTAAGTAACTATGAGTTGATGAGAAAAATTCAACATATTGCCTTGGGGTTATGTATATTCAGTGAATATCAATATTTGTCAAATTATACAGATGAACTTACTAAGCATTATTGCTTACTCCTTTAACTTTTTTTCATCTCTTATAGGTTATATTAACTAGCTCGGGTTGGAGGCCGCCGGAGATTTTTTCACACTATCGAGCAGACCCTTGGTATAAGGTATCAAGTCCTTAGAAGTCATGGCATGTATAGGGCTAGTACTTGAAGTCGATGAGGTCTAATTATTGTAGCCATATGTGTTGACCTAAATGAGTTATGGGACCATTGTGTATAGCCATAGATGATGGCCTAAGTTGTTTGTAATAATAGGGAAATTAGTTCTCCCTTGTGTATGGGATAAAGATCTTATTTCTTTTATAATCAAATGTCTATAGTTCAAGAGTAATGTTGATACTAGGTGTAGTTATGCGATGAGGTATGAATGTATGCAAATGTGGGTGGAAAAAGGCTTGGTAGATAGCATCTAAGTGCCCACACGGATAGACACACTGGCGTTTGTCTAGGCCGTGTACATCCTGCACCTTAGTGCCTTAAGTTAGAATAGAACACGGGCTGATCACACGGCCGTTTGTTCAAGCTGTGTGATACGCACGGCCGGTACATGGGCGTTTGCCCCGGCCATGTGTAATAAGTCAGTATATCAAGGTATAGTACACGGTCTAAGTCCACGGGCGTGTCAAGGCCGTGTGTAATTAGTCAGTGTCAACCACGGTCGGAAGACATGGGCGTGTAAAGGGGTGCACGGGCGTGTCCCAAACCGCATGGGCGTGTGCCTTAACCGTGGGGCATTTGGCAGAATGCTTGGGGTTTTAAGCACAGTTGTTGAACATGGGCGTGTGTGTCTACACACGGGCGTGTCTCATTCTACACAAGCGTGTGGCCCTGCTTTAAAGAAAAGTTTCTTTTTACTCGTAAAAGTTCCCAAACGCAAGCTTAAGGCCTCGTAGGCCCACGATACGAATGTCTTGACTAAGAAAGAGAAGTTTTTAATTTGAAACGAAATTTTACAGCCCGTAAGTGTATGATTAAGTAGTTAAAGCATAGTAATATCTCGTATCCGATCTAAGCCTCGGACTCGGGTATGGGGTGTTACAGTATTTACCCGTGGCTATGTGCCTAACATATATATTGATGACTCTGTGTCGATCATAATTACCCGTGGCTGTGTGCCGATTATATTACCGTCGCTGATGGCTATGTGCCAAATTTATTATAGTTATCGATAGCTTTGTGCCATCCTAATTATGGCTCTGTGCCATCCTGATTATGGTTTATAACAATTCTGTTTATGGCTTTTAGCCGTTCTGTCCACGACACCGAGCTGTTCTGTTGACTTAGTGCCGCAACCGGTGTTAAGCTTGGTGTGTTGGCTGGGTGGGTCGATTTTATCCCCACAGGAGTGTAGGGTTGGTACGGGTGGTGTGTTGGCTGGATCGGGGTGGGATGCATCCTCATACTGTTACAGATCTGTTTATGAGATTTGTCATTGTACTGGGCTTAGGGCCACTTGTTCTGTATTGGTTTGGGCTGGGCCCATTTGATTCTGTTATGGGCTGTGACCCAAACGATATTGTAGTGGGTTTTGGTCCACGTATGCTCCGACATGGATCTGCATCTTTGTTCATTTATAGGGCTTTGGCCCAAATCGCTTTCAGCTTTCTATTTCAGATATCGATCGTTACTCTAGTAAGGGGATTACACACGAGTTTTCGTAAACTCACCCCGCTTTTAATTGTGCGTGTAATCCCAGCCATTAGGAGGATCGGTCTTTGCGAGGACTCGGAGGTGACCGCACAACCTGCATCATTATGCTTTGGACTTTATATATGTTTTAAATTTGGTTTGGGGTTTTAATTTCGTAATAAGGCCTCTCTGGATTTAATTAAATTTTGGATTTTGTTACGTTTTATATCTGTTAGACGTAGACGAGTTTTCAACCCAATTACTGTTTTTAAAAACATATGTTTTAAACTTCTTTACCTTAAATTAGCTTCCGCGACTAAAAGAGATTTTCAACTAAGTTAATAACGTTTTTAAAAGTGATTAACTTTTCAATGAATCACGTTTTGAAACTAAACGAACACAAACTGAGACATTAGTTTTTAAATACTAAGGAGGGTTTTCAATGAAAACATGGTTTTCGAAAAACACTTCAATGTGATACGCCATATTCGGCCATAACGTCTAGGTCGGGTTTGGGGCGTTACATTTAGTGGTATCAGAGCCAGGTTGCAAAACTCAACTGTGGATTGTGTAATAGCCCGATTTAGGGGCTAGTCGGAACAGTGATCTCAGAATCACTAATTCAAGGTTAGAGAAATTATTTTCATGTTATGTTATATGTTATAACATGTTTATAAGGATGCATGAAATTTTTGGTGCTTTAATTTTAGTGATTTCTAGCTAAATTGTGAGAAAGGACTAAATCGCATTAAGTGCAAAAGTTCTATTTTATTTGCTAAAGGTGCCAAATAGCTATGAATTATAAATTGGAGGTCCCAAATGTGAAATTTGGCCTTGTTAAGTGAGTTCGCCGGCCATAGGATGCATAGGGGACAAGTGCATTTATTATGATTAAAAGTTGGTGATATTAGTTGGAGAAAATGAATAAAATAAGATGATATAAGCAAAAGTTATCATCTTTTTATTTGGTCTTCTTCACTAATCAAAAATATCAACCATGGGAGGGCTTTGAAGGCTTGAAATTTTAGCAGCTCATTTTCTCTACAAGTAAGTCATTTTTATGGTTATTTGTGATGATTTTTGTATTTTTGGAGTCCTCGAAGCTTAAGATAGCTAATGAGAGGACTAGTTTGCAATATGGTTGAAAGTCTAGGGACTTACCATGATAGAGTTTATGTTGTTTGATGAGTTTTTATAGAAGAAAATAAATGATAGGATGATGATAAACAACATTTGTGAAAGGTAATGTTGTGAAAACACCTATTTGGGACTAAAATGCAAAGGTTGTAAATTATTCATTATGGCATGAAATAGTTGGAATTGTGGATAGTTGTAAGAGGGTGAAATGTTCAGCTAGCCTTGTTTAATAAGATATTGTGATGAAAATTTATTTACGAGCCTAGGGGCAAAATCGTACTTTTGCCAAAGTATAAGGGTAAAATAGTCATTTTTGCCTAAGTGTAGATTACGGTGTATTATGATTTATAAGTGATTAAATGAGTAAATTCCATTGATCTAGATCAAAGAAAATGAGACTCGGACCTAGAACGGGTGAAAAGAGAAATGTGGGCAAAAAGTCCCTTTCGACCCTTTCGACATCGAGGTAAGTTCATTTGCAAATGTTGTAATTACGTATGAGTTAATTTGATATTCCAATGTTGTATGGAATGTATATTTACTCTATGAATGTATGAAATATCTTTTGATGAGACGTCAAGAGAATTGAACCTAAGAGCAATGGGAAATGTATATAGCATGATATGATGATAGTTAAGGTCCCATGTAAGACCATATTGGAATATGGCCTCGGTGTGAGAATTCATATAAGACCATGTCAGGGACATGGCATCGATATGTTAATGCATGTAAGACCCTATCGGGGTATGATGTCTGTGTGACATTAGGTGTATGAAACTCAAAAGTGTTATTTAACAATTTGAGTGATTCAACGGGTATGTCGAAAATGAGAAAGTATGTGGTTGCACCACGAGAAACACAAGTGTGTGTTAGAATTGAATTGAGATGAATTCAGTATATGATGAACTCCTAGTGGGTTATGTGTAATCAATGCACCTTAGTTGCATGAGATAGATTTATTGATGCATAGTTTGAATGGGAACGAGTATCGTAGAAAGTTAAGTAAGAATAGTAGTGTGTGAGGATGTTCTCTGATGAACATTTGAAATAGAGAAATACATGTGGATAACTATCCATGAATGTATAATGATTGGTGGGCTATGTGCGATACCACCCTACTAGAGAACAATAGAGGGCTAAGTGCGAAACCACCGAGAGTTTAGTAGTATGAGTGGCTATTAAAAATGCTGGATGTGTTGTTCTACATGATCATGAGGTGACCAGTGCAGGAATGTATGCTAATTAACACGAGCAGTTGGCTTGAGGCTTGGTAAGAATGTGGTAAGAGATAGAATGAGTGAGCTTCAAGAATAGTTGAGTAAGTAACCATGAGTTTATGAGAAAAACTCATTATAATACCTTGCGATTGTATATATTCAATAAATATCAGTATTTGTCAGTTATATGTAGATGAACTTACTAAGCATTATTGCTTACTCCTTTTATTTTCCATCTCTTATAGGTTATTTAACTAGCTCGGGTTGGAGGCCGCCGGAGATGTTTTCACACTATTGAGTAGAAGCTTGGTATGATGTTTCAAGTTCTTTTGAGTCATGGCATGTATAGGGACCTCTTTTAAAGTTGACTAAGTCATAGTTAATATAGCCAAATGTGTTGGCATAAGTGAGTTATGTTTTGGTTGTGAATAACCATAGATGATGGCTTAAGTAGATTGTAATTGTATTAGAAATAGTTCTTCCTTGTGTTTGGGATGAAGAATTCATTGTATGAATTAAATGTCTTTAATTCAAAAGTTATATTGAGTACTTGGATATGCCTTTGGGTTATGAATTATGTTGAAATGGATTGGTGTTTGCATGTGTGCAATGTAGGGTGGTAAAAGGCTTGGTAGATAGCCATCTAATTGTCCACATGAATAGACACACGGGCGTGTGTCTATGCCGTGTGTGACACACGGTCAGCCCTATGCGCGTGTGAATCGACCATGTGTCCCCTTGCATGCTAGGTTTGCAAGTCAGTACGCTCCACGGGCTAGGGACACGGGCGTGTGCCTAGGCCGCGTGAAGTCTACACATTAATTGTGGAATTTAAACCAACCATGGGTAGAAGACACGTACGTGTCTATGCCGTGTGAAGTTAGTCAGAATTGACCACGGGTGGAAGACACGGGTGTGTCTAGGCCGTGTGAAGTTGGTCAGGATCGACCACGGGTGAAGGACACGGACATGTCTTAGGGGCACACGGGCGTGTCCCTAGACCAACACGGGCGTGTGGCCCCTATTTTGTTGAAAAGTTCTCGAGCTCGTAAAAGTTCCCAGAATAGTTCTGATACCTCTCGGAGGTATGTTTGGGGCCTCTTAGGCCGAGTATGTGCAAGTGATGGGTTTAAATGAAATTTTATAGGCCGTTTTGAAGTGTTAAGTAAGATTAAGCATGGTAATGCCTCGTATCCGGTCTCGGTGTCAGACTCGGGTAAGGGGTGTTACAGATTAGGTTTTTAAAATTGAATTTCTGAAAGAACTGTTTCAAAAGATTTGAAGCATGTGAAATGATTTACTGAATATTTTCCTGAAAGTGTGGCTCACCGAGTCTCCGGCACCGAATCCGTAAGTTTTCTGAATACTTTTGTCTGTTTAGAAATTGAAATACAGTAAGTCAAAAATACTGTGGTTTCTTTAGATATTGGACTGTATTTTTAGTATTTATTCTGTATGTGTTTGGAAATGTTGGATGTGATGTTCTGGATATAGAAATTGTAACCTATCTGCTACGATAGGTGGATTTTTTGGATGTGTGTTAAAGACGTTGGGATCAGAGTGCGCAGCGGTAGCATAATGTTGTAGTTGTTACACGACTACCCTGTCAGTTGGAAATTTCGGGGACAAAATTTCTTTAAGGAGGGGTGAATTGTAACACCCTGAATTTGGGCCTAGTAGGATTGGGCCTTGTGCGCGGGAGCCGCTAGGAGACTGCTCATAAAAGTTTAGGTGTGCGAAAAACATCATAAATTAAGTGTAGCTTTAGTGGCTAAGTATTTGGGCATATTTGGGAGTGCTTGAGAAGCACAGGTTCAAGTCAGGTGTTTGCAAAATTTTAATTTGGGCTCTTAAGTGAACCTGGATGTTAGCTTATAGGACTTATAATAATTAGTGTTTGTTTTATGAAAAAAAGAGAGAAGGGATCTAGTGGCAAGGTGGCGCTACATGAGTGGCAAGGAGTCTGAGGTTTGAGGCTTGGCGTGCGCAATTGTATGTTTATTTTGCTGTTTAAGCTGGGGAGGTGTTGGAACTGGACTGGAACTCTGTGGTTGAATTGGTCATAAGAATTTGAATTGAATTTGAATGGGGAGTTGGAGTAAATCAAGGAGAAAATTTGGTGGAGGGATTGGTGGAGTTTTTGAAGGATTTTGAAATGGGAGAAGTTGGAGCCGATTGGGGGGGAGTTTTGTTTAGGCAAATTTGCTAGGGAGTGCATTTGGTGCATTTTCGGCAATTGCTTTCTTTTATGCCGATTTGTTTTATTTTCTCTCTTCTATCTATAGTGCCAAAGATTGCCATAGACCATTTTGTATTTTTCCCGTTTCGGTTTTCTTTATTCTCTTCTCCCTGTTTCCTTTTCTTCTTAATGTGAGCCGAATTCAACCTCTCTTTCTCTGCCTTCATTCTTTTTCCCTTCTCTATCGATCAAACATTTCGACTTACAAGCGTTCTGACGAATCATTTCTCCAGCCTCTAAAGTGCCGAATTTGTTCTTCTCTTGTGGATTGATTGAGTTCAATTTATCGGGTTGGCCGATTATTAGGGGTAAGTGGTTATGTGCTTTCAAATACTGGCCAAATGTCTAGTTCTCTTGTTGGCCGTGTGTTTTCCTTAGGATAGTAATTGTTTAACCTTTGTTATTGATATTGATGCTTAATAGATAATGTTGTGGTACAGATAAACCACAAGGAGGTGATATCATTCATAATCAAACGGCTTGGGAAGTATAAGCCGATTCAGTCAAGGTTCTACGCTCGTGGGCTACTGCGTTTCTCTCCATCAAGGTGTGTACACACACTATTCGCATTGTAGAACGACAAATGTCGAAATGCCGGAAAGCCGACGATACGACAACGGCTACTACACGGGCGCACAGACACTCGTGTGGGGGAGTCGACACATTGACAAAGGCCGCCATGAGCGATATCGTGGACTTGGCCGTTAATAGGCCTAATGGGCCGATTTGGGTCGAGTGGGCCTGCGTGGGTAAATTTTGCTGTTAAGTGAGAAATCGATAGACTTGTTATTTCGCTGTTAAGTGAGAAATTGATAGACTTGTCATTTCGCTGTTAAGTGAGAATTCAATAGACTTGTCATGTCGCGCACATGACTTAGGTAGTTCTGGGCCTCGTTGGGCCAAAATGGGCCGTGTGGGCCCAATGGGAACGTGGGCCCCACACGAAGAAAATTTGTGGTAAGTGACTATTAGTTAACCGGGTTATGGTTTACACATAGCTGTATCTAATTTTTGGGCTGAATGGGCCACCCGAGCGTGTAAGCCCACTTAGGCCGAGTAATGGGCCTTAGGCCCATTTACACCGTTGTGTCTGTTTGGGTTACCAAAGTCGCTCGAGGCGACGGTGGACCTTCTACTGGGTCATTAATCCTCGATTTGTAAAATATCTGAAATACCCTCGGATTGTGAAATTACCGAAATACCCCCAATTTGTAAAATTACCGAAATACCCCTGATTTGTAAAATAACCGAAATACCCTCGGATTGTGAAATTACCGAAATAAGCCCGATTTGTAAAATTACCGAAATACTCCTGACTTGTAAAATTATCAAAATAACCTCGGATTGTAAAATTACCGAAATACCATCGGATTGCGAAATTACCCAAATACTCCCAATTTGTGAAATTATCGAAATACCCCTAATTTGTGAAATTACCAAAATACCCCCGATTTGCAAAATTACCTAAATACCCCCGAAGGGTAGGATTACCAAAATACCCTTATAGGGTAAAATGACTATTTTTCCCTTGTGGGTAAATGACTGATTTAGACTATGAATTTGACTGATTTGACTCTGATCGTATGACTGTGTTTTAACTGACTTGACTATGGTCGTGTGACTGATATGCTTTTAATATGTGTTTAAATGACTTTACTGAGCATGGCCGTTTTGCATACACGTGTAATGATTGAGCATGACATACTCGACATATTGCATGGGGTTGGGACATTGATACGGATGAAGTTCTGATAGGGTCGCACGGGTCGAATGAGACGACTGTGGATCCAGTATTGATCTGTTAAGGTCGCACGGGTCGCATGAGACGACTGTGGACCGACGGACGGCTTAAAGTCGCGTAATCTGATTATGGCTCTGTGCCAACCTAAATATGGCTCTATGCCATCTTGATTATGGCTTTGTGCCAATCGTATTTACCCGTGGCTATGTGCCTAAGATATATATTGATGACTCTATGTCGATCATAATTACCCGTGGCTGTGTGCCGATTATATTACCGTCGCTGATGGCTATGTGCCAAATTTATTATAGTTATCGATAGCTTTGTGCCATCCTGATTATGGTTTATAACCATTCTGTTTATGGCTTTTAGCCGTTCTGTCCACGGCGCCGAGCCGTTCTGTTGACTTAGTGCCGCAACCGGTGCTAAGCTTGGTGTGTTGGCTGGGTGGGTCAATTTTATCCCCACAGGAGTGTAGGGTTGGTAGGGGTGGTGTGTTGGCTGGATCGGGGTGGGATGCATCCTCATACTGTTGCATATCTATTTATGAGATTTGTCATTGTACTGGGCTTAGGGCCACTTGTTCTGTATTGGTTTGGGCTGGGCCCAATTGGTTCTGTTATGGGCTGTGACCCAAACGATATTGTGGTGGGTTTTGGCCAACGTATGCTCCGAACTGGACTGTACTGTTCTGTTATAGGGCTTTGGCCCAGACTATTTCGGTTTCTATTTCTGTATACTGACTGTTACTCTAGTAAGGGGATTACACACTGAGTTTTTGTAAACTCACCCCGCTTTTAATCGTGCGTAATCCCCAACGTTAGGAGGATCGGTCTTTGCGAGGACTCGGAGGTGACCACACGACTGCGGCTGTTATGCTTTGGACTTTATATATGTTCTAAATTCAGTTTTGGGTTTTAATTTCTGTAATAAGGCCTCTCTGGATTTAATTCTGAATTTTGGATTTTGTTACGTTTTATATCTGTTAGACGTAGACGAGTTTTCAACCCAATTACTGTTTTTAAAAACATACGTTTTAATCTTCTTTACCTTAAATTAGCTTTCGCGACTAAAAGAGATTTTCAACGAAGTTAATAACGTTTTTAAAAGTGATTAACTTTTCAATGAATCATGTTTTGAAACTAAACGAACACAAATTGAGACTTAAGTTTTTAAATACTAAGGAGGGTTTTCAATGAAAACATGGTTTTCAAAAAACACTTCAATGTGATACGCTAGATTCGGCCATAACGTCTAGGCCGGGTTTGGGGCGTTATAGTTTGATTGTTTCGGATTGCATATTACGCTATGGTTTGGTGTCAATTGTGTAGGTGAAGATGTGTACCAAATGGGGTGGCAAAATGGCTTGTTAAATAGCCTATTTTTGTCTACACGGCCAGAGACACGGGCGTGTGTCTCAGCCGTGTGTGACACACTGTCATATTACACGGTCGTGTGTCCCTTGGTGTTGAAATTGAAATGAAGTCAGTATGCTCTACACGGTCTCACACACGGGAGTTTGATCGGCCGTGTGGCACAACTCAATATACCCCCTAATTGGCACACAGCCTGGCACATGGGCGTGTGACTTGGCCGTGTTGCATAAGTCAGTATACCTACAAGTTTGGCATGGTCTAGCATACGGCCTGACACACGGGCGTGTTTGGTCACTTCAAAGGGTACACGGGCTAGACACACACGCGTGTGGTCATCCGTGTGACCCAAGTCAGTAAGCTCACTTGTTTGGACACGGGGTAGGACATGGGATGGGACACGGCCATGTGCTCCCATTTTGAATGTTCACACGGCCTATGACACGGGCGTGTCTGGTGGCCGTGTGAGACACACGGCCTGGCCACACATGCGTGTGTCCCCTATTTTGAGAAAAATTTTTGAAGTTTCGTGAAAGTTTCATAAGTTATCGGTTTAGTCCCGAACCATTCCCAAAGCATGTTTAAGGCCTCGTAGGCTCTTAATAGGGACAAATTGATTGAGATTGAATGATGAATGCTTTAATTGAGCAAATGTATGTTAAATGGTTGTTTAAATGTTTCATAAGTCCGGTAATGCTCCGTAACCATATTTTGGCGTTGAATACGGGTGAGGGGTGTTACAATATTTCACCTCTTCTTAAGTTAGTTTTAGCTTTACTCTCAACATTATGGTTATTTAGGTAAGCAGTACTTGCTAATTACATCACATGTAACTCTTCTATTTTGTTCCAATCATCTCATGATTTATCCAAATCTCTTGCTTCTAGGTATCTAATCCTATTAGAGTAACCTAGTTAAGTTATTAACCAATATTATAACTGGCGAATATTATAACCAATATTATGTACGTCACTTTAGCAGAACCCACATTATATCAATCGAGGCTTTAACGAGGGTAAATATTGGAAGGCAATCTTAACTTAATATATTATTGAGGGGTTTTTTTAATTAAATTAATCTCACCATTAATGGTCAACATTTGCCCATTTAATCCTTTAATTGATCTTATCAATATCCTATAACATGAATGCTAACATAGCATCAATTGTATCATATACAAGAAAAATATAAAGCAGTAAATAAATGCAATGGTTATAGCCCATAAAACTAAAATGGTTCCTCCCAAGCCAATAGGAAAATCGTAGGGAATCCTAAGGGTTTATACTGCTTCTCAAGCTTCTTTTCCACTTTAGGTAGCCCAGCCAACTTTTCCTCTAATCTGTATCAACCCGTACAATTTATAATTATAGAAACTCATTTTACATATGAGGGAGTAAGATAAGAAGAGAAGTACAAGAGAAATATAGAAAGGCACGACACGCAAGTCGTATTTATGAAATTACAACCTTTGCAAGTAATAAATTAAATGGGTTATCAGGCTATAACCATGCATTTCCAAATGCCATGCATATCAAACATAGTATACAACATGTATCTCATACAATTGCATCAACCAATAAATTTAATCTTGAATTTGTAACAACCCGTTTTTAGTCAAATTGGAACAGTGGTTTCGGGACCATAAATCTGAAGTTGAAATAATTATTTTATTATTATTTTAATGTTTACAGCATGATAATATGATTGTGTGAAAATTTCGTTAAGAAATTTTATTGTTTGAGTGTTCAATTCGATAAAAAGGACTAAATCGCGTAAAGTGTAAAACTTGTGTTCTATTAGCTAAAGGTGTCTAATAGCTATGGAATATTAAAGTGAAGGTCCTTAAGCAGTAATTAACCCATTAATGAGTTAATGGTTTGGCATTTAGTGATATAATTAATGTTAATTAAGGTTAATTTTGGTATTTAGTAATTAAAGACTAATTAAATGAAATAAAACATGAATCATCTTTTTCTTTCTTCATCTTCAACCAAACCTAGGGAAAAAAGAAGCCATTTTCATCCTTTTCATTTGGCCAAGCTTATTTGTGCAATTGGTGAGTGATTTTTGTCCCGTTTTTAATGATTTCTATGTTTTTGAGATCATTGCAGTTTAATCTAGCTAGCCCAGGGACTATTTTGAAAAAATGTTAAAGGTTTAGGGTTTTTCCATTGATGAATCTATGTGTATTTTGATGTTTGATGATAGAAAATGTATGCTTGTTGTTAGATAAACAACATTTGTAAAGTGATTTTTGACAAAATTATCATTAAGGGATTAAATTGAGAAATGTTGAAATTTTGTGGTTAAATTGTGAAATAAATGAAAAATATGGGCTGCTATGGTAATAAGAGGAATTCGGCTAGCATGGGTAGGGGACCTAATTGCATGAATTTGTGCTTTATGAGATAAGGACTAAATTATAAAAATGTTAAAATATTAGGTGCAAAAGTGTAAAGTTGACTTAATGTGTATTTTGTACTAAATCGAATAGAATGATGATTGAATTAGTTAAATTTGATTATATATAGATCAAGAAAAGCGAAATTTAGATTTAGATTGGGGGAAAAACAAGGTTTTGGATTAGTCGATCCGTTCCGTCGTTTTTGCATTCGAGGTAAGTTCGTATGTAATAAGCATTATTATAATTGTGTTTTAAATGCTTTAATATTAAATAAATTGTGAATACAACCTTGCAGACATATTCGATGACGACAAATGTGAAAATCCCGGTTGAACCATAGGAATAGATTAGGATATAAATGACATGTCATTAGTGTAACACCCCTTACCCGTGTCTGACGCCGGGACAGGATACGAGGCATTACCGAACTTAAACAAAAACCTTTATACAAAACCAGCTATAAAATTTCATTCAATTTAACATTCCTCATTCACATGCAAATCACCCCTTATATGGGCCCACAAGGCCCAAAACATACATTAGGAACTGTTCGGGACTAAACCGAGAACTTAGGAAACTTTAAGAAGACTTAGAATTTTTTTCATCAAAACAAGGGTCACACGTAGGGGTGTGCAAAATTCGGGTAAAACCGAAAAAATTCGGTTAACCGACCGAATTCGGTTAATCGGTCGGTTAACCAAATTTTTTCAGTCGGGGGTCGGTTAATTATTTTGTGATATTTCGGTTAACGGTTAATTCTGTTCGAAACCGGTCGGTTAACCGAATTTTTTTGGTTGAACCGAAAAAAATTAATAAATAAAATTATAATATATAAATAGGCCCACTATTCACCTAAACCCAATCCCTAAACCCAATCCAAACCCAAATATCTAACCCAACCCAATTACCCAATCCAACCCAATCATAAAAATTACAAATAATTTAATAAATAAAAATAAAATTCTAAAACTAAAACTAAAATTATGTAATCTTTTTAATTATGTAGTGATTAATTTCGGGTAATTCGGGTAATTCAGTTAACTTGGGTAATTCGGTTAATTCGGTTAATTCAGATAATTCGGTTAATTCGATTAATTTTTAACCAAAAATAAAAAACATATAATTTTCGGTTAACCGACCGAATTAACCGAAAAAATTTTGGTTCGGTTAATTTTTTTGAAAAAAATTTTGGTTCGGTTAACGGTTAAAATTTTTGAAAGGTCGGTTAATTCGGTTAATGTTATTTCGGGTCGGTTAACCGAATGAACACCCCTAGTCACACGTCCGTGTGACTTGGGACACGCCTATGTGGGTAGGCCGTGTGGTCACACACACCCATGTCCTTAGCCCGTGTGACTCTCTGTTTATGACATCATCAACAAAATTGGGTCACACGGCCAATTCACACGCCCGTGTGCTTAGGCCGTGTGGCGAATTAAATTCCGAAAAGTAAATGCAGACTTCACACGCCCTGGGCACACGCCCATGTCCCGGGGTCGTGTTCTCCACACGGCCGTGTCTCTGCCCATGTGGCCAAGAAAATGACTATTTTCCAGACCATTTGGCACCCTCATTTGCATATACTTAAACACAACTTCAATCCACCCATCCCAAACACACATAACCACATCACATAAAACCTTTAGTATAAGCACACACGTATAAATAGGCATTACAACTCATTCACCAATATGAACAACACATTTGGCCAAATCAATTGACACATACACAATTGACTAAGTTCCTATACATGCCATAGACTCAAAAGGTTTTGCATTCACTTATACCCAACATGATAGCTTGATAGTGTGATAGCATCTCCGGCAATCTCCAACTCGAGCTAGTATAAAACCCTACATGATATGAGAAAGGAAGGGGAGTAAGCTATAAAGCTTAGTACGTATGTATGTAAATAATAAAAAAATTATTTCCATGCTTTTAAAAATCCTTATTTTGAGTTCTCAAGATAATGCCATCATTATTGCATAAAATTTCTCAATTCACTTATATTCATCTTGAGCTATCTACTCGAGTTACAGTCACTAAATTATTTTTATCCGGAGCTAAAGAACTCCAAATTAAGATCCGCTTATTTTCCTTGAAACTAGACTCATATATCTTCTTACCATAAGATTTCCAGAATTTTTGGTTAAGCTAATCAGTACAGTTTATTCTTTAAAGTTTCCCCTGTTTCGCTATCCGGCAGTTCTGACCTCTCTTCACTAAAAATTTATTTTCTCATTGGAAAGAACTCGAAAGACATTCATGTTTTTTTCTCTTGAAAATAGACTCATTAATAAATTCAAGCATATAAATTTTATACCTTGATTATTTTTTTATAGTTTTTAATGAATTTCTAAAGTCATAATAGAGGATTCTGAAATCATTCTGACCCTGTCTTATAAAAATTCTAATATCTCATAATCTGAAATTCTTTTGCGTACACCGTATCTTTTATACGAAAATAGACTCATAAGATTTAATCTCATATCTTATTAAACTTCTAATTCAATTTCCGCCATTTTTGGTGAATTTTCAAAGTGATTCAACTGCTGTTGTCCAAACTGTTTTATTGCTAATTTTACTCTATCATGTTTTCTTTGTATTAATTCTCATTTACACACTTATAATACTAAAGCATATCCATAGTTAGCCATGTAAATAGCTAGTCATCATCAAATATTTACAAGCCATTCATTGGCCAATTTAACTTACACATCAACAACAAAAACTTGAACATTTCATTTCTCAATTTAATTTGGCTTAAAAGCCTCACACATGATCACAATCCACATTTCCCACATATTCTTACATCATAAGTATGGACTTAGCTCTTTGTCATTGATGCATAAACTTAGCTCTTTGCCCGTCGAACTACTCGGAATATCAAAGGATACTTAATCTCATCATACATGTATCACGATGCCAATGCCATATCCCAGATATGGTCTTACATGGGATCACATCTCAATGCCGATGCCATATCCCAGATATGGTCTTACACGGGATCTCATATCTCGATGTCGATGCCATGTCCCAGACATGGTCTTATACGAGATCGTATATAGATGTCGATGCCATGTCCCAAACATGGTCTTACACGAGATCTTTCTTTGGTACCGAGGCCATGTCCCAGACATGGTCTTATACGGGACCTCCTTCATTTGGTGCCGATGCCATGTCCCAAACATGGTCTTATATGGGACCTCCTTCATTTGGTGCCGATTCCATGTCCCAGACATGGTCTTATACGGGACCTTCCTTATCTCATGTTGTGACATTAGTATCCTTGCTATTCCGAATGTTCAACCGGGACTTCAACTTAACATATTTTCATCATACTCTCATCGAGGCATCATTAGTCGATTTCATAGAAATAATATTCATTTAACATAATATCTAGAAATTAAAAATATAAAAACATTATGTACCTTTAATTTCACACAAACTTACCTCGATACCAAAATGGCAAGTAGGGACCTAACCGTCAGTTACTCGTTCCCCCCCGGTTCTAAGTCCGAACCTCATTTTCTTTGATCTATAACATCACATTTAGCTTACTTATTAGTCACATTATTCATTGTAACCCAAAAATCATACTATGGCAAAATTATGTTTTTGCCCCTAAACTTTGTCATATTTACACTTTTTCCCCTAGGCTCGTAAAATGATTTTTATTTGATTTTCTTGTATTTTAGGCCTAGCCGAACCATTTTCCTAACTATAGCAGTCCACAATTTGCATTCATTCACACATTTTTCATACATTTTTCAACTTTTTACAAATTAGTCCTTTTATGCAATTTCATCGAAAATCACTTAGTAAAAGTCGTTTACTACACACCGAGCATTCATATTCTACCATTAGACATCAAAGCACATGCATGTCATCCATGGGTAAATTTTTAAACACAAACCCTAGCTCAAAATAATGGTAGAAATAGCTAAACCGAAAGTACTGGGATCTTAAAAATGTAAAGAACATTAAAACGGGCTTGGATGCACTTACTATTGAGCTTGAAAGCTTGAAAACCCTAGCCATGGCTTCCCCCATGCTAAATTCGGCCAAGGAAGAAGATGGAAAAAGGTTTTTGGCTTTTATTTTGTCTTTTAGTCCATTTAATTACCAAATTACCAAAATGCCCCTAACTTAAAAATATCCTATTTCACTTATCTAATGTCCATTTTTGTCCAACAATTTAACTAATGGTCTAATTGACATTTAAGGACCTCCAATTTAAAATTTCATAGAAATTGGACACTTCTAACATGTGAAACTCAACTTTTGCACTTTTTACAATTTAGTCCTTTTGCCTAAATTGAGTGCCCAAACGTCAAAATTTTCGAACGAAATTTTCACAAAATCTTTCTATGAAATCGTAGACCATAAAAATATAATAAAAATAAGATTTTTCCTCGTCAGATTTGTGGCCCCAAAACCACTGTTCCAACTAGGCCCAAAATCGGGCTGTTACAATTCTCCCCCTCTTTAGGGATTTTCGTCCCCGAAAATCTTACCAGAAGAAGTTGCTTTCAACTCTCCTGAAACACTTTCACTAATATTCTCAGAATTACAAATCGATTTAATCTCATATATCTCTTTCCCATATCCTTTAAACTTTAACACACAGTGTCGGAGTACACCATCAAAATCTGAACTACCCTCTTAGACTTATCATTGATATAAAAACAAATTACTGTGCCAAAATGCAACTGCATACTCAGAGTTCCCTATGGCTCATCCCATAATTGCGATGTAACTTCCGGATCTCTATCCGACATAATGGAACTGGCACTCTGCATAATCGAATAACCTCATAAACATATTACTCGGCTAATCTGTCAAATAAGAAATCTGTACATAATGAAATGATCATATGGATCTTTCTTTGTCAAATGATCAACCATAAACCAATTAACATCTTACTTTTCGGGGATAATGACAATCCCGATATGAAATCTATAGTAACTCTATCTCATCATCACTCCCACTTACCATCACCGACTATATTAGTCCTGCATATACTTGATTTCAAACACTTGCTAGCAAATAGACATCCCGAACATAAAGTCAAAAATATCGTGATACATACTCAATCACCGAACATCTACTCCTATAATCTGTGCATTTTATTATTCTTGGATGAATCGACGAGCTACTCACGAGTCTCGTATAAAACTTCAGAGAAACTCTAGGTTACCCAATATGCGAATTCTATCTCGGAACAATAATAATAACAGAATCGAGTCCAACCAAATTCGGAATAGAAAGCCGTTTCACACTGTACTCGTTTAGTTCACCACTCTCTATCACATCTCTGAGCTTCTCAATTCACAAAGAAAGAATCGCTTAAGCTTTTAACTTAGCTAGAACTAGTCCATCATCAAATAAGATCAATCAAGTAACCAGTACTCACAAAAATAAACAAAAATTTTCCATTCAAGCATCTGTAACCATACTTGCTTTCCAAAAGGTAAGTCGATAATTACTCATAGTCTTTTAACATCTCAAAACATTCACGTTGTCTTAGTTTCAGATCTTTCTGCGACATTAGATACTTTAACCCATTAGGATTAGGAAGCATATGACACTTTTCGTCGAACATACGAAATCATCCAGTTCACAACACAGATATAAAAGTGGCCATCTCTAAATCATTAGTCGAACAGTTCTTTTTCATGTGATTTTAACCGTCTGAAAGTGTAAATTGCTTCTTTACATTCTTGTATTAAAACATATTCTGAACTGTTCAATAATACATCATTGAAAAATCACAAATTCCTTATTCAATTCAAACTGAACTCAGAACTAGAGCTTCGGTTAATAATACTTTCAACTGTTTAGAACTTTGCTAACATGCATAGATCATTCGAATTTTCATAAATGTGATGACTTTATCAATCGGTACAACTTTAACTCATAATAACATCGTTTGATTAGAACAATCCAATAGGCATATCTCTGTATCATACTTCCCAGAATATAATTTCTTCATTCAGACTATCCGTCTATATACTCGTGAATGTACATAATTCATTACTATACTTGAGGATACTTTAAATACACATAACTCAATTGAATCGAATAGCCGAGACTAGCTTCTTCTTTATCTGTGACATTGCATAATCTATGTAATCTTTAAAACATTCTGATATTTCTTCTAAAGCTATTTTCACTTTCCAACTATTCTCATCTCTGTATACATTACTGATTATTTCATCACTGAACTCTTTAGTTTCATACTTATGAACTTATTCAACATGGTTCTCGTAAAATTTCGTCATAAAGTATCACTAGTAATAGGGTGAGGTCGTAAAGCCTCTAACTTGACTCTCATTAATACACACATATGACTTAGCATTCATCATTAATGTAATATCATCATAATCACATAATTCACTTCAGACAATTTAATATACTTATTCATTTTACGAATGTTTTCTGCCATTCACAATTTCAAACAATGAATTTACTTACTAACATTTGTCAAATTAGAGAACGCCTTACGGGTTCGAGTACATCGTTTACTTGATGCCATAGTCCAACTATGGTCTTACACGTACACACATGTACTTCCATGGTCCAACCATGGTCTTACGTCCACAATGCCATAACCCAGTTATGGTCTTTTCACTGAAATGCCATAGCCCAGCTATGGTCTTACATTCCACACTTTGCCATGGTGCAATTATAGTCTTATCCGTCAATTCATCATTGAACGATCGTACTCATCTCCTACGTTCTACTTAATTTGATCTTCTAATTCAACTCCCATACTATTATAATATTTGTGGTTTCATAACAGAGTCATAAAACAAAACATTATATATTCTCTAATTTAACAATTAAAAATGAGATTCAACTATGTGGACATACTGATTATACATTATTCAAACAAGTGTACATACACACATATTCCATCCATTGGGTAAGTTTACTTATCATTTTCACTTATTCAAATAGGTTGGGTATATATATCATCATATGCATGCCAAGCTAACATGAATGGGCTTATCACCACATAAACTTTCATTTTATTCCATGTTTCCACATTTCTAAACTCATGGTTATCTCACTTCGTACATTAACACATATATATCATGAACTTCTATTCATACCTTTCTAAGTTTCATCTCCTCACAAACACATTTCAATCACCTCAATATCATTTTTCAGCATTATCGAAAATAGCTCGGTTGGAAGTCATCTCTGTCTTAACAAAACAATTTTGTTAGAGCCGGGATGTAACAGTCTGATTTAGACCCTAGTCAGAATAGTGGTTTCGAGACCACAAATCTGAGTCAGAAAAACATTTTAATATTATATTATGTGTTTGCAGTATGTGATTAAGCATGTGTGAAATTTTTGTGAATTTATTTATCCGTTTGTGTGCTTAATTTGATAAAAGGACTAAATCGCGTAAAATGTAAAAGTGGTCTTCTAATTGATCAAGTGCTAATTTGATATGGCTTATTATCTATGAAGTCCTTATTAAGTAATTAAGCCATTATATAAGTAAGTGGATGGTTAATGGACATTTATAACCAACCATTATATAATTTTATATGTTTAATAATAAGGTTAAATTAGTAATTGGATTAATAATATACATTATAATAAAAAAAATGAAAATGTGAGTGGGTTGTTCATCTTTTTGAACCGAAAGCAAGAAAAGAAAAAGGGTTTTTGAGCTTCCATGATATTCGGCCATTGAAGTACTTAGATTAAGGTATGTTTTGCTTTAGTTTTTGATAATTTCTACGTTTTCGTAATCGTTGCTTCGAGTACTATAAAACCCATGCTTTAATTTTGGAATTTGATGAAGAATTTGAAATGTGCCATTGATGAATGCTTGAGCTTTGTGATGTTAGTTGATGAAATATGAAATATATGTGTTAGATTAACATGTTTTGTCTTTGGATTTTTGGTGAATTCGAGTAATTTGGACTAAATTATCAAAGTAATATTTTGAGGGACTAAAATGTGAAATAAATGAATTATATGGACTTATATGAACTACATGAATATTCGGCCAAGCATGGGTGATATGAAATTTTGTGTATTTTGTGATTTTGTGAAATAGGGACTTAAATGTAAAAGTGTGAAAATATAAGGGCTAATTTGTAAATTGCACTAAATGTGTGTTTTTGGATTGAATTGAATGATTTGGTGAATAAATGAGTTAAATTTGAATATGTATAGATCAAGAACCAAAGAAAACGGATTTAGACCGAGGAAAGTCAAAAGTGATCGAGTAGTCGAATCTGTCCGTTTATTCAGAAATACAAGGTAAGTCTATATACAAATAAATGTATTGAAGTTGAATTATTTATGTTCAATTTATATTGAATTGTGATGAATGACTTTGGATGAAATACGTGAGAAATCCGAGAAAGTATCGACAATGCATCAATATCCGATAAGTCCCGTATGAACCTTAGGAATAGATAGGATTAATATGTCATGATATAATGTTTCTGATATGTTATATCGTGTAAGACCACGTCTGGGACGTTGGTGTCGATTTGAGATTTACGTGTAAGACCATGTCTGGGACATTGGCATCGTATTTGATTCGTGTAAGACCCTGTCTGGGACAGTGACATCGATATTTGATTACATGTAAGACCACATCTGGGACATTGGCATTGTATGATTATTCTGTGTATTCCGAGTATCCTATCTGATTCCAAATGGTTCAACGGGAAATTCTGAGAAATGAAAGACTATGTGAAATGTATGACAGATTCAGGTACGTATGAAATGTACACTATGATTGAGTATAAGGTAAGTATATGTGAATGTGCACAAGGGATATATGAACATAAACTTATTGAGACAAAATGTGATATATGTATGAATGAGCTTTGAATAAAAAAGATAGTTGGAGATATGATTTGTTGGTAAGCAATGGCCAAACAAATGAGCCAATGAAGAATTATGAATTTGCAATTGAGTTATGTTAATGATATTAAATTAGTTATGATTATGAATGTTTATATGATAAGTTTATTTGTATATGGCTTACTAAGCTTTTGAAAGCTTACTTTGTGTGTCTGCATTGTCTTATAGATCGTTAAAGCTACGGAAGGCTCCGGGATCGTCGAGGATCATCACCACACTATCAAACTCCATTTTGGTACCTTTTGAATGTGTACATAGCTAAGTATGGCATGTATAGGCTAGTTAGTTTGGGTTGATGTTTGAGTTGTATATAAATAGCCATGTGATATGGCTAGATAATGAACATGATATGAATGAGTAGTTATGCTATATGATGCATAGTTTGGTATGTTTTGTGGCTAATGGTTGAATTGATGAAATGGTCAAATTTTTTATAAGTATTATGATGCAAAGTTGCCATATTCTTGATGAATGGTTGTCACATTGAATTGCTAAGTTTTTGAATGGTTTATACTTAGAAATTCTTGTGATGAGTATGAAATAAATGTTGCTTAAGTTGGTATGCTTGATATGTTCTTGAATGGTTAGAAAAGTTGGTCATTTGGATATGATTTGAATTGGTATAATGCTTGTAGGTTTAACCCAATGTGTGGGTGGCAAATTGGCCTTGTAAATGGCCTATAATTGGCCACACGGTTGAGCACACGGGCGTGTGGCTTGACCGTGTCCTTTGTGGTTTATTTCAAAACAAGTCAGGCTCGACCACGGGCTGGACACACGGGCGTGTGATTGGCCGTGTGGTGCAAGTCAGTGTCGACCACGGGTAAGGCACACGGGCGTGTCTCAGGCCGTGTGGACAAGTCAGTATGTATGCCCTTTTTTGCCACGGCTTAGACACACGGGCGTGTCTGAGGCCGTGTGAGGCACACGGTCTGCCGACACGGGCGTGTGACCTCTGTAACTTTGAAAAATGTTTAATTTTCAAAAAAAAATTTGTATGATCCTGGTTTAGTCCCGACCCCTTTCTAATGCATGATTAAGGTCTCGTAGACCTCATTAAGGTACTTTATGTTTGTATTCTGCTATGATTTGACGATGATATATGTTATGATGTGAAATGTTCGTAAAAGTTTCAGATTGTCCGGTAATGCCTCCTAACCCTAAACCAGTGATGGTTACAGGTTAGGGGTGTTACATTTGATTGGTATCAGAGCTACGGTTTAGTCGATTCTAGGACTAACGTAGCATGTGAGAATCTAGCTATACATGCCATTTATACAAACTATGATAGTGTGATGAATCCTGACGTGTACAATATGTTTTTCGTATAGTAAATGGTTCCCGAAAGAGCTGTAGCTGACGATGTTGAAAGTAATGTGCCTGCTCCCGCTCAAGGGACATCTCCATCTGAATCGAGATCGGCTACTAGCGGTCAGGAAGGAGAGGCTAAACAAGCCTTCTTCCAAATGATGAATGAGTGGTTCACTCAATACGTTAGAACAAATCTGGCTGTTTCACAACCTTCGCCCCACCTAATCCCCCTCAGACTTCTGTTGTACCTCTAGCTGTGAATCTAAATATGTTGAATAAGCCTCCGGTCGATAAAATTCGTAAGTATGGGGCTGAAGAGTTCAGGGCCACTAGTGATGATGATGCTGAGAGAGCTGAGTTTTGGCTCGAGAACACAATTCGAGTATTTGATGAAATGTCATTGACCCCTGATGAATGCATGAAATGTGCCGTTTCTTTGTTACGAGATGCAACTTATTAGTGGTGGAAGACTTTGATTTCTGTTGTACCAAAAGAATGGATTACATGGGATTTCTTTCAGTCTCAGTTCCAGAAGAAATATATCAGCCAAAAATTTATAGATCTGAAACGTAAAGAGTTTCTTGAACTAAAACAAGGTCGCATGTCTGTCACTGAATATGAACGAGAATTTGTGAGGCTAAGTCAATATGCTCGGGAATATGTTTCGACTGAAGCTATAATGTGTAAGATATTTGAAGATGGCCTAAATGAAGATATTTGATTGCTAGTTGGAATTCTGGAAATAAAAGAGTTTGTTGTGCTTGTTGATCGAGCATGTAAAGCTGAAGCACTTGGGAAAGATAAAAGAAAAGCTAAGTCTGAAGCCAGAGATGTGAGAAAGAGATTCTCAAATAAATCGTTTCAGTCTGCTTCAAAGAAATTCAGAGATGAGCATAGCCGTTCAAAGGCTAATATGAGACATTCTAACAGAGATCGAGCTAGATTGTAGTCGAACTTCAAAGCTCCAGCTACTTCGATGACTAGTGTGGGAAATGTTCAATCTGAGTGACCTGAATGTAAGCACTATGGAAAAAGGCATCCGGGTAGTTGTAGATTGAATGATCGAGCCTGTTTCAGATGTGGATCATTAGATCATTTCATCCGGGACTGCCCTGAATCAGTTGAACAAGAAATTGTATAGAATCCAAAGTTAGATAATGTTTCAGCTAGGGGTAGACCTTCAAGAAACACAAGAAATGTCAGTGGTAGTCAGGGAACTACGAGAGATACAGTTGTGAGATCTGAAGCTAGAACGCCTGCCAGAACGTATGCCATTCGAGCTCGTGAGGAAGCTTCGTCTCCATATGTTATTACGGGTACATTTACTCTTTATGATTCTTCTGTGATTGCATTGATAGATCTAGGGTCTACCCATTTGTATGTATGCATGAACTTAGTATCCAGTAAGACTTTTCCTGTAGAGTCTACTGAATTTGTTATTAGAGTATCGAACCCCTTAGGTAAAAGTGTCCTGGTTGACAAAGTATGCAAGAACTGTCCGTTGATGTTTCGAGATATCTATTTTTCGGCTGATCTGATGCTATTACATTTTGATGAGTTTGATATAATTCTGGGTATGGATTGGCTAACATTGCATGATGCTGTTGTGAACTGAAAAAGAAAGATTATTGATTTGAGATGTCAGAATGATGAAATAGTTCGGATTAAATCTAATGATGTGAATGGACTATCAGCTGTGATATCTGTGATGAAAGCTTAGAGTTATGTAAAAAGGGGTTGCGAAGCCTATTTTGCCTATGTGATTGATTCGAGAGCGACTGAAAAGAAAGTTGAATCTGTGCCAGTTGTTTTTTAATTCTCTGATGTATTCCCTGAAGAATTACCGGGATTGTCTTCAGTACGAGAAGTGGAGTTTGGTATTGATTTACTACCGGGTACAACTCCTATTTCGATAGCTACGTACAAAATGGCACCAGCAGAATTGAAAGAGTTAAAGTCACAGTTGCAAGAGTTGACCGATAGAGGATTTGCACGACCGAGTTTCTCACCTTGGGGTGCGCCTGTTTTATTTGTGAAAAAGAAAGATGGCACGATGAGAATGTGCATTGATTACCGTCAGTTGAACAAAGTGACTATAAAGAACAAATATCCTCTTCCTAGAATAGATGATTTGTTTGATCAATTGAAGGGAGCATCTGTGTTTTCAAAGATAGATCTGAGATTGGGGTATTATCAGTTGCGAGTAAAAGATTTAGACATTCTGAAAACTGCTTTCAGAACGAGGTACGGGCATTATGAGTTTTTAGTTATGCCTTTCAGACTAACGAATGCTCCTGCTGTCTTTATGGATTTGATGAACAGAAATTTCAGACCGTATTTAGATCAATTTGTTGTTGTATTCATTGATGACATTTTTATTTATTCGCGTAATGAAATTGAGCATGCTAAACAACTAAGAATTGTGTTACAAACTCTACGAGATAAGAAATTGTATGCGAAGTTCAGTAAATGTGAGTTCTGGTTGCCTGAAGTTAGTTTTCTGGGGCATATTGTGTCAGCATCTGGTATACGAGTTGATCCGAGCAAGATATTAGCTATTTTGGAGTGGAAGCCTCCGAGAAATGTGTCTGAAGTTCACAGTTTTCTGGGACTTGCTGGTTATTATTGACGATTCGTAAAAGGCTTTTCGATGATTGCAACTCCTATGACAAGATTACTTCAGAAAGATGTGAAGTTTGAATGGTCCGATAAATGTCAGAAAAGTTTTGATCAGTTGAAAGCCCTTTTGACCGAAGCTCCAGTGCTAGTACAGCCAAAATTGGGTAAAGAGTTCGTGACTTATAGTGATGCTTCGTTGAATGGACTGGGATGTGTTTTGATGCAGAAAGGCAAAGTTATAGCTTATGCCTCGAGACAATTGAAGCCACATGAAAAGAATTATTCGACACACGACTTAGAGCTAGCTACGATTGTGTTTGCTTTAAAGATTTGGCGTCACTATCTTTTTGGTGAAAAATGCCACTTATTTTTGGATCATAAAAGTCTAAAATATTTGATGACTCAGAAAGACCTGAATTTGCGACAAAGACGATGGTTAGAGCTGTTGAAAGACTACGAGCTTGTGATAGATTATCATCCTGGTAAGGAAAATGTTGTTGCTGATGCGTTGAGTTGAAAATCGCTGTTTGCATTATGTGCGATGAATGCTCATTTAGACTTGTCTGATGATGGTTTAGTTTTGGCTAAGTTGAAAGTGAAACCGTTGTTCTTACAGCAAATATGTGATGCTCAGAAAGTTGATAATGAAATGTTAGCGAAATGAGCTCAATGTGATTCGAACTCTGATTCTGAATTTTGAGTGAATGTTGATGGTTGCTTGAGATTTCAAAATCGGATTTGTGTTCCGAGGAATCCAGATCTGATTCATTCGATATTGAAAGAAGCACATAACAGTCGCCTATCTGTTCATCCAGGAAGTACAAAGATGTACCATGATTTGAAGCAACTTTATTGGTGGCCTTGTATGAAGCGGGATATCTCAGAGTTTGTATCGAAATGTTTAGTCTGTCAGCAAGTTAAAGCTGAACATCAAGTGCCATCTGGTTTGTTACAACCGATAATGATTCCTCAGTGGAAATGGGATAGAGTGACAATGGATTTTGTTTCAGGGTTGCCATTGACTCCGAGAAAGAAAGATGCAATTTGGGTCGTAGTTGATAGATTGACAAAATCAGCCCATTTTATTCTGGTACGATCTGATATTGTGAGATTGCACGGGGTGCCACTATCTATTGTGTCTGACAGAGATCTGAGATTTACTTCACGATTCTGGAAGAAACTGCAAGAGGCCTTAGGTACTAAATTGCATTTTAGTACAGCTTTTCACCCACAGACGGATGGTCAATTCGAGCGAATTATTCAGATTCTCGAGGATATGTTGAGATGTTGCATTTTTGAGTTTAATGGTACGTGGGAACACTATTTTCCATTGATTGAGTTTGCGTACAATAATAGTTTTCAGTCGAGTATTAAAATGGCACCTTATGAGGCTTTGTACGGACGCAAATGTCATACACCTTTATATTGGACCGAGCTCAGTGAAAATAAGATACACGGGGTTGATTTGATCAAAGAAACTGAACATAAGGTGAAAGTAATTCGTGATAGTCTAAAAGCCGCATCAGATCGACAGAAATCCTATGCAGACTTGAAACGAAAAGATATCGAATTTGAGATTGGTGATAAAGTGTTCTTGAAAGTGTCTTCGTGGAAGAAAGTACTCCAATTTGGACGTAAAGGCAAATTGAGTCTGAGGTTCATCGGGCCGTATGAGATCATCGAACGAATTGCGCTTGTTGCACATAGATTGTTGTTGCGACCGGAACTAGAAAAGATTCATAATGTGTTTCATGTGCGAATGCTTTGATGATACAGATCAGATCCCTCGCATGTAATTTCTCCGTCTGAGATTGAGATCCGATCCGATATGACTTATGAGGAAGAATCGATCCGAAATTTAGCTCGCGAGGTGAAAGAATTGAGAAATAAAAAGATTCCGTTAGTAAAAGTGCTATGGCGTCGACACGGAGTAGAAGAGGCTACATGAGAGCCCGAAGATTCCATGAGACAACAATATCCGAATCTATTTAACGGTAAGATTTTCGGGATGAAAATCCCTAAGGGGGGAGAACCGTAATAGTCCGGTTCAGACCCTAGTCAGAATAGTGGTTTCGGGACCACAAATTTGAGTCAAAAATATTTTAATATTATTTTCTGTGTTTGCAGTATGTGATTAAGCATGTGTGAAAGTTTTGTGAATTTATTTATCCGTTTGTGTGCTTAATTTGATAAAAGGACTAAATCGCGTAAAATGTAAAAGTGGCCTTCTAATTGATCAAGTGCTAATTTGATATGGCTTATTATCTATGAATTCCTTATTAAGTAATTAAGCCATTATATAAGTAAGTATATGGTTAATGGACATTTATAACCAACCATTATATAAGTTTATATGTTTAATAATAAGGTTAAATTAGTAATTGGATTAATAATATACATTATAATAAAAACAAATGAAAATGTGAGTGGGTTGTTCATCTTTTTGAACCGAAAGCAAGAAAAGAAAAAGGGTTTTTGAGCTTCCATGATATTCGGCCATTGAAGTACTTAGATTAAGGTATGTTTTACTTCGGTTTTGGATAATTTCTACGTTTTCGTAATCGTTGCTTCGAGTACTATAAAACCCATGCTTTAATTTTGGAATTTGATGAAGAATTTGAAATGTGTCATTGATGAATGCTTGAGCTTTGTGATGTTAGTTGATGAAATATGAAATATATGTGTTAGATTAGCATGTTTTGTCTTTGGATTTTTGGTGAATTTGAGTAATTTGGACTAAATTGTGAAAATAATATTTTGAGGGACTAAAATGTGAAATATATGAAATATATGGAATTATATGAACTACATGAATATTCGGCCAAGCATGGGTGATATGAAATTTTGTGTATTTTGTTATTTTGTGAAATAGGGACTTAAATGTCAAAGTGTGAAAATATAAGGGCTAATTTGTAAATTGCCCTAAATGTGTGTTTTTGGATTAAATTGAATGATTTGGTGAATAAATGAGTTAAATTTGAATATGTATAGATCAAGAACCAAAGAAAACGGATTTAGACCGAGGAAAGTCGAAAGTGATCGAGTAGTCGAATCCGTCCGTTTATTCAGAAATACGAGGTAAGTCTATATACAAATAAATGCATTTGAGTTTAATTATTTATTTTCATTTGATATTGAATTGTGATGAATGACTTTGGATGAAATACGTGAGAAATCCAAGAAAGTATCGACAATGCATCAATATCCGATAAGTCCCGTACGAACCTTAGGAATAGATAGGATTAATATGTCATGACATAGGTTTCTGATATGTTATATCGTGTAAGACCACGTCTGGGACGTTGGCGTCGATTTGAGATTTACGTGTAAGACCATGTCTGGGACAATGGCATCGTATTTTATTCGTGTAAGACCCTGTCCGGGAGAGTGGCATTAATATTTGATTACATGTAAGACCACGTCTGGGATGTTGGCATTGTACGATTATTCTGTGAATTCCGAGTATCCTATCTGATTCTGAATGGTTCAACGGGAAATTCCGAGAAATGAAAGACTATGTGAAATGTATGACCGATTCAGGTACGTATGAAATGTACACTATGATTGAGTATAAGGTAAGTATAAGTGAATGTGCACAAGGGATATATGAACATAAACTTATTGAGACAGATGTGATATATGTATGAATGAGCTTTGAATAAAAGAGATAGTTGTAGATATGATTTGTTGGTAAGCAATGGCCAAACAAATGATCCAATGAAGAATTATGAATTTGCAATTGAGTTATGTTAATGATATTATATTAGTTATGATTATGGATGTTTATATGATAAGTTTATTTGTATATGGATTACTAAGCTTTGGAAAGCTTACTTTGTGTGTGTTTGCATTGTCTTATAGATCGTTAAAGCTACGGAAGGCTCGGGGATTGTCGAGGATCATAACCACACTATCAAACTCCATTTTGGTACCTTTTGAATGTGTACATAGCTAAGTATGACATGTACAGGCTAGTTAGTTTGGGTTGATGTTTGAGTTGTATATAAATAGCCATGTGATATGGCTAGATAATGAACATGATATGAATGAGTAGTTATGCTATATGATGCATAGTTTGGTATGTTTTGTGGCTAATGGTTGAATTGGTGAAATGGTCAAATTTTTTATAAGTATTATGATGCAAAGTTTCCATATTATTGACAAATGGTTGTCACATTGAATTGATAAGTTTTTGAATGGTTTATACTTAGAAATGCTTGTGATGAGTTTGTAATAAATGTTGCTTAAGTTGGTATGCTTGATATGTTCTTGAATGGTTAGAAAAGTTGGTCATTTGGATATGATTTGAATTGGTATAATGCTTGTAGGTTTAACCCAATGTGTGGGTGGCAAATTGGCCTTGTAAATGGCCTATAATTGGCCACACGGTTGAGCACACGGGCATGTGGCTCGACCGTGTCCTTTTTGGTTGTATTTCAAAACAAGTCAGGCTCAACCATAGGCTGGACACACGGGCGTGTGACTGGCCGTGTGGTGCAAGTCAGTGTCGACCACGGGTGAGGCACACGGGCGTGTCTCAGCCCGTGTGGACAAGTCAGTATGTATCCTTGTTTTGCCACGGCTTAGACACACGGGCGTGTCTGAGGCCGCGTGAGGCACACGGCCTGCCCACACGGGCGTGTGACCTCTGTAACTTTGAAAAATGTTTAATTTTCAGAAAAATTTTGTATGATCCCGGTTTAGTCCCGACCCCTTTCTAATGCATGATTAAGGTCTCGTAGACCTCATTAAGCGACTGTATGTTTGTATTCTGCTATGATTTGATGATGATATATGTTATGATGTGAAATGTTCGTAAAAGTTTCTGATTGTCCGGTAATGCCTCTTAACCCTAAACCAGCAATGGTTATGGGTTAGGGGTGTTACACGGGAGATATCACCCTATCACGAGGAGTAGTATGGCATGTATAGCTAGACTCATATAGCTAGGTTAGTCAGATAATCGACTAAACCATAGCTTTGATACCACTAAATGTAATACCCCTTACCCATGTCGGATGCCGGGACAGGATACGAGGCATTACCGAACTTAAAAAAAAAAACCCTTATACAAAACCGGCTAAAAAATTTCATTCAATTTAACATTCCTCATTCACATGCAAATCGCCCCTTATATGGGCCCACAAGGCCCAAAACATACATTAGGAACTGTTTGGGACTAAACCGAGAACTTAGGAAACTTTAAGAAGACTTAGAAAATTTTTCATCAAAACCGGGGTCACACGTCCGTGTGGCTTGGGACACGCCCATGTGGGTAGGCCGTGTGGTCACACACGCCCATGTCCTTAGCCCGTGTGACTCTCTGTTTATGACGTCATCAACAAAATTGGGTCACACAGCCAATTCACACGCCCGTGTGCTTAGGCTGTGCGGCGAATTAAATTCCAAAAAGTAAATGCAGACTTCACACGCCCTGGGCACACGCCCATGTCCCGAGGTCGTGTTCTCCACACGGCTTAGACACACGGCCGTGTCTCTACCCGTGTGGCCAAGAAAATGGCTATTTTCTAGACCATTTGGCACCCTCATTTGCACATACTTAAACACAACTTCAATCCATCCATCCCAAACACATATAACCACATCACATAAAACCTTTAGTATAAGCACACATGTATAAATAGGCATTACAACTCATTAAGCAATATGAACCAACACATTTGGCCAAATCAATTGACACATACACAATTGACTAAGTTCCTATACATGCCATAGACTCAAAAGGTTTTGCATTCACTTATACCCAACATGATAGCTTGATAGTGTGATAGCATCTCTGGCGATCTCCAACTCGAGCTAGTATAAAAACCTACATGATATGAGAAAGGAAGGGGAGTAAGCTATAAATCTTAGTAAGTATGTATGTAAATAATAAACAATTTATTGCCATGCTTTTAACAATCCTTATTTTGAGTTCTCAAGATAATGCCATCGTTATTGCATAAAATTTCTCAATTCACTTATATTCATCTTGAGTTGTCTACTCGAGTTACAGTCACTAAATTATTTTTATCCGGAGCTACGGAACTCAAAATTAAGATCCAATAATTTTCCTTGAACCTAGACTCACATATATTCTTACCATAAGATTTCCAGAATTTTTGGTTCAGCCAATCAGTACAGATTATTCTTTAAAGTTTCCCCTGTTTCGCTGTCTGGCAGTTCTGACCCCTCTTCACTAAAAATTTATTTTCTCTTTGCAAAAAATTCGAAAGATGTTCCCGTTTGTTTCTATTGAAAATAAACTCATTAATAAATTCAATAATATAAATTTTATCCCTTTATTAATTTTTTACAATTTTTAATGAATTTCCAAAGTTAGAACAGGGGATTCCGAAATCATTCTGACCCTGTCTTATAAAAATTAAAATATCTCATAATCTGAAATTATTTTGCCTACACCGTCTCTTTTATGAAAAAATAGACTCAATAAGATTTAATTTAATATCTTATTCAACTTCTAATTCAATTTCCATCATTTTTGGTGAATTTTCAAAGTGATTCAACTGCTGCTGTCTAAACTGTTTTATTGCTAATTTTACTCTATCATGTTTTCTTTGTATTAATTCTCATTTACACACTTATAACACTAAAGCATATCCATAGTTAGCCATATCAATAGCTAGTCATCATCAAATATTTACAAGCCATTCATTGGCCAATTTAACTTATACATCAACAACAAAAACTTGAACATTTCATTTCTCAATTTAATTTGGCTTAAAAGCCTCACACATGATCACAATCCACATTTCCCACATATTCTTACATCATAAGCATGGACTTAGCTCTTTTTCATTGATGCATAAACTTAGCTCTTTGCCCGTCGAACTACTCGGAATATCAAAAGATACTCAATCTCATCATACATGTATCACAATGCCAATGCCATATCCCAGATATGGTCTTACATGGGATCACATCTCAATGCCGACGCCATATCCCAGATATGATCTTACACGGGATCTCATATCTCGATGTCGATGCCATGTCTTAGACATGGTCTTATACGAGATCGTATATAGATGTCGATGCCATGTCCCAGACATGGTCTTACACGAGATCTTTCTTTGGTGCCGAGGCCATGTCCCAGACATGGTCTTATACGGGACCTCCTTCATTTCGTGCCGATGCCATGTCCCAGACATGGTCTTAGACGGGACCTTCCTTATCTCATGTTGTGACATTAGTATCCTTACTATTCTGAATGTTCAACCGGGACTTCAACTTAACATATTTTCATCATACTCTCATCGAGGCATCATTCGTCGATTTCATAGAAATAATATTAATTTCACTTAATATCTAGAAATTAAAAATATAAAAACATTATGTAGCTTTAATTTCACACAAACTTACCTCGATACCAAAATGGCAAGTAGGGACCTAACCGTCAGTTACTCGTTTTCCCCCCGTTCTAAGTCCGAACCTCATTTTCTTTGATCTATAACATCACATTTAGCTTACTTATTAGTCACATTATTCACTGTGACCCAAAAATCATACTATGGAAAAATTATATTTTTGCCCCTAAACTTTATAATATTTACACTTTTGCCCCTAGGCTCGTAAAATGATTTTTATTCAAATTCCTTGTATTTTAGGCCTAGCCAAACCATTTTCATAACTATAGCAGTCCAAAATTTGCATTCATTCACACATATTTCATACATTTTTCAACTTTTTTACAAATTAGTCCTTTTATGCAATTTCATCGAAAATTACTTAGTAAAAGTCGTTTACTACACACCGAGCATTCATATTCTACCATTAGACATCAAATCACATGCTTTTCATCCATGGGTAAATTTTTAAACACAAGCCCTAGCTCAAAATAATGGTAGAAATAGCTAAACCGAGTTATGGAGATCTCAAAAATGTAAAGAAAATTAAAAACGGGGCTTGGATGCACTTACTAATGTGCTTGAAAGCTTGAAAACCCTAGCCATGGCTTCCCCCATGCTAAATTCAGCTAAGGAAGAAGATGGACAAAGGTTTTTGGCTTTTATTTTGTCTTTTAGTCCATTTAATTACCAAATTACCAAAATGCCCCTAACTTAAAAATATCCTATTTCACTTATCTAATGTCCATTTTTGTCCAACAATTTAACCAATGGTCTAATTGTCATTTAAGGACCTCCAATTTAAAATTTCATAGAAATTGGACACTTCTAACATGTGGAACTCAACTTTTGCACTTTTTACAATTCAGTCCTTTTGACTAAATTGAGTGCCCAAACATCGAAATTTTCGAACGAAATTTCCACGGAATCTTTTTGTGAAATCGTAGACCATAAAAATATAATAAAAATAAGATTTTTCCTCGTCAAATTTGTGGCCCCAAAACCACTGTTCTGACTAGGCCCAAAATCGGGCTGTTACAATTAGGGGTTATGTGATTTGGGTGCTAGCCTGTACGTCCTACAGGTGGCTGAGTTATTCGGCATGTGTTGTAGATTCTCGTCAGCTTGTGTGAGCAAAGACCGTGTAGAAGTCATATAACCGACCTTGTGAAAGCGGACTGGTTGATAGCTCGAGAGTGAGCATTATATGTGATACGAGATTGAGATAGCTTCAGTTATATATGTGGCACTTAGGGTGCGAGATTCTTGAGTATCTGATAGTATTTCAAATGGTTCAACGGGTATATCGAAGATATGAAACGGGTATATCAGTACAGGTATTAACGGAAACTATATAAGCGTCGAATCTATGGAAATTGTGAGTTCATGGTTAATTATGTGATTTATTACATGTTAACAATGTGGTTAAATGTTTTGTAGCATGTTATGTTCATATTATTGAGTGATAATTGAATGGTGAGCTTTGCTTATTATTTCATACGAGCTTACTAAGCTTTATAGCTTACTTTGTTTATTTTCTGTGTTTTATAATGTTTTCAAAGCGAGCTCGAATTTGGGAATCGTCAGAGACCACATCACACTATCAAGCTATCACTTTGGTACTTTTGAGTTTATTTTGGTTATATGGCATGTATAGGAGCTTTGGTCATTTTGGTATATAGTTTGGTAATGAATTTAGCCATTTGGATTGGCTTGTAAATGTTAAGAGTTTGGTTTTGAGTATAGCCATGAAAGTTGGCTTATTTTGATATATTTGGAGATGTATATATATTGGTGCAAATGGCCTTTGGTTGTGTGGTTGATAATTGCCATTTATATGCTTGTTGTGAATTGATATTATGAGTGTCAAATGGTTGCAATTAGAAGTTGATATGCTTATGGTTTTATAACATTATAATGTATGTATAAAGTAAATCATTTAGGTAAAATTGTGAATGTGATTGGCATGTTTTGCATAAGCAATTTATGATGTTATGAGCATTATAGTTTTTGGTATGGAAATAGCATGAAATAGGCTTGGTTGAGGTTAGTTTGAATATCTATTTATGCCATGTTTTTGTGCCATTTGGTTTGATGTAGGTGTATGCAAATTTGGGTGGCAAGATTGTAACACCCTGAATTTTGGGGCTAGAAGTTTTGACTTTTGTGGTTAGGGACGTAGAGAAGGGCGTGTTATTGTGTTTAGTCGCGTGTTTGAGTGTCAGAATGGGTTTGTTGGTCTGGTGTATTAGTGAGTGTTAGTCTATCTCAAGGTTCTGGGTTCGAGTCTTTGGGTGCGCATTTTTGGAGAGCCTTTTTACTTTGTGTTGTTTTTAGTTAATAATTATAATTGTTTACTTATTTATTTTTATTTTTCTTTTTCTTTGGCTGGGACGTTCCTTTCTTCTTCCCTTTTTATTGTATTTTATTATATTTTTCTTTGAAGTTGGGTCTTTTCTTCCTTTTTGATTTTCTTTTCTTTCACTTGGGGAAAACGGTTCTCGCTACATAGATATTGAAGAATTTTGCTTCTCCGTCGTCGAATCGGGTGTGGGTTCCGTATCCTCTTTTGTTTTATTTGCGAATATTATATCAACTTTACGAAAAGTCAACATCATGTGTGTGGGTGTTCGCAAACCTGTTAATTTCGATGATTGTGTCATTGTCTTATGCTTAGAAATTGTGTGTTTTGGTTTATTTTCGAACTATTGAGGGTTGGAGAGTGGTTCGTGGCTGAAAGCACATTTTCGGGGCTGTTTTTATGGTGGTTTCACGACCAGACGAGAGTGTGCCGATGCACACGACCGTGTGCTTTTGGGAATTAGGATTTCCAGGCAATTTTGGATGCCACACGACCGTGTGGCCGATTTGGGGCTTTTGTTGTTTTTAACACAGCCGTGTCCCCTGGGTACACGGGCGCGTGACTTTGGGGATTAGGGTTTGAGTGATTTGGTGCCACACGGCCTGGCCATATGGCCGTGTGGCTGATTTGGGGATTTAGGGATCCCACACGGGCGTCTGAGACCCTCACACGGCCGTGTCAGCCCTATACTCTAATTTAGTACAAATGGATAGAGAGTTACATGGCCTGTTCCCACATCCATGTCCCTGGTCCACACGGACGTGTGCCTCAGTCACACGGGCGTGTGCCTCAGCCACACAGTCGTGTGCCCCTTTTTCACAGGCTTTTGACCTCCCACGCGGCCTAGGCATTTCCACACAGCCAGAGCACACGGGCGTGTGGTTTTAAGACACTTATTTTTGTCTTGTGTGTGTTTCTGATCTGAAAATGTGTTTGTGTGTGTGCTCCGACCCTTAGCTAAGCTTAGTGAGGGTGCTTAAGTCTCGATATCTGTGATGATTGTAAGTGATGTCTGATTCTGAATCTGTTCCGTGAGGTGTGTTTGCATATCAGTTCTATCTGATTGTCTGTTTAAATGTCATTGTTCTATGAGCTTGTGTACATGCATACACTTGCATAAAGTATTTTGGGTGGGATTGCGAAGAGAAGGGAGTCTGATTCTGATCTGGTCTTGCAGTTTTACTGCATCATATTCTTACGGCGATTTATCGTACTGTACTGCATGTGCGTCTGCAATAGGACTGTACAGTGGATTACCGTATTACACTGTAGAGCGCATACGCCAACTCTGCTGCGTATTAATATCTTAGTGGCTTGGTCCACATTTATGGTGTGTAGGGTTGGACGGACCTACGAGGTCCTATATGGTGTGTTTCAGTTGGTTGAGCTTAAACAGCTCTTATGGGATGTGATTGGGGGACGAAGAGGTTTGTTGGCTGGATGGGTGGGTTTTATCACTTGACTGCATTTCATACGCATCTACTTGTATGTCTGGGTGCTTGACTATTTGACTGTACTATGTCTGTCTGTTGTGAATTGGTGTGCTCGAGTTTTATGTTCTGTTGGGACGTTAGTTCCAAGTTTCTTTCTGACTCAATGTATATCTGTAAATCTGATGCGGTATTATATTGAATTCTGTAATTTTTTTTTAGTCTGGATTCGAACTCATACTAAGCTCGAGTAACTCACCCCTCTCAGTGTTTCCTTTTCAGGTACCTTTTCTGATTTCTGACGCTGGGCTCGGTACACGGAGGTCTCAGACAGTCTCAGTGGAAAATAAACTTTCAGTTTGTGTTTTCAGTTTCTACTTTGTTATTCAGTTTTGAAATGTAAAGCTATATAAAACTGTGGTACAAGTTCCGTTTTAAGTTTTATTCGTTTTTATTCTGCTTATATATTTTATCTTAAACGAAATTTTACTGACTGGATTTTAAACGATTAAATGTTACGATTCAATATGTCAATTGTTTTGTAAAAATTTACCTACGATCACTTTGGTGATCAATGTAACATCCGGGATTCAGTCTAAACTTCTCGGTCGGGTTTAGGGTGTTACAAAGATGGCTTAGTGATAGCCTATTTTTGTAACACCCTTTACCCGTATTAAACGCCGGAACAGGGTACGACACATTACCGGACTTACAACACAAGCATTTACACAATTTCGAGTCATAAATTTGCTTCCAAATTAAAGTCATTCATAATCGATCATAAAGTCCCTAATACGAGCCTACGAGGCCCAAAACATGCATTGGAAGTGGATTGGGACTAAACTGAGAACTCAGGAAATTTTTACAAGACTTAGAAAATTTTTGCTAACAGCAGGGCTCACACACCCGTGTGGTCCAAGGGACACACCCGTGCTTCAGACCGTGTTCAATTTAGGGTGCTCTCTAACTTGTGCCACACGGCCGTGCCACACGCCCGTGTGCTAGATCGTGTGGTTATTTAATTTAATTTGAATTACGTGCAGGTTTCACACGGCCAAGACACACGCCCGTGTTCTAGGCCGTGTAGCACACACGGCTGATACACACGCCCGTGTGCTATATTGTGGACATTCTGTTTTTCAAAATTGAGGTGCAGGGGACACACGGCCGATACACACACCCATGGGGCAAGCCGTGTGTCGCACACGGCCTAGACACACGGCCGTGTGTCTGCCCGTGTGGATAAAATAAGGCTATTTACCAAGCCATTTGCCACCCCTTTAATGCACACACCTACATAACATAACATAGCACCAATTCAAGCTTATACAAGCAACCAAAACAATCACAACCAATATATCAACACATCATTCACATGCTAACATCTATCATACGTAAACATCACATAACTTATCAACTCAAATCATGCAAGTTTCCTCATTCATGAAAGGCATCATCATATGAATATACTTATACAATTATTAGCCAATTTCAAATGGCCTTATACAAAATGAACTTCTAACCAACATAAGCCAACACATTTGGCCAAATCAATTATGAGACATAACAAAATGACCAAGTCCCCTATACATGCCATAACTAAAAATGTTGAATTCATTGATACCAAAATAATTATTGATAGTGTATGGATCTCCGACGATCTCCAAACCCCGAGCTAGCTTGGTGACACTATAAGACAAGGAAAATAAAGGGGAGTAAGCTATATAGCTTAGTAAGTTCCTATGCAAATAATAAGCATCATAACCACACATTTAACATACAACTAACATGATAAAAATTAGCATGAATGTTATTAAAATCTTATAATCATAACTTACTCAATCACCACCTTACCAAGGGTTCATCACATATCGAGCTCATTTCTTATGAGTTTTACGTACATACCTGTACCAACTCGCATCATAGCAATATCCTTTCACAACTTTGACATTCTCGTTGAACACTCGGAATATTAACGGATACTCAGAAATCTTGCACATAAGTGCCATATATGTAGCTAAAGCTACCTCATATCTCATAATACATATAGGCTCGCTTTTGAGCTATTCACGGGCCTGCTCACACAAGCTGTCAGTCAGGACGTAGCTACACAGTGTTCTCACTCAAGCTGTTAGGTATCCGCAACACATGCCAGACTACCCAGCCACTGGTAGGACGTACAAGACCAGCACCCGGATCACATAATCGCATATACACATGGGTTCCTAGTGATATGTCACTCGTATTCTATTCTATTCTTAAGGTTCAACCGATATTTCACGTTTGTCGAAACTTTGTCGAATACGTCCAAAGAGTCAATAACAATTCATACAATATTAAAGCATTTAAAACATAAATATAACAATGCATTATTTAGATACGAACTTACCTCGGTACAAAAATAGTGAAAATGGTCCTAATCGTCAAACACTTTGTTTTTCCCCTGATCTAGGTCCGAACTTCATTTTTCTTGATAATCGAGCTTTGAAGCTTAGCCAAAACCCTAGCTATGGAAACCCCTTGAAATTCGGCTAAGGGACTAATTTGATGAAGATGAACATCTTTTATTTAATTAATTTTGTCTTTACTTACCAAAAGACCAAAATGCCCTTAATGCATAACTTTGATATTTCACCTAGCCATGTCCATTTTTGTTCATACTAAATATAATGGTCTAATTACCATTTAAGGACCTCCAATTTAAAATTTCATAGCAATTAGACACCTCTAGCTTCTAGAACACACATTTTGCACCTTTTGCAATTTAGTCCTTTTAATTAAATTGAGTGCCCAAACGTCAAAATTTTCGAATGAAATTTTCACGAAATTGTTCCATAAAACTGTAGACCATAAAAATATAATAAAAATGAATTTTACTGCATCAGATTTGTGGTCCCGAAACCACTATTTCGACTAGACCTAAAATTGGGTTGTTACAACTCTCCCCCTTTAGGGATTTTTGTCCCCAAAAATCTTACCGAAAAAGAGGTTTGGGTACTGTTTTCTCATAGCTTCCTTAGGTTCCCACGTAGCCTCTTTGACCCCATGTCGTTTCCATAAAACTTTCACTAGGGCTATACTTTTATTTCTCAACTGTTTTACTTCCCGAGCCAAAATCATGATCGGTTCTTCACCATAAGTCATGTTGGGTCGAATCTCAACTTCTGTTGGAGAAATCACATGTGAAGAATCAGAACGATATCGTCCCAAAATCAACACATGAAACACATTATGGATCCTTTCCAACTCTGTCGGTAAAGCTAACCGATATGCTACTGGCCCTATTCTTTCAATAACCTCATACGGCCCAATGAAACATGGACTCAACTTGCCTTTACGGCCAAATCTTAGGATCTTCTTCCACGGAGATACTTCCAGAAATACTTTATCACCAATCTAAAATTTGATCTCTTTTCTTTTCAAATCTTCGTACGACTTTTGTCGATCTGAAGCGGCTTTCAAATAGTCACAATGTAACAGCCCGGTTTAGACCCTAGTCGAAACAGTGGTTTTGAGACCATAAATTTGAGATCAGAATAATATTTTAATATTATTTTTTGAGTTTACAGTATGTGATTTAGCCTGTGTGAAATTTCTGTGTGAAGATTTTATCGATTGTGTGTTCAATTTGAGAAAAAGGATTTAATTGCATAAAATGCAAAAGCTATGTGCTATTTGTAAAACTACTTGATTGTGGTTGTCTTTATAAATTGGAGGTTTTATGTTGTAAATTGCCCAAAAATAATGATAGTGGATGACATTATGATTAATATATATATAGTTTATATATATTAATTATAAAAGTTAAAATATTATATTATAATGTTATAATAAAGATAAAAGAAATAAAAGCCATTTCATCATCTTTTATTGCCGAAAGTTGAAGAAAAAAAAAAGAAAGAAAGCTTTGTGACATTCGGCCATTGTTGTTCTTAATCAAGGTATGTTTTGAGCTCGGTTTTTGATAATTTCTATGTTTTTGTGATCGTTGCTTTGTGCTCTTTAAAACCCATGCTTCAATTTTGTGAATTGGTGAAGATTTTGAGATGTGCCATTGATGAACATGTGAGCTTTGTGTTGATAGTTGGTAAAATATGAAAGCTTAGTGTTGGGTTAATATAGTTGTATTTGGATTTTTGGAGAAATTGAGTAAATTTGGCTAAATTGAGAAAAGTGTAAATTGAGGGACTAAAATGTGAAATAAATGAAATGTGTGGGCTTGAATGAACACAAGGGAAATTTGGCTAAGCTTATGTGAAAGGAAATTTTGTGAATTAGGGACTAAAGTGTCGAAATGTAAAAATGTGAGGGCTATTTTGTAAAATGCCCTAAATATGTGTGTTTGGATGAAATTGAATGAATTGGTAATTGAATAGATTGAATTTGAATGTGTATAGACCAAGAAAGGAGAGGTTCAGATCGAGATCGAGGTAAAGACAAAGTACTCGATTAATTGACCGTTTCGGTATTTTGACGTCCGAGGTAAGTCCGGACATAATGCGTGTAATTAACTATGCTTAATGTTATGAAATGAATGGTATGATATATCAAATTGTAAATGCTATGTGAGAGTTCGAGTTATGTGGCACTAAATGTGCGTATTCGAAATGTGACCGAGATGATTAGCAATCGTGTGCGAAATAATATAAACTTCGGCTTTGTGGTTAGCACTGTGTGTGCGATATTGATGTAAGTTCGGATATAATACTAGTCATTAAATTTATATCTATGTGATGAGAAATGAATAAAAGTATAGAGTTGTATTAATACTGTATTACATATGAGAACGAGTATTAAGGCACTAAGTGTGCGAAATTAGAAAAGATACAGAAATGAATAGCACTGTGTGTGCGAAAAGGTTGAAGCTTCGATTTATCGAATTGGCACTGTGTGTGCGATACCGATATAAGTTTGGCTTATCGAATCGGCACTGTGTGTGCGACACCGATATAAGTTCGGCTTAACGAATTGGCACTGTGTGTCCGATGATAAATATGTTTCGATTACGAAATGGCACTAAGTGTGCGAATAAATCAAAAGTATAGTAAAGGTTGATCCAAAGGTAAAGTCGAGCAATTGAGTAGCTTGGTTGGTGAGTAACTATGTGTTGGCAAAGGTATGTATGATAACTATGTGTTGGTTAAGGCATGTGTGATAACTATGTGTTGGCAAAGGTATGTATGATAACTATGTGTTGGTTAAGGCATGCGTGATAACTATGAGTTGGCAAAGGTATGTATGATAACTATGTGTTGGTTAAAGCATGTGTGATAACTATATATATTGGCTAAGGTATATATGATAACTATTTGTTGATTAAGGTATGTATGATATCTATGTGTTGGTAGATTTGAAAGTAGATGGATGGAGTGCTATGTGAGCATTGGATATAATTGAGTTGGTGTATCATTGATAAATTAATCTAAGTGATGGTTTATTTTTGTATATTGATTTGAATTGTTGAATTACATGTATTATATTACGGACTTACTAAGCTTTGGAAAGCTTACTGTGTGATTTGTTTTTCTGCTTTGTAGTGTCAGTAAAGCTAGCTTGGATCCGGGGATCGTCAGTATATTAATCACATTATCAGCAATCTATTTTGGTACTTTTGGGAAAGATGTACATAGTTGAAATATGGCATGTATAGGCTAGTGACATGTTTGAGATGTGTAAATAGCCATGTGATGTGGCTAGATAAATGTTGGTAAAATGCATGTGTGGCTTTGACATATGGTGCATATTTCGGTATAGCTTGTGAGTAAAGAAAATGTATTATGAATGGTAATCTTAGTGATGGTATGATGCTAGTATGATTTAGTAAATTTGGGGATGGATCATGTTTGATATTGAATGTGTTCAAGTTGTGTAATTTAGTTCCTAAGTTGACATGTTAGAAATGAGATGATATAAGATGATATGTTGATCATTTGACATGAAAATTGATTGCCAATTTGTGTGTGGAAGTATGCTTAAATGTGCTTGTAGGTTTGACCCTTGTGTGGGTGGCAAATTGGCCTTGCAAATGGCCTGTTTTATCTACACGGTTAAGGCACACGGGCGTGCCTAGTGACCGTGGGACTAAGTCAGTAGCTAGCCTAATAGCACACGACTAAGACACGGGCGTGCCTAGTCGCCGTGTGAGAAAGTCAGAATATAGGCTAAGAGTACACGGGCAAGGCACACAAGCGTGCTTGGTGGCCGTGGATGTGAGGTCAGATTTGACCACGGGGAGGACACACGAGGGTGTCCAGCTGCCATGGGAGGCACACGGTTTGCCCACACGGGCGTGTATCCCCTGAAACCTTGAAAAGTTTTTAATTTTTAAAAGTTTCTGTATGTGTTTCGGTTTAGTCCCGAACCCTCCCTAGCATGTGTTTAAGGTCTTATACGCCTTAAAAGGGGACTAATTGTTTATGTTTAATGTATTATGATGATGATTGACTATGTGTCATAAATGGGTTGTGAAATGATTCTATTGTCCGGTAATGCCTCTTAACCCTATTCCGGCGACGATTTCGGGTTAGGGGTGTTACACACAAATTACCTTTATTTTTTCTTCGGTTTCTCTAACCTAGTCAACCCCATGAATTCGTTTCTCACTAAGCTCTGTCCAATACAACGAAGTTTGACACTTGCAGCCATACAATGACTCATATAGTGCCATCTTAATATTCAACTGAAAACTGTTGTTATAAGCAAATTTGACTAATGGTAGATATTTCTCCCAACTACCTTCGAACTCTAATACAAAACAGCGAAGCATATCTTCGAGTACCTGAATCGTTCTCTCAGATTGATCGTCAGTTTGCGGATGAAATGCGGTGTTAAAATTCTGTAACACCCTGAAATTGGGCCTAGTAGAATTGGGCCTATTGGGCCTTGGGCATGGGAGCGTTTAAAATTTTTGAGAATAAGAGAATGGCACAATTGCATGTTGGATCTGTTGGGAGAGTGATTTTGGAAGGTTAGGGGGCTTCTATGAAGTCCTGGGTTCAAGCCATGTCATATGGAAATTTTTTATTTTTAGCATTAGGGGAACCCTGACTCCTGGTATTAAGCCTTTTAAGTAATTGTGATTAAAAAGAGACACAAGAGAGCCTATGGTTGAGTGGTTGTGGCGTCACAAGTATGGTAAGGAGGACAGAGGTTCAAGTCTCACTACATGCCAAAGGGATTATTTATTTTAATCATGTGTGGGCAAGAGTTTGTGTTGGATTTGAACTCTGTGTTGGAGAGTTTGAATTGGTCAAGTGAGTGATTTAATGAGTAGATTGTGGAAAGATAAGGGGGGAGAAAATCGTGGACTTTGGGTGGGAAGAGTTGTGCCGTATAGGGACTTTGGGCACTCAGAAATTCGGAATTTTAGTGAGGTGGGGGAGTGAGTGCCGATTCCTTCTCTCCATCTCGGATTTTTAGCACTTTTTGGAGCCGATTTTGCTAAGGGACTCTGGGGTTCTCTCGTTTCCTCTTTTGATTGCTTATTCCAAGTCTATTTTTCCCCTTTTCATCTTGCTTCTTTAGTCGAATATCTTTTTCTCTCAAGTCTGTCGGTCTTAGCATTTTCCTCTCCTTGCATCTTGATTCTTCTTTTAGCCGAATGCACTTTCTTCCCTCCTTCAATTCTTTTTGTTAACGAATTTCCTTTCTCTCCATCTTGCTATTAAGATTGAATACTGTATCTTCTTCTCTCTGTTCGCCCTCAAACCATTTCGCCTATCATCTCTTCTTTTTTATAACCAGGCCGAATTCTTCACCTCTCTCAAACTTTGTTCGGGTGAAGCAACTATTTTTGGCAAATCAGTGAGTAGTTTGTTCAACTTCTGTTTGTTCTTTTTATTCTTTAAAAAGTGTTACGTCTCCTCTCTTCTGCGCTCTTCTAAGTCGATTCCTTCCTTCCTTTTATGGCCGAATTCTCCCTTCTCTTTGTATGGTATGTTGATTCGTTTGATTCCTAGGTTTTCTCATGGAATGAAGGAGTTGCGAGTGTTCTGAGATAGACAAAGCTTTTCTCTCATCACTCGATCAAGATACACTTCAAGGGGTTTGTTATCAATCTCCGTCAACGGCTTAAGCAGGTTAAACCGCGCTCGTTCAATCAAAGCAGGTATCGGCATTGTTCGGTTTAAGTATAGAAGAGGGTGTTTGACTCTATCATTAAGTGACTAATAGAATATCATCGTTGATTGTAGGTTCGATGCTCGTGGGTTATTCACTCAATTTTGGTAAACAGGTGTGTAGCAATACCCTGTGACCGATAGTCGGCAAAAGAGCCGAAAAGCGTGTGTATGCACACACACCACTCCAAGTAGATTGGCAAATGCCGAAAAGCCGAAATACCGGTGTATGATGCCACGCGAGTGGGCGATCGCACGTGTGGTGGACCGAGCCGAAGAATATGGGCGTAAGATGGTTGAGGCCACCGTGAGCGTCCTCACGGGCTAAGGCCGTTTTTAGGGCCAAATAGACCGGATTGGGCCGAGTGGGCCCGTGGGCCCTACGTGAGTAAATTTTGTGATGGATAGGAATTAATGAGCCGACCATGACGATCACATGGCCAAAGGCAGTTTTGGGCTTTGTGGGCCACACGAGCGTGTGGGCCCACTTGGGCCAAATTTTGGGCTTTTGGCTCAATTACACCGTTTTGACCATTTATGTTATCTGTGTCGCGTGAGGCGACTGTAGACCTTTGGGAAGGTTGTTAAATTACCGAAATACCCTTGTAGGGTAAATTGATCTAAATACCCCCATAGGCTAAATGACCAAAATACCCCCATAGGGTAAATGACCAAAATACCCCCATAGGGTAAATGACCGAAATACCCCCATAGGGTAAATGACTGTAATACCCCTGTAGGGTAAAAAGGCCGTTATGCCCCTGAAGGGCAAAATGACTAAAATGCCCCTACATGTTATATGATTGTTATTATATGCTATTTATGGTATGTCTGCATTCATGTGATATTATGTTGCATGGGGGATGGGATTATTGATCTGGAGGAAGTATATGAATTGTTAGGGTCGCATGGTCGCTTGACGACTTTGGATCCACCGATGGCTTTAAGTTGATTATGTGATTGGCAGCTCTGCCGCAACATTGGTTAGTGCCGCAGCCGGTGCTACATAAGGAGTGTAGGGATGGGTGGGTCGATTAAATCCCCATAGGAGTGCAGGGTTGGTATGGGCATTAATGCATTGCATACACTTGTTCTGTTATTGAGATGGGCTTAGGCCCAGATAGATGTGATCTGTGACATTTGATATGGGCTAAGACCCAACTGAGGCTATTATGGGCTAAGGCCGAAATGCCATTGTTACTGTAATGGGCTTAGGCCTGGATTGATGTGATGCATGCTTTATGATCGATGAGGGTTGTACACACTGAATTTTCGTAAACTCACCCCCTCTTTTTAATTTTTTAGGAAATCCTCAGTGGGCGGTTCGACGTACAGGAGGACTCGGAGGTGGCCACACTATGAGCAGCTTTAAATTTTAGTATTTTATTTTACCTTACTTAACCGCTTACTTATTAGGTTGTAATACGGCCTCTTTTAATTTCTGGTTTTTAATTTGGGATTTTTAGTTATTATGTTTCCTATTTGCTAAAAGTAAATCGCGGTTTCCCAAAACAATAACTGTTTTCAAAACACTACGCTTTCACAATTTAATCTTTAAACATCACATTTTCGTAAATCAGTTACTTTTAAACTTAGCTTCCGTAACTGAAAATAAATTTTTGGAATAAACTTAGTAATTTTTCTATGCACCACGTTTTAAATAATAATAATAAATAAACTAACGTAACTGGGATTTTACTCAAGCTTTTCTTTAAGAAGGGTTTTCAATGAAAACATGGTTTTCGAAAAACACTTCAATGTGGCACGCCGGATTTGGGCCTAACTTCTAGGCCGGGTTTGGGGTGTTACATTTAGTGGTATCAAAGCCAGGTTGCAAAACTCGGCTGTGGATTGGGTTTTTAAAATTGAATTGCTGAAAGAACTGTTTCAAAAGATTTGAAGTATGTGAAGTGTTTTGAGGTATTTTTCTAGAAAGTGTGGCACACCGAGTCTCCAACGTTGAACCAAGTAAGTTCTCCTGATACTGATATCTATTTTAAACTGTTATATTGTAAGAAGTTACTGGGCTTACTTTAGATGATAGACTATACTGAGACTCTTTAGCTAGAGTAAACTGAGAAACTATAAGAAACTAAAACTGTAGTGAGCTTGCGATTGCGAAAACAACTCTTAACTACTACTTCCATAAAACATCTGTTTAATTACTGAAACTATGAGCTAAATTCATAAAATTTCTAATTCAGATAATACGCGAAGCGATAATGAGCACTAGTAGAGGTGCAAGAGGCCGCGGCAGAAGCCGTGGTAGTGAGGGCTGGATCTTTGGCATCAGGCCATATGCCCAACGATGAAGCGAGAGAGGCTCCGACTTCACCGGTAACTGAGACAGGGTCGTTCGACCGAGCTGATAAGGATGACGCTCTGTCTCAGGCGATGCTTCATATTTTGGAAAGAGTTGTTGGGTCTGTTGGGCCTAATACCATTATTGGAGGCCGTGGGTCGATTACGAAACGACTCCGGTCAAATGGAGCAGAGATCTTCAGGGGAGTTTCTAGGGTGGCCCCAAGTGTGGTAGAGTACTAGTTGGAGGCCACCGAAAGAATTATGGACGACCTCGACTGCACGCCGGAACAAAAGTTGAAGGGTGCCGTGTCCTTGCTGAGGGATGAAGCCTACCAGTGGTGGCTTACGGTAAAAGAGAGTACCCCATCTGATCGATTGACCTGGGAATTCTTCAAGTCCACATTTCAAGGAAAGTATGTGGGCGCTAGCTATGTCGATGCTCGTAGGAAAGAATTTCTGAATCTGGTTCAAGGTGACAAGTCTGTGGCTGAGTACGAGGTAGAATTTTTGCGACCTAGCCGGTATGCTCAAGGAATTGTGGCAATAGAGTACGAACGTTGTGTTCGGTTTGAGGACGGCCTCAGAGACAGTCTCCGACTGTTGATAGCTCCACAGAGGGAGCGGGACTTTGCAGCGTTAGTAGAGAAAGCTAAGATCGCTGAAGATGTGAAGCGCTCTGAGCGCCTAAATCGAGAAAAATAAAGGGGCAGAAATAAGAGGGATTCTGAGCCCTCCAATTCTGATCAAAGACCTAAGAGAAGGGCTAGAGTGGATGGGCCAGTCAGAGCTGGGCCCCCTGTTGCTACTACTGGTTTACCACCTTGTGCTATTTGTGGGAAAGGTCATGTGGGCAAGTGCTGGAGGAGGACGGGAGCTTGTCTAAGTTATTGTTCTATGGAACACTGTCTCAGAGAGTGTCCCAGAAGACCAGATCAGATGCAGGCCTTCGGTAGGGGTAATGTACAACCACCTAGGGGTGGACAGCAGCCGCCTAGAGGCCGTGGATAGGCCAGAAGTGGATACGATTTAGGTCGTGGAGCTCCAGGTAGAGGTGCTGGTCATGCGGAGGTGAGGCAGCCAGCTTTGGTTTATGCAGCACGTTTCCGAGAGGATGGAGTCACTCCAGATGCGAATACTGGTATGTACTTTACCCATAGTGTGCTATTTACCTAATTTGCAATTAGGATTAGAGTGTGTAGCGGAAGCGTAGTGGTGTAACCTGTGTGGTGCGACTATTAGATAGTTGGGAATTTCGAGGACGAAATTTCTTTAAGGGGGTAGATTTGTAACACCCTGAAATTGGGCCTAGTAGAATTGGGCCTATTGGGCCTTGGGCATGGGAGCGTTTAAAATTTTTGAGAATAAGAGAACGACACAATTGCATGTTTGATCTGTTGGGAGAGTGATTTTGGAAGGTTAGGGGGCTTCTATGAAGTCCTGGGTTTAAGCTATGTCATATGGAAAATTTTTATTTTTAGCATTAGGGGAACCATGACTCCTGGTATTAAGCCTTTTAAGTAACTGTGATTAAAAAGAGACACAAGAGAGCCTGTGGTGGAGTGGTTGTGGTGTCACAGGTATGGCAAGGAGGACAGAGGTTCAAGTCTCACTGCATGCAAAAGGGATTATTTATTTTACTCATGTGTGGGCAAGAGTTTGTGTTAGATTTGAACTCTGTGTTGGAGAGTTTGAATTGGTCAAGTGAGTGATTTAAGGAGTAGATTGTGGAGAGATAAGGGGGAGAAAATCATGGACTTTGGGTGGGAAGAGTTGTGCCGTATAGGGAATTTGGGCACTCAAAAATTCGGAATTTTAGTGTGGTGGGGGAGTGAGTGCCGATTCTTTCTCTCCATCTCAGGTTTTTAGCACTTTAAGGGACTCTGGGGTTCTCTCGTTTCCTCTTTTGATTGCTTATTCCGAGTCAATTTTTCCCCTTTACATCTTGCTTCTTTAGTCGAATATCTTTTTCTCTCAAGTCTGTCGGTCTTAGCATTTTCCTCTCCTTGCATCTTGATTCTTCTTTTAGCCGAATGCACTTTCTTCCCTCCTTTGATTCTTTTTGTTAAAGGATTTCCTTTCTCTCCATCTTGCTATTAGGACCAAATACTGCATCTTCTTCTCTCTGTTTGCCCTCAAACCGTTTTGCCTATCGTCTCTTCTTTTTGATAACCAGGCCAAATTCTTCATCTCTCTCAAACTTTGTTCGGTTGGAGCAACTGTTTTTGGCAAATCGGTGAGTAGTTTGTTCAACTTTTGTTTGTTCTTTTTATTCTTTAAAGAGTGTTATGTCTCCTCTCTTCTGCGCTCTTCTAAGCCGATTCATTCCTTCCTATTATGGCCGAATTCGCCCTTCTCTTTGTATGGTATGTTGATTCGTTTGATTCCTAGGTTTTCTCGTAGAATGAAAGAGTTGCGAGTGTTCTGAGATAGACGAAGCTTTTCTCTCATCTCTCTCATCACTCGATCAAGATACCCTTTAAGGGGTTTGTTATCAATCTCCGTCAATGATTTAAGTGGGCTAAACCGTGCTCGTTCAATCAAAGCAGGTATCGACATTGTTCGGTTTAAGTACTAGAAGAGGGTGTTTGACTCTGCCATTAAGTGACTAATAGAATATCGTCGTTGATTGTAGGTTCGGTGCTCGTGGTTTATTCACTCAATTTTGGTAAACAGGTGTGTAGCAATACCCTGTGACCGATAGTCGACAAAAGAGCCGAAAAGCGTGTGTATGCACACACACCACTCCAAGTAGATTGGCAAATACCGAAAAGCCGAAATACCGGCGTATGATGCCACACGAGCAGGCGATCGCACGTGTGGTGGACTGAGCCCAAAAATATGAGCATAAGATGGTTGAGGCCACCGTGAGCATCCTCATGGGCTAAGGCCATTTTTGGGGCCAAATGGATCGGATTGGGCCGAGTGGGCCCAATGGGCCCGTGGGCCCTACGCGAGTAAATTTTTTTATTGATAGGAATTAATGAGCCAGCCATGACAATCACATGGCCAAAGGCAATTTTGGGCTTAGTGGGCCACACGAGCGTGTGGGCCCACTTGGGTCGAATTTTGGGCTTTTGGCTCAATTACACCGTTTTGACCATTTATGTTATCTGTGTCGCGCGAGGCGACTGTAGACCTTTGGGAAGGTTGTTAAATTACTGAAATATCCTTGTAGGGTAAATTGATCAAAATACCCCCATAGGGTAAATGACCGAAATACCCCATAGGGTAAATGACTGTAATACCCCTGTAGTTTAAAAAGACCGTTATGCCCCTGAAGGGCAAAATGACTAAAATGCCCCTACATATTATATGATTGTTATTGTATGCTATTTATGGTATGTCTGCATTCATGTGATATTAAGCTGCATGGGGGATGGGATTATTGATCTGAAGGAATTATATGAATTGTTAGGGTCGCATGGTCGCTTGACCACTGTGGATCCACCGATGGCTTTAAGCCGATTATTTGATTGGCAGCTCTGTCGCAACATTGGTTAGTGCCGCAACCGGTGCTACATAAGGAGTGTAGGGATGGGTGGGTCGATTAAATCCCCACAGGAGTGTAGGGTTTGACAGGAGACGGAGTGCAGGGTTGGTATGGGCATTAATGCATTGCATACACTTGTTCTGTTATTGAGATGGGCTAGGCCCAGATAGATGTGATCTGTGACATTTGATATGGGCTAAGACCCAACTGAGGCTATTATGGGCTAAGGCCCAAATGCCACTGTTACTGTAATAGGCTTAGGCCTGGATTAATGTGATGCATGCTTTATGATCGATGAAGGTTGTACACACTGAGTTTTCGTAAACTCACCCCCTCTTTTTAATTTTTCAGGAAATCCTCAGTAGGCGGTTCGACGTACGGGAGGACTCGTAGGTGGCCACACTATGAGCAGCCTTAAATTTTAGTATTTTATTTTACCTTACTTAACCGCTTACTTATTGGGTTGTAATAAGGCCTCTTTTAATTTCTTGTTTTTAATTTGAGATTTTTAGTTATTACCTTTCCTATCTGTTAAAAGTAAATCGCGGTTTCCTAAAACAATAATTGTTTTCAAAACACTACGCTTTCACAATTTAATCTTTAAACATCACGTTTTCGTAAATCAGTTACTTTTAAACTTAGCTTTCGCAACTGAAAAGAAATTTTTGGAATAAACTTAATAATTTTTCTATGCACCACGTTTTAAATAATAATAATAAATAAACTAACGTAACTGGGATTTTACTCAAACTTTTCTTTAAGAATGATTTTCAATGAAAACATGGTTTTCGAAAAACACTTCAATGTGGCACGCCGAATTCGGGCCTAACTTCTAGGCTGGGTTTGGGGTGTTACAAATTCAACTTTGTACCCAAAGCTTCTTGCAACTTTTTCCAAAATCGAGACGTAAATCTCGGATCTCTATTCGAAATAATAGAAATAGGCACTCCGTGCAATCTAACAATTTCAGCAACATACAATTCAGGTAGCTTTTCAAGTGAATAGTCGGTACGTATCGGAATAAAATGAGTCGATTTCTTCAATATATCAACAACGACCCAAACGACATCTTTCTTTTTCAGAGTCAGAGGCAAACCCGTTACAAAATCCATCGTAATTCTATCACATTTCCACTCGGGTACCATTACTGGCTGAAGTAAACTCGAAGGTACTTGGTGTTCGGCTTTTACTTGTTGATAAATCAAACATTTCGATACAAATTCAGAGATATCCCGTTTCATACCTGACCACAAATATAGTTTCTTCAAATCATTGTACATATTCGTACTTCTCGGATGAACAGATAGACAACCACTGTGTGCTTCATGAAGAATTTTTTGAATAAGTTCAGCATCTCTCGGTACACAAATCCTACCTCGAAACATCAAACAATCATCAGCCCCAATTTGAAGATCTGAATCACTAGTCGATTCGCACTGAATTCTCTTAGCTTGAAGTTCTTCGTCACACTTCTGAGCTTCACAAATTTTCTAAAGAAATAATGGTCTAGCTCTCAAGTCAGCTAAAACTGAACCATCATCGGATAAAGTCATCCTCGTATTCATAGCTCTCAAGGCAAACAAGGACTTTCTTCTTAAAGCATTTGCGACTACATTCGCCTTTCCCGAATGATAGTCAATCACTAGTTCATAATCTTTCAATAATTCGAGCCATCTCTGTTGTTGCAAGTTCAAATCTTTCTGAGTCATCAAATATTTTAAACTCTTATGATCAGTAAAGATATGGCATTTCTCACCGTACAAATGATGACGCCAAATTTTCAAAGCAAAAACAATGGCGGCCAATTCCAAATCGTGCGTTGGATAATTCTTCTCATGCAGTTTCAACTGTCTCGAGGCATAAGCTATCACTTTGCCCTCTTACATCAACACACAACCCAAACCATTCAATGATGCGTCACTATAAATCACAAATCCTTTCCCGGTTCAGGTTCCACTAAAACTGGTGCCTCAAAATGCTTTCAACTTCTCAAAACTTTACTGACATTTTTTTGACCATTTAAATTTAACATCTTTTTGCAATAGCTTAGTCATAGGAGTAGCAATCATCGAAACACCCTTAACAAAATGTCTATAATAGCCGGCTAATCCTAAGAAGCTTCTAACCTCAGATACATTTCTCATCGATTTCCAATCAACAATTGCCAAAATCTTACTTGGATTAACCCGAATACCATCTCCAGAAACAATATGTCCCAAAAATCTGACTTCTCGGAGCTAAAACTCACTTTTACTGAATTTAACAAATAATTTCTTATCTCTCAAAGTCTGCAATACAGTTCTTAACTGTTCGGCATGCTCAGTCTCATCTCGAGAATAAATCAGGATATCGTCAATAAACACAACCACGATTTTGTCTAAATATGGTCGGAAGATTCGGTTCATCAAGTCCATAAAAATAGCAGGAGCATTAGTTAATCCAAAAGGCATAACAATAAATTCATAATACCCGTACCTTGTCCTGAAAGCAGTTTTTGGCACATCCGACTCTTTAACTCTCAATTGATAGTAGCCAAATCTCAAATCAATCTTCGAGAATACCGTTGCTCCTTTCAACTGATCAAACAAGCCATCAATCCTTGGCAAAGGATACTTGTTCTTTATAGTCACCTTGTTGAGCTGTCGATAATCGATACAAAGTCTCATAGATCCGTCTTTCTTCTTTAAAAATAACACTGGAGCACCCCAGGGAGCAAAACTCGATCTCGCAAAACCCTTATCTGTCAACTCTTGCAACTGAGCTTTTAATTCTTTCAATTCAGTTGGAGCCATCCTATACGGAGCAATCGATATTGGTAAAGTCCCTGGCACTAAATCAATACCAAACTCAACCTCTTTGATCGGAGGTAACCCAGGCAACTCCTCTGGAAACACATCCGGATATTCACAGACTACTGGAACTAATTTAAGTTTCAATTCAGACATCTTTGTATTCAACACATAAGCAAGATAAGCTTCACAACCTTTTCTTACGTATCTCTGAGCAGCTATAGACGAAATCACAATAGGCAATTCACTTGATTCATCGGTTTCAACCTGAAGAACCTCACCATTTTCACATTTCAATTTAATAGTTTTCAGTCTACAATTTACCATGGCATCATGCTGTGTCAACCAGTCCATACCCAAAATAACATTGAATTCATCAAATGGCAACAACATTAAGTCAGCCGAAAAATAGTGACCTCGAATCATCAAAGGACAATTCTTGTAAACTTTATCAACTAGCACATATTTGCCTAAGGGGTTTGACACTTTAATCACAAACTCAGTAAACTCAACAGGCAAACTCATACTAGATACCAAATCCACTCAAAAATAAGAATGAGTCGATCCAGGATCGATCAATGCAATAACATTAGTATCATAAAGAGAAAATGTACCAGTAATCACATTGAGAGATGATGCATCCTCATGAGCACGTATGGCATAAGCTCTAGCAGGTGCTCTAGCATCAGATATCACAACTGAATCTTTAGTCACACCTTTACTGCTAGTTCCATTCCCGGTATTTCTCGATGGCCTACCCCTATTGGTAGTGTTACTCGGCCTTGCACTCAGAAATTGTTCTTTCTCAACCATCTCAGGGCAATCTCGGATAAAATGCTCTTGAGAACCACACTTGAAACAAGATCGGTCATTCATCCTACACTCGCCGGGATGTCTTCTTCCATAATGCTGACATTTAGGTCTGTTAGACCTAACATTACCCACGCTTGCCATTGAAGTAGCTTGAGATTTAAAACCCGAATATTGCTTCCCATGGTCTCTATGTGAATACCCAGCTGAAACATTTGAACGAGAATACATTTCTCTGAATTTCTTTGACTGATATTGAAATGACTTACTCATCGACCTTTTTCTTACATCTCTAACCTCACTCTCGGCCTTTTTTTTCTCTTTGCTTAGCTCTTCGGCTTTGCAAGCTCGTTCAACCAATACAACAAATTCTTTTAGTTCCAAGATTCCAACTAACAGTCGGATGTATTCATTAAGCCCATCTTCGAACCTTTTACACATAATAGCCTCGGAGGAAACACACTCTCGGGCATACTTACTGAGCCTGACAAATTCTCGCTCATACTCTGTCAGTGACATTCGGCCCTATTTCAACTCAAGGAATTCTTTACGTTTTTGATCAATGAACCCCTGACTAATGTATTTCTTTTGGAATTCCTCTTGAAAGAATTCTCATGTAACCCTCTCTCTCGGTACCACAGATACTAGTGTCTTCCACCAGTGATATGATGTGTCCCTCAATAATGATATAGCACATTTCAAGCATTCTTCGAGTGTACATGATAACTCATCAAATACCCTGATAGTATTCTCAAGCCAAAACTCGGCTCTCTCGGGGTCATCTACATTAGCCCTGAACTCCTCAGCCCATTGCTTTCGAATCTTATCAACCGGAGGCTTATTCAGTCTTACCAATCCCACACCTTGAGGAGCTACGGGAATCGATTGGGGATAAGGAGGGGTGGAGGATGTTGAGCATTCAGATTTGTTCGAACAAACTCCGAATACCACTCATTCATCATGTTGAGGAAGGCTTCCCTAGCCCCTCCTCCCTGACTGACCGTGGGAGGTCTACTTTCAGATGGCGCTGCCCCTTGAGTGGGAGCCGGCGCATTACTTTCTACTTCATCAGCTACATCTCGGTCGGGATCCATTTACTATATGAAAACACAGTTTAAAATTGTCAAGAGTCATCACACTATCACAGTTCATATATGGCATGTATAGCTACACTCTTACACATGCTAAGTTAGTCCGACAATCAACTAAATTGTAGCTCTGATACCACTAAATGTAACACCCCTTACCCGTATTCAACGCCAGAACAGGGTACGACGCATTACCAGACTTACAACACAAGCATTTACACAATTCCAAGTCATAAATTTGCGTCCAAATTAAAATCATTCATAATCGATCATAAAGTCCCTAATACGAGCCTACGAGGCCCAAAACATGCATTGGAAGTGGATCAGGACTAAATCGGGAACTCAGGAAATTTTTACAAGACTTAGAAAAATTTTGCTAACTGCAGGGCTCACACGCCCGTGTGGTCCAAGGGACACGCCCGTGTGAACCTGGGACACGCCTGTGCTTAAGACCGTGTTCAATTTAGGGTGCTCTCTGACTTGTGCCACACGGCCGTGCCACATGCCCGTGTGCTAGACCGTGTGGTTATTTAATTTAATTTGAATTACGTGCAGGTTTCACACGGCCAAGACACATGCCCGTTTTCTAGGCCGTGTAGCACACACGGCTGAGACACACGCCCGTGTGCTATAATCTGGACATTTTGTTTTTCAAAATTGAGGTGTAGGGGACACACGACTGATACACACGCCTATGGGGCAAGCCGTGTGTCACACACGGCCTAGACACACGCCCGTGTCTCTGCCCGTATGGACAAAATAAGGCTATTTACCAAGCCATTTGCCACCCCTTTAATTCACACACCTACATAACATAACGTAGCACCAATTCAAGCTTATACAAGCAACCAAAACAATCACAACCAAGATATCAACACATCATTCACATGCTAACATCTATCATACGTAAACATCACATAACTTATCAACTCAAATCATGCAAGTTTCCTCATTCATGAAAGGCATCATCATATGAATATACTTATAACAATATTAGCCAATTTCAAATGGCCTTATACAAAATGAACTTCTAAGCAACATAAGCCAACACATTTGGCCAAATCAATTATGACACATAACAAAATGACCAAGTCTCCTATACATGCCATAACTCAAAATGTTGAATTCATTGATACCAAAATAATTGTTGATAGTGTGTATGGATCTCCGACGATCTTCTAACCCCGAGCTAGTTTGGTGACACTATAAGACAAGGAAAATAAAGGGGAGTAAGCTACATAGCTTAGTGATTTCCTATACAAATAATAACCATCATAACCACACATTTAACATACAACTAACATGATAAAAATTAGAATGAATGTTATTAAAATCTTATAATCATAACTTACTCAATAACCACCTTACCAAGGGTTCATCGCATATCGAGCTCATTTCTTATGAGTTTTACGTACATACCTGTACCAACTCGCATCATAGCCATATCCTTTCACAACTTTGACATTCCCGTTGAAAACTCAGAATATTAACGGATATGTAACACCACTTACCCGTATTTAACACTGAAACAGGGTACGAGGCATTATCGGACTTAAACACAAGCAAACATACATAACCGAGACGTAATTTCCAACCAAATTTAAAAATTTTCACATACATTCATGTCGTCCCTTAAACGAGCCTACGAAGCCCAAAACATGTATTGGAAGTGGTCCGAGACTAAACCAAAAACTTTTGAAAATTATACAACACTTAGAAAAATTTTCACTAAAATAGGGCCACACGCCCGTGTGACCCTTGGACACGCCCGTGCTATAGGCCGTATTCAAAATAGGGAGCTCTCTTACTTATGCCACACGGCCGTGCCACACGCCCGTGTGCTAGGCCGTGTGGTCGATTTAATTTCCATAATTTTTCATAAAATAGGTGCAGACTTCACACGGCCAGGGCACACGCCCGTGTTAGAGGCCGTGCCGTCCACATGGCTGAGACACATGCCTGTGGGGCAGACCGTGTGTCGCACACGGCCTAGACACACGCCCGTTTGTCTACCCATGTGGAAAAAAATAAGGCTATTTACCAAGCCATTTTGCCACCCTTACTTGCACTAACCTACACAACAACAAGCAACACCAATCCAAGCATATACATACAACCAAATCAGCCACAAACAAGATATCAATACATCATTCACATGCTATCATTTATCATACACAAACATCACATATATCTCAACTTAAATAATGCAATTTCCCACATCTATGAAAAGCATCATCATATGCATATATATGTATATATATACTTAAACCAATATTAGCCAATTTCAATGGCCATTTACAAAATGAATTATCAACCAACATAAGCCAACACATTTGGCTAAATCAATTATGACACATAACAAAATGACCAAGTCCCTATACATGCCATAACTCAAAATACTTGAATTCATTGGTACCAAAATAATCATTGTAGATAGCGTGAATGGATCTCCGATAGTTTTCGATCCCCGAGCTGGCTTGGTGACACTATAAGACAATGGAAAAGAAAGGGGAGTAAGCTATATAGCTTACTAAGTTCCTAAGCAAATAATAACCATTATAATCACACATGTATCATACAAATAAACAAGATAAACTTGGCATAAATAGTATCAAGATCTTCTACTCATAACTTACTCATTCATAACCTTACCGTGGGATTCATCACATATCGATCTCATTAGTAAATGATTTTTACGTACGTACCTGTACCAACTCGCAACATAATCATAAACTTTCACAACTTTGACATACTCGTTGAATTTCCTGTTGAACCACTTGGAATACTAAAGGATACTCAAAAATCTCGCATACACAATACCATACCAATGCCATATCCCAGATATGGTCTTACATGGGATCTCTTATCGATGCCAATAGCCCAGCTATGGTGTTACATGAAATCTCATCTCGATGCCATATCCCAGATATGGTCTTACACGTAATCTCAAAAAACCCTAATGTCATGACATTTGTATCCTAACTATTCCTAAGGTTCAACCGGGATTTCTCGCTTGTTGAACTTTGTCGATTACATTCGAAGAGTAAATCACAATTCGTACAATATTAAAGTAATTAAAGCATAAATAACAATGCATTATTTACATACGAACTTACCTCGGTACAAAAATAGTAGAAAAGGACCTAATCGTCAAACACCTTATTTTTCCCCCGATCTAGGTCCGAACCTCGTTTCTCTTTATCTATAATAGCAAATTTAACTCATTTATTATCCAAATTTCTCAATTCAATCCAAAAATCTTATTATGGAAAAATTAAATTTTTGCCCCTAAACTTTAACATATTTATATTTTAGTCCCTAGGCTCGTAAAATGAAATCTATTCAATTTCTTCAAGAACCAAGCCTAGCCGAACCTCTTTCATGCTTATAACAGCCCACATTTTTCATTAAATCAGATTTTTACTGTAATAGTCTGGTTTATACCCTAGTCAAAACAGTGGTTTCGGGACCACAAATTCGAGTCCGTATAATATTTTAATATTATATTCTATGCCGTTGATATGTGACTAAGTATGTGGTAAATTTTTGTGAGCTAATTTGTCTGTCTGTGTGTTTAATTTGACAAAAGGATTGAATTGCATTAAATGTAAAATTTGCATGTTATATGTTAAAGCACTTAATTGTTGATGGCTTTTTAAGGTGGAGGCCTTATGAGGCAATTTAACCATTTTAGAGATAGTGGATGGTAGAATGACATAATAACCTTAATATCAATTTGTCTTATATGACTAATAGATGGGCAAATTGGTAAGTTGGCATTAATATGAATATTAAATAAAAGAAACAGAAGAAAGATGAATGTTATCATCTTTGGGGTGCCGAAAGTTTGAAGAAAAGAGAAAGAAAATATCTAAGCTAGGTTTCGGCTATTAAAGTCTTTGAGTCAAGGTATGTTTGATTTCGGTTTTTGATAATTTCTACGTTTTTACAATCGTTCCTTAGTTTACTATCAAGCCCATGTCTTAATTTTGTGTATTGATGTTGTTCATGAGAAATGCCATTGATGCTATGTTGAGCTTTGTGATGATTTATGATGTTAAATGAAAGATTTGAACTAGATGAACATACTTTGTTCTTGAATTTTTGATGAATTTAGCTAAATTGGGCTAAATTGAGAAAATGGTAACTTGAAGGACTAAATTGAAAATTTGATGGAAAATATGGGCTTGTATGAGATGTATGAACATTCGGCTAAACATGAGTATGTGATGATTTTGTGAATTTGATGTTTTGAGAAAAATGGACTAAATTGATAAATGATGCAAATGTGAGGGTTAAATTGCAAATAGCCCTAAATGTGTGTCCTTGGACTGAATTGAATGAATTAGTGAATAAAAGAGTTAATTCTAAACATGTATAGATCAAGAACCGAGGAAAACAGACTTAGATCGCGGGAAAGCGAAAGTAACCGAGTAGCCGTTTCCACTTTCGATAAATCGAATCCGAGGTAAGTCATATTACAAATAAGTGTAATCGTATTGAGTTGAGCATATTCATATGCTAATAGTTGAAAATGAATGCTTATGAAATGTTATACAAATGAATTCTGAGATAAGATCGACTGAGCGATAATATCCGAAAAGTCCCGTACGAACCTAGGAATATATAGGTACCTATTCTATTTATCATGTAAGACCACGTCTGGGACGTCGGTATTGATTTGAGATTTCGTGTAAGACCACGTCTGGGACGTTGGCATCGATGTGATCTCTTCGTGTAAGACCACGTCTGGGACGTTGGCATTGATATTATATGTACGAATAAGACCACGTCTGGGACGTTGGCATCGATATTACGTGTAAGACCATGTCTGGGACATCGGTATCATTTTGATTCGTGTAAGACCCTGTCTGGGACAGTGGCATCGATATTTGAATGCATGTAAGACCTCGTCTGGGACGTTGGCATTGTACTATTATTCTGAGCTTTCTGAGTATCCTATTAGTTCCTAACGATTCAACGGGCAAGTCTGTGATATGAATGGCTAAGTGAATTGTAAATCCGTTTCAGGTACGTTGATTTATACACTAAGTGTGTATATAAGGTAAGTACCTATGTGATCATACTATGATGGTTATGTATATTGGAATAACAATATGATATGTGAGAGTAAGCATGAATGAGCTATGTTTATATAAGACTTTTGAATTGATGAATGTGACAAATATGGCCAAGTACATGGACCAAAGTATATATGTGATAGTTGCTAAGTTTGTTTGTATTTATGACTTACTAAGCTTTTGGAAAGCTTACTCTGTGTGTGTGTTTTTTCTATTTTATAGGTCGTTAAAGCTACTGAAGGCTCGGGACCGTCAAGGATCGTCATCACACTACTAAACTCAATTTGGTACACTTTGGAAATGTATATAGCTAGATATGGCATGTATAGGCTAGTATTTGACATGAGTTTGTTATATGAACTTAGCCATGTGATTTGGCTAGCTATGGGTTGAGAATTTGCTTGAATGTATGTGATATATGAAGTATGTTTTTGGCATGGTTAGTTGATGCATAAAATGGTCAAGTTTTGATTAAGCAAAGGAATGAATTATGCTTGTGATGAGATGAGTTTAGCCTTGTAATTTGGATGGTTATTTTCGTATGATTTTGGTTGTCAAATAGGCATGAGATTTCTTGATGATTTTACTAGTAGGTTTGACCCATTGGGTGACATTTTGGCCTTGCAAATGGCCTATAATGTCACACGGTTGTGGCACACGGGCGTGCCTAGTGACCGTGGGGCTAATTCAGTAGCTAGCCTAATAGCACACGGCCAAGACACACGGGCGTGTCTAGTAGCCGTGTGAGAAAGTCAGATTCGACCACGGCAAAGGCACACGGGCGTGCTTGGTGGCCGTGGATGTGAAGTCAAATTCGACCACGGCCAAGGCACATGGGCGTGCTTGGTGGCCGTGGATGTGAGGTCAGATTTGACCACGGGGAGGACACACGGGGGTGTCCAGCAGCCGTGGGAGGCACACGGCTTGCCTACACGGGCGTGTAACCCCTGAAACTTAGAAAAGTTTTAAATTTCCGTGAAATTTCATATGTGTTCCGATTTAGTCCCGACCCGATTTATAAGCATATTTTAGGTCTCGTTGACCGTATTAAGGGACATTATGTTTGAGATTGATGGATGAATGTATGAACTTCTGAAAATGTTTCCGATCTGTCTGGTAACGCCTTTAACCCTAATCCGGTGACGGATACGGGTTAGGGGTGTTACATTTACTACCCATTTTACAACTTTTTACAAATAGGTCCTTTTTATGTATTTTCATGAAAAATCACTTAGTAAAAGTTGTTTATCTAAAATTAAACTTGCATAATCTACCATTAAACATCAAAACACATCCATGTCTAACATGGGTCAAACCCTAGACATCAACCATAACTCAAATTAATGGTAGAAATAAATAGATCGGATGATAACGACTTCAAAAATGTAAAGAGCATTAAAAAAGGGGCTAGGATGTACTTACAATCAAGCTTGGAAGTTGAACAAACCCTAGCTATGGTGGTCTTCAAATTTTCAGCTATGGTGAGGAAGATAGACAAGAATTTTGGCTTTATTTTCCCTTTTTATTCATTTATTTACCAAATGACCAAAATGCCCTTCACTTAAAACTTTGAAATTTTATCTCACCATGTCCATTTTTGTCCACTAACTTAAAAAATGGTCTAATTACCATTTAAGGACCTTCAATTTAAAATTTCATAGAAATTAGAAACCTCTAGCATGTAGAACTCGACTTTTTCACTTTTTACAATTTAGTCCCTTTTACTAAATTGAGTGCCAAAATGTCGAAATTTTTGAACGAAATTTTCGTGAAATCATTTCGTAAAACTGTAGACCATAGAAATGTAATAAAAATGAATTTTACTAAGTCAGATTTGTGGTCCCGAAACCACTGTTCCGACTAGACCCAAAATCGGGTTGTTACAGGATACTTGGAAATCTTGCACATAAGTGCCATATATGTAGCTAAAGCTACCTCATATCTCATAAAACATATAGGCTCGCTTTTGAGTTATTCACTGGCCTACTCAAACAAGCTGTCAGTCAGGACATAGCTACACATTGCTGCTCACACAAGCTATCAGGTATTCGCAACACATGCCAGACTACCCAGCCACTGGTAGGACGTATAAGACCAGCACCCGGATCACATAATTGCATATACACATGGGTTCCTAGTGACATGTCACTCGTATCTACTCTATTCCTAAGATTCAACCGGAATTTCTCGTTTTTTGAAACTTTGTCGAATACGTCCAAAGAGTCAATCACAATTTATACAATATTAAATCACTTGAAACATAAATATAACAATGCATTATTTACATACAAACTTACCTCTGTACAAAAATAGTAAAAATGGACCTAATCGTCAAACACTTTGTTTTTCCCCCGATCTAGGTCCAAACTTCGTTTTTCTTGATAATCGAGCTTGGAAGCTTGGCCAAAACCCTAGCTATGGAGACCCCTTGAAATTCGGCTAAGGGACTAATTTGATGAAGATGAACATCTTTTATTTAGTTAATTTTGTCTTTACTTACCAAAAGACCAAAATGCCCTTAATGCATAACTTTGATATTTCACCTAGCCATGTCCATTTTTGTCCATACTAAAGTATAATGGTTTAATAACCATTTAAGGACCTCCAATTTAAAATTTCCTAGCAATTAGACACCTCTAGCTTCTAGAACACACATTTTGCACCTTTTGCAATTTAGTCCTTTTAACTAAATTGAGTGCCCAAACGTCAGAAGTTTCGAACGAAATTTTCACAAAATCGTTCCATAAAACTGTAGACCATAAAAATATAATAAAAATAAATTTTACTGCATCGGATTTGTGGTCCCAAATACACTATTTCGACTAGACCCAAAATCGGGCTGTTACAATTTTTCTCCACACGGGCAGAGACACGGGCGTGTGTCTCATCCGTGTGTGAAACACAGTCAGGTTACACGGTCATGTGTCCCCTGGTGTTGAATTAGAAATCAAGTCAGTATGCTCCACACGGCCCAGCACACAGGCGTGTGACTTGGCCGTGTGGCATAAGTCAGTATACCCTACAGGATTTGCACGGCCTAGCACACGGCCTGGCACACGGGCGTGTGAGGCCATTTTGAAAGGGCACACAGGCTAGTCACACGGGCGTGTGGTTGGCCGTGTGACCCAAGTCAGAGAGTTACACGGGGTCAGACACGAGCTGGGACACGGCCATGTGATCCCTTTTTGAATGTCCACACGGCATGTGACACGGGCGTATCTTTGGTCGTGTGAGACACACAGCCGGGCCACACGGGCGTGTGTCCCCTGTATTTTGTAAAATTTTCTAAGTTTTTCTAAAAAGTTTCCTAAGTTATCAGTTTAGCCCCGAACCACCCCGAATGTATGTTTTGGGCCTCGTAGGCTCATGTTAAGGACTTGATGAATGATTAAGAATGACTTGTATTTGAATTTAATAATTGTATGAGAAATGTATACTCGAGTGTATAATAAGTCTGGTAATGCTCCGTAACCCTATTTTGGCGACGGATACGGGTGAGGGGTGTTACAGAATCCTTATTGTACAAGTGACTCTGATACCATTGTTAGGACCACCAGTACGTCTCGTGGTGTAACAGCCCGTTTTTGAGTCAAATCGAAACAGTTGTTTTGTGACCACAAATCTGAGATTAAAATATTTTTTATTATTTTATTAAAGTTTAAAGCATGATAGAATTATTATGTGAAATTTTCGTAAAGAAATTTTACTGTTTGAGTGCTTAATTCGGTAAAAAGGACAAAATCGCGTAAAGCGTAAAACTTGTATGCTACTAGTTTAATGTGCCTAATAGTTATGGTTTATTAAATTAGAAGTCCTTAAGTTTTAATTGGACCATTTTTTGTTTAAATGGACAATTATGGACATTATTATGTTTGTTTTTAATGGTTTTATTATAAGGTTAATTTAGTAATATGTTTAATAAGGTTATATTAAATAAAACCAAAATCATTTTATTCATCATCCTTCATCTTTGTTGCCGAAATTGAGAAAGAAAATAAGCAATTCTTTAGGTTTTCATTTGGTTACTTTGGAAGCAAGATTAAGGTATGGTTTTAGCTCAGTTTTTAATAATTTCTACGTTTTTGAGATCGTTGCTTCATATTCTAGCTAGCCCGTACCCTAAATTTTAAAATTGTTAAAGATTTATCATGTTTCCATTGTTGAATGCTTGAGTAATTTGATAGTTGATGGTAGATTATGAAGGTTTATTGATAGTTAAACTAGTTTTGTAAAGTGATTTTTGACAAAAATGTCAAAAAGGGATTAAATTGTGAAAATGTAAAATGTGGTGGTTAAAAGTGTGAATAAATTGAAAATATGGGCTACTAGTAATATGTAGTAAATTCGGCTAGGCATGGGTTGGTACTAAATTGCAGGAATTTGAAATTTTATGTGATAAGGACTAATTTCTAAATGATATGAAAGTATAGGGGCAAATGTGTAAATTTTCCAAAATATTAATTGTGGACTAAATTGAATAGATTGAATGCTGAATGTATTGAATATGATAATATATAGAACAAGAAAAGCTGAGATCAAGTTTAGATCGGGGAAAAGGGAAGATTGACGAATAGTCGATAGTTTTTATCTGAGCAATACGAGGTAAGTTTGTATAATTAGAATCGAACTTTAAATACTTGTGTTTATTTGAAATGTATGTATATGATTGAGTATTTGATATACTTGGAATACAAATGCTTAATTGATAAATATTGATTATTATCGAGCCCCGTTTGAACCGTATGAATTCGTAGGATACGAGTGACATGTCACTAGGGTTACCGTTTTGGTCGAGCTCCTGCATTTTTTGCGAACTCACCACAGCTCGTATGAGCTTACTGATATATCAGCTAGTAAGAGCTTACTTTTTCAGCTTGTCAGAGCTTACCGTTTCAGCTCAATAGAGCTTACTGTCCATCAACTCAGGAGGAGCTTACTGTTTATAGTTCGAAAGAGCGGTAAATGATAAGGAATTGACGGATTACTGATGTATATCGCCCGAGTATCCTTTGAAGTTCTAATAGGTTCAACGAGCATAAATTCTGTTTATACAGATGAATACTGTTACTGAATGAATTATTGATTATATGATTGAGAATGAAATGTTGAATACCATATATATTGAGTATTGAATTGTGATAATGGATGGTTTCATGTATTAATATGACTAACCTATGGATGAATGTTTGTGTTAGGCATTTGGAAATTGTATGGAGTTTACCTTAATTATTTGTATTGATTTGGTATAAATGGTAAGTTTAATTCTAAATTATACGGGCTTACTAAGCTTTAAAGCTTACTATGTTTCCTTTTCTATGTTTTATATAGGTTCATTAGCTTGCTCGTTTCGGACAAGTCAGAGTTATACATCACACTATCCAATTGCTGATTGGTACTTTTGAACTTGTGGATAATTGTAAATATGGCATGTATAGGCTAGTTTTAAAGTTGATAAATATGGTTACTTGAGATCATGGTTTTAGTACATTTTGTGTAAAGTTAAGCCATGTGATTTGGCTAAACTTGATAGTATGTTTTGTCAAATGTTGATGGAATGGAAATCATGCAAATGATGTCTTTTTATTTGAAAGGTATATGAATGGAAGATGTATGATATTAGTTAAGCTTTTGAATGGTAGGAAGAAATGGTATTATATGTGTATGAATTGTTATGGAATGGCTGCCAATTGGGTTGTAAAATTGTTACCATTATGATTGTGTATGTATATGATAATAGGGTGGCAAAATGGCTTTGCAAATAGCCTATTTTTGTCCACACGGGTAGGGACACGGTCATGTGTCTCAGCCGTGTGTGACACATGGCAATGTTACACGGTCGTGTGTCCCCTAGTGTTGAATTAGAATTGAAGTCAGTATGCTCCACACGGTCTCACACACGGGCGTGTGACTAGCCGTGTGGCACAAGTCAGTATACCCCCTAAATGGCACACGGCCTAGCACACGGGCATGTGACTTGGCCGTGTCGCATAAGTCAGTATACCCTATAGTTTTGACACGGCCTGGTACACGGTCGTGTGTGGCCATTTCGAAGGGAACATGGGCTAGACACACGGGCGTGTGGTTGGCCGTGTGACCCAAGTCAGTATACTCTCTAGTTTTCACATGGCCTGGCACACGGGCGTGTCCACGGCCGTGTGATGCAAGTCAGAATGTATGCCCTGTTTTCACACGGTCTGAGACACGAGCGTTTCTGGAGCCGTGTGAGGCACATGGTCTGTTCACACGGGCGTGTGATACTTGAAATGTTGAAATTTTTCTAAGTTTCCAAAATTTTCATATGTTATCGGTTTAGTCCCGAACCACTTCTAAAGCATGTTTAAGGCCTTATATGGCCCTTATAAAGGACATTATGATTGTATTGAATGGAATTTGTATATGAATGCATAAATGTTTGAGTTATGTATGATAAATGTTGTGTATTGATCGGTAATATCTCGTAACCCTATTCCGACGACGGATACGGGTTAGGGGTGTTACATGTGGCGTAGGGAAAAAATTATTTCGGCGATCCACAGCCAAGGATCCATGATAGAGGAACAAATCGAGTTGAAATAGGGTTGAAAATATACCTTCTTTACTGAAAACGTTGAAAGTATGTTGCTTATTCGATGCCGATTCCAAGCCACAACGAAAACGTCTCAGCCTCTACATAGTCTACCCCATCAAAAATGAACAACCACTTTCTCTTGAACTTTTCAGGGAGAATTAAAAAACGGCTGCTAGACCTTTTAAATTATTAAGTTGGTAACCTTAACACACTAAGGGTTTATCATCATTTTATCCTCTTTGATATCACATATTAAAAAGGAAAACTAGGATTATTCCCTTATTAATAGAGAAGGCAAATGGAAAGTTAGAAAAATGAATTATATTCTTTCAGAAAGAATATTAATTTCCATGTCTTTTATATTTTAATCGAAATTAATTAATATAATTGTTTATATTAGTAAATTCAGTAAAATATATACAATTAATATTTTGTATGAATCAAATTCATATATTAATTATATCTATGTTTTCTATTTGTGTACAACAAGTTTATACATATAATGTGTTTTAATATTTAACTATCAAATTAAATTATTTCAACAATTAATTTAATTCATACAATACCAAATGTATTTGGATTTTGTTCGTTTCAACTATAGGGTGTGACCATGTAGGCTCTTGTAACGTTGGAAGTAATACTAGAATGTTTCTAACATTACAAGCAATGAGTGACATCTAGCAATGCATCATTGCCACCCAAGTTAGAAGAAGTCGTGATTCGACATAACCTTTCTATGATAATCGTTTCATGTATTATATCATTTTATTCTTAATATCTAGATTGGACACAAGCCATGGAATAGTCACACTTGTATAGTCCAATCTCATATTTCTTGATTTTCTGAGTAGACTACAATAAACAAATAAGTGTGATATCTCATATCAACTTATTCAAGCATGGCCATGCGTTTCTAGTCTCACTCTATCAAGAGGCCTAAGATATTACTCCCATTATGTAGGAGGGATAAATCCTATCTTGATCAATCATAACCCACTACATGGATTATTGTATATCCAACATCAGTCTTTATAGTACCACCTATTATGGTAGACATTTTGACTGTATCAAAATATACGACTCACGATGTTGGAACAATGACTATCTCAAGTATGAGGATCATATACATACTTATCACTATAAGTAATATTGTGACTATTACATAATAATCCAAGAAACATACTCATGGTAGGTCAGTCCAATTTGTTGTTCTCTAAAACATACTCATGTATTGATTTTGACATCCCTATGTCAATGACAATTCTTTTTCATCAACCAACTACACATTAGTCTCAATGCATTATTGTTGTCCAACCCCACAATAATACTTGACTAAGGACCTTTTTAATAATAATCATATTTTCTTAGGACTTTATTACAATTTAGTTTACTTATATAAATAGAAAAAGAAATTGAAATAATAATGGCAATGCCTTATATTAATAAACAAGGTAAAATGAGTATGTGATTACAATCATCTCATGATTGGTCTTTGGGCATACTCTAATAGTGGATACCTTAGATGGCTAAGATCTTATATATATTGCAAATTCTTCACAGCTCGTGTGATTAGTATCGTGTAATGGTTAATGTCTCGATTTACTGGATACCTTACCGATGGCTAAGATTCTGCATGTGTTACGGATTCTTCACAACTCATGTGAGCAGCATCTTGTAATGGTTAATTTTTTATTCATAGCTCGTGTGAGCATTTTCAGTTATAGCTCGTGTGAGCATTATTATCCCGTGTATCTGAGGCATATTCGCTATAGTTCTCCGGGCAATGAAAATAAACGTGATATGAAATGAAATTGTTTAAATGATGTGAATATTGAATCTAAAATGGATTCATAAGAATGGAATGATATAAGTGTTGTTCTTGTTGAATGTTTTTCATATAGATTATATTGTATTGTTGGAAATGTCATATGATTTATGTGTGATAATCTCACCTTTTGTTGTTAAATTGTGATAACAGGGAACTGTATAGTAGCTAGTCCATTTAATTAAATGTGAACTGATGTGAGTTATATTGTTTTAAGTTGGGAATAATAATGGAATAAAATGATTTGAGTTATAATTGGTCAAATGTGCTTTGGATAGTATTAAAGTTAACTGATTATATTATAAACATGTGTAATATAATGTATTAACTACTAGAAGTGTTGAGTGATGTACTTATGGATGTAACAGGATGCCAAATGATATCCATAATTTTTACATTATGTTTTCATAATTTAATTGTAAATTTATTGAGGTAGGTTAAATGAAATTCATACGAACTTACTAAGTATTAGTAATGCTTATCCTGTTTTATTTTTCCTGTCTCTATTTAGGTTTTATTGCGGAATGCATCGATCAAATCAACTTGGAGCTCACACTATCCAACCATGATTCGGTATATTTTCAATTGTTCTTGACCTAGTTAAGTGGCATGTATATAAGGTTCATATTGTATAAGTGAATGTTTGGATGTCTGTGATCTTGAATTTAAATTATGGTTGATTTTGGAAGTATGTATCTTATGCATTTAAATGTGTATGATGCATGGTGACAAATTACAAATGAAGTCATGAATTGCAAAATTTTGGAATGTGGGATGATTGGACAAATGTAGTAAATATGATTATGGTATGATAATATGATGATGTATAATGATGAGTTGTATAATGATAATATGATTTGTAAGATGTTTAATTGGTGCAATTTGACACTTATTGTAACATCCCGATTCAGGGCCTAGTCGGAATAGTGGTGCAAGACCACAAATCTGAGTTAGTAAATTGAGTTCTTAAGGTTTATGACATGTTTGCATGATAGTATTAAAGTTCCATGTAGAAATTTTGTGAAATTGACATGGAATGATCAAATAGGACTAAATTGCAAAAGTTGTAAAATATGAGTTTCTAGAAGCTTTTTGTATGAAATAGCTTTAGAATATTAATTAGAAGTCCTTAAATAGCAATTTGCCCAAATTATAAGTTTTGGACAAAAATGGACATGAGTTAGTAAAAGGGAAATTTTTAAAGAGAAGGGCATTTTGGTCATTTGTCTAATAAATGATTAAAATAGGAAAAAGATGATAAAAATTTCATTCATCTTCTTCCTTGGTGCCGAAAATTTGAAGAACCCCATAGCTAGGGTTTGTTCATCTTTCAAGCTTTGCTAGTAAGTTCATCTTAGTCCCGTTTTTAATATTCTTCGTATTTTTGAAGTTCTCGTATTCTGAAATAGCTATTTTTAGCTATAAAATAAGCTAAGATGCATGTTCAAAAATCTACCCAAGAGTGACATGCTTGTAAAATGATATTTTAAGGAAGTCTATGAGAGTTTGATGTTAGATAAACATCTTTTCCTTAGTGAATTTCATGAAAAATGATAGTATGGACTAATTTGTAATAGTTATGAAATTAGTCATATCTATTAGAAATAGTGAGAATTGATGATGGTTATAGTAGAGAAAATGAATCAGCTAAGCATGAAGTTTAAGAAAGTTGAATGAGATTCATTTTACGAGCCTTGGGGCAAAAGTGCAAATATGAGAAAGTATAGGGGCAAAATAGTAATTTTGCCAAAGTATGTGTTAAGAGTCATTTTAGTCAATGTGAGTATTAAATGATCTATTTGTGATTATAGATCAAGAAAAACGAAGACCGGATCGAAACCGAGGCAAGAACAAAGTCGAGGACTAAATTGCATATCTACATACATTTTTGTATATTGAGGTAAGTTTGTATGATTTCTAAGCTTTATGATTAATATCATTGAATTGCTTGGTATAATGTATAATATTATCATGAAAATGTTTAATGTCATGTTAAACAAAGAAATCAATAAGATTAAGCAAGAGAAATTCCCTATTGAAGTTGAATTACCTAGGATACTCGATCTACCACATGAAATGAGAAAGCCCGTATAAGATCAAGCCAAGGCATGGCATCGGCAACCAAGCAAGTTATCATGTAAGACCAAGACAAGTTTTGGCATTGAAGAGTTTTTATGAGATGAAGATCCATGTAAGTCCAAGCCAAGGCATGGCATTGGTGAGTCTCCAAGCAAAGATGTCATGTAAGTCCAAGACAAGTCTTGGCATTGAAAAGCTATCAAGAGATAGAGATCCCATGTAAGTCCAAGCCAAGGCATGGAATTGGTGAGTAACAAGAAAGATTTCATGTAAGTCCAAGCCAAGGCTCGGCATTGACCAGTTCATGAGTAAAGATACCAAGTAAGACCATGTCAAGACATGACAATGGTAAGTTCCCAAGGGAACTCACGAGAAAGACTTCGTATAAGTCCATGTCAAGACATGGCCTCGAACCCAAGATGAGATATTCCATGTAAGACCGTATCTAGGATATGGCTTTGGCATCAAGCTATATGTGGAGTGAGATTTAGTATCCTCGGTTATTCATAGAAATTCATCGGGGGAAAACGAGTAAAGCTCAAATGAGATAGTAAGAAAGTTGAGTAAGCAAAGTTATTATCAAGTTGAAAATGAGTATTATTCATGTTATGAATGATGAATTAGAGATTATGATTATTATGTTAAAGTATGCTGATCAATGTGATCAAGTGATACAGGCACCTTGTTTACCTTTCAAGTATGAGACTAGTAAGTTTCATGAGATATGTAAGAATCAAGTATGAGTAAGTAAGCTTTATAGCTGAAATTTATGATACCATTGTTTATGTCAAATGGTTTATATTAAGCAAGTATGTTGCTATGAGCATTATGCAAACTTACTAAGCTAAATGCTTACGTCTTTTATTCTTTCTTTCTATGTAGTCCCGCCAAGCTAACTTGTGGATCGTTGAAGTCGGAGCTCGAAGCACACTATCAATCCTTATTTTGGTATAGCCAAGTTGAGATTATATTAAGTATGGCATGTATAGGAAACATTTCATTTTGAGTATATGCCTTAGAAAGGGCAAAAGTATGGGCTATCAAGTTTATTATTCTTTTGTAAATGGCTAAGTGATTGGCCAAGATTGACTAAGTATGTATGTTATTGATATCAATGAAGCATGTTGTATTGTTCATGAAAGATGTAATACTTGAGTTGCTGAATTGAGCTTGAGTTTGGTCTTGATTTCAGGGTGGAAATTGGCTTGGTAAATAGCCTCTAAGTGCCCACACGGATGGACACACGGGAGTGTGTCTAGGCCGTGTGCACCCTGCACCATTGTATCTTAAGTCAGAATAGACCACGGACTAGTCACACGGGCGTGTGTCTAGACTCTAGGCAGTGTTAAGGTAGTCAGTGTGCACCACGGGTGGTAAGCACGGGCTTGTGCCTTGGTCGTGGGGCATTGGCAGAATGCTGGGGTTTTAGGCACGGTTTGGGGCCACGGGCGTGTCCAGGCTGTGTGTAATTTGCTAGTATCCTCCATGGGTGAAAGACACGGGAATGTTTTAGGGGTGCACGGGCGTGTCCCCTACAACATGGGCGTGTGATCCCTGCTCCAAAGAAAAGTTTCTGAATAAGTTCTGAATGTTTTTAGATAAGTGTTTAAGGCCTCGTAGGCTCATGAAAGGTATGAATAGACTGAGAAAGAGAAGCTTTTAATTTGGAACAAAACTTTATAGCCCGTTAGTACATGTTTAAGTGAATTCAAGCATGGTAATGTCTCGTATCCAGTCTTGGTCTCAGACTCGGGCATGGGGTGTTACATTTAATGGTATCAGAGCTATGGTTTAGTCGGTTCTAGGACTAACGTAGCACGAGCACGAGTCTAGCTATACATGCCATACGTAAGAATGTTTTTATAATGATAGTGTGACGACTCCTGACGACTTAAATTATGTTTATACATTTAGTAAATGGATCCCGATAGAGCTGTGGCAGATGACGTAGAAAGTAATGCGCCGGCTCCCACTGAAGGGACGATGCCAAACGAGCATGAGAATAGACCCACTACGGTGAGTCAAGAAGGAGGAGAAGAGGCTAGAGAAGCCTTCCTCCATATGATGAATACATGGTATACGGAGTTCGTTAAATGCGAACCGAATCATAACCCCTCCACCCCACCTATTCGTCAACCTATCCCAAAGCCCCCTCAAGTAGTAGAGGTGGTAAGAGGAGAGAAGCCTCCGGTTGATATGATTAGGAAACATGGGGTAGAAGAATTCCGGGCTAGAAAAGATGATGATCCGAAAAAGGCTGAGTTCTGGATAGAAAATACTATCAGGGTATTTAATGAGTTGTCATGCACACCTGAGGAATGCATGAAGTGTGTATTCTCTTTTTTAAGAGATTCTGCTTACCAATGGTGGAACACCCTTGTGTCGGTGGTACCGAAGGAAAAGATCACATGGGAATTTTTCCAAGAAGAGTTCAAGAAAAAGTATATCAGTCAAAGGTTTATGGACCAGAAAAGAAAGGAATTCCTAGAACTGAAGCAAGGCAAAATGTCTGTAACTGATTACGAGCGTGAGTTTGTGCGACTCAGTAAATACGCTCGAGAGTGTGTATCCACCGAGGCCATCATGAGCAAGAGATTTGAAGATGGGCTAAATGATGACATCAAATTATTTGTTGATGTCCTAGAACTGAAGGAATTCGTTGTGCTAGTAGAGAGGGCTTGTAAAGCCGAAGAACTAGTAAATGAGAAGAGAAAGGCTGAAATGGAGTCTCGTGACTCTAAAAAGAGATAGTGGAATAAGTCTTTCCAATCCTCATCCAAGAAGTCAAGAGATTTCTCTACCCGATCGGCTACTTCCACTGGGTTTTCAAGGAAGGACAATAGTAAGTAGTATTCGGGAAGTAAGGCACAGACGACCTCAGTTGCTAGTGTGGGGAATATCCGATTAGATAGACCCGAATACCCCCAGTGTGGCAGACGTCATCTTGGAGAATGTCGGGCACATGAAAATGCATGTTTCAGATGTGGTTCCCAGGACCACTACATAAAAGATTGTCCAGAGACAATGAAAGAAAATAGAGCTCAGAACCCGAGATCCGGGAGTGTGGTCAGAGGAAGACCGCAGAGGAACCCACGAACTGGGGCAAGTGAAAGAGGTAACCCTAGAGAGCAGGCTGCGAGACTCGAGGGTAGGGCACTTGCGAGGACTTATGCCATTCGTGCTCACGAAGAGGCATCTTCCCATGATGTTATTACGGGTACCTTTTCTCTTCATGATATCAAAGTTATTGCTTTAATAGACCCCGGATCCACACACTCTTACATTTGTATGAAACTAGTATCCAGTATGAGTATGCCTATAGATTCTACAGAATTTACGATTAAGGTATCTAATCCTTTAGGCAAGAGTGTGTTAGTTAATAAGTATGTAAAAATTGTCCATTAATGATTAGAGGTCATTATTTTAAAGCAAATCTTATGTTGCTACCATTTGATGAGTTTGACATCATTCTTGGTATGGACTGGTTGACCACTCATGATGTAATAGTTAATTGTGGGAAGAAATATATTGAGATGAGATGTGAGAATGGGGATACTCTCCATATAGAATCGGATAAGCAAAGTAAATCACCAAAGAATGATTTTTCACATGACGGCATTGAGAGATACATAAGAAAAGGGTATGAGGCATATTTGGCCTTTGTGATGAATGATAAAGAAATAGAGTTAAAGATTGAGACAGTACCAATAGTATGTGAGTATGTGGATGTTTTCCCGAAAGAATTACCAGGACTACGACCGGTTAGAGAGGTTGAGTTCAAAGATTGAGCTAGCTCCTGGTGTCAGATCGATATCTATTACTCCTTATAGAATGGCCCCAACGGAGTTGAAAGAGTTGAAGTTACAGTTGCAAGAATTAACAGATAAAGGCTTTGCAAGATCAAGTTGTTCACCATGGGGTGCTCCGGTTTTATTTGTGAAAAAGAAGGATGGCACCATGAGATTGTGCATAGATTACCGTCAGCTTAATAAAGTGACAGTAAAGAACAAGTACTCATTGCCTAGGATCGATGATTTGTTCAACCAATTGAAAGGAGCCACTGTGTTCTCCAAAATAGACTTGAGATCAGGGTATTACCAGCTGAGAGTAAGAGAATCAGATGTGTCCAAGACAGCTTTTTGAACAAGGTATGGGCATTATGAATTTTTAGTCATGCCCTTTGGTTTGACCAATGCTCCTGCGGTATTCATGGACTTAATGAACCACATTTTTAGACCATACCTAGACAAGTTTGTAGTCGTTTTCATTAACGACATACTGATTTATTCCCGAGATGAGAATGAGCATGCTGAGAACCTACGGATAGTTTTATAGACTCTTCAAGAAAATCAATTATATGCCAAGTTCAGTAAAAGTGAATTTTGGCTCAAGGAAGTGGGATTTCTGGGACATATTGTCTCGAGAGATGGAGTCCGAGTAGATCCAAGTAAGATTTCGGCCATAATGGATTGGAATCCACCAAGAAATGTCTCGGAGGTTAGAAGTTTTCTAGGCCTAGCTGGCTATTATAGACGATTCGTCAAGGGGTTTTCTATGATTGCAACCCCGATGACTAAATTGTTACAGAAAAATGTGAAGTTTGAGTGGACAGAAAGATGCCAACAAAGTTTCGAGAAACTGAAAGCGAAGTTGACAGGTACAACTGAGACGGGGAAAGAATTTGTGATTTACAAATGATGCATCCTTAAATGGATTAGGCTGTGTACTTATGCAAGAAGGCAAAGTGATTGCTTACGCCTCAAGACAGTTGAAGCCAACAGAAGAAGAATTATCGACCCACGATCTAGAGTTGGCTGCCATAGTCTTCGCATTGAAGATATGGAGACACCACCTATATGGTGAGAGATGTCAGATCTTCACCGATCACAAAAGTTTGAAGTACTTGATGACGCAAAAAGAGTTGAACTTAAGGCAGCGGAGATGGTTAGAGTTGATAAAAGACTATGAATTGGTCATTGACTACCATCCCGGGAAGGCGAATGTGGTCGCCGACGCTTTGAGTAGAAAATCCCTATTTGTATTAAGGGCAATGAATTCACGGATGACTTTATCTGACGATGGTTCTATTCTAGCTGAGTTGAGATCTAGACCGACTTTCCTCCAAGAGATCATTGAAGCTCAAAGAGAAGATAGTGGATTGCAAGTCAAGAGAGCTCAGTGCGAGACAGATGTTGAGTCTGATTTTCGGATTAGTCCCAATGGAAGTCTGTTGTTCAAAGATAGAGTTTGTGTACCGAGAAAGGAAGAGCTTATTCAGGGAATTTTGCGTGAGGCCCATAACGAATGTTTGTCTGTACATCCGCGTGGTACCAAGATGTATAATGATTTGAAGCAACAATATTGGTGGCCGAGAATGAAGAAAGATATTTCAGAGTTTGTTTCCAAATGCTTGATTTGTCAGCAAGTAAAGGCTGAACATCAAGTACCTTCGGGTTTGCTTCAACCCATTTTGGTTTCGAAGTGGAAATAGGACTGTATTACTATGGATTTTGTAACGGGTCTACCATTATCTCCAAGCAAGAAAGATGATGTATGGGTTATAGTTGATAGACTCACGAAGTCAGCTCATTTCATACCTGTACGAGTTGATTACTCACTAGACAAGTTGGCAAACTTGTACATTTCAGAAATAGTAAGGCTTCACGGTGTTCCATTGTCAATCATCTCGGATAGAGATCCGAGGTTTACATCCAGATTTTGGAAGAAGTTACAAGAGGCCTTGGGTACAAAGTTGAACTTTAGTACCGGTTTTCATCCTCAAACTGACGGTTAGTCAGAGAGGTTAATTCAAGTACTCGATGATATGCTCAGATGTTGTATTCTTGAATTCCGAGGTAGTTGGGAAAAGTTTCTCCCATTGGTAGAGTTTGCCTACAATAATAGTTTTCAGTCAAGTTTAAAGATGGCGCCTTATGAGGCTCTATATGGGCGAAAGTGCAGAACGCCTTTATTTTGGACTGAACTCAAGGAAAACCAAATTCATGGGGTTGATTTGGTTAGAGAAGCTGAAGAGAAGGTGAAAGTGATACGAGAATGTTTAAAAGCTGCATCAGACAGACAGAAGTCCTATTCGGACTTAAAAAGAAAAGAGATAGAGTATCAAGTTGGAGATAAAGTTTTCTTGAAAGTGTCACCATGGAGAAAAGTTCTTAGATTTGGCCGGAAAGGCAAGTTGAGTCCACGTTTTATTGGACCTATGAGATTACCGAGAAAGTTGGGCCAGTAGCTTACAGATTGGCTCTGCCATCAGAGTTAGAAAAGATACATGATGTGTTTCACGTGTCAATGTTGAGACACTACCGATCAGATCCTTCACATGTAATTACCCCGTCAGAGATAGAGATTCATCCCGACATGACTTATGGTGAAGAACTAGTTAAGATTTTAACTCGAGAAGTCAAGCAGCTAAGGAATAAAAGTATTGCCCTGGTAAAAGTATTGTGGCAAAGACATGGAATAGAAGAAGCTACGTGGGAACCAGAAGAAATCATGAGAAACCAGTATCCAAACTCATTTCTTTGGTAAGATTTTCGAGGACGAAAATTCCTAAGAGTGGGAGAATTGTAACATCCCGATTCAGGGCCTAGTCGGAATAGTGGTGCGAGACCACAAATCTGAGTTAGTAAATTGAGTTATTAAGGTTTATGACATGTTTCCATGATAGTATTAAAGTTCTATGTAGAAATTTTGTGAAATTTACATGGAATGATCAAATAGGACTAAATTGCAAAAGTTGCAAAATATGAGTTTCTAGAAGCTTTTTGTATGAAATAGCTTTAGAATATTAATTAGAAGTCCTTAAATAGCAATTTGCCCAAATTATAAGTTTTGGACAAAAATGGACATGAGTTAGTAAAAGGGAAATTTTTAAAGAGAAGGACATTTTGGTCATTTGTCTAATAAATGATTAAAATAGGGAAAAGATGATAAAAAATTCATTCATCTTCTTCCTTGGTGCCAAAAATTTGAAGAACCCCATAGCTAGGGTTTGTTCATCTTTCAAGCTTGCTAGTAAGTTCATCTTAGTCCCGTTTTTAATATTCTTCATATTTTTGAAGTTCTCGTATTATGAAATAGCTATTTTTAGCTATAAAATAAGCTAAGATGCATGTTCAAAAATCTACCCAAGAGTGACATGCTTGTAAAATGATATTTTATGGAAGTCTATGAGAGTTTGATGTTAGATAAACATCTTTTCCTTAGTGAATTTCATGAAAAATGATAGTATGGACTAATTTGTAATAGTTATGAAATTAGTCATATCTATTAGAAATAGTGAGAATTGATGATGGTTATAGTAGAGAAAATGAATCAGCTAAGCATGAAGTTTAAGAAAGTTGAATGAGATTCATTTTACGAGCCTTGGGACAAAAGTGCAAATATGAGAAAGTATAGGGGCAAAATAGTAATTTTGCCAAAGTATGTGTTAAGAGTCATTTTAGTCAATGTGAGTATCAAATGATATATTTGTGATTATAGATCAAGAAAAATGAAGCCCGGATCAAAACCGAGGCAAGAACAAAGTCGAGGACTAAATTGCATATCTACATACATTTTTGTATATTGAGGTAAGTTTGTATGATTTCAAAGCTTTATGATTAATATCATTGAATTGCTTGGTATAATGTATAATATTATCATGAAAATGTTTAATGTCATGTTTAACAAAGAAATCAATAAGATTAAGCAAGAAATTCCTATTGAAGTTGAATTACCTAGGATACTCGATCTACCACATGAAATGAGAAAGCCGTATAAGACCAAGCCAAGGCATGGCATCGGCAACCAAGCAAGTTATCATGTAAGACCAAGACAAGTCTTGGCATTGAAGAGTTTTTATGAGATGAAGACCCATGTAAGTCCAAGCCAAGGTATGGCATTGGTGAGTCTCCAAGTAAAGATGTCATGTAAGTCCAAGACAAGTCTTGGCATTGAAAAGCTATCAAGAGATAGAGATCCCATGTAAGTCCAAGCCAAGGCATGGCATTGGTGAGTAACAAGAAAGATTTCATGTAAGTCCAAGCCAAGGCTCGGCATTGACCAGTTCATGAGTAAAGATACCAAGTAAGACCATGTCAAGACATGGCAATGGTAAGTTCCCAAGGGAACTCACGAGAAAGACTTCGTATAAGTCCATGTCAAGACATGGCCTCGAACCCAAGATGAGATATTCCATGTAAGACCGTATCTAGGATATGGCTTTGGCATCAAGCTATATGTGGAGTGAGATTTAGTATCCTCGGTTATTCATAGAAATTCATCGGGGAAGAACGAGTAAAGCTCAAATGAGATAATAAGAAAGTTGAGTAAGCAAAGTTATTATCAAGTTGAAAATGAGTATTATTCATGTTATGAATGATGAATCAGAGATTATGATTATTATGTTAAAGTATTCTGATCAATGTGATCAAGTGATACAGGTACCTTGTTTACCTTTCAAGTATGAGACTAGTAAGTTTCATGAGATATGTAAGAATCAAGTATGAGTAAGTAAGGTTTATAGCTGAAATTTATTATACCATTGTTTATGTCAAATGGTTTATATTAAGCAAGTATGTTGCTATGAGCATTATGCAAACTTACTAACCTAAATGTTTACGTCTTTTATTCTTTCTTTCTATGTAGTCCCGCCAAGCTAACTTGTGGATCGTTGAAGTCGGAGCTCGAAGCACACTATCAATCCTTATTTTGGTATAGCCAAGTTGAGATTATATTAAGTATGGCATGTATAGGAAACATTTCATTTTGAGTATATGTCTTAGAAAGGGCAAAAGTATGGGCTATCAAGTTTATTATTCTTTTGTAAATGGCTGAGTGATTGGCCAAGATTGACTAAGTATGTATGTTATTGATATCAATGAAGCATGTTGTATTGTTCATGAAAGATGTAATACTTGAGTTGCTGAATTGAGCTTGAGTTTGGTCTTGATTTCAGGGTGGCAATTGGCTTGGTAAATAGCCTCTAAGTGCCCACACGGATGGACACACAGGCGTGTTTCTAGGCCGTGTACACCCTGCACCATTGTATCTTAAGTCAGAATACACCACGGACTAGTCACACGGGCGTGTGTCTAGACTCTAGGCCGTGTTAAGGTAGTCAGTGTGCACCACGGGTGGTAAGCACGGGCGTGTGCCTTGGCCGTGGGGCATTGGCAGAATGCTGGGGTTTTAGGCACGGTTTGGGGCCACGGGCGTGTCCAGGCCGTTTGTAATTTGCCAGTATCCTCCACGGGTGAAAGACACGGGCATGTTTTAGGGGTGCACGGGCGTGTCCCCTACAACATGGGCGTGTGACCCCTGCTCCAAAGAAAAGTGTCTGAATAAGTTTCGAAAGTTTTTAGATAAGTGTTTAAGGCCTCGTAGGCTCATGAAAGGTATGAATAGACTGAGAAAGAGAAGCTTTTAATTCGGAACAAAACTTTATAGCCCGTAAGTACATGTTTAAGTGAGTTCAAGCATGGTAATGTCTCGTATCCAGTCTTGGTCTCGGACTCGGGTACGGGGTGTTACACTTATGCAAATTGTGTTTGAAACATATAGATGGACTACTTAGATGACACAAAGGTTTTGTTTGATGATGTATAAATGGCCACCTTGAATTGGAAAGATTTGGTTTTTTTTGGTATAAAACTTTGAATGTTTTAAACAGGTATTGAAAGTTAATTAAGTATGTTTTGAAGTGTTAGAATGGTTGGCTTGAAAAATAGGTCAAATGGTCTAATTTTCTTTGTACCACACTGCCATGTGAGGTACACGATCTAAAGGCACGATTGTGTGCATTGTGAAAATTGTTTTCAATATAGCCCGCACGGTTACAATATTTTATACGATTTAACCACACGGTCGTATGACACTTGCACACGAGCTGAGACACGACCATACGACACGATCGTATAAGACACATGGGTTATGACATGGTCGTGTGATAATTTGTATGACTACTATAGTATATTTTGAAGTTGTAACATGGGCACAATGAGTTACACGGCCTAGAGGCACAGTCGTGTGACTCCTTTTTTGCATGTTTGTCTTTAACTTTTGAAAATATTGCAATTTGATCCATGTTTGTTTTCGACTTCATTCCAGAGCTCACGTAACTTGTCTAAGGCTCGGATATGGCTATATATATTATATTGAATGATTGATATGATAAAAACTGACATGTTTGACTGTGAGTTACATGTCATAGTTTCTATTTGTTTCAATTCAGTCTCAGTTGGATTCCAAATAGATTTTAGAGCTTTCGCAAGCTCAAATTAAACCCGATTTTGTTCACAAAGCATGATTTATATGAATGTATGAGATTTATTGAATGTTTAAATGAATTCTTGAATTAAATTTGCATGTAACTGTTCTGTTAATTACTGTGATATTTTGTAACTCGTTTCCGACAACAGAGAAGGGTGAAGGGTGTTAACAATATGTGCAATTTAGTCTAGATATAGGCAATATATTTTCAAGGTAAGTGAATTTAATAATGAAATTTATAAGTAGTTTGTAAACTGTTAACTAGATACCTTATTATACCTATTATTAAAAAAATTTCATGTATGATGGTATTGGTGTTAGAAAAAAAACCTGGCTTGAAAACGGTGTTCTTGCATAGCAAAAAATTAAAATTTTAAAAACCAACCCGGTTTGTGATATTTATAGCAATAAACCTTAACTGAATTCATACCTGCATTTTTGGCTTACTGGAAAATTGTTGTTCTCGACTTTCAACCAAACAATCTTCTTCACTATTCTCATACCATGAATTACTTCGAGTGTGGGCTCAAACAAATTGAATTGAAACACAAAACTAGAAAATGTTTTCTCTCATTTTGGGGTGAAAACGAAAATTCTCTCTTCTTAATAGAAACTAGTAAAATTGTTATTCTAGAAAAATATATATTTAATAGTTGAGAATAAAATCTCTCTATTTTTCGATAGAATAACAATCTCTCAAAGCTGTGTAAATAGCTCTACCAGTGCTATCTATTGATAGGAGGAGAAAGTAGAACATTTGTTGAGTTGTAGTGGTTTATTTTAAATAGAAAAAAACACATCCTACTTAGAGTAGGAGAGGGGTGGACAACACACCCTAGTATTCCTACTAGGGTTGCCACCCCCTTCATTGTAACACCCCTTACCCGGGTTCTACGCCGGAACCGAGCCCGAGGCGTTATCAAACTCAAACCACTTGATTGCCACTTAGGCTTGTCGTAACTACTCTCTGAAGTCATCTCAACAACCTCATTCTCGACTTACGAGGCCTCACTCATACACACGAGGGCTCTCGAGACTAAACCGGAACCTTTTCCAATCTTAAAATTTTTCTCTTTAATACAGGTCTCACACGCCCGTGCCAGATTAGACATGCCCGTGCATAGACACACACGCCCATGTCCCCAAACCATGCCTAAAACCCCAGCATTCTGCCAATGCCCCACGACCAAGGCACACGCCCGTGCTTACCACCCATGGTGCACACTGACTACCTTAACACGGCCTAGAGTCTAGACACACGCCCGTGTGGCTAGCCCGTGGCCAACACTGATTAATCCCACACGCCCTAGACACACGCCCGTGTGGCTAGTCCGTGGTCTATTCTAATTTGAAATACTAATATGCAGGGGACGCACGGCCAAAGCACACGCCCGTGTGTTGACCGTGTGTCACACATGGCCTAGACACACGTTCGTGTGTCTATCCACATGGCCAAGAACAAAGCTATTTTCTAAGCTCTTCTCACCCTTATAGCTTACACAACATGCACTCATACAACACATCCATAATCAACTCAAATTGAATTGCAATCTCACATAGACAACTACAACTTTCTTTCATATAATGTAATAGCCAACAACCATGGCATTATACAAAATAAGCTATCCATCTAAACGCCAACACATCTTAGCCATATACAACAAGATTCACTAACTTGTCTAGCCCCTATACATGCCATATACAAAACATTGAGTCTCATGTACCAGAGTGTGCTGATAGTGTGTGTAACACCCCATACCCAAGTCCGAGGCTTAGACCGAATACGAGATATTACTATGCTTTAACTTGCTTAATCATGCGCTTACGGGCTATAAAATTTTGTTCCAAATTAAAAAGTTCTCTTTCTTAGTCAAATCATTCGTATCGTGGGCCTACGAGGCCTTAAACTTGCGTTCGGAAACTTTTACGAGTTAAAGGAAACTTTACTTTAAAACAGGGGTCACACGCCCGTGTATAATGAGACACGCCCATGTGTAGACACACACGGCCATGTTCAACAATCGTGCTTAAAAACCCAAGCACTCTGCCAAATGCCCTACGGTTAAGGCACACGCCCATGCGGTTTGGGAACACGCCCGTGCACTCTATTACATGTCCGTGCCTCCAACCCGTGGTTGACACTGACTATTCACACACAGTCTTGACACGCCCGTGGGCCTAAACCGTGTGCTATGCCTTGATATACTGACTTATTTAACACGTCCTAGGCACACGCCCATGTGCTGGCCGTGTGTATCACACGACTTGAACAAACGGCCGTGTGATCAGCCCGTGGTCTATTCTAACTTAAGGTACTAAGGTGCAGGGTGCACACGGCCTAGACACACGCCCGTGTGTCTATCCGTGTGGGCACTTAGAAGCTATCTTACCAAGCTTTTTACTACTCTTATTTGCATACATTCATATACTACTTCAAAACATTCTCAATCATCCATTAGAACACATGAATTAATACATTTAATCCTTAAAGAGTTAAGGTTTTCATCCCATACTCTAGGGAGAACTTTATCGAATACATTTACAACCAACTCTAGGTTCTCTTAGGCCAATACAATTTGGCTACATCAATTAGGACTTAATTAACCTTAAAAATAATCCCTATACATGCCATGACTCATAAGGACTTGATACCTCATACCAAGTGTCTGCACGATAGTGTGAAAACATCTCCAGCGGCCTCCAACCCGAGCTAAGTAATAAAACCTATAAGAGATGAGAAAAGTAAAGGAGTAAGCAATAATGCTTAGTAAGTTCATCTGTATAATTTGACAAATATTGAGATTCACTGAATATACATAACACTAGGGCAATATGTTGAGTTTTTTTTTCTCATCAACTCATGGTTACTTACTCAACCATTCCTGAAACTTACTCGTTCAATCTCTTACCACGTTCTTACCATATCACAAGCCAATTCACTCGTTTAATTAGCATACGTTCCTGCACTGATCATCACAAGATCATATATAACAACACATCAAGCATTTTCAATAAGCCGCTCATGCAACTAATATCTCGGTGGTTTTGCACTTAGTCCACCATTCCTTTATAAGTGATGGTATCACACATAGCCCATCAATCGATAATCAATAAGGTGACATTGCACATAGCTTACCGTTATTTACATTCATGGATAATAATTCACAAGTATATCTCTATTTCAAATGTTCATTCAAGAACATCCTCACATGTTCCTATTTTTACTTAACTTTCTACGATACTCGTTCTCATTCACACAGTGCATCAAATACACATACCCCACTAGGGGTTTATCATTTATTGAATTCATCTCAGTTCAATTCTACTCCTACTTGTGCTACTCATAGTACAACCACATACATTCACATATACATTGAATCATTCGAATTCTTAAATAACTCTCTTGAGTCTCATGCACATAGTTCTCGTTGTCACTCTACCCCAATTGGGTTTTCCATACTCTAACATATCGATGCCATGTCCCTGACATGGTCTTATACGAATTCTTACACCGAGGCCATATCCCAATATGGTCTTACTCAAACCTTTAACCATCGTTCTATCGTGCTATACACCTTTCCCATTACTCTAAATTCGATTCCATTGACATCTCATCAAGAGACATTTCATACATTCACATAATAATATACATTCCATACAACATTGGAATACTCATTAAACTCATACGTAATTTCAACATTTGCACACGAACTTACCTCGATGTCGAAAGAGCAGAAAAGGACTTTTTGCCCACATTTCTCTTTTCATCTGTTCTAGGTCTGAAACTCATTTTCGTTGATCTAAAACAATGAAATTTACTCATTTAATCACTTAATGATCGTATTACAACATAATCTCTACTTAGGCAAAAATGACCATTCTGCCCCTATAGTTTGGCAAAATTATGATTTTGCCCCTAGGCTCGTAAATAAATTTTCATCACATTTTCTTGTTAAACAAGCCTAGCTGAACATTTAATCCTCTTACAAGTATTCTCAATTCCATCAATTTCATGCCTTAATGAACAAATTACAACTTTTGCATTTTAGTCCCAAATAGGTGTTTTCATGACAACACCTTTCACAAAAGTTGTTTCTCATCATCCTATCATTCATTTTCTTTCATAAAACTCACCAAACAACATAAAATCTCTCATGGCAAGTCCCTAGACTTTCAACCATATTGCAAACTAGTCCCCTCTTTAGAAAGCTTAAGCTTTGGGGACTCCAAAAGTATAATTTTTATCAAGAAAGATCATCAAAATCACTTACTTGTGAGGAGAAATGCTTGCTGAAATTTTAAGCTTCCAAACCCCTCTCATGGCTGATATTTTCGGTTGGAGAAGAAAGAGAAATAAAAAGATGATAACTTTTACTTATATCATCTTATTTTATTTCTTTTTCCAACTAATATCACCAACTAAACATCATAATAAATGCACTTGTCCCCTATGCATTATCATGGCCGGTCAACACATTTAACAAGGCCAAATTGCACATTTGGGACCTCCAGTTAATATTCTATGACTATTTGGCACCTCTAGCAATTAAAATAGAACTTTCGCACTTTATGTGATTTAGTCCTTTTTCACAATTTAGCTAGAATTCGCTAAAATTAAGGCACCAAAATTTCCATGCATCCTTATAAACATGTTATATAACATAACATATCATGAAAATGATTTTCTCTAACCTCGAATCAGTGATTCCGAGATTACTGTTCCGACTAGCCCCTAAATCGGGCCGTTACAGTGTGGGCGATCTTCCAATTGATCCTCGTATCTCGGTTCAACACTTTTACTCTATAAGACAAGGGAAAAGAAAAGGAGTAAGCTTTGAGCTTAGTAAGTTTACACATAAACAATTAAGCATCATAGTATAAGCTAAACAACAATTAGCATTATACTACCAAAAGTAATGAACAACTATGCTTACTCTTTCTAACCCTTACCACATTTCCAACACATCATGAGTCACATACTCATAACCATCGAAACGCACCCCTGCATTCAATGTCACATTTACACAATATACAACACATCATTATTTCTCAATAATTTATTCACACAGCTATTTTACTCAATAATGCAATCACATGGCTAATCCACACAGTTAACCCACTCAGCAAATGTCTCGGTGGTTTTGCACTTAGCGCACCACAATCGATTAATAAGGTGGTATCGCACTTAGCCTACCACAAAGGTAATCATAGGGGTTTCTCACTTAGCCCACTAAACGATATACCTAACAATAGCATTGCACATAGCCAGCTCATCGTCAATATGCATTAGGATGGTATCGCACTTAGCCTACCATCTAGCATTATTACTACACATTCACATGTCTACTTACTCAATTAAACATCCATTCACAATTCTACTACATTCATTCTACTTGAACCACATAGGTTCTCAATCATTCTCGAACAAGCTACACACTAGCTATCATCAATAAATTGTAAGTATGAATGCATTGTTTATGCATAGACTTACCTCGATACTCAAAAGTATTGAGACTTGCAATTTAGTCCACCACCTTGCTTTTGCCTCGGTTTCGATCCGGGCTTCGTCTTTCTTGATCTATAATGAATAAATCAGCTTATTCAATACATACATTGACTAAATTGACCCACATCTCATACTTTAGCAAAATTACTATTTTTGCCCCTAAACTTTCTCATATTTACACTTTAGCCCCAAAGGCTCGTAAAGTGATTTTTATTCAACTTTCTAGCCTTTCATGCTTAGTCGAAACACTTATTCAACTAAAGCTATCATCAATTCTCACAAAAACACACATGTATGACCAAACTTAAGATTTTCACAATCAAGTCCCTACATACTTTTTAATGGAAAATCACTTAACAAAAGATGCTTCATAGCTCACCAAATAGCTAAAAATAGCTTACTCATGCTACCGGGACTTCAAAAATGCAAAGAATATCAAAAAACGAGGCTAGATGCACTTACTAGCAAGCTTGAAAAATTGAAGAACCCTAGCTATGGCTTTCTTCAAATTTTCGACAATGAGGGGAAGAAGATGAACATGATTTTGTCATCTTTTCTCCTTTTTAATCACTTATTTGTTAAATGACTAAAATGCCCTTTTTGATAAACTTTCTATTTTAACTCATCCATGCCCATTTTTGTCCAAAAACTAAAAATTGGGAAAATTGCTCGTTAAGGACCTCTAATTAATAATCTAAAGCTATTTCACACATATAGCTTCTAGAAACACACATTTTGCAACTTTTGCAATTTAGTCCTTTTGGACAATTCAACCACAACTTCACAAAATTGCTTCATTAAACTTTCACACTAGCATGCATACATAGCATAAACCTCAAAACTCATTCATATACCTCAGATTTGTGGTCTTGCACCACTATTCCGACTAGGCCCTAAATCGGGATGTTACAACTCTCCCCCCCTTTAGAGATTTTCGCCCCCGAAAATCTTACCAGTAAAGAGGTTGGGATGTTACTCTCTCATAGCTTCTTTTGTTTCCCACGTAGCTTCTTCCACACCATGTTTCTGGCATAACACTTTCACTAGTGCTATGCTCTTATTTCTCAACTGTTTCACTTCTCGAGCCAAGACCTTAATCGGCTCCTCTTCATAAGACATATCCGGTCTTATCTCAATTTTCGTCGAAGGAATCACATGTGAAGGATCGGAGCGATACCGTCGCAACATCGACACATGGAACACATTATGAATCTTTTCCAACTCTACCGGCAAAGCCAACCGGTATGCTACAGGCCCAACTCTATCTGTAATCCCATACGGCCCTATGAACCTTGGACTCAATTTCCCTTTTCGTCCAAATCTCATAATCTTCTTCCATGGGGACACTTTTAAAAACACTTTGTCGCCCACTTCAAACTCAATTTCTTTTCTTTTCAAATCCGCGTACGACTTCTGTCGGTCTGAAGCAGCTCTCAGACTATTACGGATTACTTTCACCTTCTCTTCGATTTCCTTCACTAAATCGACCCCATGGATCCGCTTCTCACTAAGCTCGGTCCAATAAAAAGGAGTCCGACACTTACGACCATACAAAGCCTCATACGGTGCCATCTTTATACTCGACTGATAACTATTGTTATAGGCGAATTCGACCAAAGGTAGATATCTCTCCCAACTACCTTTAAATTCTAACACACAGCATCGAAGCATATCTTCAAGAACTTGAATCACTCTTTCAGACTGACCATCGGTTTGCGGATGAAACGCAGTACTGAAATTCAATCTCGTACCCATGGCCTCTTGCAACTTCTTCCAAAATCTTGAAGTAAACCTCGGATCTCTATCCGATATAATAGACACAGGCACACCATGCAACCTCACTATCTCTGCCACATACAACTCAAATAACTTGTCCAAAGAATAATCAACACGTCATCGAATAAAGTGAGCCGACTTCGTCAATCTATCCACAACAACCCACACAGCATCTCTCTTTCTCAGAGTCATCGGTAACCCCGTTACAAAATCCATGGTAATCCAATCCCATTTCCATTCGGGTACCATTATTGGCTGAAGCAATCCTGAAGGCACTTGATGCTCAGCCTTCACCTGTTGGAAAATCAGACACTTTGTCACAAACTCTGAAATATCTCGTTTCATACCCGTCCACCAATACAACTTTCTCAAGTCGTTGTACATTTTCGTACTGCCCTGATGTACTGACAAACATCCACTGTGGGCCTCATGCAAAACTTTTCGAATCAACTCCTCATCTTTAGGAACACAAATTCTGTCACGATACATCAGACAACCATTCGCACCCACTCAAAAATCAGAATCACTTTCCGATCCGCACTTAGCTATCTTAGCTTGCATCTCACTGTCATTTCTCTAAGCCTCACATATCTGTTGAACAAATAGCAGCTTAGCTCTCAACTCTGCCAAAATAGCACCATCGTCAGACAATGCTAAACTCGTGCTCATAACTCTTAGAGCATACAAGGATTTCCTACTCAGGGCATCTGCAACCACATTCGCTCTTCCCGGGTGGTAGTCAATGACTAACTCATAGTCTTTCAACAACTCAAGCCACCGTCTCTGTCTCAGATTCAGATCCTTCTGATCCATCAAATACTTCAAACTCTTGTGATCCGTAAAGATTTGGCACTTCTCACCATACAAGTAATGTCGCCAAATCTTTAACGCGAAAACAATCGCAACCAACTCTAAATCATGAGTCAGATAATTCTTCTCGTGCGATTTTAGCTGCCTCGAGGCGTAAGCGACTACCTTACCCTCTTGCATCAACACGCAACCGAGACCATTAAACGATGCATCACTGTAAACCACGAACTCTTTCCCCGATTTTGGTTGAACCATAATCGGTGCCATTCTATAAGGAGCAATTGAAATAGGTGTCATTCCCAGAACCAACTCAATTCCAAACTCGACCTCTCTCACTGGAGGTAATCCGGGTAACTCTTCCAGAAATACGTCTGGATACTCACATACCACTGGCACTGTTTCGAACTCTACTCCAAACTCTCGAGTATTCAACACAAAAGCAAGATAGGACTCACATCCTTTTTCTCAAACATTTCTCAGCCACTAGGGAAGAAATCATCACTGGTAGACTATCCAGTCCACCTGATTCAACCCAAACCACATCTCCACTATCACATTTCAATTCAATAAACTTACTACCACAGTTCACTAAGACACTATGGGTAGTCAACCAATCCATGCCTAGGATTAAATCAAACTAATCAAACGGCAGCAACATAAGGTTTGCTGGAAAACAATGATTCTCAATCAATAAAGGATAATTCTTACACACTCTGTCCACTAACACATGCTTACCTAACGGGTTTGACACCTTAACCACAAAGTCCGTAGACTCAACGGTCATACTCAAACTAGATGCTAATCTCATGCAAATATAAGAATGAGTAGACCCTAGATCTATTAAAGCAATAACAAAGGTGTCATAGAGAGAAAATGTACTCGTTATCACATCAGGGGAGGAAGCCTCTTTGCGAGCGTGAATGGCATACGTCCTCGCAGGTGCCCGACCCTCTGGTCTCATAGCAGAATCTCTGGGCGCACCTCTACCACTAGCCCCACTTTTTGGGTTCCTTGGTGGTCTACCCCTCGTAGACACATCACTAGGTCTCTTGCCTCTCTTCCTTATCATCCTTCTCGGGGCAGTTTCAGATAAAATGGTCGGGGTAACCACACTTATAACATTTTCGAATATTTCCCCAACACTCTCCGGTGTGATACCTACCACAACTTGGACACTCCGGTTTACTCTTTGTATTGCCCACACTTTCCATCGATGGGGCTTGGACTCTCGAACCCGAGCTAGTATTGCCCAAGTCTCGATGCGAATAACCCACTGGTGCCATCGTCTGAGGATTCACTTCCTTGGATCTTTTCGACTGGGCTTGGTACGACTTGCCCATCGGCCTCTTTCTAGCATCTCGGGCTTTACTCACAGCCCTCCTCTTTTCTGAACTCAACTCTTCGGCCTTACTTGCCCTTTCAACTAACACCACAAACTCTTTCAACTCCAAAATACCAACTAGAAGTTTGATGTCCTCATTCAGCCCATCTTCGAACCTCTTACACAAGATGGTCTCAGTCGATACACATTCTTGAGCGTATTTGCTAAGCCTAACAAACTCACGCTTATACTCTGCTACTGACATCCTTCCTTGCTTCAACTCAAGGAATTCCTTCCTTTTCCGATCAGTAAATCGCTGGCTTATATACTTCTTTTAAAACTCTTCCAAAAAGAAGTCCCACATCACCCGCTCTCTCGAGACTACCAACGTTAGTGTTTTCCACCAATGGTATGCCGAATCTCTCAGCAAGGATACGGGACACTTCAAGCTTTCCTCAGGCGTACATGAGAGTTCATCAAACACACTCATCGAGTTCTCCAACCAGAACTCCGCCCTCTCTGGGTCATCATTTACCTTAGCTTTAAACTCATCAGCCCCGTGTTTCCTAATCTTATCCACCGGGGGTTTCGATATCCTCACTACATCCATACCTTGAGGAGCCGCTGCATTTGGCTGAGGTATAGGAGGAGGAGGTGGAGGAGGTTGAGCATTAGGGTTCGCTCGAACAAAATCCGAGTACCAATTGCTCATCATCTGGAGAAAGGCTTCCCGTGCCTCTTCCACTTGACCCCTAGCCTCGGGTCCCCTCCCAACGGGCGCGGTTCCTTGTGCAGGAGCCGGCGCATTACTAGCTGCTTCATCAGCAGTCAATGGATCAGAATCCATATACTATATAAAACAAGATTTAAAATCATCAGAAACCACCACACTATCATTGTACACTTATGGCATGTATAGCTAGACTCTTACACCCGCTACGATAGTCCTAGAACCGACTAAACCATAACTCTAATACCACTAAATGTAACACCCCTTACCCGGGTTCTACGTTGAAACCAGGCCTGAGGCATTACCGAACTCAAACCACTTGATCGCCACTTAGGCTCATCGTAACTACTCTCTGAAGTCATCTCAACAACCTCATTCTCGACTTACGAGGCCTCACTCATACACACGAGGGCTCTCGAGACTAAACTGGAACTTTTTCCAATCTTAAAATTTTTCTCTTTAATACAGGTCTCACACGCCCGTGCAAGATTAGACACGCCCGTGCATGGACACACACGCCCATGTCCCCAAACCGTGCCTAAAACCCCAGCATTCTGCCAATGCCCCACGTCCAAGGTACACGCCCGTGCTTACCACCCATGGTGCACACTGACTACCTTAACACGGCCAAGAGTCTAGACACACGCCCGTGTGGCTAGTCCGTGGTCTATTCTGATTTGAAATACTAATATGCAGGGGACGCACGGCCAAAGTACACGCCCGTGGGTTGACCGTGTGTCACACATGGCCTAGACACACATCCGTGTGTCTATCCACATGGCCAAGAACAAAGCTATTTGCTAAGCTATTCTCACCCTTATAGCTTACACAACATGCACTCATACAACACATCCATAATCAACTCAAATTGAATTGTAATCTCACATAGACAACTACAACTTTCTTTCATATAATGTAATAGCCAACAACCATGGCATTATACAAAATAAGCTATCCATCTAAACGCCAACACATCTTAGCCATATACAACAAGATTCACTAACTTGTCTAACCCTTATACATGCCATATACAAAACATTGAGTCTCATGTACTAGAGTGTGCTGATAGTGTGGGCGATCTTCCAATTGATCCTCGTATCTCGGTTCAACACTTTTACTCTATAAGACAAGGGAAAAGAAAAGGAGTATGCTTTGAGCTTAGTAAGTTTACACATAAACAATTAAGCATCATAGTATAAGCTAAACAACAATTAGCATTATACTACCAAAAGTAATGAACAACTATGCTTACTCTTTCTAACCCTTACCACATTTCCAACACATCATGAGTCACATACTCATAACCATCGAAATGCACCCCTGTATTCAATGTCACATTTACACAATATACGACATATTTACACAATATACAACACATCATTATTTCTCAATAATTTATTCACACAGCTATTTTACTCAATAATGCAATCACATGGCTAATCCACACAGTTAACCCACTCAGCAAATATCTCGGTGGTTTCGCACTTAGCGCACCACAATCGATTAATAAGGTGGTATCGCACTTAGCCTACCACAAAGGTAATCATAGGGGTTTCTCACTTAGCCCACTAAACGATATACCAAACGATAGCATTGTACATAGCCAGCTCATCACCAATATGCATTAGGATGGTATCGCACTTAGCCTACCATCTAGCATTATCACTACACATTCACATGTCTACTTACTCAATTAAACATCCATTCACAATTCTACTACATTCATTCTACTTGAACCACATAGGTTCTCAATCATTCTCAAACAAGCTACACACTAGCTATCATCAATAAATTGTAAGTATGAATGCATTGTTTATGCATAGACTTACCTCGATGCTCAAAAGTATTGAGACTTGCAATTTAGTCCACCACATTGCTTTTGCCTCGGTTTCGATCCGGGCTTCGTCTTTCTTGATCTATAATGAATAAATTAGCTTATTCAATACATACATTGACTAAATTGACCCATATCTCACACTTTAGCAAAATTACTATTTTGCCCCTAAACTTTCTCATATTTACACTTTAGCCCCAAAGGCTCGTAAAGTGATTTTTATTCAACTTTCTAGTCTTTCATGCTTAGTCAAACCACTTATTCATGTAACAGTCTGGTTTATACCCTAGTCAGAACAGTGGTTTCGGGACCACAAATCTGAGTCTGTATAATATTTTAATATTATTTTTAGTGCCGTTGATAAGTGACTAAGCATGTGTTAAATTTTCGTAAGTTAATTTGTCCGTCTGTGTGTTTAATTGACAAATAGGATGAAATTACATTGAATGTGAAATTTGCTTGCTATTTGCTAAAGTACTAATGTGTTGTGGCTTTGTTAAGGTGGAGTCCTTATGTTGTTATTATGCCAACTTATAGTTAGTGGATGAATGAAAGACAATCATGCCCTTATTACATGTTTGTTTTATTTGTTTAATGAAAGGCTGAATATGTAAATGAATTATTATGTATGTTATATTGGATAAAACATAACAAAATGGCCATTTTTAGTTCATCTTTTGACCGAAATAAGAATAAGAGAAAGCAAGGGTTGAGTTTTACATATTCGGCCATTTGAGAGCCAAATTAGAGGTATGTTTTCAGTTGGTTTTTGATAATTTCTACGTTTTTGTAATCGTTGTTTTGAGAGCTACAAAACCCATGTATTAATTTCATGAATTGATGATGTTTGTGTAAAATGCCATTGATGCTATGTTGAGCATTGTGATGTTTTGTGGTGTTAAATGATAGATATGTATTTGATGAACATACTTTGTTCTTGAATTTTGAATGAATTTAGTTAATTAGGGATATATTAAGAAATTATTATTTTGGAGGACTAAATTGTCAATTTGATGAAAAGTATGGGCTTGTATGATGTATATATATATTCGGCTAAGCTTGGTTGTATATTGACTTTGTGAATTTGATGTTTTGAGAAAAATGGACTAAATTGATAAATTATGCAAATATGAGGGCTAATATGCAAATTGCCTGAAATAAGTATTTTTGGGTTGAATTGAATGTGTTATTAAATAAAAGGGTTAAATTCTGAATATGTTTAGATCAAGAGCCGAGGAAAACGGACTTAGATCGCGGGAAAGCGAAAATAACCGAGTAGCTGTATCCATTCCGATAAACCGAATCCGAGGTAAGTCATATTGCAAATAAATGTTATTGTATTGAATTGAGTTTATTTCCATGACTATAAATGATAATGAATGCTTATGAGATGCTATGTATATGAATTTTGGGATAAGGTCGATATAGTGATAAGTCCGAGAAATCCCGTCTTTAACTTAGGAATACAAAGGTATCTATTCGTGTTTATCGAGTAAGACCACATGCTCGGGATAATGGCGTCAATATCTAAATACGAGTAAGACCGTGCTCGGGACAAAGTGGCATCAATATCTCAATACGAGTAAGACCGTCATGCGGGACGATGGCATCAATATCTCAATACGAGTAAGACCACGTCTCGGGATAGTGGCATCAATATCTCGAATACAAGTAAGACTCGCATGCGGGACGGTGGCATCAATATCTCAATACGAGTAAGACCACATCGGGACAAAGGGCATCAATATCTCGAATACGAGTAAGACCGCATGCGGGACAAGAGCTTCAATATTTGATTACTTTTAAGACCACGTCTGGGACGTTGGCATTGTATTATTATTCCAGGCACTTTACCTATTCTATTAGATTACAAACGGTACAATGGTCTAGTTCGAGAAGCAAGGAATTTGTAAATTGTATATTTGTTTCAGGTATGTTTGATAAGTACACTATGTGTGTATAAGAAGGTAAGTAATTCCTTAAATTTACCTAGATGAATTATGTATTTGAATATGGGAATAAAAGTGTGTTATATGGGTAGAAAAGCTATGATCTAATAAAGTGTGTACTAATATACATGTTTGAAGAATGAAAGGCCTAAGTGAATGTACTAAGAAGAATTATGATGGTGAAATTGAGCCATTAGTGAATTTAGATTGATTATATGTTTTGAGTGTTTATATGCTAAGTTTATTGCTATTATGACTTACTAAGCTTTTGGAAAGCTTACTTTGTGTGTGTTTTCTCTATTTTATAGGTCGTAATAGCTATTGAAGGCTCGGGACCATTTTGGAACGTCATCACACTATTAAACTTATTTTGGTACACGTTGAAAATGTATATGGCTAGATATGGCATGTATAGGCTAGTCATTGGTATGAATTGTTATGTGAACTTAGCCATGTGATTTGGCTAGTTATGTTTTGGTAATATGCTTAAAGGAATGTGATATGTGAAGTTGTTTTGGTAAGATTAGTTGATATATGAAATGGTTATGATATAGTAAGTATATAGATGAATGGTGTTTGGGCATAATTGTGATTTGGTCATGCAAATTGGTATGTTTGGAATTGGTTTTGAATGTAAAGATAGAATGGATATTGAATGTATTATTGTGTGATTTCCTTAGTTGTCAAATATGCATGATTTGGGATGGCTATTTGGTATATTTTTGTGGTTATATGTGAATGAAATGGGATGATATATGTTGCTTGTAGGTTTGACCCTTATGGGTGGCATTTTGGCCTTGTAAATAGCCTATAATGTTACACGGTTGTGGCACACGGGCGTGCCTAAAGACCGTGGGTGAATTGGCAGAATGTAGCTTAGTAGCACACGGCCTCGACACGGGGGTGTCAGCTAGCCGTGGTGTGCAATTCAGTAGCTAGCTAAGAGCACACGGCCATGGTACACGGGCGTGCTTGGTGGCCGTGGTGGGAAAGTCAGTATATGGCCTATTAGCACACGGCCATGGCACACGGGCGTGCCTAGTGTCCGTGTTGATATAGTCAGTATATAGACACGGATGGACACACGGGGGTGTCTAGAAGCCGTGGAGGGCACACGGTCTCCTCCCACGGGCGTGTCTCCCCTGTATTTTAGAAAAGTTTATTTTTCCATGAGATTATATATGTGTTCCGGTTTAGTCCCGACCCTATTTCTGAGCATACTTAAGGTTTCAATGACCTACTTAAAGGACACTATGATTGTAATTGATGTATGATCTTATGAAATTGTCTGTTAAAGTTTCTGATCCGTCCGGTAATGCCTTTATCCCCAGTCCGACGTTGGATACGGGTTAGGGGTGTTATATTTTGTTGGTATCAGAGCTACAGTTTAGCCGATTCTCGGACTAACGTAGCATGTCAGAGTCTAGCTATACATGCTGTATTTCTAAATTGTGATATTGTGATGAATCCTGACGTATAAAATGTGATTTCTGTATAGTAATGGATTTCAAAGAGTCGTAGCTGATGATGTAGAAAGTAATGTGCCTGCTCCCGCGCAAGGGACAGCGCCATCTAATTCGAGACGGGTTACTAGCGGTCAGGAGGGAGAAGCTAAACAAGCTTTCTTCCAGATGATGAGTGAATGGTTCACTCAATTCGTAAAGTATAACTCCGATCGTTTACAACCCCGCCCTGGTTAATCCCCTCAAACCTCGGTTGTGCCTCCGGTGATGGGTATAAATGCATTGAATAAGCCTCAGTAGACAAGATCCGCAAGTATGGGGCAAGAGTTCGGGCTACTAATGATGATGATGCTGAGAAAGCTGAGTTTTGGTTAGAAAACACTATCCGAGTATTTGATGAGATGTCACTGACTCCTGAAGAATGTATAAATTGTGTTGTTTCTTTGTTACGAGATGCAGCCTATCAGTGGTGGAAAACTTTGATTTCGATTGTTCCTAAAGAACGGATCACATGGGATTTCTTTCAGTCTGAGTTCAGAAAGAAATACATTATTCAGAGATTTATTTATCAGAAACGAAAAGAATTTTTGGATATGAAACAAGGTCACATGTCTGTTACTGAGTACAAACGAGAGTTTGTAAGATTAAGTTAGTATGCTCGGGAATACATTTCGACAGAAACGATAATGTGTAAAAGATTCGAAGATGGCCTAAATGAAGATATCCAATTGCTAGTTGGTACTTTGGAGATACAAGAGTTTGTAGTGCTAGTTGACTGAGCATGCAAAGCTAAGTCTGAAGCCAGAGATATGAAAAAGAGATTTATGAGCAAATCATTTCAGTCAGCCTCGAAGAAATTCTGAGATGAACATAGTCGTTCAAAGGTTAATGTGAGGCATTCGAGTAGAGATCGAGCTAGATCACAGTTAAGCTCTAAAGCTCCAACAACTTCAATGACTAGTATTGGAAATGTTAGATTCAAGCGACCTGAATGTAAACATTGTGGAAAAAGGCATCCGGGAATTTGTAGATTAAATGGCCGAGCTTGTTTCAGATGTGGATCATTAGACCATTTCATCCGAGATCGCCTTGTAGTCCGTTGAACAAGAGATTGTTCGAACCCAAGATCTCGAGAATGTTTCAAATGAGAGGTAGATCTCCTCAAAATGCAAGAAACGCCGGTGGTAGTCGAGAACTACTAGAGATACTGCTATTTGCGAGATTAGAAGCTAGAGCGCTCGCGGAGCGTATACTATCCGAGCTCGGGAGGAAGCTTCATCTCCGGATGTTATAATGGGTACTTTTACACTTTATGATACTTTTGTGATTGCTTTGATAGACCCTGGTTCTACTCATTTCTATATATGCATGAACTTAGTATTCGATGAAGACTTTGCTCAGTAAAGTCTCATCGAGTTTGCTATAAAAGTATCGAACCTCTTAGGTAAAAGTGTTCTTGTTGACAAAGTATGCAAGAACCGTCCAGATTAATGTTTCGAGATATCTGCTTCCTCTTTGATCGATGCTTTTGCCATTTGATGAGTTCGATATTATTCTGGGTATGATTGGTTTTTTTTTCCATGATGCTGTAGTGAAATGTAAAAGAAAGACTATTGATTTGAGATGTTCGAATAATGAAATTGTGCGGATTGAGTCTAATGATATGAATGGATTGTCTGCTGTGATATCGGTTTTCAAAGCTCAAAGTTATGTGAAAAAGGGTTATGAGGCATATTTTGCTTATGTGATTGATTCGAAAGTGTCTGAAAAGAAAATAGAATCAGTGCCTGTTGTCTGTGAATATTCTGATGTGTTTCTGGAAGAATTATCGGGTTTGCCTCCGATACGTGAAGTTGAATTTGGTATTGAGTTGTTGCCTGGTATGACCCCTATTTCGATAGCTCCGTATAGAATGGCACCAATGGAATTGAAAGTGTTAAAAGTCATAGTTGCAAGAATTAACCGACAGAGGGTTCGCAAAACCGAGTTTTTCGCCTTGGGGTGCTCCTGTTCTATTTGTGAAAAAGAAAGATTTAAACCTGCGTCAAAGAAGATTGTTGGAACTGTTAAAAGATTATGAGCTTGTGATAGATTATCATTCGGGTAAGGCGAACGTTGTTGCTGATGCGTTAAGTCAAAAATCATTATTTGCGCTACATGCTCTGAATGTCCAGTCAGATTTGACTGATAACAGTTCTGTAATAGCTGAATTAAAAGCAAAGCCGTTGTTCTTACAACAGATATCTGATGCTCAGAAATCTGATAATGAATTGCTAGCGAGACGAGCTTAGTGTGAAGTGAATTCTAAATCTAAATTTCAAATTGTTGATGATTGTTTGAAATTCCGGGATCGTATCTGTGTTCTGAGAAATCCAGAGTTGATTCAGTTGATTTTGAATGAAGCACATGATAATCGTCTATCTGTTCATCTGGGAAATACTAAAATGTATCATGATCTGAAGCAACACTATTGGTGGTCTGGTATGAAACGAGACATTTCTGACTTTGTTTCGAAATGCTTAATCTGTCAGCAAGTGAAAGCTGAACATCAGGTTCCGTCTGGTTTGCTACAACCAATTCTGATCCCCGAATGGAAATGGGATAGAGTAACGATGGACTTTGTTTCTATTTTGCCTCAGACTCCGAGAAAGAAGGATGCGATTTGGGTCGTAGTTGACCGATTGATGAAATCTGCCCATTTTGTTCCGGTAAGGTCTAATTTTTCACTTGATAGATTAGCCGAGCTTTATATTTCAAAGATTGTGAGATTGCACGGGGTGCCACTATCCATTGTGTCAGATAGAGATCTGAGGTTTACATCGAGATTCTGGAAGAAACTGCAAGAAGCTTTAGGCACGAAACTGCATTTCAGTATAGCTTTTCATCCGCAAACAGATGGTCAATCCGAGCGGATCATTCAGATTCTCGAAGACATGTTGAGATGTTGCATTCTTGAATTTAATGGTTCGTTTGAACAGTATTTGTCATTGATTGAATTTGCGTATAATAATAGTTTTCAGTCAAGCATTAAAATGGAACCTTATGAAGCTTTATACGGATGTAAATGTCGTACACCTCTGTATTGGACCGAACTCAGTGAGAATAAGTTACACGGGGTTGATTTGATAAAAGATTCAGAACAGAAAGTGAAATTGATCCGAGATTGTTTGAAAGCAGCATCTGATCGACAGAAGTCTTATGCGAACTTGAAACGTAAAGATATAGAATTTGAGATCGGCGACAAAGTATTTCTGAAAGTGTCTTCGTGGAAGAAAGTGCTTCGATTCGGACGGAAAGGCAAATTAAGTCCGAGATTCATCGAACCGTATGAGATCATTGAGTGTTTCGGGCCTGTTGCATATAGATTAAGGTTGCCATCTGAATTAGAAAAGATTCACAATGTATTTCATGTTTCAATGCTCCGTAGATATCGATCCGTATACTTGCTTGTGAAGTGAAAGAGCTAAGAAATAAGAAGATTCCATTAGTGAAAGTGTTGTGGAATTGACACGGAATTGAAGAGGCAACGTGGGAGCCCGAAGATTCAATGAGACAACAATATCTGATTCTGTTTAACGGTAAGATTTTCGGGGACGAAAATCCCTAAGGGGGGAGAATTGTAATAGTCCGGTTTATACCCTAGTCAGAACAGTGGTTTCGGGACCATAAATCCGAGTCTGTATAATATTTTAATATTATTTTTTGTGCCGTTGATAAGTGACTAAGCATGTGTTAAATTTCCGTAAGTTAATTTGTTCGTATGTGTGTTTAATTGACAAATAGGATGAAATTGCATTGAATGTGAAATTTGCTTGCTATTTGCTAAAGTACTAATGTGTTGTGGCTTTGTTAAGGTGGAGTCCTTATGTTGTTATTATGCCAACTTATAGTTAGTGGATGAATGAAAGACAATCATGCCCTTATTACATGTTTGTTTTATTTGTTTAATGAAAGGCTAAATATGTAAATGAATTATTATGTATGTTATATTGGATAAAACATAACAAAATGGCCATTTTTAGTTCATCTTTTGACCGAAATAAGAAAAAGAGAAAGCAAGGGTTGAGTTTTACATATTCGGCCATTTGAGAGCCAAATTAGAGGTTGGTTTTTGGTTGGTTTTCGATAATTTCTACGTTTTTGTAATCATTGTTCTGAGAGCTACAAAACCCATGTATTAATTTCATGAATTGCTAATGTTTGTGTAAAATGCCATTGATGCTATGTTGAGCTTTGTGATGTTTTGTGGTGTTAAATGATAGATATGTATTTGATGAACATACTTTGTTCTTGAATTTTGGATGAATTTAGTTAATTAGGGCTATATTAAGAAAATATTATTTTGGAGGATAAATTGTCAATTTGATGAAAAGTATGGGCTTGTATGATGTATATATATATTTGGCTAAGCTTGGTTGTGTATTGATTTTGTGAATTTGATGTTTTGAGAAAAATGGACTAAATTGATAAATTATGCAAATATGAGGGCTAATTTGCAAATTGCCCGAAATAAGTATTTTTGGGTTGAATTGAATGTGTTATTAAATAAAAGGGTTAAATTCTGAATATGTTTAGATTAAGAGCCGAGGAAAACGGACTTAGATCGCGGGAAAGCAAAAATAACCGAGTAGCCGTATCCATTCCGATAAACCGAATCCGAGGTAAGTCATATTGCAAATAAATGTTATTGTATTGAATTGAGTTTATTTCCATGACTATAAATGATAATGAATGCTTATGAGATGCTATGTATATGAATTTTGGGATAAGGTCGATATAGTGATAAGTCTGAGAAATCCCGTACGAACTTAGGAATACAAAGGTATCTATTCTGTGTTATCGAGTAAGACCCTATTTGGGACAGTGGCATCAATATCTGAATACGAGTAAGACCCTGTCTGGGACAGTAGCTTCAATATTTGATTACTTTTAAGACCACGTCTGGGACGTTGGCATTGTATTACTATTCTGGGCACTTTACCTATTCTATTAGATTACAAACGGTACAGTGGTCTAGTTCGAGAAGCAAGGAATATGTAAATTGTATATTTGTTTCAAGTATGTTTGATAAGTACACTATGTGTGTATAAGAAGGTAAGTAATTCCTTAAACTTACCTAGATGAATTATGTATTTGAATATGGGAATAAAAGTGTGTTATATGGGTAGAAAAGCTATGATCTAATAAAGTGTGTACTAATATACAGGTTTGAAGAATGAAAGGCCTAAGTGAATGTACTAAGAAGAATTATGATGGTGAAATTGAGCCATTAGTGAATTTAGATTGATTATATGTTTTGAGTGTTTATATGCTAAGTTTATTGCTATTATGACTTACTAAGCTTTTGGAAAGCTTACTTTGTGTGTGTTTTCTCTGTTTTATAGGTCGTAATAACTACTGAAGGCTCGGGACCGTTCTGGATCGTCATCACACTATTAAACTTATTTTGGTACACTTTGAAAATGTATATGGCTAGATATGGCATGTATAGGCTAGTCATTGGTATGAATTGTTATGTGAACTTAACCATGTGATTTGGCTAGTTATGTTTTGGTAATATGTAACACCCCAAACCCGGTCAACACGCTACGACCGAATCCGGCATGTCACAGGGTAAAAAGAAAAAAACTCTTTTGAGAAAAGTCGTTTGTCGATCCTTGTTTTGGAAAACCGTTTGATTTCATGAAATCCTGAGTGAGTTTAAAATAGTAAAGTTAAAAACCATTTTGTATTTGAACATAGAGAAAACTTAATTTGGAGAAAGTCTGAGTTAGTTTGTTGTCTTCATTTGTTTATTATTATCCGATGGTAAAGTTTGGAAAATCCCGATAAGATGTATAATTTTCGAAAACGTTGATTTTACAGGTTAATTGAGCATGCTATGTTATGTAACTTAAGCGTAATATGATAAACATAAAAGCAGAAAAACAAAACCCAAAATAATAAATTTCAGCGGCCTTACTACAAATCCAAAACCAGATTTAAAAGTAAATTAACCCAAAATAGTAATTGAAATAAAACCCGAAAAATATATAGCGCATGGCCACCTCGAGTCCACCCGGCTCCACATCTGCGATCTATGCCTCATCTGCAAAAAGTAAGAGAAGGGGTGAGTCACCGAGACTCAGTGCATAAATCCCCATCCCGATAATAACAAGGCACCTACACAATTCATAAGTCAATATGCAAATCATGCAAACCCAACCTAACCATCCGAACTCCTGTGTCTACCCCTTGTGGTCAAAACCACTGGTGGTCAAAACCACTGGTGACCGTAGTCACAAATCATATAAATGTGGTCAAAACCACTGGTGACAATCCCGTAATCAATCATGTGGGGCCAACCCACTGTGGTACCAACCCACTGGGACGAGTCACAATAATCCATGTGTGGTCAAAACCACTGGTCACAGTCTAAATCATCCTTCCCCCTCCTCTCAACATACCCATCATCATGAACACATTTTCCATGGCATAATGACATGTTTATAATGCAAATATCACATAGCATAGCATAAACAAATGGTATAACTGCATATATCGATAATCAATCAACAAGAAACTTACCCGGAGTCCACGCTCATACCCACAAGGGTAACACACCGATTTCAAAAGTTATTTCGGCTTTTAACGGTAAACATAATTAGCACATTACTTATGAAGTGTGTAAGAGATACACACCTGATCACGCGCAAAACTACACTCTCCACGTCGATACTATCGTTAATCGACACTACCGCGATTTGTCTATTCTCCTGCTCGGATGCCGGCCCACACCCCGGTGGCCAGTCACGAACCGCTGAGACCGCCCTCTTCTTGAACTTAGGGGCTAGGGTCTCGGATCTAGCCCCACTTACTGCTTGATTAGCCTTCGAATCCATAATACCCTTGTCACTAAATCGGATTAACACAGCAACTAACTTAAAATAAAGTTAACCCAAAAGAGTAGATCTTTACCTAGATCGACAATACCCGAGCTTTTAGGCTTAAATCACAAGCAACCCAAATCCGGAGATCCACAGAATGCGGCTACACTCCTTCTTACAATCAGCCAAACTTATCACCATAGATCCAATAGCCATTCGGCATCAACATAAATCCCAAAAGAAAATAACTTGAACCAAAAGAGATCGTCTCCCTTACCTTAGACCGATGATTCGGCACCAACCAAAGCAAGATTCGGCACACACTAGAGATGTTTAGGGATTTCAGCTACTTCACAAAATAGAACAAAGAAAGAGAGTTTAAGATTTCGATCAACGAAGAATAGAGAAATGAAAGTAGAGAAAACGGCAAGTGAGATTTCGGCACTAGCTGAATCGGTTGAAGAAAAGAAGAAGAAACAATACTTACCAGAAGATTCGGCTATGGATCCAAAAGAGAAGAAAAGAAAAATCGCAAGAGGGAGGGATGATGGTTTCGAATAGAAGAAAAGAAGAAGATTTGAGTATTTCGGCACAATGAGATTGAAGGAAAAGAAAGAAATCGAATGGGGAAAAGAATGTTGATTTCGGCTTTTGAGCAAAATAGAGAAAAGAAAGTAGAGAGAATTCGGCTTGACCTTTGAGAGAAATGAAATGCCCAAAAATGCTATGAAATTTCGGTTTGACACAAGATAGGAGAAAAGAATTCGGCTAAGACTTGCACAAAGAAAAAAAATGGAAGAAAGAGTTCCAAAAGCACTCCCCTAGCTAGCCGATTATAGCCACTCCCCAAGGCACATTCGGCCACCACCTAAGGAACCCAAAGCCGAATGCTTCCTTGCCCACAACACCTTCAAAATTTCGGCTAAACACATCCTAACTCCCCTCAAACACATGCCGTCCCCTTCATCCCTCCTTGAATTTCTCTCTTCCACTCATTCAAACGAATTTGAATGAGTCAAACTCCTATAATTCCTCCTCTCCCCACATTTTGAATTTGTTGACTCAATCCACATCCATCCAACAGAGTCCTTCCCGAGTCCATCTCCTCCTTGCTCCTCAAGTCAAAAAATAAATGCAGAAAGAGAGTTTTCCGCACTCAAACCAAGGCCCTCTTAGCTCCCCGTGGCGTCACCTCCCCAAGCCTCGATGGCGCCTCCTTGCCACTTTTCCATCGGCTTATTTGTGTCAAGACACTCCAACCATTCCTCTTATCACCTAACCCCTTGGCTCCCCTTCCAAGTCTTCAAAACAAAAATTTTTACCATGACTCGTGCCTTCCCGAGCTCATGCCTGGACCCCAAAACACCCTAAACTAGCACAACCAACATATTATCACATGCAACACACAAAGAATGCAGAGACCCCGATTTAAGGATGTTACAGTTCTACCCCCCTTAAAAATAATTTCGGCCTCGAGATTACCTGGTCAAAAGAGTTGAGGGTATTGCTGCCGTATCACATCCTCTGGTTCCCACGTGGCCTATTCCGTACCATGGTTCCGCCATAATACTTTCACCAAAGGAACTGACTTCTTACGCAGAACTTTCACATCTCGCTCCAAAATTCGCACTGGTTCCTCCTCGAAAGACAAGTCTGAGCTCACATCTATCTCCTCAACTGACACAATATGCGACGGATCTGATCGATAGCGCCTAAGCATGGAGACATGAAATACATCATGAATCTGACTTAACTCCGACGGCAACTCGAGCTGGTAAGCTACTGGTCCCACTCGCTTCAACACCGTATACGGCCTGATAAATCTAAGGCTTAGCTTGCCCTTCTGACCAAACCTCAACACTTTCTTCCACGGCGATACCTTCAGAAATACCTTATCACCCACTGCGAACTCTATATCCCTACTTTTGAGATCGGCATAAGACTTCTGCCTGTCCGACGCTTCCTTCAGACGAGCCCGAATCACCTTAACCTTATCCTCTGCTTTAGCAACCAACTCGGACCCAACATCCGCGTTCACCCGATTCGCCCAACACATAGAGTACGACACTTCCGTCCATATAATGCTTCATATGGTGCCATCTGGATACTAAACGATAATCGTTGTTGTGCGTGAACTCCGCCAATGGTAGATATTCCTCCCAACTACCGCTGAAATCCAGGACACAACCCCTTAACATATCTTCTAGGATTTGAATTACCCTTTCTGACTGTCCGTCCGTCTGCGGATGAAAAGCCATGCTAAAGTCCAACCTCGTACCTAATGCCTGATGCAATGCTTTCCAGAACCTTGACGTGAATCTGGGATCCCTATCTGAAATAATCGACACCGGCACCCCATGTAATCGCACTATCTCTCGCTACATACAACTTAGCCACCTTTGCAAATGAATAATCAACCCGAATCGGTATGAAATGGGCCGACTTTGTCGACGATTAACAATTACCTGCATCAATCCTTCTTGCTAGGTGTAAGGGGTAGCCCATCGACGAAATCCATCGTAATCCTTTCCCACTTCCATCTGCGGAATCTTTACTGCCGCAACAAACCCGACGATAATTGGTGCTCGGTTTAACTTGCCGCACGTCGCACTTACTTACTCACAAACTCGCCATTTCCCGCTTAAGACCCGGCCACCAGAATTGTTCCCGCAAATCCCGATACATCTTGCTACTTCCAGGATGCATAGCGTAAGGGCTGCTATGAGCTTCCTGAAGAATTCGCTGCCTCAACTCAACGTTCTTCGGCATACATACTTTCCCTTGAAAATATAGCACTCCATCACTGCCCAAGCTGTAACCCTCTAATTCACCACTTTGCACTTGCAACCTCCGAGCACTCAGAACCTCATCCACCAGCTGTCTCTCCTTAACTTCGATCTACCCAAGTCGCCTTTTACTTGCACTCGCCAATAGACCCCGTCGTCATACAGACTAAGGTGAGCAAACATCGCTCTCAGGTCCTTTACCACCTTACGGCTCAACGCGTCAGCTACTACGTTAGCCTTACCCGGATGGTATTCAATCAAGCAGTCATAGTCCTTTAACAACTCGATCCACCTCCGCTACCTTAAATTCAAATCCTTCTGAGTCAAGAGGTACTTCAGACTCTTGTGATCTGTGTAGACTATCGACTTCTCCCCATACAAGTAATGCCTCCAAATCTTCAGGGCGAAAACCACTGCAGCCAACTCCAGATCATGTGTCGGGTAATTGCCTTCGTGAGGTCTCAACTGTCGAGACGCATATGCCACCACTTTCCCGTCTTGCATCAGTACACATCCTATACTAGTATACGATGCATCACAATAAACCGTAAACTCTTTCCCTGCTTCAGGCTGTATCAAAACAGAAGCTTCTGTAAGAATTCTCTTTAACTTGTTGAAACTTTCCTGCTGTCTATCCGTCCACACAAATGGAACCCCTTTTCTCAACAAATTGGTCAATCTGGTCTTTGCAATCAAAGAAAACCCTTCCACAAATCTTCTGTAATATCCTGCCAAACCTAGAAAACTCCGAATTTCCACTACCAACTTAGGTGGTTTCCAATCTAACACCGCCTCAATCTTCCGAGGGTCCACTCTAATCCCCTCAGCCGACACCACATGACCCAAGAAAGTTACCTCCTTAAGCCAGAACTCGCACTTACTAAACTTGGCGAATAGTTGCCTTTCCCTCAGAATCTGTAGAACCACCCGCAAATGCACATCATGTTCCTCCTCAGATTTTGAGTATACCAAAATGTCGTCTATAAATACCACAACAAACCGGTCCAAGTACGGTTGAAACACCCGATTCATCATGTCCATAAACGCTGCCGGTGCATTGGTCAACCCGAACGGCATTACCAAAAACTCGTAGTGCCCATAACGAGTACGAAACGCCGTCTTATGAATATCAGCCTCCTTCACTTTGAGCTGATGATACCCCGACCTAAGATCTATCTTAGAGAAAACCGATGCACCCTTAAGCTGATCAAACAAGTCGTCTATTCTCGGCAACGGATACTTGTTCTTAATTGTCAGCTTATTTAGTCAAGCGTAGAGTCTATACACATCCGCATTGTGCCGTCTTTCTTCTTAACAAAGAGCACAGGTGCTCCCCAAGGTGATACACTTGGCCGAATGAAACCCCGATCCAACAATTCCTGAATCTATGCCTTTAGCTCCACCAATTCCTTCGGCGCCATCCTATATGGGGCAATAGACACTGGCGTGGTTCCAGGTAACAAATCTATACCGAACTCAACTTTACGGTCTGGAGGCAGACCCGGGAGTTCTTCTTGGAATACATCGGCAAATTCCCTCACCGTTCAGACATTCCCCACAACTGATTCCTTGGCCTCCAAAGAACACACATGCACCATGAACGCCTCACAACCCTTCGTCACCATTTTCTCAGCCTTCAGAGCAGATACAACATTAGATAGATAATCTCTTCTATTACCTATCATTACCACCTCTTCACCTTCAATTGTCCTCAAAACCATGCGCTTAGCCGCGCAATCCAAACTTGCCTGGTACTTCACTAGCTAATCCATCCCGAGAATCAGATCGAACTCCCCGAACGGCAGTTCCATCAGGTCAGCCAAGAACACTACCCCTTGAAGTTCTAGGGGTACATCCCTATACAGTTTACTTACTTCTACTGAGTGACCTAGAGGGTTTATTACTGTCATCTCCCTAGAAGTAATCTCAAAGTCTAAGTTCATAGTTTCCACTATACTACTGGCAACATACGAGTGCGTCGAACCAACATCTATCAAAGCAATATAAGGCAGTCCAAAAATTAAGAACGTACCGGTTATGACGTCCGATGCGTCACCCTCCTCTCGACGCCTCGCTGCGTAGACCAACCCAGGCTGTCTCGCCTCTATGCTCCCAGCACCTCTGCCCGGTGCTCCGCGGCCTCGTCCAGAACCATTACCTCCCCTGGCCGAACCGCGACCCCTCTGTGGCTGCTGACCATCCCTCCTAAACTGTGTACGGCCCTGACCCTTAGACTGAAACGTAGCTAACCTCTGCAGACAATCCCTTACCCGGTGCCCCATTGACCCACACTCGAAGCACCCTCTATTTCCGGTCCAACATTCCCCCGTGTGAGACTTCCCACATCGAGCACACCGTGGCGGCCACTGAGTAGCAGCAGCAACAGGCCTCGCAGCTTGATTCGGCCCACCATATCTAGCCCTTTTCTGCTGATTCCCGGTAGAGCCTGATGACCCAGAACTCCTCTTATTCCAACTCCTATCCTGGTTCCGTCTCACTATCTGTTTCACTTCTTCAGCAACTTTAGCCTTCTCTACTAAGATCAAATTCTCTCTCCCGGCCATAGAGCATTCAATATCGCACTCATCTCTCAACCCATCCTCCAATGCAGCACGCAGCGCTCTGTTGCGTGCCCACAACACCACGTGCATACCGACTTAACCGAAAAAATTCTGCCTCATATTTCGATACTAACTTATTTCCCTGAACCAAATTCAGCAACGCCTTACGCTGTGCATCGATATAACTAGCCCCGATGTTCTTTCTCTGATAGGCTACCCTAAAGAAATCCCAAGTGATGTTGTCCGCCATTGCTCCATCCCTAACCGTGAGCCACCACTGATATGACTCATCTCGGAGAAGAGATACTATGCCCTTCAGCTTCTCCTCAGCCGTAAAATCCAAGTCGTCCATGATACGTTCTGTCGCCTCCAGCCAATACTTCGCCGTATTGGGAGCCACACCACATACACCTCTGAATACCTCTGCGCCATTAGCCCGGAGTCATTCGGACACAGATTTCCTAGCTCCCATTCCAACGCCTACACCCGCGACTCTCTCCAAAACCCGCAGCATTGCCTGTGACACTGCGTCATCACCACCCGTCTGATCCTGAAATTCCGCACCCACAGCTGGCGGTGGTGGTACCTCGTTTTTCAACCCATGTCCAGACCCTACAGGTTCTGACACTGTCATCCTACCTCTACCTCGTCCACGCGTATTACGCCCACGTCCTCGTGCACTCATGACTATCGTTCACGAATTGATCTGGTTTAAAAGTTTTATAAGTTAGACCTATTCCACTATTATTAAAACACAGTCTTATGAATAGTTTAGTACGGGGATTATTTTCGTAGGTTCACACACAATCCTAAGGTTCCAGTCTCTAAAGTGATTCCCTATTAGTCATAGCATCATCATTACAAGCATATAAACAATAGTTAGGGGTCCTTACCTGGGCAGATCGGTGCCGGAGACTCGGTGCCATGCTTTCCCAACCGTAAAAAAGAACCTTTCATAACCCATTCTAAAATCATTTTGGGCCTTGGGCCCACAGCCGAGCTTTTGAACCTGGCTCTGATACCAAAATTGTAACACCCCAAACTCGGTCAACACGCCACGACTAAATCCGACATGTCACAGGGTAAAAAGAAAAAAAACTCTTTTGAGAAAAGTCGTTTGTCGATCCTTATTTTGGAAAACCGTTTGATTTCATGAAATCCTGAGTGAGTTTAAAATAGTAAAGTTAAAAACCGTTTTGTATTTGAACATAGAGAAAACTTAATTTGGAGAAAGTCTGAGTTAGTTTGTTGTCTTCATTTGTTTATTATTACCCGATGGTAAAGTTTGGAAAATCCCGATAAGATGTATAATTTTTGAAAATGTTGATTTTACAGGTTATTTGAGCATGCTATGTTATGTAACTTAAGCGTAATATGATAAACATAAAAGCAGAAAAACAAAACCCAAAATAATAAATTTCAGCGGCCTTACTACAAATCCAAAACCAGATTTAAAAGTAAATTAACCCAAAATAGTAATTGAAATAAAACCCAAAAATATATAGCGCATGGCCACCTCGAGTCCACGGCTCCCCACATCCGCGATCTATGCCTCATCTGTAAAAAGTAGAAAGGTGAGTCACCGAGACTCAGTGCATAAATCCCCATCCCGATAATAACAAGGCACCTACACATTTCATAAGTCAATATGCAAATCATGCAAACCCAACCTAACCATCCGAACTCCTGTGTCTACCCTGTGTGGTCAAAACCACTGGTGGTCAAAACCACTGGTGACCGTAGTCACAAATCATATAAGTGTGGTCAAAACCACTGGTGACAATCCCGTAATCAATCATGTGGGGCCAACCCACTATGGTGCCAACCCACTGGGACGAGTCACAATAATCCATGTGTGGTCAAAACCACTGGTGACAGTCTAAATCATCCTTCCCCCTCCTCTATACATACCCATCATCATGAACACATTTTCCATGGCATAATGACATGTTTATAATGAAAATATCACATAGCATAGCATAAACAAATGGTATAACTGCATATATCGATAATCAATCAACAAGGGACTTACCCGGAGTCCACGCTCATACCCACAAGGGTAACACACCGATTTCAAAAGTTATTTCGGCTTTTAACGGTAAACATAATTAGCACATTACTTAAGAAGTGTGTAAGAGATACACACCGATCACGCAAAAACTACACCTCCACGTCGACATCGCGTTAATCGACACTATCGCGATTTGTCTACTCTCCTGCTCGGATGCCAGCCCACACCCCGGTGGCCAGTCACGAACCGCTGAGACCTCCCTCTTCTTGAACTTAGGGGCTAGGGCCTCAGATCTAGCCCCACTTACTGCTTGATTAGCCTTCGAATCCATAATACCCTTGTCACTAAATCGGATTAACACAGTAACTAACTTAAAATAAAGTTAACCCAAAAGAGTAGATCTTTACCTAGATCGATAATACCCGAGCTTTTAGGCTTAAATCACAAGCCACCCAAATCCCGGAGATCCACAGAATGCGGCTACACTCCTTCCTACAATCGGCCAAACTCATCACCATAGATCTAATAGCCATTCGGCATCAACATAAATCCCAAAAGAAAATAACTTGAACCAAAAGAGATCGTCTCCCTTACCTTAGACCGATGTGATTCGGCCACCAACCAAAGAAGATTCACACACACTAGAGATGTTTAGGGATTTCGGCTACTTCACAAAATAGAACAAAGAAAGAGAGTTTAAGATTTCGATCTACGAGGAATAGAGAAATGAAAGTAGAGAAAACGGCAAGTGAGATTTCGGCACTAGCTGAATCGGTTGAAGAAAAGAAGAAGAAACAATACTTACCAGGAAGATTCGGCTATGGATCCAAAAGAGAAGAAAAGAAGAAATCGCAAGAGGGAGAGGGATGATGGTTTCGAATAGAAGAAAAAAAGAAGATTTGTGTATTTCGGCACAATGAGATTGAAGGAAAAGAAAGAAATCGAATGGGGAAAAGAATGTTGATTTCGAATTTTGAGTAAAATAGAGAAAAGAAAGTAGAGAGAATTCGGCTTGACCTTTGAGAGAAATGAAATGCGCAAAAATGCTATGAAATTTTGGTTTGACACAAGATAGGAGAAAAGAATTCGGCTAAGACCTGCACAAAGAAAAAAAATGGAAGAAAGAGCTCCAAAAGCACTCCCCTAGCTAGCCAATTATAGCCACTCCCCAAGGCACATTCGGCCACCACCTAAGGAACCCATAGCCGAATGCTTCCCTTGCCCACAACACCTTCAAAATTTCAGCTAAACACATCCTAACTCCCCTCAAACACATGCCGTCCCCTTCATCCCTCCTTGAATTTCTCTCTTCCACTCATTCAAATGAATTTGAATGAGTCAAACTCCTATAATTCCTCCTCTCCCCACATTTTGAATTTGTTGACTCAATCCACATCCATCCAACAGAGTCCTTCCTGAGTCCATCTCCTCCTTGCTCCTGGCGTCAAAAATAAATGCAGAAAGAGAGTTTTCCGCAGCTCGAACTAAAGCCCTCTTAGCTCCCTGTGGCGTCACCTCCCCAAGCCTCAGTAGCGCCTCCCTTGCCACTTTTCCACTGGCTTATTTGTGTCAAGACACTCCAACCATTCCTCTTATCACCTAACCCCCTTGGCTCCCCCTTCTAAGTCTTCAAAATAAAAATTTTTACCATGACTCAGGCCTTCCCCGAGCTCATGCCTGGACCCCCAAAACACCCTAAACTAGCACAACCAACATATTATCACATGCAACATATTATCATATTAGCACAACCAACATATTATCACATGCAACACACAAAGGGGTGAGTCGTAGCTGATGACGTAGAAAGTAATGTGCCTGGTCCCGCGTAAGGGACAGCACCCTCTGATCCGAGACGGGTTACTAGCAGTCAGGAGGGAGAAGCTAAACAAGCTTTCTTCTAAATGATGAGTGAATGGTTCACTCGATTCGTAAAGTATAACCCGACTGTTTCACAACCCCGCCTCGGTTAATCCCCTCAAACCTCGCCAGTGCCTCCGGTGATGGGTATAAATCTGTAGAATAAGCCTCCGGTAGACAAGATTCGCAAGTATGGGGCTGAAGAGTTCCGGGCTACTAATGATGATGATGCTGAGAAAGCTGAGTTTTGGTTAGAAAACACTATCCGAGTATTTGATGAGATGTCACTGACTCCTGAAGAATGTATAAACTGTGTTGTTTCTTTGTTACGAGATGCAACCTATCGGTGGTGGAAAACTTTGATTTCGGTTGTTCCTAAAGAACGGATCACATGGGATTTCTTTCAGTCTGAGTTCAGAAAGAAATACATTATTCAGAGATTCATTGATCAGAAACGAAAAGAATTTTTGGATATAAAACAAGGTCACATGTCTGTTACTGAGTACAAACGAGAGTTTGTAAGATTAAGTCAGTATGCTCGGGAATACATTTCGATAGAAATGATAATATGTAAAAGATTCGAAGATGGCCTAAATGAAGATATCCAATTGCTAGTTGGTACTTTGGAGATACAAGAGTCTGTAGTGCTAGTTGACCGAGCATGCAAAGCTGAGTCTGAAGCCAGAGATATGAAAAAAAGATTTATGAGCAAATCATTTCAGTCTGCCTCGAAGAAATTCTGAGATGAACATAGTTGTTCAAAGGCTAACGTGAGGAATTCGAGTAGAGATCAAGCTAGATCACAGTTAAGCTCTAAAGCTCCAACAACTTCAATGACTAGTATTGGAAATGTCAGATTCAAGCGACCTGAATGTAAACATTGTGGAAAAAGGCATCTGGGAATTTGTAGATTAAATGACCGAGCTTGTTTCAGATGTGGATCATTAGACCATTTCATCCGAGACTGCCCAGAGTCTGTTGAACAAGAGATTATTCAGAACCCGAGATCTGAGAATGTTTCTGCGAGAGGTAGATCTCCTCAAAATGCAAGAAACGTCAGTGGTAGTCAGAGAACTACTAGAGATACTGTTGCGAGATCAGAAGCTAGAGCGCCTGCCAGAGCGTATACTATCCGAGCTCGGGAGGAAGCTTCATCTCCAGATGTTATAATGGGTACTTTTACACTTTATGATACTTTTGTGATTGCTTTGATAGACCCTGGTTCTACTCATTTCTATATATGCATGAACTTAGTATTCAGTAAGACTTTGCCTGTAAAGTCTACTGAGTTTGCTATAAAAGTATCGAACCTCTTAGGTAAAAGTGTTCTTGTTGACAAAGTATGCAAGAACTGTCCGTTAATGTTTCGAGATATCTGTTTCCCTGCTGATCTGATGCTTTTGCCATTTGATGAGTTTGATATTATTCTGGGTATGATTGGTTTTTTTTTTTTTGCATGATGCTGTGGTGAACGGTAAAAGAAAGACTATTGATTTGAGATGTTTGAATAATGAAATTGTGCGGATTGAGTCTAATGATATGAATGGATTGTCTGTTGTGATATCAGTTTTGAAAGCTCAAAGTTATGTGAAAAAGGGTTTTGAGGCATATTTTGCTTATGTGATTGATTCGAAAGTGTCTGAAAAGAAAATAGAATCGGTGCCTGTTGTCTGTGAATATTCTGATGTGTTTCCAGAAGAATTGCCGGGTTTGCCTCCGATACGTGAAGTTGAATTTGGTATTGAGTTGTTGCCTGGTACGACCCCTATTTCGATAGCTCCGTATAGAATGACACCAATGGAATTGAAAGAGTTAAAATTCACAGTTGCAAGAATTAACCGACAGAGGGTTCGCAAGACCGAGTTTTTCACCTTGGGGTGCTCCTGTTCTATTTGTGAAAAAGAAAGATTTGAACCTGCGTCAAAGAAGATGGTTAGAACTATTAAAAGATTATGAGCTTGTGATAGATTATCATCCGGGTAAAGCGAACGTTGTTGCTGATGCATTGAGTCGAAAATCATTGTTTGCGCTACATGCTCTGAATGTCCAGTTAGATTTGACTGATAACAGTTCTGTAATAGCTGAATTAAAAGCAAAGCCATTGTTCTTACAACAGAGATCTGATGCTCAGAAATCTGATAATGAATTGCTAGCGAGACGAGCTCAGTGTGAAGTGAATTCTGAATCTGAATTTCAAATTGTTGATGATTGTTTGAGATTTCGGGATCGTATCTGTGTTTCGAGAAATCCAGAGTTGATTCAGTTGATTTTGAATGAAGCATATGATAATCGTCTATCTGTTCATCCGGGAAAAACTAAAATGTATCATGATCTGAAGCAACACTATTGGTGGTCTGGTATGAAACGAGACATTTCTGACTTTGTTTCGAAATGCTTAATCACCGCAAGTGAAAGTCAACATCGTGTTCCGTCTGGTTTGCTACAACCAATTCTGATTCCTGAATGGAAATGGGATAGAGTAACGATGGACTTTGTTTCTGTTTTACCTCAGACTCCGAGAAAGAAGGATGCGATTTGGGTCGTAGTTGATCGATTGACGAAATCTGCCCATTTTGTTCCGATAAGGTCTGATTATTCACTTGATAGATTAGCCGAGCTTTATATTTTAGAGATTGTGAGATTGCACGGGGTGCCACTATCCATTGTGTCAGATAGAGATCCGAGGTTTACATCGAGATTCTGGAAGAAACTGCAAGAAGCTTTAGGCACGAAACTGTATTTCAGTACAGCTTTTCATCCGCAAACAGATTGTCAATCCGAGCGGATCATTCAGATTCTCGAAGACATGTTGAGATGTTGCATTCTTGAATTTAATGGTTCGTGGGAACAGTATTTGCCGTTGATTGAATTTTCGTATAATAATAGTTTTCAGTCAAGCATTAAAATGGAACCTTATGAAGCTTTATACAGACGTAAATGTCATACACCTCTGTATTGGACCGAACTCAGTGAGAATAAGTTACACGGGGTTGATTTGATAATAGATTCAGAACAGAAAGTGAAACTGATCCGAGATTGTTTGAAAGCAGCATCTGATCGACAGAAGTCTTATGCGAACTTGAAACGTAAAGATATAGAATTTGAGATCGGCGACAAAGTATTTCTGAATGTGTCTCCATGGAAGAAAGTGCTTCAATTCGGACGGAAAGGCAAATTAAGTCCGAGATTCATCGGACCGTATCAGATCATTGAGTGTGTCGGGCTTGTTGCATATAGATTAAGGTTGCCATCTGAATTAGAAAAGATTCACAATGTATTTCATGTTTCAATGCTCCGTAGATATCGATCCGTATTCTTGCTTGTGAAGTTAAAGAGCTAAGAAATAAGAAGATTCCATTAGTGAAAGTGTTGTGGAATTGACACGTAATTGAAGAGGCAACGTGAGAGCCTGAAGATTTAATGAGACAACAATATCCAATTCTGTTTAACGGTAAGATTTTCGGGGACGAAAATCTCTAATGGGGGAGAATTGTAACAGTCCGGTTTATACCCTAGTCGGAACAGTGGTTTCAGAACCACAAATCTGAGTCTGTATAATATTTTAATATTATTTTCTGTGCCGTTGATAAGTGACTAAGCATGTGTTAAATTTTCGTAAGTTAATTTGTCTGTATGTCTGCTTAATTGACAAATAGGATGAAATTGCATTGAATGTGAAATTTGCTTGCTATTTGCTAAAGTACTAATGTGTTGTGGCTTTGTTAACGTAGAGTCCTTATGTTGTTATTATGCCAACTTATAGTTAGTAGATGAATGAAAGACAATCATGCCCTTATTACATGTTTGTTTTATTTGTTTAATGAAAGGCTAAATATGTAAATGAATTATTATGTATGTTATATTGGATAAAACATAACAAAATGGCCATTTTTAGTTCATCTTTTGACCGAAATAAGAAAAAGAGAAAGCAAGGGTTGAGTTTTACATATTCGGCCATTTGAGAGCCAAATTAGAGGTATGTTTTCGGTTGGTTTTTGATAATTTCTACGTTTTTGTAATCGTTGTTTTGAGAGCTACAAAACCCATGTATTAATTTTATGAATTGATGGTGTTTGTGTAAAATGCCATTGATGCTATGTTGAGCTTTGTGATGTTTTGTGGTGTTAAATGATAGATATGTATTTGATGAACATACTTTGTTCTTGAATTTTGGATGAATTTAGTTAATTAAGGCTATATTAAGAAAATATTATTTTGGAGGACTAAATTGTCAATTTGATGAAAAGTATGGGCTTCTATGATGTATATATATATTCGGCTAAGCTTGGTTGTGTATTGATTTTGTGAATTTGATGTTTTGATAAAAATGGACTAAATTGATAAATTATGCAAATATGAGGGCTAATTTGCAAATTGCCCGAAATAAGTATTTTTGGGTTGAATTGAATGTGTTATTAAATAAAAGGGTTAAATTCTGAATATGTTTAGATCAAGAGCCGAGGAAAACGGACTTAGATCGCGGGAAAGCGAAAATAACCGAGTAGCCGTATCCATTCCGATAAACCGAATTCGAGGTAAGTCATATTGCAAATAAATGTTATTGTATTGAATTGAGTTTATTTCCATGACTATAAATGATAATGAATGCTTATGAGATGCTATGTATATGAATTTTGGGATAAGGTCGATATAGTGATAAGTCATAGAAATCCCGTACGAACTTAAGAATACAAAGGTATCTATTCTGTGTTATCGAGTAAGACCCTGTCTGGGACAGTGGCATCAATATCTGAATACGAGTAAGACCCTGTCTGGGACAGTGGCATCAATATTTGAATACGAGTAAGACCCTGTCTGGGACAGTGGCATCAATATCTGAATACGAGTAAGACCGTGCGGGACAAAGTGGCATCAATATCTCGAATACGAGTAAGACCACATGCTCGGGACAGTGGCATCAATATCTCAATACGAGTAAGACCACATGCGGGACAAAGTGGCATCAATATCTCGAATACAAGTAAGACCATGCAGGACAGTAGCTTCAAAATTTGATTACTTTTAAGACCACGTCTGGGACGTTGGCATTGTATTACTATTCCGGGCACTTTACCTATTCTATTAGATTACAAACGGTACAATGGTCTAGTTCGAGAAGCAAGGAATATGTAAATTGTATATTTGTTTCAGGTATGTTTGATAAGTACACTATGTGTGTATAAGAAGGTAAGTAATTCCTTAAACTTACCTAGATGAATTATGTATTTGAATATGGGAATAAAAGTGTGTTATATGGGTAGAAAAGCTATGATCTAATAAAATGTGTACTAATATACAGGTTTGAAGAATGAAAGGCCTAAGTGAATGTACTAAGAAGAATTATGATGGTGAAATTGAGCCATTAGTGAATTTAGATTGATTATATGTTTTGAGTGTTTATATGCTAAGTTTATTGGTATTATGACTTACTAAGCTTTTGGAAAGCTTACTTTGTGTGCGTTTTCTCTGTTCTATAGGTCATAATAGCTACTGAAGGCTCGGGACCGTTGTGGATCGTCATCACACTATTAAACTTATTTTGGTACACTTTGAAAATGTATATGGCTAGATATGGCATGTATAGGCTAGTCATTGGTATGAATTGTTATGTGAACTTAGCCATGTGATTTGGCTAGTTATGTTTTGGTAATATGCTTAAAGGAATGTGATATGTGAAGTTGTTTTGGTAAGATTAGTTGATATATGAAATGGTTATGATATGGTAAGTATATAGATGAATGGTGTTTGGGCATAATTGTGATTTGGTCATGCAAATTGGTATGTTTGGAATTGGTTTTGAATGTAAAGATAGAATGGATATTGAATGTATTATTGTGTGATTTCCTTAGTTGTCAAATATGCATGATTTTGGATGGCTATTTGGTATATTTTGGTGGTTATATGTGAATGAAATGGGATGATATATGTTGCTTGTAGGTTTGACCCTTATGGGTGGCATTTTGGCCTTCTAAATGGCCTATAATGTTACACGGTTGTGGCACACGGGCGTGCCTAAAGACCGTGGGTGAATTGGCAGAATGTAGCTTAGTAGCACACGGCCTCGACACGGGGGTGTCAGCTAGCCGTGGTGTGCAAGTCAGTAGCTAGCTAAGAGCACACGGCCATGGCACACGGGCGTGCTTGGTGGCCGTGGTGGGGAAGTCAGTATATGGCCTAGTAGCCCACGGCCATGGCACACGGGCGTGCCTAGTGTCCGTGTTGATATAGTCAGTATATAGACACGGATGGACACACGGGGGTGTCTAGAAGCCGTGGAGGGCACACGGTCTCCTCCCACGGGCGTGTCTCCCCTGTATTTTAGAAAAGTTTAAATTTTTCCATGAGATTATGTATGTGTTCCGGTTTAGTCCCGACCCTATTTCTGAGCATACTTAAGGTTTCAATGACCTACTTAAGGGACACTATGATTGTAATTGATGTATGATCTTATGAAATTGTCTGTTAAAGTTTCTGATCCGTCCGGTAACGCCTTTATCCCCAGTCCGACGTCGGATACGGGTTAGGGGTGTTACAATTCAACTAAATCTATCATCAATTCTCACTAAAACACACATGTATGACCAAACTTAAGATTTTCACAATCAAGTCCCTACATGCATTTTCATGGAAAATCACTTAACAAATGATGTTTCTACTACATCAAGCTTTCATAATCTTCCATAAAACAACAAAATACATGCATTTCATACATGACCACATTTTTGAACATCCTTCATAGCTCATCAAATAGCTAAAAATAGCTTACTCATGCTACCGGGACTTCAAAAATGCAAAGAATATAAAAAACGAGGCTAGATGCACTTACTAGCAAGCTTGAAAAATTGAAGAACCCTAGCTATGGCTTCCTTGAAATTTTCGGCAATGAGGGGAAGAAGATGAGCATGATTTTGTCATCTTTTCTCCTTTTTAATCACTTATTTGTTAAATGACTAAAATGCCCTTTTTGATAAACTTTCTATTTTAACTCATCCATGCCCATTTTTGTCCAAAAACTAAAAATTGGCAAAATTGCTCATTAAGGACCTCTAATTAATAATCTAAAGCTATTTCACACATATAGCTTCTAGAAACACACATTTTACAACTTTTGCAATTTAGTCCTTTTGGACAATTCAACCACAATTTCACAAAATTGCTTCATGAAACTTTCACATTAGCATGCATACATAGCATAAACCTCAAAACTCATTCATATACCTCGGATTTGTGGTCTCGCACCACTATTCCGACTAGGCCCTAAATCGGGATGTTACATTCATCATGAGGGGTTTTGGGCCTCTCTCACATCGGGTCCAATTACGAGTACTTCCTGGGTGTTTGTGACCTAATACTCTGTAATGTGATCAACCCGATTCAATTTTTCTATTTCCAAAAATAAACTTTAATATTTATATATAAACACAATTTTCTCATCCCTATTTTACCCCCAGTAAAGTTTTAACGAATTTTCTCTTGGTAAAATTTTAAGAAAATATATTCAATATTTCACAGCTCAACATGTTCACTATGACCAAATAGTTTATTTTCATTTTCGGGCTTCAAAACATTCCAAAAATATAAACTTATTATTCCAATCATTTTTTAAGTAATCCATTTAGAATTGCAAATTTCCATCTTCATTTTCACTTTAATTTCCATTTTTGGAAACCTACATTCATTTCCAAATGATTCTATTTCTCCATATCGAAGGAAACCATAATCATTCCTAAATGTTTCCCATTTCTCCTTTTCTACTCATTCCATTCATTTCTATTCAAACACGCAATTCGTTTCTGGTTTTAATGAGCTAGCGGAGGGACCAATTGTACATATGTAGTTAAGGCTTAAATGATTTATAATTAAGTTCTGCCAGATTGGAAGAACTCAAGCCTACAAGAGACCCTCCCACTCGACGAAGCTCCCTATGCTGCTGATCATTTGCAAATCTACTATTAGGAGTTGGTTTTGGAACCATTTTCGTAGGGTTTTCTATATTTCCCGAAAGCTCCTCGAGTACCTTTTTAGTCTGAGGTTTGAAGTCATTCATGTAACTTTCTTCAAGGAAAGTAGCATGAATTGACACTATAACAGTTTGCTTTTTCAGATTATAAAACAAACCACCCTTTGTTACCTTTGGATATCCTACAAACATGCACAATTTTGTCCGTGAGTCCAACTTCCTCGCATCTTTATCTAATACATAGGCTGGGCATCCCCAAATTCTTAAATGCTTTAGACTTGGCTTCCTTCCATGCCACAATTCGTATGGAGTTTTCAATGCTGCCTTAGTTGGCACATCGTTCAAAATATAGCAAGTCGTTTGTACCGTATATCCCCAAAAAGAGATTGGAAACTTCGAATAACTTAACATCGAACGTATCATGTTTAACAACGTTCAATTTTTTCTCTTTACCGTGCCATTCTATTGTGGAGTGCTTGACATAGTTAACTGGGATAAAATCTCATTCTCTATGAGGTACCCTAAGAACTCGTTATATAAATATCCCCCACCTCGATCAAACCAAAGTGCCTTTTTGGGTAAACCTAGTTGTTTCTCCACTTCTGCACGAAACTCTTTGAATTTATCAAAGGTTTCACTCTTGTGGTGCATCAGATCATACCCATATCTAGAATAGTCATCAATAAAGGTTACATAATACTCGTAACCACTTCTTGCACTAACGCTTATGGGGCCACATACGTCAGTGTGCAGAGGTTTTAGGGGATTTTCGACCCTCGTTCATTTTGCATTAAAAGATCGCTTAGTTATCTTACCTTACAAGCAAGATTCACATTGTGGAAGATCAACTTCTTTAAGTGAACTTAAGATTTCGTCTTTCACAAGTCTAGTGATTCTTTCTCGGTTGATATGACAAAGTCTCAAATGCCAAAGGTACGCCTCATTAGAGTGAGAATTTTTAAGTCTATTATTTTATATTTCAGTCTCAAGCAGTGTGTACATCTTTAGTTCGATAAAAGAGAGAGTATTTGACATCCATCCATTATAGATAATATTGTGATTTCTAAATATTGCAATTCCATTATTAAAAGTCACAATCAAGCCGTCTTTATAAAAACATGCAACGGAAATTAAGTTTCTTTTGAAACTTGGTACATAGAAAATGTCTTTTAAAATAATCTTCCTAAAATTTTTAAAATAAAGATGTACATCTCTTATGTAACACCCCTCACCCGTATTCAATGCCGGAATAGGGTTACAGAGAATTACCAAACTTTATTATACAATTAAACAAACATTTTTCATACATTCATCATAACCAAATAATCATCAATCAAATTCACCCACATTGTCCCTAATACGAGCCTACGAGGCCCAAAACATGCTTTAGGAGTAGTTCGGGACTAAATCGATAACTTAGGAAACTTTTAGAAAGCTTATAAAAATTTTCAAAATATAGGGCACACAGCCCGTGTGGCCGCCCGTGTCACAGGCCGTGTGGAAATTCGAAATGGGATCACATGGCCATGTCCTAGCCCGTGTCTGACCCCGTGTAACTCTCTGGCTTGGGTCACACGGCCAACACACACGCCGGTGTGGCTAGCCCGTTTGCCCTAAGAAATGGCCACACACGCCCGTGTGCCAGGCCGTGTGCTAGGCCGTGCCAAACCTATAGGGTATACTGACTTATGCCACACGGCCAAGTCACACGCCCGTGTGCTAAGCTGTGTGGAGCATACTGACTGGATTTTTAATTCAACACTAGGGGACACACGGCCGTGCAACCTAACCGTGTGTCACACACGGCTGAGACACACGCCCTTGTCTCTGCCCGTGTGGACAAAAATAGGCTATTTACCAAGCCATTTTGCCACCCAATTTGCATATACCTACACCAAACCAAATAGTACAATTCATGGCATAAAAATAGGCATTCTGTTAACCTCATTCAAGCATAATTCATACCATTTCAATACCAACCAATACAAAACACATCAATACCACAATATGCCATTCAATTTCATACCAAAACTCATAATCTCAAATCATCAATATGACATTTCAAATTTTGCATCATTTAGCCTAATCTCACAAACATACCAAATTCAATTCTCAACCATTTAGCACCCCTAATTACCAAATATCAACAAGAATAACATATCCATCATTAAACACATATCAAAAGCCATATGCACATATGTAAACACAACCAAATCAACCAAATTAAGCCAACTCTCATGGCTATTTACAAGACCAAAACATTTAACATTTACAAGTCATTTCAAATGACTAATTTCATTACCAAACCATAACCAAAATGACCAAAGTTCCTATACATGCCATATATCCCAAAAACATAGATTCAAAAGTACCGAAGTGATAGTTGGATAGTGTGATGAAGTCTCCGACGATTCCCGAATCTGAGCTAGCTTTGATTCCACTATAAAACACGGAAAAACAAACAAAGTAAGCTATATAGCTTAGTAAGCTCGTATGATAATAAACACAACTTAACAAAATATACAATCAATAATTGAACATATCTATATACAATTCATATAAATACACAAACCTATCACATTTTAAATCACAAGGTTAGAATTGAACTTCACAAGTTTCTTCGATTCAAAGCTTATACAGTTCATGTACATACCTATACCATCTCTTATCAATCTCATACTCATCCATATCTTTGATATACTCGTTGAACCATTCGGAATACTATCGAATAATCGAGAATCTCGCACCCTAAGTGCCACATATATAGCCGAAGCTATCTCAATCTCGTATCACATATAATGCTCACACTAGAGCTATCAACGGGTCTGCTCACACAAGCTGACGGTCATGACGAAGCTACATGGTGCTGCTCACACAAGCTGGCGAGAATCCGCAACACATGCCGGATAATTCAGCCACCGGTAGGACGTATGGACCAGCACCCAAATCACATAACCCCTAATGACATGTCATTTGTACCCTAATCTATTCCTAAGGTTCAACTGGGATTTTCTCACTTGCCGAATCGTCATTGAATATGTCCTCAATGTAACACCCCTCACCCGTGTCTAACTCCGGGACAGGGTTCGAGGCGTTACCAGACTTAAACATTCACAATCGTACAAAATCGGGTTACCAAATTTCACCCAAAATTAAAACTTTTTGAACACATGCATTTGACATTGTCATCTATTTAATCACTTATACCACATAACAAGACATTAACACATACCATGGACAAATAGGCTTACAAGCCAAAATCATCATAAGCCACATCTCATGGCTATAATCAACAAATCAATATAAGCCAATACATTTGACTAATCACAACAACATCCATCATAGAAAAACTAAGTCCCTATACATGCCACTCACTTGAAAACATTTAACATACACATGTCAATACTCCAAGGATAATGGCTCGATAGTGTGATGCTGCCTCCAACGATCTCCAACCCTGAGCTGACCTGACAAAGCTAAAAAAAATGGAAAGGAGGGAGTAAGCTTTATGCTTAGTAAGCTCGCATGAAAATAATAAGCAATGCGATAACATGCTATTTTCATATTCTTTCTATTTATTCAAATTCCAGTTAAGCTGTTTTCTTGAGTCACAGTCATTAAATTATTTATATCTGGAGATACGGAACTCCAAATTAATATCCGTTAATTTTACCTGAAACTAGACTCATTTATCTTCTTACCATAAAATTTTCAGAATTTTTGGCTTAGAAAATTAGTACAGTTTATTCATTAAAGTTTTCCCTATTTTACTGTTCGACTATTCTGACCTCTCTTGACTACGAATCAATTTTCTCCTCGTACAGAGTTCATATGACCTTCTTGTTTAGTTGATTTGAAAATAGACTCATTCAGGATTTCAGAAATATAAATTATATCCCATAATTAGTTTTTTAAAATTTTTAATAATTTTTCCAAGGCAAAACAAGGGATCACGTAATCATTTTGAACCAGTCTCACAGAAATTCAAATATCTCAAAATATATGAATCATTTATTTTCTATGTTTCTTTTATATAACAATAGACTCAATAAGCTTTGAATCAATATCTCATCCAACTTATAATTCAATTTATACTATTTTTGGTGATTTTTAAAATTCACGTCACTGCTACTATCCAAAGCAGTTCTATTGTAAATTTTTGCTCTCTCTCACTTTAGTTGTGTTCATCACTTGCCTATACCAATCTTTCCAATTTCCGATTACATATCGAGCATATTGTTCATACGTACATTTGCCACATTTCTCAATTGGTCACATTCACACTTGCACTTATTCATAACATGATCGTATTCAATTACACTTAGTCGTTACACAATCACGTGTATTTTCACTTAGTCAATTTCCCGTTGAACTCATCGGAATAATAACAGATACACGGTGGCCTGCACATAGTACCACCCTTGTAGCCAAAGCTATCTGGTGCACATAGTAGCCTGCACTTAGTACTACACATGTGACCAAAACCATCACTTACACATAGTGGCCTGCACTTAGTACCACACATGTGATCGAAGCTATCGGGTACGCATAGTAGCCTGCACTTAGTATTACACATGCGACCTATCCGTCTGGTACACGTAGTAGCCTGCACTGAGTACTACACACGTGACCTAAAACCATATCGTAGCTCTCTTGTACACATAGTGGCCTACACTTAGTACCACACATGTGATCGAAGCTATCAGGTACGCATAGTAGCCTGCACTTAGTACTACACATGCGACCTATCCGTCTGGTACACGTAGTAGCCTGCACTTAGTACTACACACGTGACCTAAAACCATCTCGTAGCTCTCTTGTACACATAGTGGCCTACACTTAGTACCACACATGTGACCTAGCTACCTCATTCATATCTTTTCTATTCCGAAGGTTCAACTGGGAATTCTCACTTTTCAACATTTTACCAATTCATAAATTTTCATGCCATCATTTTATACAACTATCATACATTCGTAAAACATGCATTTAGGCATATTATGGGTTTACTTTAGGTTATTCGAACTTACTTGTCGAAATCTCGTCAAGTACAACCGTGTAGCAACTCATACAACCCATGTAATATTAATTTAACATTCAATTCATGTAACATTAATTTGCCATTCGATTTCTCATAACACAACAAACATCACATTTTCCATACCATACATACCATCCATCAACTTCTCCTAAACATATTAAATCATACAATTTATGCCATATCAATAGAGAATTACAATTCAAGCATGGTGTTACATTATTATTAACACACGAACTTACCTCGGACACTTAAAATAACAAATTTTCCAATTCGGTCCACAACCTCGATCTAAGACCGAACCTCATTTTCCATGATCTATAATATCACAATTAGCTCATTTATTAGTCACATTATTCAATGTGACCCAAAAATCATATATTTTTACAATTTGCACTTTGACCCCTAAACTTTCACATATTTGCACTTTTGCCCCAATACTCGAAAATTAAACTTCAGCCCTTATTCTTATGTTTTATAACATGCTGGTCATTTTTCTCTTCTATGGCAACTTTAATTTCTCACTAATTCACACACTTATGACCAATTTATAACTTTTACAATTTAACCCCTTTTATACGATTTCATCGAAAATCATCTAATAAAACTCGTTTCTCTAATCATAAACATGCATAATCTACCAAAATTCATCAAAATACACAATTATTCAACATGGGTCAATTTTTAAAATTAAACTCTAGCTCAAAATAATGGTAGAAATAGCTAAACTAAGTTACCGGGATTTCAAAAATACGATGAACATTAAAAACGGGGCTTAGACACACTTACTATGAAGCTTGAATAGCTTGAAACCCTTAGCCATGGAGTCTAGAAATTTTCGGCAGCAACTTGAAGAAGATGAGCAGATTTTTTTCTTGTATTTTGTCTTTTTTATTCATTAAAACACTAAATGACTAAAATACCCTTAAGGCTTTTCTTTCATTTTTGTCCTAGTCATGCCCATTTTTGTCCATCAAGTTATCCAATGGTCTAATTACCTTTTAAGGACCACCAATTTAAAAATCATAGCAATTTGACACCTCTAATATATAGAACTCAACTTTTCCACTTTTTACAATTTAGTCCTTTTGACTAAATTGAGTGCCCAAACGTCAAAATTTTCGAATGAGATTTTCACGAAATCATTCCGTAAAATTGTAGACCATAAAAATATAAATAAAATAAATTTCTCAACATCGAATTTGTGGTCCCGAAACCACTGTTTCGACTAGGCCCTAATTCGGGATGTTACACGCAATGTCGTATTCATAATTTATGCAATATCAAAACATTTAAAACACAAATATAATAATTTTTAATATATACGAACTTACCTCGAATGCAAAAACAATGAAACGAGTCGATTAGTCCAAAACCTTGTTCTTTCCCCGATCTAAATCCGTATTTCGCTTTTCTTGATCTAAATGTAATCAAAATTAACTTATTTAATTATCACTCTATTCAATTTAGTCCAAAATACACATTAAGGAAATTTTACACTTTTGCCCCTAATAATTCCCATTTTTACAATTTAGTCCTTATTTCATAAAATCACAAATTCATGCAATTCAACCAAAACCCATGCTAGCTGAATTTCAATTAGGTCCCTAGCAGTCTATATTTTTCATTTATTTCACAATTTAACCATAAATTTTACACATTTCACAATTTAACCCCTAATTGACAATTTTGTCAAAAATCACTTTACAAATGATGTTTATCTAACAACAAGCATGCATTTTCTACCATTAAACATCAAAATACATCAACATTCATCAATGGAAGAACCCTAAACCTTTAACAATTTTGCAAAATAGTCCCTGGGCTAGCTAGATTAAGCTGCAACGATCTCAAAAATATAGAAATCATTAAAAATTGAGTCAAAATCACTTACATGCTAACCAAGGGTGCCGAATGTGTGAGCCCAAAAATGGAGTATTTTTTTCTTCAAATTCGGTTAAAGAAACCATTGAAGAAGATGATATGATTATTTTACTTATTTTTACAATAACTTAATACATAAATTACTAATTTAACCTTAAATTAAAACATTGAAATTCACTTAAAAGATGTCCATAAAAGTCCACTAACTTTAACAATGGTATATTTACAACATAGAACCTCAACTATTTAATTCCATAGCTATTAGACATCTTTACCTAATAGAACACAAGTTTTACACTTTACGCGATTTAGTCCTTTTTATCAAATTAAGCACTCAAACGATAAAATTTCTTAACGAAAATTTCACACAAACATAATATCATACTGTAAACATTAAAATAATTATTCTGACTTCAGATTTTTGGTCCCAAAACCACTGTTCTGATTTGACTAAAAACGGGCTATTACATCCTACTACTTCAGCTGCCACACTTGTCTCGTTCCCGATCCACAATGATAAGCTCTTATCTCTAAGATCTTTCGTTTCCTCAAACCCCTGTAGAGAAACAAAAACATGATTAGTGGCTCCCGAATCAATGACCCACTGGTCTATTGGGTCTTTCACTAAACAAGCTTTATCATCAAGAGTTGCATACCTTTGCCTTTGGTAGCTAGGTATTCCTTTCACTCTTTACAGTTTGCCTTGAAGTGCCCTTTCTTGCTAAAGAAGAAGCATTTAGACTTAGACAAGTCTTTAGGCTTTCTGGTTCTCTTCCTTTCCACTTGTGGTGGCCTAGAGACTTTAGCCTTACCTCTCTTAGCACACTTTCCCTTCCTTTTTGAGGAAGAAGCGATGACTATATTTGCTTCTACTCTTCGAACCGACTGACCGTCATTCAACATCAACTCATAGGATTGTATCTCCTTCATGATTTGTGTAAGCGTCGGATTTTTGTTTCCAAGGTTATATGCGGCCCGAAAACTAGAAAAATCCTTTGACAAGCTTTTGAACACCATATCTATATAAGTGTTCTGGTCTAGATTGACCTCATTATCCATGGCCTTGACAAAGTAGCCCATAAGAGTGATCATATATGGTATTTGATCGGAGTGTCGGGGTTTTGCTAGGCATTAATCAAGCTAGTTATGGCAGACTGTGGAGCTAAGGCAACTTGGCGTTCAAACATGTCTTCTAGTTTATACAGAGTACTGATCACGCTTGCCATCATATAGCAACGATCTATCTCATCATACTCTTCCCAGCATTTTCTAGCCTCATCTTGAGTGGTTGGAGGGCACTTAGTATCAAAAATTATTTTAAGTTTCTCATAGCTTAGAACAATTATCAAGTTCCTTTTTCATTCCCTATAGTTGTTTCCATTCAGTTTTTTTTAGTGAGTATGTTCAATAAGGGATTTGGTGTCATTTTCGATTTGAAAATAAAACATTCATATATTAATATCTTTGTATTAATAAAATATTTTAAAATGTTTTACAACATTACGATATGCACTAAGATGATGCATGCGTCTTACATTATACCTTGAAAACATTTATAAGTCGTTGCAACGATAATTCCCACACCCATTGAATCAAGCCACCGTAGGGTGATCATGATCAACTAGTAAGAACGTGGATTTTCATCCAATTAGTACATGAACTTAATTCCTTAGGCATTCACATGTACTAATAATCGTGTAACGTTTGCCCATTATTCTAACTTAAGTTGTAGTGAGTTACTTAACTAGAAGATCTTGAGTGGATAACCATAAACTCAACACCTATCGCATCATACACCACAAATGAGTCATCATGGGACAACCTCACCGAGTAACATGCTTTGACTAGTTGTCCTCTTTTGAAGACATAATTTTGTAATGTATCGCATGATAATACCTACCATAGGGGCTGGTCCAACTATCATATGATCATAAAAAAATTCTGCTTAATTTCAACTCAATGAAAACCACATGACAACGTCTAGTTTTGGGCATATCCATTTCATGCCATCACAAGAGACCATTGGTGGAGGTCATAGGTCTTGTATAGGGACCTTCTCCCACTCAATATTTAAAAAAAAAATGCAAGGTGTTTAATTTCCAATTTCAATCAGGTATGATCAATATATGCATGACAAGTACATGTGACATTCTTTCCTAAACTATATGGCATGCTTATATCATGTATGCATGACATGCTTTGGAAATTTTATAATATTCACATTCATTCATTCATAAGAGTTCATCAAACAAATTTGATTCTCCACAGTTTTTCTTTTAGAAAAAAATCGAATAAGTGAATGTGACTTGTGCACCAGGTAGGTTCCCAGAAAACGGAGGTGAGTCATATTTGACCACTTAAAAACCAAGCATGTCCTTGCCAGATCCAATCCTAGACATGCATCTTCTCATTACCACACATCTCACAGTAATCGAATAGCTTAAAAAAGTGAATGGAACAATACAACACATGAATTTTCTCATTACCACACTTCTTATCTTTAATAGATCAACTGTGGATCATCTCAAACATATATATCATAATTATATCATAAATAATTATTAAACAAATATATAAAGAGATGGGTAATAAAATAAAATTGTCAATTAAGGTTTCCATGGTTCTATTTCTAGAAAATAAATGAAAAACCAAAAAAATACATAGTTTTTCGCCACAAGGCATTCCTTATGTCTTCAACCGCCATCGCTCCATCTTCTCCTCGTCATGGTATCCTTTTTGGAAAAATTACATTTATATCCTATGTTCATTTTTTACTCACAAGAATTCTAAAAAAATAATAATAATCCTACGTGGAGATTACAGTCTACAATCTATTTCTTAATAACCACAACCTTGGCAAAAAAATAATTATATAACAAATATATAATATTGCATTCATACACATACATTCTCCTAAACATGTGAATAATTACAAGAATGTCACATCTTATCAAATATTAATCAAACAAGATGAAGAGAGAGATTCGGTCTCGGTTTACACCATAAACATAGCACAAGTTGGTTCTGATACCAATTGTTGGAAAAAATTTGGTTTGAAAATAGTTTTCTTACACAATGAAAAATTAAAATTTTGATATTTGACTCGATTTGTGATATTTATAGCAATAAACCTTAACTGAATTCATACATGTTTTTATGGTTGTAGAGGGCATTCGTTGTTCTTGGTTTTTAACCAAATGATCTTCTACATTATTCTCGTACCACGAACTGTTTCGAGTGTGGGCTCGAACCAATTGAATTGAAACACAGAACTAGAAAAAGTTTTCTCTCCTTTTGGGGTAAAAACAAAATTTCTCTCTTCTTAATAGAAACGGGTAAAATTTTTATTCTGGAAAAATATATATGTAATAGTTGAGAATAAACTCTCTATTTTTTGGCAAAATAACAATCTCTCGAAGTTATGTAAATAGCTCTACCGATGTCATCTATTTATAGGAGGAGAAAGTAGAACCCTTGTTGAGTTGTAGTGGTTTATTTCAAATAGAAAAACAACTTCCTACTTTGAGTAGTAGAGGGGTGGATGACACACCTTAGTATTCCTACTAGGGTTGTCGCCCCCTTCATGTTACATGAGGGGTTTTGTGCCTCTATCACATTGAGTCCAATTACGAGTAATTCCTAGGCCTTTTTAACTTAGTACTCTCTAATGTGATTCAATCTGATTCAGTTTTTCTATTTCCAAAATTAAACTTTAATGTTTATATATTAAAAAAAATTTATCATCCCTATTTTACCCTTAGTAAAATTTTGATGATTTTATCCCTGGTAAAATTTTGACGAAATTGCCCCTAGTAAAATTTCAAGAAAATATGTTCAATATTTCACAACTCAACATGTTCACTATGACCAAATAGTTTATTTTCATTTTCGGGCTTCAAAATAATCCAAAAACATAAACTTCTTCCAATCATTTTTTTAAGTAAACTATAGAGGATTGCAAATTTCCATCTTCATTTTCATTTTCATTTCCAAATTATTCCATTTCTCCATTTCGGAGAAAACCATAATCATTCCCGAATGTTTCTCATTTCTCTTTTTCTATTCATTTCATTCATTCTATTTAAACACGCAATTCATTTCTGGTTCCAACAAGCTAGCAGAGGGACTGATTGAAAATATGTAGTTGAGGCTCAAATGACTGATAATTAAGTTCTGGCTTTTCACCTATTAATTATAAACTCATTTAGTCACTAAGTCATTCCACTATAGTTTCGTGACTGAGCTCTCACCAACGACATACCATTATGAAAGAAACTACTCAACGCTCATCCAATGACCTTGTCATAAGTGTGTTACTCTCATAGGATATCCTTGATCTCTTTGGGATAATATCCATTCTCCCAATATGATCCTATTTTATCTCATGGTAACCATTACATCTTCCTTCATGAAAAGTCAATCACTATCAAATAGTGATCAAGTCATCTATCACAAAGGTTGACGACCAGTGGGCACGTTTACTTTTCATCAACCATGTAATTCCAATGAGAGGATATCATTTACCAATATTTTGGGCTATGAATTACATTGTTGTGAATGACGCTACATACTATAGAAGTCTTACAACCAACACATCAGCTTTCGGTTCATTATCTATTTGAACTCAAGCTTTTACTTACATCAAAATGTACGAGTCACGGATACATAGTCTGCCATCCACTCAGGATTTAGGCATGTCACACTATGAACATCACAAGTGAATAAATCCATAAACGGATTTAGGATCTATTCTACTTAGGTCATGTCCGATGTACTGTCAGTTCAGTCAGTCACATCTATGTCTTTATCTTTTAAGAGTCATTCGCTCTGATGCCCAAGATAATGCATCTCCTCGGTTTGACTTAATAGACGACATATTAGTCTTTTAACCAGTTTGCTCATTTCTGATTAGACTAAGGACATGTTTAGGTTCGTCTACTAATACAAGTTGTTTTTTCCGTATGATGTTTTGACCATGTAATACCGTTTAGTTTCAGTTTAAACAATAGACAACAAATTAGCAACATTTGCTTCTATTTTATTTTGTGTGCAAAAACCTTGAGGAAAATAATACAAAGTATATTAATTGTAACAAATGAATTTATTTTATTAACCAATCAATTCGAAAAAATTACAAGTGTATATTAACGAAAATACTACACTTAGGGCACCAGATCCAACAATTGGGTCATAAGTTTTTTACTTATATATACAATTATAAATGATAATTTGATCTATATTGCAAAGTTTAATTCTTGATGTACTTACTAAGCTCTTGCGAGCTTAATGCATTAATTTTCTAACGCGTAGGTGGAAAATTGTTTTGAAGCTCTATAGTGAAGGTTGATCTCTACTCATCTCATCACAAATCAAGGTTTGGAAGAGAGTATGAATCTAAATTTTTGGCAATAGTTTATGGCATAGACATAGGAATATGTTAAAAATGTTTGTGGATGAATTTAATGGAAGAAATTAATGGTTTTTTATCTTCTTGTAAATTTTTTATCTTGATCATGTATGATGTTGTTTTAAGTTGAATTGGATAATGTTTAAGGTTTGAATTTGGCACAAAAGAATGCTATGTTGGTTGAATTGGTTGATAGGAGCATTCTTGTGGAGTTATGAATTGAACTTGTATTGGTTTCTTGGAGCCAGAGTGCATGTCGCGATGTGGTACCTTTGAGGTCACGATGAGCTCAAGCCAGTGAGTGATGTCACGACATGGAATCCATGAAGTCGCGATGAGCTCTCAATAGTTTGGAGCTTCACATTTTGGTCCTTTAACAACCTCTGATCACCATGGGAGCTTTCGTAAGCTCGTTTTAAGCTCGAATAAGTATTTGAATAATATTTTAATCATATTTTGATCTTATCAACATGAATAAAAATGCTCAATTGAAGCGATTGTAGTTGCTTCAACAACGAATGTGACATCTCGATACCTTGACTTGACGACCAGGTCAGGTAAGGGGTGTTACAAACAAAGAGTTAAAAATTGTTGTGTTTGTCACATTAAACCTTTTTTGACAAAAATAACATGTCATCATTTATATTATAAATACGACAAATCAGATTGTCACGAACAAAACCTTATAACAAAGATATAAATATAATAATCTAAAATAAATAAAATAATTCATCACTAATAAGAATTTACATTAATGACGATGAAAAATTATCGCAAAAACACTTCTCACCAAATATTTTTTAAAGGTAAATTTTGACACCAAATATATTTCAATTTTTTTAATTATTACGTAAATTATACCTTCAATGATGATTATTTATTTTGATCACATTTATAATGCATCATGTGCCTTATTTTAAGCGTGATTCAAAAAAATTATCATTAATTGATAGATTTATTATAGTGATATTATTATTATTTCATTGCAAAATTTAGTTAAGTAGAATGTAGAATCTTGCATTCGCTTGTACATTTTGTAATATCCAAGTTTAAGATTTCAAGAATGTCAAGTTTATATATTCCCCATCATTCCTTGTCATTAGTGAGCGGAAAAACACATCAACCACTATAAATATTTTAAGTTGCTCCACATAATTTTTTTTTTTTTTGACATGACCATGTGTGAATGCTTTTAGATTTATTTTAGTTTAAATTTTATAATAGGGTAAATTACATCAACAGTCACTCAATTTTGAGGTAGTTTAGTTTCATTTCAGTTACTCAACTTTTAAAAAGTGACAAAACAGTCCTTTCTGTCGTTTTCAGTTACAGAGGTAAAGGTAAAGTGACGTGACAGATGACGGCTTGCTTGGTGTCATTAACCGTCTAGCTGGCCGATTAGCATCAATTTAAATAGCCATATTAGCCGCAATTTAGGGTTTATGCAGTAGAATAAGAAGAGAAGAAGAAGAAAAAGAAGGAGAAGAGAAAAAATGGAGATGCTTGGAGATAAAACAGATGAAAAACATGCTCCTTCCTCTGTAAATCCTATTAGACTCCAATTTCCCCTTTCATAAATCTTTGGGTTTTCATGAAGGAAATCAATTTCAATTTCCCCTTTCATAAATCTTTGGGTTTTCATGGAGGAAATCAATTGGGATACCCTTTTGCTTGAGGTTGACTTACCCGATTTCGGGGATATCTTAGATAATGAATTGGAACAGGTAACGAAACCTCCTCCTCAACCTTGTTCGACCCAGAATCCCGATGAAGAACCAGCGGTGTCTTCGTGGATCGAGGAGATCGAGAAGGTTTTGATGGAGGATTATAATTTTGACCATATAGTTGAGACTCAACCTGTCCCTGATGATGATTTCTTCACCGATTTACTGGTCACCTCCTTATAGCGGTGGCGATGTGGTTGGCGTCGACGGTGGTGATTTGCACAAACAGAGCCAGACCCACACCGACTTTGATAAAGACGATCCCATTGCTAAGAAACAGAAAAGGTATAAATTGATATTCCCAATTTATCGTCTTTGTTTATTGTTCTTTGAAACTTCATTTTGTTTCAATTTTGTTAGTTGCATGTCTAATTTGAGGTAGAGGTGTAATGGCTTACCTGAGTAACTCAATCTCAATCTAGTTTTACTTTTAAAGCTTGATTCATCTTCCCAATTTTCATACAAACCCAAGTATTTTACAAATACTCAAAACTGAAGATAATAAATGATATTACTGCTATTGATGGATCTGAATGGTTTCTTTTTCAGGCAGTTGAGAAACAGAGATGCAGTTGTGAGATCAAGGGAGAGGAAGAAGATGTATGTCAAGGATCTTAAGATGAAGAGTAGGTATTTAGAAGGGGAATGTAGACGACTGAGCCATGTGCTTCAGTGCTTCATTGCTAAGAATCAAGCTCTTCAGATTTTCTTTTCCTCCTCCCCTTAATCACAATCAATTTCTGTTGTTTTGCCCTAAACCAACCCAACCCTTCAGATTTTTTCCCTAAACCCACCCCAAACCTTGACCCATCAACTGCTTCACCAACGTGGCAAGTTAACTTGCCACATCAGCGGTCCTGCTAGTGTCTTATCGTAAACTATTAATCAATAACTATTTTGTCACTTTTTTATAACATTAGTGACTATTTTGTCATTTTTTTAAAGTTAAGTGACTGAAATAAAACCAAGGGGACTGTTTTGTCAACTACCCCAAAGTTGAATGACTGTTGGTGTAATTTACCATTTTATAATATGTGAGATTTATTAGGATATATTTTAATTGTCGGTCCAATCATGCATTTTAATATTTATTCGAGTTACAGTTATTTGAATATAAACTTAAAGAAATAGTCTATTATGCAGTCACGCAAATTGATAAATTCAGACGTATTTGCATTCTACCGGTCCTTATTCAGCATCATAACAAAAACACCACTGCAAGGCTTGGTTTCCTAGCAGAAAGGGGGCAATGTGCTTATGACCCTTGATTTACAACTTAATAGGCGATCATATTGGAATTAGTATTATCATCAGCAAGCAAAAGGAATTTCAAGTGATTATCAATCCCTAACAGAACCAGCATGACATCCTCCACACGCAAATAAGACATGTCTCCCGCAATGAATTCAGACACACAGCCATCAATTTCAATCGAACTACAGCCTGGTACCTTTCTGACCTTCTTAGCGCCCATCTCCTTCCTCACCTTCACTACCCAATCCCATTGGTTAGAAGAGGCATACATGTTAGACAGCAGGACATGAACCCCACCATGGTCGAGACCTCGCTCAACCAAGCTCTCAACTGTCTCCTTCCCCAACTCAACATCACCATGCACCCTACAAGAATTGAGCAATGCACCCAGCACATAAGAGTCAGGTTCCATAGGCATCTCTCTTACTAATCTCTTTGCCTCTACAAGCAGACCAGCTCTCCCTAAAAGATCTACCATACAACCATAGTGCTGGACACCTGGCTCAATACCATAAACCACACTCATGCAATTGAAGATTCTTAACCCTTCATCCACCAATCCCATTCGACTACAAGCGCTTAGGACACATATAAAAGTAACTTCATTAGGAATAACCTTTTCACTTTGCATCCTACCAAACAACTGAATTGCATCTGCACTTTGACCATGATTAGCTAGGCCCGAAATCAAAGAAGTAAAAGCAAATACATCCTTATCTGGCATCTTTTCAAATACCGAACATGCTATCTCGATGCAGCCGCACTTGGCATACATGTCAACAAGGGCAGTGCCTAAAACCCTATCTAACTCCATTCCATTTCTATCCACATATGCATGGATCCACCTTCCATGATCCAAAGATCCAAGATATGAACAAGCAGTGAGGGCTCCTACGATCCCGGCATGATTTGGACGAAGACCAGTAAGCTGCATATCATTAAAGAGTTCCAAAGCCTCTCTAAACATCCCCATATGCACATACCCAGTAATCATTGCACTCCATGAAACTTCATTTCTTTCGGGCATTTGATCAAACAGTTCCCTTGCAAACTCAACGTGGCCAGATTTAACATACCCATTAATCAAAGCGGTCCACGTAATGACATCTCTGCAAGTACTTACATCAAACAGTTTACGAGCTGCTTCCATTGAGCTCCAACTGGCGTACAAATGGATCAACCCGTTTAGCACAAAATCATAAGATTCCCAACCCAACTTAATCACTTGAGCATGAGAAGCTAAGCCCACAGGAGAATTGTCAGTGCAGGCTCGAAGAACGAAAGAGAAGGTGTAGTTGTTGGGCAAGAAGCCAGTTTGAAGCATGTTTTTGTATAAAGAAAGGGCGGTGGCATTTTCGTTTTTCTCCACAAAAATTCTGATGATGGTGTTCCAAATAAAGGTGGTGCGGTGTTGAAGAGAAAGAAAGAGTTTGTAAGCATGAGAGATATCAGCGTTGGAAGAGACAGCGAAGAAGGAAATGATTTTACCGGCCGCAAAAGGGTCCAAATGACTGGCTGAGACGATGAGATGAGAGTGCATCTGCTTGATTTGAGACATTGTCCGACATTGCTCCAGCAAAGAAAGGCACCTTTGGCTAGCCTTCACGTATTTGGAGGCTGACATTGTCAATTTATACCATCTTAATTGTTTATTTTCTGGTTCCAAGCAAATGTTCGTGTATTAGTATTGGGCAAGTGAAAGAAAGGGAAGTGGCTGATGAATTGAATTTGAGAGAAAATGATCTACTTTATTTTCTCCAATGGACACCAGCTTAACCTATACAAATTCCAACAGTTTTACAACCATATCGTATCAGAATAAGATGAGTTTGGTGTAAGGTGTTAAGTCCCGCAATGAGAGCAACTTTCGTGTTTAGTTGACGTTAAAGGGTGGGCTTGGATAGCCGATTAAGTGCAATGCGGTGCATTTAATTTACTTTTTATCTCACGCTACAGTATTACTACAGCATCTAATCTCATCACTATCACTACAATGGACGGGAGAAAGGGTGAGCTAACTTCAAAACCCCTCCCCTGTTCTGCATCAAGTCGAAATCGCCCCACTGTTTCAAATTACCTTTTAAACCAAACCTCAAAATTTTTGCCTTTTTAATGTAAAATTATTAAAATATCCTCATTTATTTCATCCTAACCAATTAAAATTTTCTTTTATTTTATGTTTTCACTTAACATTTAGCAATGAGCATGTAAAGTTAATAAAAAAATCTTACTTTTTCTAATATGATTTATATTAATTTCTTAAAAGGTATTTACATTTTATATTTATATTAAATTATTTAAATTACCATTTAACTTATTTTTTAATTTCTAATATAATGTCTAAATTTTTAACTTCTCAACACTTTTTGACAGGAATAAAAAACACTTTAAATTAATAAATCATACTTTTTCAAAAGTACTTTTCAAACGCTACATAATTGGAGAACTAGCCATAACAAGACTTAACAAACTCTTTTTTTTATTTTATATTTTACATATTACAGTAAGAAATTATGACTAAATTACCAAATAAAACCCTTTTTTAAAAAATTACGAAAATAGACTGATTTTTTAAAAAATTATAGAAATAGGCCGTTTTTGATAAAAACACTTCCAATTGTGTCGTTTTCAAGGAAAACTCAGTAAAACGCTTCCAGCTAGAAGCGTTTTTCCCCTCTGACTAGTAAAACGCTTCCAGCTTTCTAAGTTTTCCTTGGAAAACGCTTCCAGTTGAATGCGTTTTACTGGTCAAAAGGAAAAAGCGCTTCCAGCTGGAAGCGTTTTCCTCATGTTTTTATTAGGGTTTTCTATAAAATTTAGGGTTTTTAAGGTTTAGTAATTAGGGTTTTTAGGTTTTTTAGGATTAGGGTTTATAGTTTTAAATTAATTAAAATTTTAACCTAATAATTGTAATAATTGAATTCGATATTTAAAATATTCGTATTTACACCAATCTTATAGTATTTTTTATTAAAAATTAAAACTCGAAGAATTGAAAAAATAATTTTGACGATATGGGTTCTGAAAAGATATCCCAGGAATCCCAGGATATCTGAAACACTTCTGTGATACAACATTTGTGAAAAAATGTCCACATTGAAAGGACTATACAAACTAGAAAACAAATATCAATTCCATTATAATATGTAAACGCACGGTTCTGTGAAATAATAACAAATATTAGATTTTCATGTTGTGAAATTATAAAAAAATACTACAACGTTAATTTTGTAAAATGATAACAAATATCAACTACCATTTTATTAAATGATACAACGTTAATTTTGTAAAATGATAATAAAAATCATCGATACAATATAAAAATTAATTAGTGCATATGTCGGTTAGAATCGATGCAACATTGGGGTGGTCGAAGCTTACGCGTTGGATTCCTTCTTGGTTCAGCTTCTGGGCGGGGTTGTGGTTGTTGGGGTTGTGGTCTCAGTTGCTCCTCTTCTTCGCCTTTGGTCGATTACAATCCTTGCATTCTCGGTTGCCATCGTGCATCCTCCAGTTTATAAATAGGTTGTTGGGAAGACGACTCACCTTGGTAGAATAAAGATCCCAGAGGTATTTGTGTCACAAACGACAAATGAGCATAACTATGTTGAGTTCCATACACCGATTGGATAACGAGTGGACTCTCCATCAGTGCCTGATACATAAATGGCCTATACATCATCGTAGGCGTTGGCGTCATCGGGAAATGATATGGCCCGGGCATGTAAAACATCGGGGATGGATGACCAACAGTCTAACCTAACATAAGACTAGAAGCAGAAAAATGTGGTGCAACATATGGTGCTTGTGTGAAGATGATAGGGTTAGAATACACACCAGAATAAGACGGTAAATACTGAATGGGGGTGGTGTTGGCACCAGTGCTGAGGTCGTCGGTGCCGGTTCTTGCGTGGGCATTGATGATGGACCCACATCGCCATCCCTTAGATTTAAAGGGGGTCGTCTTGGCCTACTCATATAGGGATGCCGACGCCTCGCCTTTTTCCCGTACAAATACGGCTTGCCATGGATCATAAACCATGGCATGTACTCCGGATCGTATGTTAACTCCAGAACAATAATAGGTTCGCGAGTAGGTAAAAAATTATATCGATTATTCCACATGTTGATATGTTGGGAGTGGAATACCGACCAATTCTCATCCGGCCGCCGTAAGTTGATAGGATGCAGATCATCAAGGTCTTGAGGTGCCACGGGAATTGACTATTGGAATCCCAATTGCCGCAACACTCTATCGATTTCGTGCATCTCAACGATAGCGTACACTACTAATGGGACCTTAACATGCCAGGCGTTGGGATTCACAAAGAATTCCTCGGGGATTACTTCTCGAATTGTCAGAACCTCGTATGGTGTCCATTCAAACTATATTAACGTGATAAAAACATTAGTTATATATATACTGCTAAATACGAAATCGACTATGTTATTTGTATATAGTTTAAAATTAAATGAATACGTACCTCGGCTTCCGATCGTTGGTCTAATAGAAGTCGTATATCTTAAAGCTCAGTAGGTAATTCCACGTGACTCGGCGCATAGTTCCACCTATTTAAATAACTGCTTAGCATAATAATTTTAATTTAAATCAATTTAATCATGGTAATATCTACTGGATTTTACCTTGTTACGAGTGGGAATATATATAGGTAGTTCGCTCGATGACGTAAAAATGGAACCAAAATCGAGCCCACGATTTTAGTAGTAAAAGACAACCACCAATTTTGATTTTTCCTGGTTGCGTCACTCAACACATCTGTAACAGCCCGGTTTTAGCTAAGTCGAAACAGTGGTTTCGGAACCACAAATCTGATGTCAAAAAATTATTTTAATATTATTTTTGGTGTTTATAGCATGTAATTATATATGTGTGAAAGTTTCGTGAAACAATTTTAGTGTTTGAATGCTTAATTTAAGAAAAAGGACTAAATCGCGTAAAATGCAAAAGTTGCATTCTATTTGTTTAAGTGCATAATTACTATGATTTATTAAATGAAAAGTATTTATGATGATATTAGACCATTGATAGTGGAATTTGACATAAATGGGCATGTATTTGATGTTTTAAATGTTATTTAATTAAGGTTAATTTGGTAATTAAATAAAACAATGTATATTAAATAAAACAAAAGATGAAAACATGTTCATCTTTATTTATTTCAACCGAAAATAGAAAAGAAAACCTAGAATTGGGAAGCTTTAAGTTTCGAAACCTTTGAAGCTTGATGGGTAAGTGTTTTGAGCTCGGTTTTGATGATTTTTACGTTTTTGAAATCGTTGCTTTGTATTCTAGCTATCCCATGCCTTAATTTTTTTAAAGTTTTTAATGATTTTGTGAAGTTCCATTGATGAATACTTGAGCTTTTGAATGTTTGATAATGAAAAATGAATATTTGTTGATAGTTACACATGTTTTGTAAAGTGATTTTTGACAAAAAAATGTCAAAAAGGGATTTAATTGTGAAAAGTGTAAATTGGGTGGATGAAATGTGAAATAAATGAAAGTTTTGGGCTGCTAGGGACTTATACGAAATTCGGCCAAGCATGAGTATTTTTGAATTGTGTGAATTTTGTGTATTTGTGAAATAGGGACTAAATTGTAAAAATGTGGAACTTTAGGGGCTAAAGTGTAAAAATTCCCAAATATGTGTTTGTGGACTGAATTGAATGATTTGATGAATAAATGAGTTAATTTTGAATGTATATAGATCAAGAACCAAAGAAATCAGATTTAGATCGGGGAAAATCAAAGGTTATCGAATAGTCGATCCAGTCAGTTTATCCCGAATAAGAGGTAAGTTCATATGCAAATAAATGTCTTTAAGTTGAATTATATATGTTTAATTGTCATTGAACTGCTATGAATGTTGAATGATCAAATACGAGCAAGAATCGACAAGGTTACAATATCCGAAAGTCCCGTACGAACCTCAGGAATAGTATAGGATATGAATGTCATGATATTAGGATTATCGAGATGTGATTATGTGTAAAACCATGTCTGGGACATTGACATCATTATGTGATTACGTGTAAGACTATGTCTGGGACATTGGCATCGTTATTTGATTTCGTGTAAGACCATAGCTGGGCTATCAGCATTGATATGTGATAACATGTAAGACCATATCTGGGATATGGCATTGTACGAGCTATATGTGATTTCTGAGTATCCTTAACAATTCCAAAAGGTCCAACGGGCAAAGTCAAGTCGAGAAAGAATGTGTGAATAAGTTAAGTGACTCAGGTACGTATGAGATTCATACAAGTATTGAAAAGGGAAGTATTTGATAAACTCAATTATGATATTGAATATGTATACGTTGGGAAAGGTTTGTGAGCTTATATGTGTTTACTCATAGTTTTCCTATTGATGGAAATGATGTTGATTCATGTGGTAATTTTATTTGTATATGGCTTACTAAGCTTTTAAAGCTTACTTGGTGTGTTCTTTCCCTGTTTTATAGATAATCGAAGCTAGCTCGGACTCGGGGATCATCAGGAACATCGTCACACTATCGATCAACTTGTTGGTACTTTTGAGGCTTTGTAAATATGGTATATGGCATGTATAGGCTAGTGATATGATGATATGTTTTGGTTGTGATAATGGCCATGAGATTTGGCTTATAAATGGTATATGTCTTAGTATGTATATATATTCATGAGTAATGGCTCATTTTGTTATGTTTGGCAAGAATGTGGTTATGGTTATATTTGAATTTGGAAATCGATCTATAAGGTGTGATTGAAGTTGTTAGTTTGGTTAATTAAGTGCTTGTGAATTGATGGTTAATGATATAAGTATTTGAATAGGTAAATGATATAGAATTGAGTATTGAAATAGTTGAAATGAATATGGTATGATTATGTATTGATTGATGAACTTTGGCTGCATATTTGTGTCTTAAATTGATGTCATTTGAGCTTGTGTAGGTATGTACAAAAAGGGTGGCAAATTGGCTTTGCAAATGGCCTATTTTTGTCCACACGGGCAGAGACACGGGCGTGTGTCTCAGCCGTGTGAGACACACGTTCATGCTACACGGTCGTGTGTCCCTTGGTGTTGAGATTGAAATGAAGTCAGTATGCTCCACACGGCCTCACACACGGGCGTGTGACCGGCCGTGTGGCACAAGTCAGTATACCCCCTAAATGGCACACGGCCTAGCACACAGGCGTGTGACTTGGCCGTGTTGCATAAGTCAGTATACCCTACAGGATTGGCACGGCCTAGCACACGGTCTAGCACACGGGCATGTGTGGCCATTTCGAAGGGCACACAGGCTAGACACACAGACGTGTGGTCAGCCGTGTGACCCAAGTCAGTATGTATGCTCTGTTTTCACATGGCCTGGGACACGGGCGTGTCTGGAGCCGTGTGAGGCACACGGCCTGTTCACACGGGCGTGTGACCCTGGTATGTTTGAAAAATTTCTAAGTTTTTGAGAATTTTCGTATGTTATCGATTTAGTCCTGAACCATTTCTAAAGCATGTTTAAGGCATCGTAGGCCCTTATAAGGGACAATGTGATTATGATTGAATGGTGTTTGAGAATGGATGCATAAATGTATGCTGTATGTTGTGATTTGATAGGTAATGCCTCGTAACCCTATTCCGGCAACGGATACGGGTTAGGGGTGTTACAACATCTCTCGATACAATGTCGCCAACACGACAGACCCCAAACTAAGTTTGCCCGCTGCTCTAAAATTGACGAGTTTCAGCGGCCACCTTAGATGGACGAGATTTCGTGACTTATCTGGCATTAGGATACCCCGATGATCTAAAGGATGTACACCCGAACGTATCGTTTTATTTGGACCTCAGTCGAATCCTCAACTAGCTCCACGAATTTTTTTCGTATCTAAGCCATTTCGATACGACCTCCGTAAATCATCTTCGGAGCCGCACCCAAAAGATCACCACATACGGCTCCCCAATCAGCAGACTGAACAGACCTAGTAACTACCGACTCGTCCACGGGTAACCCCAACTGTAAATGTACATCCTCCAGAGTGATAGTACACTCGCCGCATGGAAGATGGAATGTGTGCATCTTGGGTCTCCACCTCTCTACCAATGCGCTAATGAGTTTCGGGTCCAACTTACACCCCTAGCCTACAAGGGCCACATGCCAAAAATCGGCTTCCCTCAAGTATGGTTTGATCAACGGTGATGGAGGACCGAATATATTACGAATATGGCATTTTAAATTCGATCTTCTGCCTATTTACCTAAAAATTATAAAAAATATTAAGTTAAAATATAAAAATGAAATTAAAAAATTAAACAAGATTAAAATTTATTAAAATTTATTCTTACCATTTACAATTGATTGACGGAGATGTGCTTGTTATCAAGACGGATTAGAGATCCGACCATTGCTAAATTATATAGAACACACAAAAAAATTTAATAAAAAAATATTTCTTAAAAGTATTAATAAAAAATAGAATTTAGATAGAAATAAATTTTAGTAAAAAATTTAAGAGAGAATTTGAGAGATTTTCGAGAGTTGATTGAGAAATATGAGAGATTTAAGAGAGAAATGTGAAATTAGTAAGTGGGGTTATAGTTTTTTTTTTTTCTTTTTTGACCTTGGGGGGTGGGAATGCACTGAGCTAGACGCGTTTTTGCTAAGCGCATTTACCTGAAAGCACTTTACTGGTTAGAGGGGAAAAACGCTTCTAGCTGGAAGCGTTTTTCTGAGTTTCCCCTAAAAACGACACCAACTAGAAGCGTTTTATCAAAAACGGTCTATTCCCGTACCTTTTCAAAAAACCGGCCTATTTCCATAATTAAAAAAAAGAAGAAGCTTTATTTGATAATTTAGTCGGAAATTATATTAATACAATTTAAATTTATGCTCTGTTTAGTTTCTAAAATAACTTTTATTTTTATATTTAAAAACTTATTTTCATTTCCTATTTTTAAAAATTGAAAGATACATTTAATAAATAGAAGTTAAGATTTTTTTAAAATAATAAAAACATGTGTGATAACTTTATTTCTATAATGGAAACATGAAAAATTAAATAATTTTTTTAGTCAAATCATGATATGAAATTTAATATTTAAAAAAATTGCTCAAAAAATATTTTTTAGTTTACATAAATTAGATTTGAACCAAGGTAAATTCATTTAAAGTTAAAATCTTTTTATTTTCATCATTTACTTTTACAAAATATTTTTAATGAAAATAATTTTTTATTATTTTTTAATTCATTTTTCAAAACTAATTTTTAAAATTTCAGCCAAAAACAATTTTGTAACACCCTTCACCCATCCCGACATCCGGTACAGGTGAGAGATGCCATTAGAGCAAAAACAAGATGATCATCTAAAAAATTCTTTTAAGATTTTAAACTTTGTAAAAATTATAAAAATTGGAGAAAAAAATTAATTTAGAAGTTTTAAAATCATTTAAAACAATTAAAGAGTGATTGGAGAAGTCCAAATTTTGACGGGTTCGAAACTCACAAAACAGTGTAGTGACACCATCAAAGGGTTTAGGTGTCGGTACATAACCCCCATTTTTCGATACCTAAAGTAAGGTATTAATACTTAGCCCGTGCACTGTAGCGTTTAGCAACTGACTTGCAATCGAGTACCAAAACCTGGACCTCTGAGGCTAAAAGCTAGTTAAAAGCCACTTAAAAACATGTCAATTGGATATATAAATACTTAAATTTAATAAGCAATAACTCAAGTCATAAATAGATATAGAGTATGCATCAATTGGACATTCTAATTAAAAGAAAACTGCCATTGTGGCCAAGTGGATATATCCAATCAACATATTTAACCATGAAAATTTAACACCAACCTGGAAGTGTAAATACCCAAAATTTCTGAATCCTTAAAAAAAAAAAAAACAACTAAATTTGCATTTTGAATGCTAGAGAAACTATGGTTTAAAAAGATGATTAAATCCACCTTTTTGTTGCCCAAATACAAGGAATAATAACTAAAGTTGACCTAACCTCAAACGTAAAAAATATAAACCTCAATGGAAAAAAAGATCTACATGAAAAATATCAGAAAAGATGCATTAGAAGTTTCAGATTCCAGCGTGATGGAGAGTGGAGTAAAAGAAAGCAAGACACAACCCTAACAAATACAGATGCATATAAAACAAACAAGACAAATTCACAGTTTGCCTTATAGATAGCAAAATTCATAGCTTCAACTACACCTCTCAACAGTTTTCATCAACCTGCAGAAGAATGATGCCCCCCGATTAGAGTTGTACAACCGTTAGCAATAGGAGGAGAAGAACAGAAACCAAAGGCAATGGCATCTGGCCACACCCAAACCTCCGTCCTGCAGATTCATAATAGGGCTGGATCATTATTGGAAATTTGCAATTTCCCACCGTAGGGGTGGGATCCGTTTTCGTTATAACTGAAACATTTGGAAATTTGCAGGCTTCTTCAAGCTGGTTATTCTTCTGAAAATAACTATTGAAGGCATAAGAAATGTTTCCCCTAGCATCTAGGTTTCCACAAGATGTCCCATAACCGAGGCTAGTGCAGTCAGCACGGCCACATGCATAGCTCACACTTTGTGCCACTTGTGGGTCATCAAGTGGGGCTGAAAGCTTCATCACACACCACTTCTTTTCCAAGTACTGTACACCTTTTGCAGGAACTAATGCTCCACTGTTTGTAGTTCCAAGGTTGAGAGGGTATTTAACCTGTCCATCAAAATAAAAAATACCCCAGTGGCGTTCAAAATTCCCTGGATCAATGCTCTTTTCATCCTCATCAATCAAGCTAAATAAATACGCATCTATCGGTACGGGTCTCATTGGGGTTCCTTTCCCACCAGAAATATGAGACATAAAACCTTGATTGAATCGCCGAGCATATTCTATGTTAGCATTTCGGTCTCCATCAGTGGGCCACCCAATCTCCCCAACTATAATGGGCAGATTTCCAAATCCATTCTTTTGTAATGCATGTGCAAGAGTATCAAGATTAGCATCAAACATGTTGTAATATAATGTCCCACCATCATTTACAGGCGTTGCGTTGCCATCAAAGAATGCATACTCAACTGGGAAATTGGAATCAGTATAGAGGCTTATAAAAGGATAGATGTTCACCGTGAAGGGAGAATTACTATCATTCAAGAACTTGACAATTTTAAGCATGGGGTCAAAGATATCAGTACGGAAATCACCACCAGACGGATAGGTATTTGAACTTGCATAAACATCAGCATTGAGAGGAACAGTAACCTTTACTTGGCTGCCAATCCCAGCTTTGATCAGGGCAGACTGGATATTACTAAGAGCAGGGAGGGTTATGTGAAGATAGCTTCCATTATATGTCTCCAAGAAAGGTTCATTACCAACAGCAACATATCTGTAAAGAATGTCATGAAAATTAGAGAATGAAACTTGGCAATCCTAGAGTACGTGCCAAAATTTATGTAACAGTTCAACATCTTTAGACATGCAGGCCAGTAGTCATATACATCTTAAGAGATATTCAAAAAAGGATATTTATGTGGTTAACAAGAGGATAGTTATTATACTTGCAACATCCAAACCAAATTTCCCAGCCAAATGCCCTGCCACACATACAGTAAGGCTAAAGAATTTTAAGAACAACAAGTCGATGTATACTTAAACAAGTCATTGCAAAAGTTGAGAAGCAAATATGAAGTTACAAGCACATTTGCAGGATAATCACAGTGATAGACGCATATCAAGCTTAAAACATTTTTAACCACAGGAGATGAAAAGATCAATGCATCCAAATCAAAACCAGCCAGAATTTGAATTACATATTAAACATGGCTTCACTAACTAGTCATGCCTAAAGGTGATTGACCATGTTCCAGAGGGGAACAAGCCTTTTAAGGATGTTTTAACCATGTAAGTCTCAGACTATATCCTTTTAGTTTTGGTTAATTTATTAATAAATTATTTCCAACTCATGAACAAATTTTAGATGTACATTGTAACAGAAGCCATGATTTAATCCAAATTAATATTTGGATAGCATAGACGCGGTGACATAGAAATCCTTATTATACAAGCAATCAGGAAAGGAAAAGAGAAAGGGTAGACAGGAGGGAGGGCAGAATAGCTGGCCATGGAAGCGGCTAGTTAGAGAAAAGCTAGTATTATAGCATATTTGAATTGGATCATAGAAGCTTGGTAGCACATAACTAAATACAAGTCCTCGAGAGAAAAGTACCAAACTGTTACCTATTTAAAGAATTGGTTTAGGGAGCGTGAGATAGTGTAAAACAAGGTTTTCTACTGATCATGCTGGGGTTTTCCCATGACTGTTCCAGTTTCCCGTCTCTGTTTCTAAAGAAAATTTCCTTACACACACTTTATATATCAATCCTTTCTGTATCATATACACATCGGTCAATAGCCATTCCACCCCTCTCTCTAGTCGCAACCTCAGCAAGATATCCTCTTGCACCCGAACACTAAAATCTTTTCAGCCCTCCCTTCTCTCTCTTGAAAAGACCAGTGCAATAGTTTCCATTTGCCACTTTTACACCTAAACTACTACGTTGCAAAAGCTGAGAAGCCTAGCTCACACTTAGAACGATGCACAACAAGGATTAGCCTAACAATTTACCCTTTTTTAGACCTAAACTACCATAACATAAAGGACGATTACTTTCAATTTCATTAATAGAACTTTCACAATCTCTAGGGAGAATTGACATCTTTTTATGCAAAATTAATTAGGAATCTTCCCTTGATTTCAACAGTAACACATCAAATAATACAGAGTAAATTGATAGGTGAAGTGAAATCAGATTATTGGAATCAAAAGGACACTTTAGTATAAGAAATGGTTGTTAAATTCAAAAGACCACCACAATTAAATTACTGAAGCTTCAGCTCTAGATTCTAGTAACAGATAAAAACAATTAGGCAAGAAGGATCTCAACAACATATAAGAACAATGATAGGAAGTTAATCTAATTGAAGAGAAAAAGAAAGAAAGCTGACCTGATGTTGACATTATTGGAGGAGATATGTTCGGAGACATTTTTGGCAACCCATTTCTCAGCAGCCTTCATGCTGCCACCCACAGAAGCGAGCATGTCATTTGGGATACCCACCATGACCTCAATCCCAGTCTTACCTAGAGCCTTAAGTATACCATAATCTGCATCAAAAAGCTTCACTTTTTGAATCCCATTCTCTCTCAGCATCCTTACTACTGTGTCTGGGGGCAGAGGGTGGGATGTCTGAGTTCCCCAGTTCACACCAATTCCGTTCACACTCCACAACAAGGTAAACAAACATACAATCCCAATAGTAACTGTAATCCACCCCATATTTTTCCTACCTAGTTTAGGCTTCCTTTGTTCCAAGCCTGTAACGGCTAACACTGGGAGATTAAATGGAACTGGGGAAGCAAATCTAGCAAAAACCGGAAGTTCAAGCCTACGAGGGAGCGGATAGTGTAATTAGCAGAAAAACCGAGCAACAAGCTTGAACTCAGAAACCCATAAAAAAAACCAGGGAAATGACGTAACAGTGAAAATTGAAATCTACTAGTAGCTTATTCAAGAACATATCTTTGCACTGTAGTACTTTGAAGAGAATACAATACTAGCAGAGATTCTTAGAAGATGGAAAAAGTTAGTAAGGAATGGATGTGAGGGGTTTAAAGAAAAGGAAAAGAAACACCAGTAGTAGTCAGAGTGAAACCCAGATTCAGCGGTGCAAATAAAATCAGAAAAAAAAAATGAAAAAGAATAAGTGAGCTTAAAAACGAAGAGACAATGCGGACTTGAACAAGTTAAGAATCCACCGTTGCAGCAACTTGAGTGAGAAGAAGTTGAGGAATCAATGAGAGAGAAAGCAAAGTAAAGCAAGTGAGGAAAGAAAAGGGAAGGGAAATGCTAAGGATAGAACCAGGGTGGGAACCTACGTGACGTGCGAAATGTGTAGACAAGCACGAAACCCGAAAAGCAAACCAAAATAAAATAGGAAGGGGGGCCCGTGGGAAGCAGGAAGCTATAAATAATACAACAAAACTGCTCTGGTTTGACGGAGACATGATGTCGTTTGTCTATTTGATAACTGATGAGAGAGTAAAGTGCGGAATGGCGACCGGCAGTTATAGGAGCTGGGATTGGGCCATGCTACAGCTAATGGAGCCTTCGCTCTTATCCGGCCCTCTCCAATTTGACGGTCAAAATCTCAGGTTTATGCTACTGCTACCCAAACCATAGTTTCGTCAAGCTTAGTTGTGTCAATAAAAGTTGACATCTTCAAATTTTAAGCCATTACATTTGAATATGATTTCTTTTCGGATTTATTTTAATTATTTAATTATTTTTTATTGAAGTAGTTGATATAATTATTCTTTTTAATATTTAAAATATTTCAATTTTTTTAAAGTTTTTTAAAGTATTCATTAAAATTAGTTTAGTAATTAATTATTCACGTTTTATGGGTTCAGTAAAGAGGTATACATTGACCATAAAATTTAAATTTGCTCCATACTTGATAAACTTTTTTAATTATAAATTATTGATTATTGTAGATAAACATAATGGGAGATAAATTATTATTTTTATTTAAGATAAATCTTTTATTTATCTTTTCTATTTATCATTATGTATTCATTTATCTCTTATTTATCTTTGATTTTGTAAACTTTAACATTATTTTTACCTCAACATTTGTATAATAAATATGTGATTCAAGTGAATGAGAATACAACAACAAGAGTTACATTCTCTATTAATCTTTGTTCTTTTCTAATTTTTATTTTATTTTCATGGAATATTAGTTATTTTTCACGACTCTTCAACCAAAATGCAAAGATTTAAAAAATATATATTTAATGTTTCATATCTAAATTATTTATAATTAATTAATTATGATTATTTTAATTAACTAACTTGACTATGTAAAAAATTTGAATAGAAAAGATTTAGAATAATTAAAAAATATTGGTAGGGATAGTTGAACACTAAAAAGGGTATTAAATGAGATGAAGTATAATTTTATCTTAAATTTGTAATTTGGGTGACAAGTAGGATTTGATGGAATAATTTCCCAATTTCTAAAATTGGGTAAAATGTGAAAGGACATAAAGATGGAGAGTTTAACAATTTGAGAGAAAAGAGAAATAAGATAGGTTAAATGAGAGCCCTTTGATCAAGTCTCATGATCTTGACTGGCAAAGCTGAGCTATGGGTGCCATGGAATTGGATTTTTAAGAAGAAAATGAGAAATCTGAAAATTCCTTTACAAAACCATTTTCATCTCTTTCTTCACCTCCCACCTTAAATCTTTAAAAACCACCATGTTCTACACTTTTATAAGCTTAGTTCCAATCTTTGAAAATTTTAAAAGGTTAGAAAGGTAAAGAAGCAATGGGTTCTTCTCATATCATTAATGTAATCTTAATTTGAGTATGTAGTTATTGAAGAGGAAACAAAGGCAATGAAAAGATAGTAGATTTGAAAGGAAGTAGTTGGATTTTGTCAAGTTTTGTTATAAATAAATTATGGATTAAATGAAATATGCCTACCAATTGCTTGGATTAGAGTATGATTAAATGGGTAAGATTTAGAGAGTTGTTTATCATGTGGATATGAAATAAATTTTATTTGTTTTTTTGATATAATGTCTAGAATTACTTATAATTCCTTCCCAATTTTTAAATAAGAGGATAATGCAGTCTAGGTCATTTTTCTGGCATTCAACCGATTGATCATCTCTACTATTCTCAAACCTCCAATTGCTTTGAGTGTGGACTCAAACAAATCAAATCAGTGCACATAATCAAATGTTTATTTAACTTTAATAGGAAAGTTAATTCTCTTTATAAATCAAAAATTATAAGTATTCTCACGAATAATAGATTTTTTTAAAAAAATAAGTTGTCACAAATAATAGAATATCGGTGTACTGCAAGTATATAAGTCAAATTGTAATATAATTTTAGATTTACAACAGAATTCTTTTGTATTCAGAGGATCATACCCAAAAGAGGTATGAACTAAAATTGAATCAAATAGTAACAAAGAACATGTAAAGCTGAGTTTAAATAGCTACTTCCCTAATTACTATAGTACGACTAAACATAAATTGAGAGTATAAAAACTAAATATTACTAAAAAGATCTAATTGCATAAATAGTAAACTAGCAGACAAAACAATCGGAAATGACAAACAGGAGTTGATCAATTTCCATGGTTTTAATTAATCTAAACTTAGTAATTTTTATTGGTTAACTCTCAGTTGGTTCAATTAATATCTTTCGACCTACAATTTTACCAATCTTACAATTTAGTCCACTTATCTTTGACCTGATGGAACTAAACTAGATAACTGAATTGGTTCTGGTAAAATCTCATTTTGGTCTCATTTACTTAAATTTCCACCTAGAGTCTTCAATTTTAGGGTTTTAAGTTCATTCAATTTAATCATATTAATTAGTTAAACCCTAAGCTAAGATAACTACTCCCACTTCAATTACCTAACTTCCTTAAGATTTTAGTTACAACCCATTCTAATGACACCAAACTCGTTTAATTCGTAAATTATTAATAAAGCTAATGATAAGGAGTAGTGTTGAGAGATGCTCACTAATCTAAAGACTTCTAATTGTGGAGATCGTCTTTGGACAACAACTGAAATTCTTGTTATGGAAGCATTTGATCACTCTCACCAATGATAAATCCATAGTAAAGGAAAGTGAGAAATGTAACACCCCTCACCCGTATTCAACGCCAGAATAGGGTTACGGAGCATTACCGAACATACTATACAATTACACATACATTTTCTCATACATTTTCAATTTCATGTAATTATAAATCAATAACATTCATATCTTCCCTAATACAAGCCTACGAGGCTCAAAACATGCATTCAGGATGGTTCGGGACTAAATCGATAACTTTAGAAACTTCTCGAACACTTAGAAAATTTTCCCAAAAACAGGGGACACACGCCCGTGTGGCCCAACCGTGTGTCTCACACGGCCAAAGACACGCCCGTGTCGCAAGCCGTGTGGACATTCAAAATGGGAGCACATGGCCGTGTCCCAGCCCGTGTCCGACCCCGTGTAACTCTCTGACTTGGGTCACACGGTCAACACACACGCCCGTGTGCCCTAAAAATGGCCATACACGCCCGTGTGCCAGGCCGTGTGCTAGGCCGTGCCAATTCTTTAGGGTATACTGACTTATGCCATACGGCCAAGTCACACGCTCGTTTGTGAGGCCGTGTGAAGCATACTGACTTGGTTTCTAATTCAACACTAGGGGACACACAGCCGTGTAACCTGACCGTGCGTCGCACACAGCTAAGACACACGCCCGTGTCTCTGCCCGTGTGGACAAAAATAGGCTATTTACCAAGCCATTTTGCCACCCAAACTTGGTCACACCTACATAACCCAAATGGCTCAAGTCATAGCATAAATAGGTATCCAATACAACCACAACCAAGACTAAAACATGCCATTTCAATACCAACAACTAACATGCTTATAATATATCATGTTTTGCTCATTCAAATCATACCAATTTCACATTCACAAAGTATCTATAAACTACATCACCAAGGAGCATTAGCACTTATATATACATCACTATATTTGTCAAAATGGAACCAAAATAAGCCTTCTCTCATGGCTATACACCAAGCAAAGTACTTATCATATACAAACCAAACTAAATGGCTAATTCCATTACCAAACTATACATCAAAATGACTAACTCCTATACATGCTGTAACACCCCTAACCCGTATCTATCGCCGGACGAGGGTTAAGAGGCATTACCGGACATATCGGAACATATCACAAACATTTCAGTAACATCAAACATTCACAACCATTCCATAGTGAAATATATACATAGAGTCCCTTTAGAAGGTCTACGAGACCTTAAACATGCTTTAGAGAAGGTTCGAAACTAAACCGATCTCATATGGAAACTTTGCGGAACATAGAAAATTTTTATTTCAAAACAGGGCACACGCCCGTGTGGCTAGGCCGTGTGAGGACCATGTCTCAGCCCGTGTGCAACACTGACTTGGGTCACACGGTCTGGTACACGTCCATGCTTCTTGCCCGTGTGGCATCCTAACTTACTTCAGATTGTAACCTTGAGAAACACGGTCAAGACACACGCCTGTGTGTTCAACCGTGTGGGCAAATATAGGCCATTTGCAAGGCCAATTTACCACCCAAAATTGGGTCATACCTATAAGCATCACTATATACTCAATTCATGCCCAATTAATGGTTAAAATCTTACCAAAACTTGCATAATTCATGTTACAATATCCTCATTCATTTTCTTATACAATTTCATACCAAAAGCATATGATTCATATCTCATTTCAAACCATTTCAAACATGCAATATATTCACCATCTCAAATACCAAATCAAGTATGAAACATACTACTTCTATTTCACTAAAGCATACCATAATGGTCATTCACATAAGACCATTAATACCCATCACATACACCAATTTCACATAGCAAAACATATACCAAAATCAATCCAAAGTCTCATTCATTATCAAGCCATATCACATGGCTATATTTACACATTTCAAAACATAATCAAAGTTCTCTAGCCTATACATGCCATACTTTAATATGTACATTTTCAACAGGTACCAAAATATAGTTCGGTAGTGTGGTGATGATCCTTGACGATCCCCGAGCTTCCAGTAGCTTCGATAATCTATAAAACAATGCAAACACACACAAATTAAGCTTTCAAAAGCTTAGTAAGCCATATACAAATAAACTTATCACATAAACAATTACAAACTATTTCATTCATATGAACTATGGCATAACACAATAGTAAATTCATATTTCTCATCTAGCTCAATTGTTCCAAAACCACTTGCTTATAAACATATCACATTTTCATGTAGCTCACATATAAAATGATCATATTCATTGTTTGTGTGAAATTTTGGTTGAGAAATTTTATTGTTTGAATGTCCAATTTGATAAGTTGGACTAAATTGCAAAGGGTGAAAAGTGTGTATTATAATCCATATAGGTACTTGATTGAGATGGGTTTTCAAATTGGGAGTCCTTAGTTGGTAATTAGACCATTATGTTATAGTTTGGACACAAAATGCCCATAGAGGGATAAAATATCTAAATGATTTAATGAAGGGCAATTTGGTCATTTGGTTAATAAAAGAAATAAAAGGGAAAATAAGGCTAAAATGTTGTCCATCTTCTTTCTCCATAGTCGAAAATTGCAAGGAGGCCATAGCTAGGGTTTTGATTCACTTTCAAGCTTGATTGAAAGTACCTCCTAGCCCCGTTTTTGATATTCTTCGTATTTTTAAAATCCTCGTAGCTCGATCTAGCTATTTCTACCATCATTTTGAGCTAGAACTTGTGTTTAAAATTTTACCCATGGATGACATATATGTATTTTGATGTCTAGTGGTAGAATATGAAAGTTTGAAGTGTGATAAATAACTTTTGCTAGATGATTTTTGGTGAAATTGATAAAAAAGGACTTATTTGCAAAAGATGAAGTAATATGTGTATAAAATGTAAAATATTTAAAATTTTGGGCTACTATAAGAGAGAATATGAATTGGCTAGGCTTGGGTGTGTGAAAATGAACACATTTCATTTTACCGAGCCTAGGGACTAAAGTGTAAAAATTGAGAAAGTTAGGGGCTAAATTGTAAATTTTGCCATAGGAAGATTTTGGACTGATTTGAATAATGTGTATATTAAATAAGCTAAATGTGTCATTATAGATCAAGAAGAACGTGGAATCGACCTTGACCGAGAAAAAGGCAAGGTTTCGGACTAAATTACAAATTAACACATTTTGTATCGAGGTAAATTTATATGTAAACGATACATCCTTTTTATTTATGTTTTTACATATTAATGTCTTATGTGAAATGTGAGTAAATATTATTGATATTTATTGAAACGTTGAAAGGTGGGGAAATTCTCTAATGAACCTTCGGAATAGAAAGAGGATACGGATGAACACCATATTTACTGTTATTGGTGGGCTGTGTGCAATACCACCGTATTTACTATTACTGGTGGGCTGTGTGCGATACCACCGTAATCACTATTATGGGTGGGCTGTGTGCGATACCACCGTATTTACTGTTATTGGTGGGCTATGTGCGATACCACCGTGTGTATATGTATCCAGTATTATTCCGAAGCGTTCATCAGGAAAATTTAATTTAAGTGAAATTACGTGTGACAATGTGGTGACAAGTGTAGGGTTATAGATGCATGTAATTGTGAGCAATATTTATGATATATATATTTGGAATGTGGAAAGGTTTGAAATGAGTAAGTGTAACTACAAGGATCTAAGTTGTTTTGATTAGTATGTAATGTTCTTGATTGATAATTATGTGGTGATGTTTCATTGTTTACGTATAGACTTACTAAGCTTAAAGCTTACTCCCTTCTCTTTTCCCTTATTTTATAGTGACGCCAAGCCAGCTCGGGATACGGAGATCGTCGGAGGATCATCCACACTATCTACACATTTTGGTATATGGATATTTACATTAAATTATGGCATGTATAGGAATTTTGGTTATTTTGTAAGTGTCATAATTGGTTGGCCAAGAATGTGGTCTATGTCATTGATATATCATTTTGTATAAGGCCATGTGATGTGGCTAATATTGGTTGTGTTATAAGTCTATGATGAAGCCTTTCATGAATGAGTTTGCTTGCCTAAGTGGGAATGAATGATAGCATGAAATTGAAGTGTGGGAAGTGTGACATGTGAATGGTTGTGTAGGTTCATGAATGCTCTTAATGTGGACAAATAGATGTCTAATAATAGCATGTTAAGTTTGGTTGGAAATGTTATAAGTGTGGATGCTTATCAGGGTGGCAAAAGGCTTGGTAAATAGTCTTATAATTGTCCACACGGGTAAACACACGGGCGTTTGTCTAGACCGTGTGTGAGACATGGTCTGCCTCGTGGGCGTGTAGCTTGGCCGTGTGTCCCCTGCACCTAATTTGCAAAAAAATTCAATTCGTCACACGGGCTAACACACGGACATGTGCCTTGGCCGTGTGACCTAAAATGTGTGCTGACATCATAAACAGAATACCCAGGTTTTTACACACGGGCGTGTGTCTCGGCTATGTGAAGGACACGGCTTAGGACACGAGCGTGTACTCGGACGTGTGAAAACCCCTGTAGGTTCGAAATGAAAAATAAATCTACATGGGCTGGGGACATGGGCGTGTGCAACCACACGGCCTTCCCACACACGCGTGTCCCTGTGCTACACGGGCGTGTGCCCAGTTTTTATGTAAATTTTTTAATTTTTTCTAAAGTTCTCGGTTTGGTCCCGGACCGTTCCCAAAGTATGTTTTGGGCCTCGCAGGCCCATTTTATGGACTTATTGATTGAATATGAAAATTTTTAAATTGAATGAAATTTTATGGCCTGATTTTGCATGAATGTTTGTGTTATTGTCCGATAATGCCTCGTACCCTGTTCCAGCGTGGAACACGGGTAAAGGGTGTTACATTTTAGTGGTATCAGAGCTATGGTTTAGTCGGTTCTCGGGCTACCGTAGCGTGTGTGAGAGTCTAGCTATACATGCCATAAAAATATTTTGATAGTGTGGTGACTCCTGACAATTTCAAATTGTATTTTCATATAGTAAATGGATCCCGACCAAGCTGCTGCTGATGATGCTGCAAGTAATGCGTCGGCTCCCGCGAAAGGGACTGCGCCAGTAGAAAGTAGACCTGAGACCATGGGTCAGGGAGAGGAGGCTCGGGAAGCCTTTCTCTATATGATGAGTAATTGGTATACTGAATTCGTTCGAGCAAATCCTAATGCTCAACCTCCTCCACCCCCTCCCATACCTCAGCCGGTCCCCGTAGCTCCTTAAGGTATTGATTTGATAAGATTGACTAAACCCCCGATTGATAAGATTCAAAAATAAGGGGCCGTAAAATTTAGAGCCAACATAGATGATGATCCCGAGAAGGCAGAGTTTTGGCTTGATAATTCTATGCGGTTATTTGACGAACTTTCTTGCACGCCCGAAGAATGCTTAAAATGTGCTGTATCATTACTGAGGGACTCGACATATCACTGGTGGAAGACGTTGATATTCGTAGTTTCGAAAAAGAGAGTGACATGGGATTTCTTCCTAGAGGAGTTCCAGAAGAAATATATAAGTCGGCGGTTCATCAATCAGAATCGGAAAGAGTTCCTCGAATTGAAGCAAGGTAAAATGTCTGTGGCAGAGTATGAACGTGAATTTGTCAGACTCAGTAAGTATGCTCAAGAGTGTGTGTCTACCGAAGCTATTATGTGCAAGAGATTCGAAGATGGGCTGAACGAGGATATTAGATTGTTAGTTGAGATCTTAGAGTTGAAAGAATTCGTGGTATTGGTCAATAGAGCTTGCAAGGCTGAAGAGCTGAATAAAGAAAAGAGAAAAGCTATGATTGAGGCCCGAGATGCAAGAAAGAGGCCGATGAGTAAGTCGTTCCAATTCCAATCAAAGAGGTCCAAAGAAATGAATCCTCGGATGACAGTTTCAGCTCGGTATTCATATCGAGATCATGGTAAAACATATTCGGGCTCTAGAGTTCAAGCTACTTTGATGGCAAGTGTTGGTAAAGTGAAGTCTAATAAACCCAAGTGTCAGAATTGTGGTAGACAACATATCAGAGAGTTTTGGGGAAACAACCGAGCTTGCTACAAGTGTGGTTCTCGAGAACATTTTATTAGAGACTGTCCTGAGAACGTTGAAGAAGAGAAACTTCAGAGTGTTAGATCGAGTAACACTACTACCAGAGGTAGACCTCCACGAGATGCCGAAAATGGAGCTAGTAGTAAAAGTATAATGAAGGATTCAGCTGTAAGGACAGAAACGAGAGCAGCTACTAGAGCTTATGCCATACGTGCTCGTGAGGATGCGTCATCTCCCGATGTGATTACTGGTACATTCTCTCTTTATGATACTAATGTTATTGCATTAATTGACCCCGGATCCATTCATTCTTATATTTGTGTGAATTTGGTAAATAGTAAGAAAGTGCTTTGTGATTAAAGTGTCAAACCCTTTAGGCAAGTATGTGTTAGTAGATAAGGTTTGTAAGAAATGTCCTTTGACAATTCAAGGTCACTATTTTTCGGCTAATTTGATGTTGTTGCCATTTGACGAGTTTGATGTTATTTTGGGCATGGATTGGTTGACATTACATGATGCCAAGGTAAATTGTAGACAGAAAACTCTTGAGTTGAAATGTGAAAATGTTGAGATTCTTTGGGTTGAAACAGATGACTCAAATAAGATGCCTGTGGTGATTTCGCACATGTTTGCTCAGAAATACATGAGAAAAGGGTGTGAAGCTTATCTTGCTTATGTGTTGAATACTGAGATGTCCGGGTCGAAGCTTGAATCAGTGCCAGTAGTCTGTGAATTTCCAGATGTGTTTCCAGAAGAATTGCCTGGGTTACTTCCGATTAGAGAGATTGAATTTGCCATTGATCTATTTCTTGGGACTACACCGATCTCGATTGCTCCGTATAGAATGGCTCCGACTGAATTGAAAGAATTAAAAGCTCAATTGCAAGAATTGACAGATAAGGGATTTGTGAGACCGAGTTTTTCTCCTTGAGGTGCTCCCGTATTGTTTGTGAAGAAAAATGACGAATCTATGAGACTTTGTATTGACTATTGACAGCTCAACAAGGTGACCATAAAGAACAAGTATCCATTGCCGAGAATTGATGATTTGTTTGATCAATTAAAGGGAGCAACAGTGTTCTCAAATATAGATTTGAGATCCGGCTACTATCAGTTGAGAGTCAAAGAATCCGATGTGCCGAAAACTACTTTTTGAACGAGGTATGGACACTATGAATTTCTTGTGATGCCTTTCGGTTTAACTAATGCACCAGCTATGTTTATGGATTTAATGAACCAAATTTTTCGGCTATATTTGGATAAGTTTGTGGTAGTGTTCATAGATGATATATTGATTTATTCTCGAGATGAGTCCGAGCATGTCGAACACTTAAGAACGATATTGCAGATTCTACGAGAGGAGAAATCGTTTGCTAAGTTCAGTAAAAGTGAGTTTTGGCTTCGTGAAGTCGGATTTTTGGGACATATAGTTTCAGGTGATGGTATTCGAGTTGATCCGAGCAATATTTCAGCGATTGTTGATTGGAAATCGCCAACTAACGTATCCGAGGTTAGAAGCTTTTTGGGCTTAGCTTGATATTATAGACGTTTTGTCGAGGGGTTCTCGATGATTGCTTATCCTATGAATAAGTTGCTTCAAAAGAGTGTTAATTTCGAGTGGACTGAAAAATGCCAGCAAAGTTTTGAGAAGTTGAAAGCGAAATTGACTGAAGCACCAGTGCTAGTGCAACCTGAGTCGGGGAAAGAGTTTGTGATCTATAGTGATGCGTCATTGAATGGTCTTGGATGTGTATTGATGCAAGAAGGCAAAGTAGTAGCGTACGCCTCGAGAAAGCTAAAACCGCATGAAAAGAATTATCCGACGCACGATTTGGAATTGGCCGCCATCGTCTTTGCTTTGAAGATTTGGCGTCATTATTTGTATGGTGAAAAATGCCGAATCTTTACTGATCACAAGAGTTTGAAATATTTGATGAATCAAAAGGAATTGAACTTGCGACAACGGAGATGGCTTGAATTGTTAAAGGATTATGAGTTAGTGATTGAATATCATCCCGGAAAGGCAAATATGGTTGCGGATGCTTTGAGTAGAAAATCCTTGTATGCTTTAAGAGCTATGAGTACGAGTTTAACATTATCTGATGATGGTTCTATATTGGCCGAGTTGAAGGCTAGACCGTTGTTTCTTCAGTAGGTTTCTAAAGCTCAAAAGAATGATAGTGGAATGCAAGCTAAGAGAGCTCAGTGTGAATCGGGAAGTAACTCTGGTTTTCGGGTTGGTTCAGATGATTGTTTGATGTTTCGTGATAGAGTTTGTGTGCCGAAAGATGATGACTTGATTCAGAAAATTTTACATGAGGCACACAAAGGGTTGTTTGTCAAGACATCCGGCAAAGACAAAAATGTATAATGATTTGAAGAAGTTGTATTGGTGGCCGGGTATGAAAAGAGACATCTCTGAGTTTGTGACAAAGTGTTTAATCTGCCAACAAGTGAAAGCCGAGCATCAGGTGCCTTCAGGTTTACTTCAGCCAGTGATGGTTCCCGAATAGAAATGGGACAGAATCACGATAGATTTTGTGACAGGTTTGCCTCTGACTCCAAAAGAGAAAGATGCCGTTTGGGTTGTGGTTGATAGATTGACGAAATCGGCTCACTTTATACCGGTACGTACCGACTACTCACTTAATAAGTTGGTTGAGTTGTATATTGATGAAATTGTGAGATTGCACGGAGTAACTATGTCTATTATTTCGGATAGAGATCCAAGATTTACTTCGAGGTTTTGGAAAAAGTTGCAAGAAGCCTTGGGTACGAAATTGAATTTTAGTACTATAACACCCCATACCCGAGTCCGAGGCTCAGACCGGATACGAGACATTACTATGCTCGAACTTACTTAATCATGACATTACGGGCTATAAAATTTCGTTCTGAAATTAAAACTTCTCATTCTTAAACAATTCGTACATTTCATGGGCCTACGAGGCCTTAAACTCGTACTGGTAAACTTTTGGAACCTTATCGAAAAACTTTTCTTTGAAACAGGGGTTACACGCCCGTGTAATATAAGACACGCCCGTGCATAGGCATACACGCCCATGTCCTCATACATTGCCCTAAAACTCAGTATTTTGCCAATTACCACACGGCCATGACACGCCCGTGGACTTAGACCGTGTACTACATCTTGATATACTGGCTTATTTCACACGACCGGGCACACGCCCATGTTCTAACCGTGTGTCATGCACGGCCTTAACACACGACCGTGGGATTAGTCCGTGGCTTATTCTTACTTATAAGACTAAGGTACAGTTTACGCACGGCCTAGACACACGCCCGTGTGTCTAACCATGTAGGCACTTAGAGGCTATTTACCAAGCCAATTGCCATCCTGAAATTAAGATACAATTCATACTCGTTTCCACAAATCAATACTATATCATCTTGAATGATACTACATGCTTCATTGATAATTATAAACATACACACTTGGCCAATCACTTAGCCATATACAAAATAATAACACACTTAATAGCCTATACCTTGGCTCTTCTTAAAACATTTACTCAAAATGTAATGCTACCTATACATGCCATACTTAATAAAACAACTTGGCTATACCAAAATAGCGATTGATAGTGTGCTCCGAGCTCCGATGACGGTGATCCTCGATATTAGCTTGGCGGGACTATATGGAAAGAAAGAATGAAAGACATAAACATTTAGCTTAGTAAGTTTGCATAATACACATAGCAACACTCTTACTTAATATAGACCATTTGATATAAACAATGGCATCATAAATTCAGCTATATAAAGCTTACTTACTCATACTTGATTCTTACATAACTCATGAAACTTACTAGTCTCATACTTGATAGGCAAACAAAGTACTGTATCACTAGATCACATTGATCAAAGATACTTGAACATAATACTCATAATTTCTAATTCATCATTCATAACATGAATAATATTCTTTTTCACTTGATAATAACCTTACTTACTTAGCTCTCTTGTTATCTCTTTGGAGCTTAACTCGTTTGCCCGATGAATTTATATGAATAACCGAGGATACTAAATCTCATCTAAATTTCGAGGCCATGACTTAACATGGACTTATACGAAGTCTTTCTTGTTCTCACAAATGCCATGTCTTAACTTGGACTTATATGGGATCTCTTTCTCTTGATAACTTTTCAATGCCAAGCTTGCCTTGGTCTTACATGATAACTTGTTCAATGCCAAGCTTGCCTTGGACTTACATGATAACTTATTCAATGCCAAGCTTGCCTTGGACTTACATGATATCTTACTCAATGCCAAGCTTGCCTTGGACTTACATGATAACTTATTCAATGCCAAGCTTGCCTTGGACTTACATGATATCTTACTCAATGCCAAGCTTGCCTTGGACTTACATGATAACTTATTCAATACCAAGCTTGCCTTGGACTTACATGATATCTTACTTAATGCCAAGCTTGCCTTGGACTTACATGATATCTTGCTTGCTTGCCGATGCCATGCCTCGGCTTGGTCTTATACGGACTTTCTTGTTTCATGTGGTAGATCGAGTATCCTAAGTTATTCAACTTCAATCGGGGCTTTCATGCTTGATCTCATTAATTTCTTTGTTTAACATAACATTAAACATTTTTCATAATAACATTGTACATTATACTAAGCAATTCAATGATATAAATCATAAAGCTTAGAAATCATACAAACTTACCTCAATATACAAAATGTAGCTAAGTATGCAATTTAGTCCTCGACCTTGTTCTTGCCTCTGTTTCGATCCGGGCTTCCTTTTTCTTGATCTATAGTCATAAATAGATCATTTAATATTCACATTGACTAAATTGACCCTTTACTCATACTTGGGAAAAATTATTATTTTGCCCCTATACTTTCTCATATTTGCACTTTTGCCCCAAGGCTCGTAAAATAATTTTCATTCAACTTTCTTAAGCTACATGCTTAGCTGATTCATTTTCCCTACTATAGCAATCATCAATTCTCATTATTTCTAGTAGGTATGACTAATTTCATAACTATTACAAACTAGTCCATACTATCATATTTCATGATATTCATTAAGGAAAAGATGTTTATCTAACATCAAACTCTCATAATCTTCCATAAAACATCATTTAACAAGCATGTCATTCATAGATGAAATTTTTGAACATGCATCTTAGCTTATTTTATAGCTAAAAATAGCTAATTCATAATACGAGGACTTCAAAAACACGAAGAATATTAAAAACGGGGCTAAGATGAACTTACTAGCAAGCTTGAAAAAATGAAGAACCCTAGCTATGGAGTCTTCAAATTTTCGGCAATGGAAAGAAGAAGATGAATGAAATTTTATCATCTTTTTCCTATTTTAATCACTTATTAGACAAATGACCAAAATGCCCTTCTCTTTAAAAATTTCTATTTTACTAACTCATGTCCATTTTTGTCCAAAATTTATAATTTGGGGAAATTGCTATTTAAGGACTCATAATTAATATTCTAAAGCTATTTCATACAAAATGTTTCTAGAAACTCACATTTCACAACTTTTGCAATTTGGTCCTTTTTGACCATTCAACTTCAATTTAGCAAAATTGCTTCATGAAACTTTCACACTAACTTGAAAACATGGCATGAACCTTAAAAACTCATAAATTCACCTAGGATTCATGGTCTCGCACCACTATTCCGACTAGGCCCTAAATCGGGTTGTTACAATTCTCCCCTCTTAGGGATTTTCGTCCTCGAAAATCTTACCAGTGAAAAGGTTTGGATACTGGTTTCCCATACTCTCTTCTGGTTCCCATGTGGCTTCTTCTATTCCATGTCTTTGCCACAATACTTTCACTAAGGCAATACTTTTCTTTCTTAGCTGCTTCACTTCCCGAGCTAATATCTTGACTAGTTCTTCACCGTAAGTCATGTCTGGGATGAATCTCTACCTCATCGATGGGAATTACATGCGAAGGGTCCGATCGGTAGCGCCTTAACATTGACACGTGAAACACATCATGTATCTTTTCTAACTCTGATGGCAAAGCCAAATTGTAAGCTACAGGCCCAACTTTCTCAGTAATCTCATACGGTCCAATAAAACGTGGACTCAACTTGCCTTTTCGGCCAAATCTGAGAACTTTTCTCCAAGGTGACACTTTCAAGAAAACTTTATCTCCGACTTGATACTCTATCTCTTTTCTCTTTAAGTCTGAATAGGACTTTTGTCTGTCCGATGCACTTTTAAACTTTCTCGTATCACTTTCACTTTCTCTTCAGCTTCTCTAACCAAATCAACCCCGTGAATTTGGTTTTTTTTAAGTTCAGTCCAATATAAAGGCGTTCGGCACTTACGCCCATATAAAGCCACGTAAGGCACCATCTTTAAGCTCGACTGAAAACTATTATTATATGCAAACTTTACTAATGGGAGAAACTTTTCCCAACTGCCTCAGAATTCAAGAATACAACATCTGAGCATATCCTCGAGTACTTGAATTAACCTCTCGGATTGACCGTCAGTTTGAGGATGAAAAGCGGTACTAAAGTTCAACTTTGTACCCAAGGCCTCTTGTAACTTATTCCAAAACCTGGATGTGAATCTCGGATCTCTATCCGATATGATTGACAAGGGAACTCCATGAAGTCTTACTATTTCTGAAACATACAAGTTTGCCAACTTGTCTAGTGAGTAATCAACTCGTACATGTATAAAACGGGCTAATTTCGTGAGTCTATCAACTACAACCCATACGACATCTTTCTTGCTCTGAGATAGTGGTAAATCCGTTACAAAATCCATAGTAATACGATCCCACTTCCACTCCTAACTAAAATGGGTTGAAGCAAACCCGAAGTACTTGGTGTTCACCTTTACTTGTTGACAAATCAAGCATTTGGAAACAAATTATAAAATATATTTCTTCATTCTCGCCACCAATATCGTTGTTTCAAGTCATTATACATCTTGGTACTACCCGGATGTACAGATAAACATCCATTATGGGCCTCATGCAAAATTTTCTCAATAAGCTCTTCTTTTCTGCAGACACAAACTTCGTCTTTGAACATCGACTTCCATTGGGACTAATCCGAAGTCGACTCAACATCCGTCTCGCACCGATCTCTCCGAACTTGCAATTCACTATCCTCTTTTTGGGCTTCAATGATCTTTTGGAGGAAAATTGGTCTAGCTCTCAACTCACTAGAATAGAACCATCGCTTCTGATAAAGTCATCTGTGAATTCATTGCCCTTAATGCAAATAAGGATTTTCTCGCTCAAAGCGCCGGTGACCACATTCGCCTTCCCGGGATGGTAATCAATGACCATCTCATAATCTTTTATCAACTCTAACCATCTCCGTTGTCTTAAGTTCAACTCTTTCTGCGCCATCAAGTACTTCAAACTTTTATGATCGGTGAAAATTCGACATTTCTCACCATATAGGTGATGTCTCCATATCTTCAATGCGAAGACTATGGCAGCCAACTTTAAATCATGCGTCAGATAATTCTTCTCATGAGGCTTCAACTGTCTGGAGGCATAAGCAATAACCTTGCCTTCTTGCATAAGTACACAAACCTAATCCATTTAAGGATGCATAGTCAGAAATCACAAATTCTTTCCTCGTCTCGAGTTGAACCAAAACCGGGGCTTCACAACATCGCTTTTCTGGGCCGAAACTTTGTCGGCATCTTTAGTCCACTCAAACTTCACATTTTTCTCAGAATAATTTAGTCATCGGGGATGCAATAATAGAAAACCCTTTGACAAATCGTCTATAATAGCTTCAGCTAGGCCTAAAAGCTTCTAATCTCGTGAGATATTCTTCTGTGGATTCCACCCATTATGGCCGAAATCTTACTGGGTCTACTCGAACTCCTTCTTCCGGACAATATGTCCTAAAAACCCTACTTCCTTGAGCCAAAATTCACTTTTACCGAACTTGGCATATAATTGATTTTCTCAGTAGAATCAGAAAAGCGTCTGTAGGTGCTCAAAGATGCTCATTCTCATTTCGAATAAATCAAGATGTCGTCAATGAAAACGACTACAAACTTGTCAAGGTATGGTCTAAACATGCGGTTCATTAAGTCCATGAATACCGCGGAGCATTGGTCAAACCAAAGGGCATGACTAAAAATTCATAATGCCCATACCTTGTTCTTAAGGTCGCTTTAGGCACATCCGATTCTTTTACTCGTAGTTGGTAGTACCTTGATCTCAAGTCTATTTTGGAGAACACAAAGGGGCTCTTTTCAACCGATCGAACAAATCATCGATTCTAGGCAATGGGTACTTATTCTTTCTCACACTTTATTAAGTTGACGGTAATCTATGCACAATCTCATAGTGCCATCTTTCTTTTCACAAATAAAATCGAAGCACCCTGGGAGAACAACTTGACCTTGCAAAGCCTTTATCTCATCAACTCTTGTAATCATGCGACTTGCTTCCTTCACTCACGAGCCATTTTGTAAGGAGTAATAGATATTGGTACAAAGATTGTGAGCTAGTTCAATGTCAACTCAACCTCTCTAACCGGTGGTAGTCCTGGCAATTCCTAAGGAAACACATCCACTTACTAATATACTATTGGCACTGACTCAATCCTTAACTCTGTTTCTTTTTCATTCAATGCAAAGGCCAAATATGCTTCATACCCCTTTCTCATGTATCTCTGTTCTGTCACGTGAGAAATCAATTCTGACAATCTATTCTGTTCATCTGATTCTATGTGAAGGGTGTTCCCATCCTCACATCTCATTTCAATGTATTTCTTCCCACAATTAACTATTACATTATGGGCAATCAACCACCCATACCGAGAATGAGGTCAAACTCACAAAATGGTAGCAACATAAGGTTTGCTTTAAAATAATGACCTCTAATCATTAATGGGCAATCTTTACATACTTCATCAACTAACACACTCTTACCTAAAGGATTAGACACTTTAATCACAAATTCTGTAAACTCTACAGGCATACTCATACCGGATACCAATTTCATGCAAATGTAAGAGTGTGTGGATCTGGGATCTATTAAAGCAATAACTTTAACATCATGAAGAGAAAAGGTACCCGTGATAACATCATGGGATGATGCCTCTTCGCGAGCGCGAATGGCATAAGTCCGTGCAGGCGCCCTACCCTCGGGTCTCACGGCCTGCTCTTTAGGGTTACCTCTTCCACTTGTCCCACTTCCGGGGTTTCTCTGCGGCCTTCCTCTGACCATACTCCCGGATCTTGGGTTCTGAGTTCTGTCCTCTTTCATCATCTCTGGACAATCTTTTATGTAGTGGTCCTGGGAACCACATCTGAAACATGCATTTTCGTGTGCTCGGTATTCCCCTAAATGGCGTTTGCCACAATATGGGCATTCGGATCTATCGATCAAACATTCCCACACCGCGATCAAGTAGTCTGTGCTTTATTTCCCCAATACTATTTACTGTTGTCCTTCCTGGAAAATCCAGTGGAAGTAGCCGATCGGGTAGGAAAATCTCTCGACTTCTTGGATGGAGATTGGAATGACTTGTTCCACTGCCTCTTTCTAGAGTCGCGAGACTCCATTTTAGATTTCTTCTTCTCTTTTACTAGTTCTTCGGCTTTACAAGCCCTCTCGACCAGCACAACAAATTCCTTCTATTCTAGAACAGCAACAAACAGTTTGATGTCCTCATTTAGCCCATCTTCAAATCTTTTACTCATGATGGCTTCGGTGGACACGCATTCTCGAGCGTATTTGTTGAGTCTTGAAAACTCACGCTCGTAGTCAGTTACAGACATCTTGCCTTGTTTCAGTTCTAGAAATTCCTTCCTTTTCTGGTCCACAAACCTTTGACTGATATACTTTTTCTTGAACTCTTCTTGGAAGAATTCCCATGTGATCTTTTCTCTTGGGACTACTGATACCAAGGTGTTCCACCATTGATAGGAAGAATCTCTTAAAAGAGAAACTACACACTTCGTGCACTCTTCAGGTGTACATGACAGCTCATTAAATACCCTGATGGCATTTTCTAACCAGAATTCAGCTCTTTCCAGATCATCATCTTTTCTAGCCCGGAATTTTTCTGCCCCATGTTTCCTGATTCTATCAACCGGAGGCTTCTCTCCTCTTACCACCTCTACTACTTGAGGGGTTATTGGGATAGGTTGAGGAATAGGTGGGGGTGGAGGGGGTTGTGCATTCGGGTTCGTACGAACGAACTCCGTGTACCATGTGTTCATCATATGGAGGAAGGCTTCTCTAGCCTCTTCTCCTCCTCCTCCTGACTCACCGTAGTGGGTCTATTCTCGCTTCTCATTCGCACCAGTCCCTTCAATGGAGCCGGTGCATTACTTTTTACGTCATCCGCCATATCTCTTTCAGGATCCATTTACTATATATATAAACATAATTTAAGTCGTCAGGAGTCGTCACACTATCATTATAAAAATATTCTTACGTATGACATGTATAGCTAGACTCGTGCTCATGATACGTTAGTCCTAAAACCGACTAAACCGTAGCTCTGATACCACTAAATGTAACACCCCATACCCGAGTCTGAGGCTCAGACCGGATACGAGACATTACTATGCTTGAACTTACTTAATCATGACATTACGAGCTATAAAATTTCGTTTCGAAATTAAAACTTCTCATTCTTAAACAATTCGTACATTTCATGGGCCTACGAGGCCTTAAACTCGTACTGGTAAACTTTCGGAACCTTATCGAAAAACTTTTCTTTGAAACAGGGGTTACACACCCGTGTAATATAAGACACGCCCGTGCATAGGCATACACGCCCATGTCCTCAGACCGTGCCCTAAACTCAGTATTCTGCCAATTTCCATACGGCCATGACCATCCCGTGGACTTAGACCGTGTACTACATCTTGATATACTGACTTATTTCACACGACCGGGCACACGCCAATGTTCTAACCGTGTGTCATGCACGGCCTTAACACACGGCCGTGGGATTAGTCCGTGGCCTGTTCTTACTTATAAGACTAAGGTGCGCTTTACGCGCACGGCCTGAACATACGCCCGTGTGTCTAACCGCAGGGCACTTAGAGGCTATTTACCAAGCCAATTGCCATCCTGAAACTAAGATACAATTCATACTCATTTCCACAAATCAATACTACATCATCTTGAATGATACTACATGCTTCATTGATAATTTTAAACATACACACTTGGCCAATCACTTAGCCATATACAAAAGAATAACAAACTTAATAGCCTATACCTTGGCTCTTCTTAAAACATTTACTCAAAATGTAATGCTACCTATACATGCCATACTTAATAAAAAAACTTCGCTATACCAAAAATAATGATTGATAGTGTGCTCCGAGCTCCGATGACGGTGATCCTCGATATTAGCTTGGCAGGACTACATGGAAAGAAAGAATGAAAGACATAAGCATTTAGCTTAGTAAGTTTGCATAATACACATAGCAACACTCTTACTTAATATAGACCATTTGATATAAACAATGGCATCATAAATTCAGCTATATAAAGCTTACTTACTCATACTTGATTCTTACATAACTCATGAAACTTACTAGTCTCATACTTGATAGGCAAACAAAGTACCTGTATCACTAAATCACATTGATCAGCATACTTGAACATAATACTCATAATTTCTAATTCATCATTCATAACATGAATAATATTCCTTTTCACTTGATAATAACCCTACTTACTTAGCTCTCTTGTTATCTCTTTGGAGCTTAACTCATTTGCCCGATGAATTTATATGAATAACCGATGATACTAAATCTCATCTAAATTTCGAGGCCATGACTTAACATGGACTTATACGAAGTCTTTCTTGTTCTCACCAATTCCATGCCTTAACTTGGACTTATATGGGATCTCTTTCTCTTGATAACTTTTCAATGCCAAGCTTGCCTTGGTCTTACATGATAACTTGTTCAATGCCAAGCTTGCCTTGGACTTACATGATAACTTATTCAATGCCAAGCTTGCCTTGGACTTACATGATATCTTACTCAATGCCAAGCTTGCCTTGGACTTACATGATAACTTATTCAATGCCAAGCTTGCCTTGGACTTACATGATATCTTACTCAATGCCAAGCTTGCCTTGGACTTACATGATATCTTGCTTGCTTGCCGATGCTATGCCTCGGCTTGGTCTTATACGGACTTTCTTGTTTCATGTGGTAGATCGAGTATCCTAAGTTATTTAACTTCAATCGGGGCTTTCTCATGCTTGATCTCATTAATTTCTTTGTTTAACATAACATTAAACATTTTTCATAATAACATTGTACATTATACTAAGCAATTCAATGATATAAATCATAAAGCTTAGAAATCATACAAACTTACCTCAATATACAAAATGTAGCTAAGTATGCAATTTAGTCCTCGACCTTGTTCTTGCCTCGGTTTCGATCCGGGCTTCCTTTTTCTTGATCTATAGTCATAAATAGATCATTTAATATTCACATTGACTAAATTGACCCTTTACTCATACTTGGGCAAAATTATTATTTTGCCCCTATACTTTCTCATATTTGCACTTTTGCCCCAAGGCTCGTAAAAAAATTTTCATTCAACTTTCTTAAGCTACATGCTTAGCTGATTCATTTTCCCTACTATAGCAATCATCAATTCTCATTATTTCTAGTAGGTATGATTAATTTCATAACTATTACAAACTAATCCATACTATCATATTTCATGAAATTCATTAAGGTAAAGATGTTTATCTAACATCAAACTCTCATAATCTTCCATAAAACATCATTTAACAAGTCTGTCATTCATAGATGAAATTTTTGAACATGCATCTTAGCTTATTTTATAGCTAAAAATAGCTAATTCATAATACGATGACTTCAAAATCACGAAGAATACTAAAAACGGGGCTAAGATGAACTTACTAGCAAGCTTGAAAAAAATGAAGAACCCTAGCTATGGAGTCTTCAAAAATGGAAGGAAGAAGATGAATGAAATTTTATCATCTTTTTCCTATTTTAATTACTTATTAGACAAATGACCAAAATACCCTTCTCTTTAAAAATTTCTATTTTACTAACTCATGTCCATTTTTGTCCAAAATTTATAATTTGGGAAAATTTCTATTTAAGGACTCATAATTAATATTCTAAAGCTATTTCATACAAATTGCTTCTAGAAACTCACATTTTACAACTTTTGCAATTTGGTCCTTTTTGACCATTCAACTTCAATTTAGCAAAATTGCTTCATGAAACTTTCACACTAACTTGCAAACATGGCATGAACCTTAAAAACTCATAAATTCACCTCGGATTCATGGTATCACACCACTATTCCAACTAGGCCCTAAATCGAGCTGTTACAAGTACCGCGTTTCATCCGCAAATTGACGGTCAATTCGAAAGAGTAATTCAAGTTCTTGAAAACATGCTCCGATGTTGTGTTTTAGAATTAGAAGGTAGTTGGGAGAAATATCTACCTTTGGTTGAATTTGCCTACAACAACAGTTATTAGTCGAGTATACAGATGGCACCGTATGAAGCATTATATGGTCGCAAATTTTGAACTCCTTTGTATTGGACCAAGCTCAGTGAGAAACAAATTCACGGGGTTGATTTAGTTAGAGAAATCGAGGAAAAAGTGAAAATAATCCGTGATTGTCTGAAAGCTGCTTCAGATCGACAAAAATCATATGCGGATTTGAAAAGAAAAGAAATTGGGTTTCAGGTGGGTGATAAAGTGTTTCTGAAAGTATCTCCGTGGAAGAAAATTTTGAGATTTGGTCGAAAGGGCAAGTTGAGTCCGCATTTCATTGGGCCATATGAGATTATTGAGAGGACTGGACCAGTAGCTTACCGATTAGCTTTATCGACGGAGTTGGAGAAAATACACAATATGTTTCATGTGTCGATGCTGCGACGATGCCGTTTCGATCCTTCACATGTAATTCCTCCAACAGAAATTGAGATACGACCGAATATGACATATGTTGAGGAACTAATTAAGATTTTGGCTCGGGAGGTTAAGCAGTTGAGGAATAAAAGTATAGCCTTAGTGAAAGTGTTGTGGCAAAAACATGGTGTGGAAGAGGCTACGTGGGAACCGGAAGAAGCCATGAGAAAATAGTACCCAAACCTCTTTACCGGTAAGATTTTCGGGGACGAAAATCCCTAAAGGGGGGAGAGTTGTAGCAGCCCGAATTAGGGCCTAAACGGAATAGTGGTTTTGAAACCATGAATCCGAGGTCAAAATATTTATTCCGATTGAGTTTTAGTGTTTATTGAGTGATTGATTGTTTGTGTGAAGTTTTGGCTGAGAAATTTTATTGTTTGAATGTCCAATTTGATAAGTTGGACTAAATTGCAAAGGGTGAAAAGTGTGTATTATAATCCATATAGGTACTTGATTGAGATGGGTTTTCAAATTGGGAGTCCTTAGTTGGTAATTAGACCATTATATTATAGTTTGGACACAAAATGCCCATACAGGGATAAAATATCTAAAGGATTTAATAAAGAGCAATTTGGTCATTTGGTTAATAAAAGAAATAAAAGGGAAAATACGGCTAAAATGTTGTCCATCTTCTTCCTACATAGCCGAAAATTGCAAGGGGGCCATAGCTAGGGTTTTGCTTCACTTTCAAGCTTGATTGTAAGTACCTCCTAGCCCCATTTTTTATATTCTTCGTATTTTTGAAATCCTCGTAGCTCGATCTAGCTATTTCTACCATTATTTTGAGCTAGAACTTGTGTTTAAAATTTTACCCATGGATGACATACATTTATTTTGATGTCTAGTGGTAGAATATGAAAGTTTGAAGTGTGATAAATAACTTTTGCTAGATAATTTTTGGTGAAATTGATAAAAAGGACTTATTTGCAAAAGATGAAGTAATATGTGTATAAAATGTAAAATATTTAAAATTTTGGGCTTCTATAAGAGAGAATTTGAATCGGCTAGGCTTGGGTGTGTGAAAAATGAACACATTTCATTTTACGAGCCTAGGGACTAAACTATAAAAATTGAGAAAGTTAGGGGCTAAATTGTAAATTTTGCCATAGGAAGATTTTGGACTGATTTGAATAATGTGTATATTAAATAAGCTAAATGTGTCATTATAGATCAAGAAGAACGTGGAATCGACCTTGACCGAGGAAAAGGCAAGGTTTCGGACTAAATTGCAAATTAACACATTTTGTATCGAGGTAAGTTTATATGTAAACGATACATCCTTTTTATTTATGTTTTTACATATTAATGTCTTATATGAAATGTGAGTAAATATTATTGATATTTATTGAAACGTTGAAAGGTGGGGAAATTCCCGGATGAACCTTCGGAATAGAAAGAGGATACGGATGAACACCATATTTACTGTTATTGGTGGGCTGTGTGCGATACCACCGTGTGTATATGTATCTAGTATTATTCCGAAGCGTTCATCGGAAAAATTTGATTTAAGTGAAATTACGTGTGACAATGTGGTGACAAGTGCAGGGTTATAGATGCATGTAATTGTGAGCAATATTTATGATATATATATTTGGAATGTGGAAAGGTTTGAAATGAGTAAGTGTAACTACAAGGATCTAAGTTGTTTTGATTAGTATGTAATGTTCTTGATTGATAATTATGTGGTGATGTTTCATTGTTTACGTATAGACTTACTAAACTTAAAGCTTACTCCCTTCTCTTTTCCCTTATTTTATAGTGACGCCAAGCCAGCTCGGGATACGGAGATCGTCAGAGGATCATCCACACTATCTACACATTTTGGTATATGGATATTTACATTAAATTATGGCATGTATAGGAATTTTGGTTATTTTGTAAGTGTCATAATTGGTTGGCCAAGAATGTGGTCTATGTCATTGATATATCATTTTGTATAAGGCCATGTGATGTGGCTAATATTGGTTGTGTTATAAGTCTGTGATGAAGCCTTTCATGAATGAGTTTGCTTACCTAAGTGGGAATGAATGATAGCATGAAATTGAAGTGTGGGAAGTTTGACATGTGAATGGTTGTGTAGGTGCATGAATGCTCTTAATGTGGATGAATAGATGTCTAATAATAGCATGTTAAGTTTGGTTGGAAATGCTATAAGTGTGGATGCTTATCAAGGTGGCAAAAGGCTTGGTAAATAGTCTTATAATTTTCCACACGGGTAGACACATGGGCGTGTGTCTAGACCGTGTGTGACACACGGTCTGCCTCGTGGGCGTGTAGCTTGGCCGTGTGTCCCCTGCACCTAATTTGCGAAAAATTTAGTTCGTCACACAGGCTAACACACGGGCATGTGCCTTGGCCGTGTGACCTAAAATGTGTGCTGACGTCATAAACAGAATACCCATGTTTTTACATACGGGCAGAGACACGGGCGTGTGTCTCGACCGTGTGAAGGACACGGCTTAGGACACGGGCGTGTACTCGGCCGTGTGAAAACCCCTGTAGGTTCGAAATGAAAAATAAATCTACACGGGCTGGGGACATGGGCGTGTGCGACCATACGACCTTCCCACACAAGCGTGTCCCTGTGCTACACGGACGTGTGCCCAGTTTTTATGTAAATATTCTAAATTTTTCTAAAGTTCTCGGTTTGGTCCCAGACCGTTCCCAAATTATGTTTTGGGCCTCGTAGGCACATTTTATGGACTTATTGATTGAATTTGAAAATTTTTAAATTAAATGAAATTTTATGGCCCGGTTTTGCATGAATGTTTGTATTATTGTCCGGTAATGCCTCGTACCCTGTTCCGGCGTGGAATACGGGTAAGGGGTGTTACACAATTGTTCCAAAATCACTTGCTTATAAACATATCACATTTTCATGTTGCTCACATATCAAATGATCATATTCATACTTATCTTCCATTGCCAAATTTTATATACAGTTTATACGTACCTGAAACGGATACATATTCACATATTCAATCATATCTCAGAATGCCTGTTGAACCGTTCGAAATCAATAAGGATACTCGGATATCTCGTAAATCTCATACAACGCCAACGTCCCAAATATGGTCTTACATGTAATTAAATCTCGATGCCTCTATCCCAAACTGGGTCTTACACGAAATCATATACGACGCCAATGTCCCAGACATGGTCTTACACGTAAATCTTAAATTGATGCCAACGTCCTAGATGTGGTCTTACACGATTACTCATATCGAAATCCTATGTCATGACATATGTATCCTAACTATTCCTATGGTTCGTACGGGGCTTTTCGGACGTCATCACATTATCAGAATTTTCTCGGATTTCACATATTGAGCTCCAATAGTCATTCATCACATTTCATTAACATATAAGCAATAATAATTCAATTCAAACACATTTATTTGTATATAGACTTACCTCAGATGCGGAAAAGAACTAAACGAACAACTATTCAACTACTTTCGATTTCCCCCGATCTAATTCCGTTTTCTTTGGTTCTTGATCTATACACTTTCAAATTTAACCCTTTTATTCACCAAATCATTAAATTCAATCCATTTACATATATTTAAGGCATTTTACAAATTAGCCCTCATATTTTCACATTTTAACACTTAAGTCTTCATTTCACAAAATCACAAAATACACAAAATTTCACATTTTTCATGTTTAGCTGAATTTTCATGGTGTTCATTTAAGCCCGTATATTTCATTTATTTCACATTTTAGTCCTTCAATTTCTCATTTTCACAATTTAGCCTATAATACTCAATTTCATCAAAAATCTCAATACAAAACATATTTATCTAACATCAAGGTTTCAGATTTCACCATTTAACATCACAAAGCTCACAAAATCAACAATGGCATAACTCAAAATCATCATCAATTTCAGGAAATAGGGTACGGGCTTAAGAGAACACGAAGCAACAATCACAAAAACATAAAAATTATCAAAAACCAAGCTAAAACTGTACCTTAATCAAGCTTGTAAATGCCGAACCCTAAAACAACTTCCATGGCTTTCTTTTCTTTTGATTTTCGGCTAAGGATGATAAAAGATGATAGAATATTGATTTTGTTTTAATAATATTAACTTAATAACCAAATTACTATTTTATCCAATAATTAAAACATTATAAAATCATTCATTTAATGACCAATTTATGTCAAATTTCACTATCAATGGTTTAATATCAACATAAGGACCTTTCATTTAATAAGCCATGACAATTAAGCACTTTAATCAAGTAGAACACAACTTTTACATTTTCTGCGATTAAATCCTTTTATCAAATCGACACAGAAACGATAAAATTTTCATACGAAACTTTCACACATATCAATTCACATGCTATAAATACAGAAAATAATATTAAAATATTTTTCTGACTCAGATTTGTGGTCCTGAAACCACTATTCCGAATAAGGTATAAACCGAGCTGTTACAACTCTCCCCCCTTAGGGATTTTCGTCCCCGAAAATCTTACCATTGAACAGATTTAGAAATTGCTCTCTCATAGCATCTTCGGGTTCACACGTAGCTTCTTCGACCCCGTGTCGATGCCATAATACTTTCACTAACGGAATTTTCTTATTTCATAATTCTTTAACCTCGTGAGCTATGATACAGATTGGTTCTTCTTCATAAGTCATATTGGATTGAATCTCTATCTCAGACGGAGAAATTAAATGCGAGAGATCTGATCTGTATCGTCGAAGCATCGATACATGAAACACATTGTGGATCTTTTCTAACTCAAATGGTAGCAACAATCTATAAGCAACAAGTCCAATACGCTCGATAATCTCATACGGCTCGATGAATCTCGGACTCAATTTGCCTTTTCTACCGAATCAGAGTATTTTCTTCCATGGAGACATTTTCAAAAATACTTTATCACTGATATCAAATTCAATATTTTTTCGTTTCAAATCTACGTATGATTTCTTTCGATTAGACGCTGCTTTTAGACTATCTCGTATCACTTTTACTTTCTGTTCAGTCTCTTTAATCAAATCAACCTCGTAAATTTTATTTTCACTAAATTCAGACCAGTACAGAGGTGTTCAGCATTTCCTACCATACAAGGCTTCGTACGGTGCCATTTTAATGCTCGATTGAAAACTATTATTATACGCGAATTCAATCAATGGCAAATATTGTTCCCACGTACCTTCAAACTCAAGAATGCAACATCTCAACATATCCTCGAGTATCTGAATAATCTGCTCGGATTGACCATCCTTCAGCTGGTGAAAAGCAGTACTGAAGTGTAATTTCGTACCTAAAGCCTCTTACAGTTTCTTCCAAAACCGCGAAGTAAACCTCGAATCTCTGTCAGACACAATAGATAGTGGCACCCCGTGAAATCTCACAATATCATAAATGTATAACTCGGCTAATTTATCAAGTGAATAATCTGTTCTCATCAGAATAAAATGAGCTGATTTTGTCAATCTATCAACTACAACCCAGATTGCATCTTTCTTCCTCGGAGTTAAAGGCAAACCTGAAACAAAATCCATCGTCACTCTATCCCATTTCTACTCGGGAATCATAATCGGTTGTAACAAATCGGATGGCACCTGATGCTCAGCTTTAACTTGCTGAAAGATCAAACATTTCAAAACAAAATCAGAGATATCTCTTTTCATTCTAGGCCACCAGTAAAGTTGTTTCAAATCATTATACATCTTTGTACTTCCCGGATGAACCGATAAGCGACTATTATGAGCTTCTTTCAAAATCAACTGAATCAACTCTGGATTTCTCGGAACACAAATCCAATCTTGAAATCTCAAACAATCATCATCATCAACTTGAAATTCTGAATCAGAGTTCAAATCACACTGAGCTCGTTTCGCTAGCATTTCATTGTCAACTTTTTGGGCATCACAAATCTACTGTAAGAACAACGGTCTCGCTTTCAATTCGGCTAAAATTGAACCATCATCAGACAGAACTAAATGAGCATTCATCGCAAGTAAGGCAAACAATGATTTCCGACTCAAAGCATCAGCAACAACATTTGTCTTTCAATAGTTCTAACTATCTTCTCTGTCGCAGATTCAAGTCTTTCTGAGTCATCAAATATTTCAGACTTTTATGATCTGAAAACACATGACATTTCTCACTGAAAAGATAATGGCACCAAATTTTTAGAGCAAATACGATTGCAGCTAACTCAAGGTCGTGCGTCGGTTAATTCTTTTCATGCGATTTCAATTGTCTCGAGGCATAAGCTATAACTTTTCCTTCCTGCATCAAAACACATCCCAGACCATTCAACGAAGCATCACTATATATCACAAATTCTTTACCGGATTCTCGGGCAGCATTTAGCAGCTCGAGCTTCACCAATAAGGCTTTCAACTGATCAAAGCTTTTCTGACACTTTTCAGACCATTCGAATTTCACATCTTTCTGAAGCAATTTAGTCAACGGAGTTTCAATCATCGAAAAACCTTTCACGAATCATCAGAACCAGCAAGTCCCAGAAAACTGCGGACTTCAGACACATTTTTTGGAGGCTTCCACTCTAAAATAGCTGAAATCTTGCTTGGATCAACTCGTATACTGGATGCTGACACAAAATGCCCCAAAAAACCAACTTCACGCAACCAGAACCCACATTTACTAAATTTTGCATACAATTGCTTATCACGCAGAGTTTGTAGCACAATTCTCAAATGTTCGGCATGCTCAATTTCATCACGCGAATAAATCAAAATGTCGTTAATGAATACAACAACAAATCGATCTAAATACGGTCTAAAAATTCTATACATCAAGTCCATAAAGGCAGCAGGAGCATTTGTTAGTCCGAACGGCATAACTAAAAATTCATAATGCCCGTACCTCGTTCTGAAAGTAGTTTTTGGAATGTCTGAATCTTTTACTTGCAACTGGTAGTATCCCGATCTCAGATCTATCTTTGAAAACACAGTAGCTCCTTTCAGCTGATCGAACAAATTATTGATTCTGGGCAGAGGATATTTGTTCTTAATAGTCATTTTGTTTAACTGATGGTAATCAATGCACATTTTCTCATCGTGCCATCTTTCTTTTTCACAAACAGAATAGGAGCGCCCCAAGGAGAAAAGCTCGGTCGTGCGAAACCTCTGTCTGTCAATTCTTGTAACTGAGACTTCAATTCTTTCAATTCTGTCAGAGCCATTCTATACGGAGCTATTGAGATAGGGGTCGTCCCCGGTACTTACTCAATGCCAAACTCAACTTCTCGTATTGGAGGTAATCCCGGTAATTCTTCAGGAAACACATCAGGGAACTCACAAACCACAGGCACATATTCAACTTTCTTTTCTGTCACTTTCGTATCAATCACATATGCAAGATAAGCTTCACATCCCTTTTTCACATGATTCAGAGCTTTCATCGAAGATATTACGGCCGGTAGCCCATTCAAATCACTGGATTCAATTCGGATTATCTCGTTATTCTGACTTTTCAAATCAATAGTCTTTCGTTTGCAATTCACATTATATCAAACTCATCAAAAGGTAATAACATTAGATCAGCCGGGAAACAGATATCTCAAAACATCAACGGAAAATTCTTGCACACTTTATCAACCAGAACACACTTGCCTAAGGGGTTCGATACTCTAATTACAAATTCAGTAGACTCTATAGACAAATTCTCACTGGATACTAAGTTCATGCATATATATGAATGAGTAGACCCTAGATCTATCAATGCAATCACAAAAGTATCATAAAGAGTAAAAGTACCGGTAATGACGTATGGAGACAAAGCTTCCTCACGAGCTCGAATAGCATAAGCTCCGCAGTGCTCGCCTGCATCTCGCACCGCATCTTTCGTAGCTCTCTGGCTACCACTCATATTTCTCGTGTTTCTAGAAGGTCTACCCCTAACTGAAGCGTTATTCGACTTCAGATTCTGTACAATCTTTTACTCAATAGACTCGGGATAGTCTCGGATAAAGTGATCTAAAGATCCACCTTTGAAACAAGCTCGATCATTTAATCTATAATTGCTCAGATGTCTTTTAACACAATGTCTACACTCGAGTCACTCAGATCTGACATTTCCAACACTAGCTATCGAAGTAGCTAGAGCTCTGAAGCTCGAATGCGATCTAGCACGATCTCTGCTCGAATGTCCCACATTAGCCTTTGAATGGCTATACTCATCTTGGAATTTATTTGATGTAGACTGAAATGATTTACTCATTGTTCGTTTTCACACCTCTCTAGCTTCCGAATCAGCTTTTGTTTTCTCTTTCCCGAGTTCTTAAACATTACACGCTTGGTCAATAAGCACAACAAATTCTTTTATTTCCAGAATTTCGACTAACAAACGAATATCTTTATTCAAGCCGTCTTCGAACCTTTTACACATTATTGCCTCAGTCGAGACACATTCTCGTGCATACTGGCTCAGTCTCACAAATTCTCGCTCATATTTTGTAACAGACATACGGACCTGTTTCAATTTAAGAAACTCTTTGCGTTTCTAATCTATAAATCTCTCACTGATGTATTTCTTTCGAAATTCAGTCTAGAAGAAATCCCAGTTAATTCATTCTCTCAGAACAACAGAAGTCAGAGTTTTCCACCATTGGTAAGCTGTATCTCTCAACAAAGAAACGACACATTTAACACATTCATCAGGGGTACATGACAACTCATCAAATACCCGAATCGTATTCTCAAGCCAGAACTAGGCTCTCTCAGCATCATCATCAGTAGTAGCATGGAATTATTCAGCCCCATATTTTCTAATCTTATCAACCGGAAGTTTATTCAGATGAGTCGAATCTATAACTTGGGGAGCTACGGGAACTTGTGGGGGCGGAGGTTGAGGAACAGCCGGATTTGCTCTAACATAATAAGTGAACCACTCGTTCATCATTTGTAAAAAGGCTTGTTTAGCCTCTCGTTCCTGACTGCTAAAGACCGGTCTAGAATCAGACGGCGCTGTCCCTTGAGCGAGAGCAGGCACATTACTTTCAACATCATCAGCTACGACTCGTTTGAGATCCATTTACTATACGAAAAACACATTTTATCTGTCAGGATTCATCACACTATCACAGTTCGTATAAATATAGCATGTATAGCTAGACCCTCACACACTACGTTAGTCCTAGAATCAACTAAACCGTAGCTCTGATACCAACAAATTGTAACACCCCTAACCCGTATTCGTCACCGGACGAGGGTTAAGAGGCATTACTAGACATATCAGAACATATCACAAACATTTCACTAACATCAAACATTCACAACCATTCCATAGTGAAACATACACATAGAGCCCCTTTAGAAGGTCTACGAGACCTTAAACATGCTTTAGAGAAGGTTCGAGACTAAACCGATCTCATACGGAAACTTTTCGGAATTTAGAAAATTTTTCTTTCAAAACAGGGCACACGCCCGTGTGGCTAGGCCGTGTGCCTCACACGGCCGTGCCTTGGACCATGTCTCAACCCATGTGCAACACTAACTTGGGTCACACGGTCTGGTACACGGCCGTGCTTCTTGCCCGTGTGGCATCCTGACTTGCTTCGGATTGCAACCTTAAGAAACACGGTCGAGACACATGCCCGTGTCTTCAACTGTGTGGGCAAATATAGGCCATTTGCAAGGCCAATTTGCCACCCAAAATTGGGTCATACCTATAAACATCACTATATACTCAATTCATGCCCAATTAATGGTCAAAATCTTACCAAAACTTGCACAATTCATGTTACAATATCCTCATTCATTTCCTTATATAATTCCATACCAAAAGCATATGATTCACATCTCATTTCAAACCATTTCAAACATGCAATATATTCACCATCTCAAATACCAAATCAAGTATGAAACTTACGACATCTATTTCACTAAAGCATACCATAATGGTTATTCACACAAGACCATTAATACCCATCACATACACCAATTTCACATAGCAAAATATATACAAAAATCAATCCAAAGTCTCATTCATTATTAAGCCATATCACATGGCTATATTTACACATTTCAAAACATAATCAAAGTTCTCTAGCCTATACATGCCATACTTTAATATGTACATTTTCAAAAGGTACCAAAATATAGTTCGGTAGTGTGGTGATGATCCTTGATGATCCTCGAGCTTCCAGTAGCTTCGATAATCTATAAAACAATGCAAACACACACAAAGTAAGCTTTCAAAAGCTTAGTAAGTCATATACAAATAAACTTATCACATAAACAACTACAAACAATTTCATTCATATGAACTATGGCATAACACAATAGCAAATTCATATTTCTCATCTAGCTCAATTATTCCAAAACCACTTGCTTATAAACATATCACATTTTCATGTAGCTCACATATCAAATGATCATATTCATACTTATCTTCCATTGCCAAATTTTATATACAGTTCATACGTACCTGAAACGAATACATATTCACATATTCAATCATATCTCGGAATGCCCGTTGAACCGTTCGGAATCAATAAGGGTACTCGGATAGTTCGTAAAGCTCATACAACACCAACGTCCCAAACGTGGTCTTACATGTAATTAAATATCGATGCCTCTGTCCCAGACAGGGTCTTACACGAAATCAAATACGATGCCGATGTCCCGAATATGGTCTTACACGTAAATCTCAAATCGATGCCAACGTCCCAGATGTGGTCTTACACGATAACTCATATCAGAATTTTATGTCATGACATATGTATCCTAACTATTCCTATGGTTCGTACGGGGCTTTTCGGACGTCATCACATTATCGGAATTTTCTCGAATTTCACATATTCAGCTCCAATAGTCATTCATCACATTTCATTAACATATAAGCAATAATAATTCAATTCAAACACATTTATTTGTATATAGATTTACCTCGTACGGGAAAGAACGGAAACGAATAGCTATTCAACTACTTTCGATTTCCCCCGATCTAATTCCATTTTCTTTGGTTCTTGATCTATACACATTCAAATTTAACCCTTTTATTCACCAAATCATTCAATTCAATCCATTTACACATTTTAACACTTTAGTCCTCATTTCACAAAATCACAAAATACACAAAATTTCACATGTTTCATGCTTAGCCGAATTTTCATGGTGTCCATTTAAGCCCATATATTTCATTTATTTCACATTTTAGTCCTTCAATTTCTCATTTTCACAATTTAGCCCATAATACTCAATTTCATCAAAAATCCCAATACAAAACATATTTATCTAACATCAAGCTTTCATATTTCACCATTTAACATCACAAAGCTCACAAAATCAACAATGGCATAACTCAAAATCATCATCAATTTCATGAAATAGGGCATGGCCTTAAGAGAACACGAAGCAACGATCACAAAAACATAGAAATTATCAAAAACTGAGCTAAAATCGTTCTTTAATCAAGCTTATAAATGTCGAACCCTAAAAACAACTTCCATGGCTTTCTTTTCTATTGATTTCGACTAAGGATGATAAAAGATGATAGAAAATTGATTTTGTTTTAATAATATTAACTTAATAACCAAATTACTATTTTATCCAATAATTAAAACATTATAAAATCATTCATTTAATGGCCATTTATGTCAAATTCCACTATCAATGGTTTAATATCAATATAAGGACCTTTCATTTAATAAGCCATGGCAATTAAGCACTTTAATCAAGTAGAACACAACTTTTACATTTTCTGCAATTAAATCCTTTTATCAAATCGGCACACAAATGATAAAATTTTCATACGAAACTTTCACACATATCAATTAACATGCTATAAATACAGAAAATAATATAAAAATATTTTTCTGACTCGAATTTGTGGTCCCAAAACCACTATTTCGACTAAGGTATAAACCAGACTGTTACACATGCCATATGACCAAAACATAATTTCAAAAGTACCAAGGTGATAGTTGGATAGTGTGACGAAGTCTCCAACGATCTCCGAATCCGAGCTAGCTTTGAAATCACTATAAAACATGTTAAAATAAACAAAGTAAGCTTTATATCTTATCAAGCTCGTATGAAAATAATAAGCAAGTCTCACCATTCATTTACCATTCAAATTAATTGACATAATATGCAACAATACATTAATCTCAAGTTAACATGAATTTAACCACATACTTGATCATCAACTCACAACTTCCTTAGACTCATTGCTCGTATAGTTTTCCATACATACCTGTACCGATACGTAACTATTTATCACCATTTCACATCTTCAATATACCTGTTGAACCATTTGGAATAAAAGTCGGATACTCGGGAGTCTCGTACCCTAAGTGTCAATATCATGGCCCGAAGCCAACTCAATGAATCTCGCACCCAAAGTGTCAATATCATGGCCCAAAGCCAACTCAATGTATCCCCTAATGACATATCATTCGTATCCTAACCTATTCCTAAGGTTCAACCGGGATTTCCAATGCCGAATCTTCATCGAATAAGTCTGTAATGTCGTTTTCACAATTTATGCAATATCAAAGCATTTAAATTACAATTATAACAAAGCTTATTACATACGAACTTACCTCGGATACAAAAAAGGCAAAACGAGTCGATTAGTCAAGTACTTTATTTTTCCCTCGATCTAGATCCGGATTTTGCTTTTCTTGATCTATATGTAATCAAATTTAGCTTATATAATTACCTCTCTATTAAATTTAATCCAAAACATTAATTAAAGCACATTTAAACTTTTGCCCCTGGAATTTCACAACTTTTACAATTTAGTCCTTATTTCATAAAATCACAAATTCATGCAATTTAACCATAACCTATGCTAGCCGAATTTCAATTAGGTCCCTAGTAGCCCATATTTTTCATTTATTTCACATTTTAACCACAAAGTTTTCACATTTCACAATTTAATCCCTAATTTACATTTTCACTAAACATCACTTAACAAAACTTGTATAACTATCATCAAACATTCATAATCTATCATCAATCATTAAAATACATGCTTATTCATCAATGGAAACATCCTAAATCTTTAACAATTTTGTAAAATAGTCCCTGGGCTAGCTAGATTAAGCTGCAACGATCACAAAAACATAGAAATCATTAAAAACGGGACGAAATCACACTTACATGCATAGATGATAGCTAGACGAACCTTGAAGCTATTTTAATGGATTTTTCCGCTTCAATAATCAGTTAGGAAGAAGATGAATAGATGAAATGGCCTTTTGTTTTATTAATTATCATTTAAATTATCTAATTACTAAATTAACCTTATACATTAACCTTTAAAACCATTAAAAAGATGTCCATCTTTGTCCACTCATATTAATAATGGTTTAATTACCACTTAAGGACTTTTACTTTAAGGTTCTATAGCTATTAAACCCTTTTAGCTATTAGAACACAAGTTTTACACTTTACGCGATTTAGTCCTTTTTATCAAATTGACTAATCAAACGATAAAATTTCTTAACGAAAATTTCACACAAGCATACTATCATGCTGCAGACCTTAATTTAATAATAAAATAAATATTTTGACTTCAGATTTGTGGTTCCAAAACCACTGTTCCGGTTTGACTAAAAATAGGCTGTTACAACTCTCCCCCTAAGGGGTTTTCGTCCTCGAAAATCTTACCAGAAAAGAGGTTAGGGTACTGTTTTCTCATAGCTTCCTTGGGCTCCCACGTAGCCTCTTCGACCCCGTGATGTTGCCACAACACTTTCACTAAAGCTATGCGTTTATTTCTCAATTCTTTAACTTCTCGAGCTAAAATTCTGATCGGTTCTTCGTTATACATCATATCAGGTTGAATCTCAATTTCTGCCAGAGAAATTATGTGTGATGGATCTGATCTATATCGGTGTATCATTGAAACATGAAACACATTATGGATCTTTTCTAACTCTGACGGTAAAGCTAACCAATATGCTACTGGTCCTATTCTTTCGATAATCTCATACGGTTCGATGAAATGCGGACTCAGCTTGCCTTTGTGACCAAATCGAAGAATTTTCTTCCATGGAGATACTTTCAGAAATACTCTGTCACTGATCTGAAATTCAATGTCTTTTCGTTTCAAATCTGCGTACGACTTCTGTCGATCTGAAGTTGCTTTCAAACTATCGCGAATTACTTTCACTTTATCTTCTGTCTCTCAGATCAAATCAACCCCGTGAATCTTTTTCTCACTAAGCTTAGTCCAATACAATGGAGTTCGGCATTTGCAACCATACAAATCTTCATACGATGCCATCTTTATACTCAATTGAAAACTGTTGTTATACGCAAATTCAACCAATGGCAAATATTTCTCCCAGTTGCCTTCAAATTCTAAAACACAACAACGAAGCATATCTTCGAGAATTTGTATTACTCTCTCAGACTGACCGTCAGTTTGTGGATGAAATGCTGTACTAAAATTCAACCTCGTGCCTAGAGCTTGTAATATCCCGGGTTGGGGGGCTATTTTGTTGTTGCATGATATTGCATGTGTTGGTGTGCTATGTTGCTATTTCTATGTTTTAGGGGCTTAGTTGTAGGCTAGGAGTATGCCTGAGGGAATGGGAAAAATTTAGTTTTTGAGCTTTAGGTGTAGGGAGCTGATGGAGCTGAGGGATATGTATTTTATTTGGTGCTTGTTGCACAAGTGAGGAGTCGGCAAAGTGGCAAGGCATGCGCTACTTGGGAGCTAGGTGTGGCGTCAATCGCATGAGGTGGAGGTCTTGTGTTCAAGCCGCAAAGACCTCACATTTTGGCTTCATTTTGGACGGCATAGGAGGGAAGAGTTGGATGTAGTTCAAATTCCACTTTGGACCAAGTCAAAAGTTCAAATGTTGGGTGGAGAGTAATTGTAGGAGTAAGATTTGGTAAACACATTTGAAATGTGTGGTTGGGAGCTATTGGGGGATTATGGCCGAATTTGAGGGAGTTTGGAGTGGGGAGTGGACGGCTTGGTGTGGGGAGTTGGTAGCCAAAATGCATTTTTGCATTTTTGGCATTCTTTTTGTTGTTTTCGGTCACACTTGGTAAAAGAGAAAGTTCCTTCTAGTCTTTTGTGAGTCGAATTTCTTCAACAAAGCTTCTTCACACTTTCTTCTCGAACCGAAAAGCACAAGCACTTTTGCCGAATTTTCTCTGTGTTGTTTTTCTCAAACATCTTGGTAGCCGAATACCTATCCCTCCCTTTCTTCGTGTAAACCGAAACTAGTATTCCTCTTCTCATACCTCATTTTCTTCTCTTTTGAAATGCTAAAGCCAAAATTTACCTTGCCTAAACCGAATCTCCATTCATCCCTTCCATTTCTTTTCTTCTCAAAACCAAAAATAGAGGTGTTAAACACCTAGTGCCGATTTCTTCTTTCTATTGCTTTCAACTTAGCCGAATATTTCCCTTCTCCCAAGAGTCTCCCTTGGCCGAATATTTTGTTCTTCTTTTGGTGCAAGCCTTGGCCGAATCTCTTGTGGTTCTCTCCTAGAAGTCCTATTTTGGCCGAATATTGGGTGTTGGTAAGCTCTTGGCCGAATGGCCATTCCCTTTTCTCTCAAGTGTTATGTCGATTTTGGTTTATGGAAGAGGGTTAACCATTCGTTTAAACATCTCATGTTAGGGCAATCGAGATTTCAAAGCGATCGGTTGGAGCCTTTCCCTTTGTTAATCGATTGGTAAGTAAGGGTAAGTGATTGGTATTATTTTATTAGTTCAATCTTTTGGTTTCGATTAAGTCAAGGGTGACAAGGGATTAACTGTTTCTTTTTAATAGGTGTGCCGATTGTTAAAAGAGGAACCATTGTTGGTTCGGGTTTGGTAGGAAACCAAACGTTTGCAAGGAGCAAAAGGATCGAGGGTCTTAGACCGGTTCTTAGGATTAAAACCTTCGCTATTTCAGGTGTGTAAACTAACACACTTCTGTTTGGTAATATTATTAATAACCTAATTACTTATTAAAGTGAAACAATATGATTGATGGATTTGGTACCCGATGGGGTATAAGTACGGATACGGGTAAGTCCGTTTCATTACGAGATCTGTAGTGATATATGTGATAACATGTTTTATGATGTAAATACCATGCCCCATCATTGGATTATTCGTGACTTTGGGTCACCAGTGGTTTGGCACCACAATTATGGATATCGTGACTTTGGGTCACCAGTGGTTTGGCACCACCAGTGGTTTGGTACCACACGGGGTAGAGAAAGGTTATATGGATGGTTAGGATCGGGGTGCATTGATAATGTTGCTATGATATGATGTGTGTTAGCATGTTGTTTTATCGGGAGTGGGATTTATGCACTGAGTCTTGCGACTCACCCTCTCCTTTGACATTTCAAGTGACACTTAGACGCGGACATGGAGCCGGGATGGACTCGAGGTGCTCATGCCATGCTTTAATAAAGATTTGCTCAGACTTTACAAAATTTGGTACTTTAGCTTATTTATTACTATTTGGTTTTATTTTGGGTTGTAAATGGCCTTTAAATTAGGTTTTACTATGTTTATGCTTAAAGTAGCTTTCTAATATGCTTTAACAAATTAATTGAGTTAAAATTGCTAAAAACTTGGAAGGTCAACGGTTTCAAAACTATAACGCAATGTGTTTTAAACTTTACCATCGGGTATCACTCTAAAACATTAAAATATGACAAAGCAATCATGCCAAGATTTCGAAAAGTATAAAATATGACAAGGAGTTTCTCATCGAATCTTTAACCAGAAACCTAACCCTTCAAACGCGATTTTCCCCGTAACATGCCAGATTCGGTCGTGGTGTATTGACCGGGTTTGGGGTGTTACAGAGCTTCTTGCAATTTCTTCCAAAATCATAATATAAAACTCGGATCTCTATCCGAAATAATTGAAACTGGCACCCCGTGCAATCTAACGATCTCAGAAATGTACAATTCAGCCAATTTATCAAGCAAATAATCAGTACGTACCGGAATGAAATGTGTAGATTTCGTCAGTTGATCAACGACAACCCAAATAACATCTTTTTTCTTCGGAGACAGGGTAATCCCGATACGAAATCCATCGTAACTCTATCCCATTTCCATTTTGGTATCATCACAGGCAGTAGTAATCCTGACGGCACCTGATGTTCGGCTTTAACTTGCTGACAAACCAAACATCTCGATACAAATTTTGAAATGTCTCGTTTCATACCAGACCACCAATACAACTGTTTTAAATCATTGTACATTTTAGTACTCCCCGAGTGAACAGATAGACAACTACTGTGTGCTTCATTCAGAATTTTCTGTATGAGCTCAGAATTCTTTGGTACGCAAATTCTACCTCGGAACAATAAGCAATCATCGGATCCGATCTGATAGTCTGAATCACTAGTCGACTCACATTTCATTCTGAGCTTCACAAATTTTCTTAAGAAATACCGGTTTAGCTTTTAACTCTACTTGAATCGAACCATCATCAGATAAGGTTAACTGAGTATTCATTGCTCTCAAAGAAAATAAAGATTTTCTACTCAGAGCATCTGCGACTACGTTCACTTTACTCGGATGATAATCAATCACCGACTCATAGTCTTTTAGCAACTCGAGCCATCTTCGTTGTCACAAATTAGATCTTTCTGGGTCATTGTATATTTCAAACTCTTGTGATCAGTAAAGATATGGCACTTTTCATCGTACAAATAATGTCGCCAAATTTTCAATGCCAATACAATAGCGGCCAACTCTAAATCGTGCGTTGGGTAATTCTTTTCATGCGGCATCAACTGTTTGGAAGCGTAAGCTATCACTTTTCCTTCTTGCATCAAAACACAACCCAAACCGTTCAATGACGCATTGCTGAAAATCACGAATTCTTTACCTAACTCAGGTTGAACCAAAACTGGTGCTTCTGTTAGCAATGTTTTTAACTGATCAAAACTCTATTGACATTTCTCGGACCACTCAAACTTCACATCTTTCTGTAACAATCTAGTCATCGGTGTAGCAATCATCGAGAATCCTTTAACAAAACGCCGATAGTAGCCAGCTAGTCCCAGAAAACTTCTAACTTCAGATACATTTATTGGTGGTTTTCAATCAACAGTTGCTGAAATTTTGCTCGGATCCACTCGTATGCCTTCAGCTGAAACAATATGTCCCAAAAATCCAACCTCTCGGAGCCAAAACTCGCATTTACTGAATTTAGCAAATAGTTGCTTACCTCTCAAGGTTTGAAGCACAATTCTCAAATGCTCGGCATGCTCAGACTTATCTCGAGAATAGATCAGAATGTCGTTAATGAATACTACAACAAATATGTCTAAATGCGGTCTGAAAATTCGATTCATGAAATCCATAAGAACTGCAAGAGTATTAGTCAACCCAAAAGGCATAACAAGAAATTCATAATGTTCGTACCTCATTCTGAATGCAGTTTTTGGCACATCCGAATCTTTAACTCGCAACTGATAATAGCCCGATCTCAAATCAATCTTCGAAAATATTGTTGCCCCTTTCAACTGATCAAACAAATCATCTATTCTCGGTAATGGATACTTGTTCTTTATCATAACCTTGTTGGGTTGACGATAGTCAATACACATTCTCATTGATCCGTCTTTCTTCTTTATGAATAATACTGGCGCACCCTAAGGTGAAAAACTAGGTCGTGTAAAACCTCTATCCGTTAACTCTTGCAACTGAGATTTCAACTCTTTCAACTCTGTCGGAGCCATTCTATACGGAGCTATGGATATCGGTGATGTTCCCGGTACCAACTCAATAGCAAACTCGACCTCTTTGATCGGTGATAACCCAGGAAACTCTTCTGGAAACACATCCGGAAACTCACAGACTATCAGCACTGATTCAATCTTCGATTCAGACACTTTTGTATCCAACACATACGCAAGGTAAGCTTCGCCACCTTTTCTCACACATCTCTAAGCTAACATAGATGAAATCACAACAGGCAATTCACTCGATTCATTTGATTCAATTCGAATGATTTCACTATTCTGACGTTTCAATTCAATAGTCTTTCGTCTACAATTCACAATAGCATCATGCAACGTCAACCAATCCATACCCAGAATTACATCAAACTCATCAAATGGCAAAAGCATGAAATCAGTCGGAAAATAGTAACCCCGAGTCATTAAAGGACAATTCTTGCAAACTTTATCAAATAGAACATACTTGCCTAAAGGGTTTGATACTTTAATTACAAACTCAGTAGACTCAACAGGAAAACTCTAACTAGACACCAAATTCATACATATATACGAATGAGTCAATCCAGGATCAATCAGAGCAATCACATTAGTGTCATAAAGAGAAAATGTACCGGTGATAACATCGGGTGATGACGCATCTTCGCGAGCGCGAATTGCGTAAGCTCTGGCTGATGCCCTAGCCTCAGATCTCACCGCAGAGTCCCTTGTCGCTCCTCTACTACCCATCACATTTCTCGTGTTTCTAGGTGGTCTTCCTCTAACAACTGTATTACTCGATCTTGCACTCTGATATTTATCTTCCTCGGATTGTAACAGCCCGATTTTGGGTCAAGTCAGAACAGTGGTTTCGGGACCAAAAATCTGACGTAGTAAAATTTATTTTTATTATATTTTTATGGTCTACAGTTTTATGGAATGAATTCGTGAAAATTTCGTTCGAAAATTTTGATGTTTGGGCACTCAAATTAGTTAAAAGGACTAAATTACAAAAGGAGCAAAATGTGTGTTCTAGAAGCTAGAGGTGTCTAATTGCTATGAAATTTTAAATTGGAGGTCCTTAAATGGTAATTAGACCATTATACTTTAAGTTGGACAAAAATGGACATGGTTAGGTGAAATTTCAAAGTTTGGCATTAAGGGCATTTTGGTAAAATGGTAAATAAAGACAAATACAACTAATAAAAAGATGTCATATTCTCTAATTTAGTCCCCTTGTGCCGAATTTGAAGAGTCACCATAGCTAGTTTTTTTGCCAAACTTCCAAGCTCGATTGTAGGTCTGTCCTTGTCCCGTTTTCAATGATTTTTACGTTTTTTGTGAATATTGTAACTTGATTTAGCTATTTCAAGAACTAATTTGAAAGAAAATTAAAGTCTAAAATTTTACCCATGTTAGAGATTTGTGTATTTTGATGTCTAATGGTAGAAAATGAATGTTTGGTGTTAGATAAACAACATTTACTAAGTGATTTTTGATGAAAATGTTAAATAAGGACCTATTAGTAAAAGTTGTAAAATGTGTGTAAAAATGTGAATAAATGAAAATTGTGGGCTGTTATGAGCATGAAATAGATTTGGCTAGGCTTGGGTGTAATGAAATTGAATGAAAATCATTTTACGAGCCTAGGGACTATAATGTAAAAAGTTGAAAAGTTAGGGGCAAAAATGTAATTTTTTCCATAAGGTGATTTTGGGATTAAATTGAATAATGTGATAATTGAATAAGTTGAATTTGATATTACAGATCAAGAAAGACGAGGTTCTAACCTAGACCGGGGAAACAACGAGATTGTGGAATAAATCGAACAATTATCCATTTTGTACCAAGGTAAGTTCGTATGTTAATAATGCAACGTTACAATGGTATTTAATATATTTTGATATTGCATGAATTGTATGTTTGACTTGTAACACCCCATACCCGAGTCCGAGGCTTAGACCGGATACGAGATATTACTATGCTTTAACTTGCTTAATCATGCACTTACGGGTTGTAAAATTTTGTTCCGAATTAAAAACTTTTCTTTCTCAGTCTAATCATACATTTCATAGGCCTACGAGGCCTTATACGCGTATATGAAAACTTTCGGAACTTAATCGAAAACTTTTCTTTAAAGCAGAGGTCACACGCCCATGTGGTTTAGGACACGCCCGTGCACCCCTTTACACGCCCATGTCTTCCGACCGTGGTCAACACTGACTAATTACACACGGCTTGGACACGCCCGTGGACTTAGACTGTGTACTATACCTTGATATACTGACTTATTACACACGGCCGGGGCACACGCCCATGTTCTAATCGTGTGTCATGCACGGCTTCAACACACGGCCGTGGGATTAACCCGTGGCCTATTCTGACTTATGAGACTAAGCTGCAGGTTACGCACGGCCAAGACACACGCCTGTGTGTCTAACCGTGTGGGCACTTAGAAGCTATCTACCAAGCCTTTTCTTACTCTCAATTGCATACATTCATATAGTTCTTCAAAACATTCGCAAAACATCAAGTGAAACACATAAATTAACACGTTTGGTTAATGAAAATAAAGTTTTCCTCTCATACACTTGGGAGAATTGTTCCCACAACATTTACAACAACTTAAACCATCATAAATGGCTATACACCACCATACTATGAATACTCTTTGGCCAACAACATTTGGCTACCACAATTAGACTTCATCAACTTTAAACGAATCCCTATACATGCCATGACTCTTAAGGACATGATACCTCATACTGTGTGTCTGCTCGATAGTGTGAAAACATCTCCGGCGGTCTCCAACCCGAGCAAAGTAATAAAACCTATAAGAGATGAGAAAAGTAAAGGAGTAAGCAATAATGCTTAGTAAGTTCATCTGTATAATTTGACAAATATTGATATTCACTGAATATACATAACCCCAAGGCAATATGTTGAGTTTTTCTCATCAACTCATGGTTACTTACTCAACCATTCTTGAAACTTACTCATTCAATCTCTTACCACGTTCTTACCATATCACAAGCTAATTCGCTTCGCTTAATTAGCATACGCTCTCGCACTCGATCGTCACAAGATCATATATAACAACACATCAAGCATTTTCAATAAGCCGCCATGCTACTAATATCTCGATGGTTTCGCACTTAGCCCACCATTGAATCTCTAATAGGAGGTATCGCATATAGCCCACCAATCCTTTATAAGTGATGGTATCACACATAGCCCATCGATCAATAATCAATAAGGTGACATTGCACATAGCTTACCGTTATTTACATTCATGGATAATAATTCACAAGTATATCTCTATTTTAAATGTTCATTCAAGAACATCCTCACATGTTCCCATTTTTACTTAACTTTCTACGATACTGCTTCTCATTCACACAAAGGCATCAAATACACATACCCCACTAGGGGTTCATCATTTATTGAATTCATCTCAATTCAATTCTACACATACTTGTGCTACTCATAGTACAACCACATACATTCACATATACATTGAATCATTCGAATAGTTAAATAACTCTCTTGAGTCTCATGCACATAGTTCTCGTTGTCACTCTACCCCAATTGGGTTTTACATACTCTAACATATCGATGCCATGTCCCTGACATGGTCTTATACTTAATTCTTACACCGAGGCCATATCCCAATATGGTCTTACTCTCGAGCCTTTAACCATCGCTCTATCGTACATACACCTTTCCCATTACTTTAAATTAAATTCTATTGACATCTCATCAAGAGACATTTCATACATTCATATAATAATATACATTCCATACAACATTGGAATACTAAATAAGCTCATACGTAATTTCAACATTTGCACATGAATTTACCTCGATGTCGAAAGAGCAGAAAAGGACTTTTTGCCCACATTTCTCTTTTCGTCCGTTCTAGGTTTGAAACTCATTTTCTTTGATCTAGAACAATGAAATTTACTCATTTAATCACTTAATGATCGTATTACAACATAATCTCTACTTAGGCAAAAAAGACCATTTTGCCCCTATACTTTGGCAAAATTACGATTTTGCCCCTAGGCTCGTAAACAAATTTTCATCACATTTTCTTGTTAAACAAGCCTAGCTGAACATTTAATCCTCTTACAACTATTCTCAATTCCATCAATTTCATGCCTTAATGAACAAATTACAACTTTTGCATTTTAGTCCCAATTAGGTGTTTTCATGACAACACCTTTCACAAAAGTTGATTCTCATCATCCTATCATTCATTCTCTTTCATAAGAACTCATCAAACAACATAAACTCTCTCATGGCAAGTCCCTAGACTTTCAACCATATTGCAAACTAGTCCCCTTTTAGAAAGCTTAAGCTTTAGGGTCTCAAAAGTACAAAAATTAACATCTAAAGCCATCAAAATCACTTACTTGAGTGAAGAGAAGCTTGCTGAAATTTTCAAGCTTTCAAAGCCCTCCCATGGCTGATATTTTCTGGTTGAAAGAGAAGAAATAAAAGATGATAGCTTTTTGGCTTATTTCATCTTATTTTATTTCTTTTTAAACACCTAACATGACCACATTTAATGTTCTTGTCCCCTTAGCTTACTATGGCCGGCCAACTCACCTAGACAAGGCCAAATTGCTCATTTGGGACCTCCAATTACTAAGCCATAGCTATTTGGTACCTTTAGCCTATAGAATGGAACTTTCGCACTCTATGCGATCTAGTCCTTTTTCACAATTTAGCTAGAAATCGCTAAAATTAAGGCACCAAAATTTTCATGCATCCTCATAAACATGTTATAACTCATAACATAACATGAAAATAATTTTCTCTAACCTCGAATTAGTGATTACGAGATCATCGTTCCGACTAGCCCCTAAATCGGTCATTACAATTCTCCTCTTAGGGATTTTCGTCCCCTAAAAATCTTATCGTGAGGGTTAGCTACCAACATTCTTAAAATGTTTCCATCTAATCTTCAAAATCGCAAATCCACTTATTTGGAATTCCGTACATGCCCAAATGATTGTTCGGATCTTCACTGGTTGATTCACTACAATTCGAATGACATCCCCTTCTTAGGGAATCTTGTCGAATCGAATTTGAAATCTATAAGGTTTTACCTCACTTTCTCATTAAAGCATTCACCGATCGTAATAGTCTTGATTTATACGCTTTGAAAACTCAAATTTTTAGTGGTCAACTATTTCACCATAATCTCAATCATATCGTGAAATGTACTCTATTGTCAAAATATTTATGCACATAACTATACTTTCTTTTTCTTGCATTAGTAGATATGCTACCACTGAATCCCATACCAAAACTTCAGATAAGTTCGGATTTATCATCATTCAAATCCTATCTCGAGGAATCATCGACAACGAGAAAACTTATACGACTTGTATTTTATCATCTCAATAAACTCATTCAGAGCTTATTTAAAATACCACTTACTATCTCATTTCTGAACCCTTTTGTTCTGAAAAGAAACCTCGCTCTTGTCATTAACTTTGCTGAAACTGGGATATTACCAGCTAAGATCAACCGAGTAACTAGCTCGCATTGCTTAACATGGATCTTTCGTGAACATCTAACTTACAACAAGGACACGTATGATCGCCTCGATCACTAACTCACAACTCTTTCTCTCGATTCAGATCGATTTCAAGACTAGAACTTTCGAATAAATAGTTCTTTTATAGCTTTCGACTCAACTATCACTGCTTTGAACATTCGGATGAGCATACCCTTGTATCATGCTCCCTACTCACGTACACACAATTTTATTCTCTTTATTGATTCATGCGTGAATATACACAAAACTTGAATCATATCTCAATACATTAATCTACTCTTTTCTCCACACAGAGAACATATTTCTAGCACACTCTTATTTGAGTTTCTCCTGCTGTACTAATCTAAAACCTTTACTAACATCATATCTCATGATAGCAGGGGCATTTAGGTCGAATTCATTAACTCTATTCTACTTTACTCTAAACTCATCATACAACGTGAAACTTGTGATTTCACTTCTTATACTAGAATCATCACCAACTTCCTCCTCATAGTACCCGAATAGGGTTACAAAGAGATAAAGAAATGTCAATTTCCGTTAACTAAATTGACAACCGATTTGTCTGATTTTCACTATCAGCTAACATTCTCACATAGTTACAGTTTATGAAAAGAACAACCACAACCGCTCTGAAAGGCAACAGATAATAGTACACAATACTCAAGGGGATTATTATAATCCATCTATGGCATCAACTAACCATGCACAATCTACAGGCTTCAAACCAACTTACTCAAACTTGCCATTTATTTAGCACATATCGTGCCACACATCATACCTACTTCTTCGTGATTCATTCACGAATATTTGTATTCACTCCTTCATATGACTTTAGTACTAGTCTCATTTCTATTTCTAACTCATCTACTTGTCCCTTCGATCACTAGGGATAATCAAAGATGTATATTCATCGTCATACATATAGGTACGACACCAATGTCACATCTCCAAGGTGGTCTTATATGGAGTCACCTCTAAATGCCAATGCCATTTCCCGGATAAGGTCCTATATGGGTTTCCACATCAAGTATCGATGCCATATTCTAAATATGGTCTTATACAGAATCATAACTTGGTGCCGAGGCCATGCCTCGAACATGGTCTTATACGGGACCTTATCTATTTCATATCTCAATGATAGCCTTTTTATTATAGTCTCCCAGGACTTCAACCTCATGTTCAACAGCAATTATTCTATCTAGTAGAGTATCATGCATCAATGTGATACAAAGCATTCTCAAAATGCTAACATAAATACTGTATTAATCACATACAAACTTACTCAATTTGTCTCTCATAACATTTCATCATAATTCAACAGTGGTAAGGAGGGTGAGGTCACAGAGCCTCTTAACTTGACCCTCATGACTACATACATATGATTTAATATTCATCATCAATGAAATATCATCATAGTCACATAACTCATCTCAAGTGAGTTTTCACATTTATCACGTTACAATTATCTCTATCACTCATACTTTCGAGTTGTGACTTTAATAACTCAAGTTTCACATTAATATCTACTCGAGTACTTAACATTTAACTCTACTTTTTCTTACTATTGCTTATTAATCTAGAGAATGTCTTACGGTTTGAGTATGTCGTTTACATGATCGCCATAGTCCAACTATGGTCTTACTCGTATCACAACATCATAGTTCAGCTATTGCTTTACATGTCGTCACGATGCCATAGCCTCGCTATGGTCTTACACGAAATCTCATATCAATACCAATGCCATATCCTAGATACGGTCTTACATGGAAACTCATGTCGATGCCGATGCCATATCCCAGATATGGTCTTACACAAAATCTTATACGTAAGCTTGTGTCCGCACGTGGTCTCACACGGATTACTATTTGATGCCGATGCCATATCCCTGATATGGTTTTATATGGGATCTCACCACAACTATCGATGCCAATGCCATGCCCCAGACATGGTCTTATATGGAATCACATGTACCGCCATGGTCCTACCATGGTCTTATTCATCATTTTATCATTGAACGGCCGTACTCATCTCTTGCATTCTACTTAGTCAACTTTTCAGTTTTGACCTCCACACCATAATATGTGTAGCTTCATAACAGAGTCATAAAACAAAACATCATGCATTCTTTACTTTAACGGTCACATGTGAGATTTAACCATGTGGACATATTTATCATAAACAATGGCATAACAAATCTCAAATGCTTACTTACTCTTACTGCTTCTCACATACATCATGGTACTTACTAGTCTCATGATTGTAAGGTAAACAAGGTACCTGTAACACTTGATCACATAGATCAGTATACTTTACTATAACAAGCATAATCTCAACATCATCATTCATAACATGAATTATACTTGTTAGTCAGCCTTCACTAGCATGACATAATATCAACTTTACTACTAACTTTCTTGCTATCTCATTTAAACTTTACTTGTGTGCCCGATGAATTTCCATGAATAACCGAGGATATTGAATCTCATGTCACATGCTCGATGCCAAAGCCATATCCTAGATACGGTCTTACATGGAATCTCTCTTCTTGGTTTCGAGGCCATGTCTTGACATGGGCTTATACAAAGTTTTTCTCGTTCTCACCAATGCCATGCCTTGGCTTGGACTTACATGATAACTTGTTCAATGCCAAGCTTGGCTTGGACTTACATGATAACTTGTTCAATGCCAAGCTTTCCTTGGACTTACATGATAACTTGTTCAATGCCAAGCTTGCCTTGGACTTACATGATAACTTGTTCAATGCCAAGCTTGCCTTGGACTTACATGATAACTTGTTCAATGCCAAGCTTGCCCTGGACTTACATGATAACTTGTTCAATGCCAAGCTTGCCTTGGACTTACATGATAACTTGCTTGATTGCCGATGCCATGCCTCGGCTTGGTCTTATACGGACTTTCTCATTTCATGTGATAGATCGAGTATCCTGGGAAATTCTATCTTCAATCGGGACTTGCTCGTATTTAATCTCATTTATTTCTTTGTTTAGCAAAACATTAATCATTCCATGATAATAATGTACATTATACTAATCAATTTAATGATAGAAATCATAAAGCTTAGAAATCATACAAACTTACTGAAATTAGCTCAGTTGGGAATCATCACTGTCTTAACAAAACAATTCATTAGAGCCGGGAGACATCACACTATCACGATCCAAATACGGCATGTATAGCTAGACTCTTACTCACGCTAGGTTAGTCCTAGAATCGACTAAACCATAGCTCTGATACAACTAAATGTAACACCCCATACCCGAGTCCGAGGCTTAGACCGGATACGAGATATTACTATGCTTTAACTTGCTTAATCATGCACTTACGGGCTGTAAAATTTTGTTCCGAATTAAAAACTTTTCTTTCTCAGTCTAATCATACATTTCATGGGCCTACGAGGCCTTATATGCGTATATGAAAACTTTCGAAACTTAATCAGAAACTTTTCTTTAAATCAGAGGTCACATGCCCATGTGGTTTGGGACACGCCCGTGCACCCCTTTACACGCCCATGTCTTCCGACCGTGGTCGACACTGACTAATTACACACGGCCTGGACACGCCCGTGGACTTAGACCGTGTACTATACCTTGATATACTGACTTATTACACACGGCCAGGGCACACGCCCATGTTCTAATCGTGTGTCATGCACGGCTTCAACACACGGTCATGGGATTAACCCGTGGCCTATTCTGACTTATAAGACTAAGGTGCAAGTTATGCACGGCCTAGACACACGCCCGTGTGTCTAACCGTGTGGGCACTTAGAAGCTATCTACCATGCCTTTTCTTACTCTCAATTGCATACATTCATATACTTCTTCAAAACATTCTCAAAACATCAATTGAAACACATAAATTAACACGTTTGGTTCATGAAAATAAACTTTTCCTCTCATACCCTTGGGAGAATTGTTCCCACAACATTTACAACAACTTAAACCATCATAAATGACTATACACCACCATACTATGAATACTCTTTGGCCAACAACATTTGGCTACCACAATTAGACTTCATCAACTTTAAACGAATCCCTATACATGCCATGACTCTTAAGGACTTGATACCTCATACCGTGTGTCTGCTCGATAGTGTGAAAACATCTCCAGCGGTCTCCAACCCGAGCTAAGTAATAAAACCTATAAGAGATGAGAAAAGTAAAGGAGTAAGAAATAATGCTTAGTAAGTTCATCTGTATAATTTGACAAATATTGATATTCATTGAATATACATAACCCCAAGGCAATATGTTGAGTTTTTCTCATCAACTCATGGTTACTTACTCAACCATTCTTGAAACTTACTCATTCAATCTCTTACCACATTCTTACCATATCACAAGCTAACTCACTCATTTAATTAGCATACGTTCCTGCACTGATCGTCACAAGATCATATATAACAACACATCAAGCATTTTCAATAAGCCGCTCATGCTACTAATATCTCGGTGGTTTCGCACTTAGCCCACCATTGAATCTCTAATAGGGAGGTATCGCATATAGCCCACCAATCCTTTATAAGTGATGGTATCACACATAGCCCATCGATCAATAATCAATAAGGTGACATTGTACATAGCTTACCGTTATTTGCATTCATGGATAATAATTCACAAGTATATCTCTATTTCAAATGTTCATTCAAGAACATCCTCACATGTTCCCATTTTTACTTAACTTTCTACGATACTGCTCTCATTCACACAAAGCATCAAATACACATACCCCACTAGGGGTTCATCATTTATTGAATTCATCTCAATTCAATTCTACACATACTTGTGCTACTCATAGTACAACCACATACATTCACATATACATTGAATCATTCAAATTGTTAAATAACTCTCTTGAGTCTCATGCACATAGTTCTCGTTGTCACACTACCCCAATTGGGTTTTACATACTCTAACATATCGATTCCATGTCCCTGACATGGTCTTTTACGAATTCTTACACTGAGGCCATATCCCAATATGGTCTTACTCGAGCCTTTAACCATCGTTCTATCGTGCTATACACCTTTCCCATTACTCTAAATTCAATTTCATTGACATCTCATCAAGAGACATTTCATACATTCATATAATAATATACATTCCATACAACATTGGAATACTAAATAAGCTCATACGTAATTTCAACATTTGCACATGAACTTACCTTGATGTCGAAAGAGTCGAAAAGAACTTTTTGCCCACATTTCTTTTTTCGTCCGTCCTACGTCCGAAACTCATTTTCTTTGATCTAGAACAATGAAATTTACTCATTTAATCACTTAATGATCGTATTACAACATAATCTCTACTTAGGCAAAAATGACCATTTTGCCCCTATACTTTGGCAAAATTACGATTTTGCCCCTAGGCTCATAAATAAATTTTCATCACATTTTCTTGTTAAACAAGCCTAGATTAACATTTAATCCTCTTACAACTATTCTCAATTCCATCAATTTCATGCCTTAATGAACAAATTACAACTTTTGCATTTTAGTCCCAATTAGGTGTTTTCATGACAACACCTTTCACAAAAGTTGTTTCTCATCATCCTATAATTCATTCTCTTTCATAAGAACTCATCAAACAACATAAACTCTCTCATGGCAAGTCCCTAGACTTTCAACCATATTGCAAACTAGTCCCTTCTTTAGAAAGCTTAAGCTTTAGGGGTCTCAAAAGTACAAAAATTAACATCTAAAGCCATCAAAATCACTTACTTGAGTGAAGAGAAGCTTGCTGAAATTTTCAAGCTTTCAAAGCCCTCCCATGGCTGATATTTTTGGTTGAAAGAGAAGAAATAAAAAGATGATAGCTTTTTGGCTTATTTCATCTTATTTTATTTCTTTTTAAACACCTAACATGACCACATTTAATGTTCTTGTCCCCTTAGCTTACTATGGCCAGCCAACTCACCTAGACAAGGCCAAATTGCTCATTTGGGACCTCCAATTACTAAGCCATAGCTATTTGGTACCTTTAGCCTATATAATGGAACTTTCGCACTCTATGCGATTTAGTCCTTTTTCACAATTTAGCTAGAAATCGCTAAAATTAAGGCACCAAAATTTTCATGCATCCTCATAAACATGTTATAACTCATAACATAACATGAAAATAATTTTCTCTAACCTCGAATTAGTGATTACGAGATCATCGTTCGACTAGCCCCAAATCGAACCGTTACATGACTCTATGTGTAATGTACCGATTTTTAGGTCTAATCGAAACAAAGGGTTTCGGGACCACAAATCTGATGCAGTAAAATTCATTTTTATTATATTTTTATGGTCTACGGTTTTATGGAACGATTTCGTGAAAATTTCGTTCGAAAATTTTGACATTTGGGCACTCAATTTAGTTGAAAGGACTAAATTGCACAAGGTGCAAAATGTGTGTTCTAGAAGCTAGAGGTGTCTAATTGCTATGAAATTTTAAATTGGAGGTCCTTAAATGGTAATTAGACCATTACACTTTAGTATGGACAAAAATGGACATGGCTAGGTGAAATTTCAAAGTTTGGCATTAAGGGCATTTTGGTAAAATGGTAAATAAAGACAAAATTAACTAAAATAAAAGATGTTCATCTTTCTAATTTCATCCCTTAGTGTCAAAAATTGAAGGGTCTCCATAGCTAGGGTTTTGGCCAACTTTCAAGCTCGATTGTACGTCCGTTCTTGCCCCGTTTTTCATGATTTTTATGTTTTTGAAGTTGTCTCAACCTAATTTAGCTATTTCAAGGACTAATTGAAAGAAAATCAATGTCTAAAATTTTAACCATGTTAGATATTTGTGTATTTTGATGTCTAATGGTATATTATGTATGTTTGATGTTAGATAAACAACTTTTACTAAGTGATTTTTGATGAAAATGCCTAAAAGGACCTATTTGTAAAAGTTATAAAATATGTAGTAAAAATGAGAATAAATGAAAAATGTGGGCTGCTATGAGCATTAAAAAGATTCGGCTAGGCTTGGGTAATGAAAAAATTGAATGAAAGTCATTTTACGAGCTTAGGGACTAAAATGTAAAAAGTTGAAAAGTTAGGGGAAAAAATGTAAATTTGGCCATAATGTGATTTTTGGGTTAAATTGAATAATGTGAGTATTAAATGAGTTAAATTTGACATTATAGATAAAGAAAGACGAGGTTCTGACCTAGACCGGGGAAAGAACAAAGTTGTGGACTAAATCAAACTATTAGCCATTTTGTACCGAGGTAAGTTCATATGTTAAAAGTAAGCTTTAGAATAATTGTATTTAAATGCTTTAATATTGCATGAATTGTATGTTTGATTTTGTAAATGAGTACAATTCTACGAATTAGGTCGAAGACGAATCGACAAACAAGAAATCCCGTTTGAACCTCAGGAATAAGGTAGGATACAAGTGACATGTCACTAGGGTTGGTATGTGTTATGTGACTAAGTGATCCGGGTGCTGGTCTCGTACGTCCTACCAGTGGCTGAGTATACCGGCATATGTTGCGGATACTTGACAGCTTGTGTGAGCAGCACCGCGTAGCTACGTCTTGACTGACAGCTTGTGTGAGCAAGCCCGTTGATAGCTCGAGTGCGAGCAACTATGTGATATGAGATTAAGGTAGCATTGGCTACATTTGTGGCACCTAGTGTGCAAGAATCCCGAGTATCCGAAAATATTATTCCGAGTGGTTCACGGTTATGTCAAAGATGAAATTATGTGTAAATTCATTTTGAGATGGTACAGGTATGTACTTGAAGCTCATATCTATTAAATGCTTGAAATGATGAATATGAAGTAAGTTTTGTGATGGAATAAGTTATGATTTTGAGACCATGGTAATTGTACATTTAATTATGTTATATTATTTGAATGTTATGTGCACGGTAAGGTCGCTTATTTCTTGCATACGAGCTTACTAAGCTATATAGCTTACTCCCCTTCCTTTCCCTTGTCTTATAGTGTCACCAAGCTAGCTCGAGTTATGAGAGATCGCTTCGAGATCCATACACACTATCAACAATTATTTTGGTATCAATGAATTCAGCATTTTGAGTTATGGCATGTATAGGGAACTTGGTCATTTTGTTATGTGTCATAATTGATTTGGCCAAATGTGTTGGCCTATGTTGATTAGAAGTTCATTTTGTATAAGGCCATTTGAAATTGGCTAATATTGGTATAAGTACATTCATATGATGATGCCTTTCACGAATGTGGATGTAAGAGCCCAAATTTGCCCAGGCCCATTAACCAAACATTAAAAAACCAAATTAATAAAAATCCAAAACAGTCCATTTTAATCAGTCCATTGCAAAAAATAAAATAGCAGGCCTAAACCTAGCCCAAATACCCCTACCTAGCCAAAATACCAAACACCTAACCCACTATCTAAAAAAAACGAAAAAACCCTAACCCTAAACAGCCTTGCGCCGCAGCCCCACACGCACGCCTCTTTAGCCACGTCACCTCCGTACACTGCCGAGCCTCTCAGCACTGCAACCAAGAATGTAATAACAAAGACAAAGAAAGAAAGAAAACAAAAGAAAATAGGGATTTTGTATTTTTATTATTCGGCTATAAAGCCAGAGCCAGTAATGTAATATTTTTTACGATCATTGACACGAATACAGAAATCAAAAACTAGAGATTTTTTAAGGTGATCTTCTATTTTTGCCTTAAAATTTCGGTGTTTCATTTTTCTTCTTTTGTTTTAATACGAGTATATTAACAAATAAAAGAAAGATTTACCTGATTGGATCGACACTGCCACGGTCGAATATCGTCGGCACCGGAACACCTCAGACTCTTAAAGGGTCGGACGAGGATTCGAAAAGCGTCAGAGGCTTCGTTTGGCTTCGTTTTTTCTTATTTCTAAAGCAAACAAAAGGTGTTTATATCTAGAAAGTAAAAAAAAGGGAGATCAGAAAGGAAAACAGGAGATTTTTTTCGCCACCGCTCACTGCATGGTTACTGGTGGGCTCACTACGAACCCCTAGGTCGAGCCATGGCCGGACGGGGCCGAATTTAGAGCAAAAAGGGGGCCATTCTTTTTTCTTTTTTTTTTTAGAAAAACTGATTGAAAATGTTTTTTTTTGTGTTTTCGGCTTTAAATACGACTGGAGAAACGGTGTCGTTTCACTCAAACATTTTTATGGTGAAACGGCGTCGTACGAGGGCCAGGACCCGCGCGAGTGACCCAACCCAGGGAAGGATCCGCGCATTTTACGGAATTGGGATATTTATTCTTTTAGTCCTTTCGTGTTTTATTTCTTTTTAATTAAGTTTTATTTTATTTTTAATTTCGCCCTTAACTTGTATTCCGTTTTCATTTTGGTCCCCGCTTAAACGCAACATTTTCGATACTGGGAATATTTACTAGTGCAATCTCTGATCGTTTGGGCGCATTTCATTTAAGTCCTTGATTGCATTTTTACTTGTTTAAACATCATTCTTTTGATTTTGTTTTTATTTTAATTGAGTTTATTTTAATTTTAGGTTTTTTTATTCCTTATAATTTATTTATTTTCTTAAATAAAGACTGTTTTAACATAGAACTTGGAAATATTTTACTAATTTTACATTGTTTTAATATGTTATTTTATATTTTCATTTACATATCTTTACTCATTTTACTATGATTTATTTTATAAAAAAAATTTCTTTTTTCCATATTACTTTGTTTTAAAGATTTGAATAATGTTTAATTTAAACATGCTTATACATTATGATTTTATACATACATATATAATTTATGATAAAATTATTTACTTATGTATATATATATTTCCTTTTAAATTTAATATACATAATTTATTTTTAAAGAGACCACATTTTATTGTATATTTTCACTCATTTCAAATACTTATATATATTACTATCTATATACATACATTTTTATAATAAATTTTTTATCTCATGTATATTATTTATTTAAACTAATATATATTACATCTTTTGTTTTCCTACATACTTAATGTTTATTTTAAAATTCCTTTATATATTACTATTTAATATACAATTTTGTTCTCCTTATGTCTTATTGATTTTTAAATTTTCATATATGCCATTTCTTCATTTTTTATTATTGTTCATATATGTCAATGCTTTCATGTTGTTCATTTGTATCATATTCGATTATTTATGCTTCCCAACACCATGTTTCGTTAATACTTTTATAATTTGTTTTGGCACGATAATATGTCATTATTCTTATACATGTTGTAATTTTTTTACTATGAATGGCCATTTAAATGTTTTAGTTCAATCAATTATCTTTTAATTAAATCATCAATTCTTTTTATTTTAAAATAGCCCATTTAAAATTTGCTCAAAACAAGGCAATATTTAGTGATTGGAAATATGAGAAATCGTGCCCTAACGTGCTGGGTTTCGATTTTCCATTTGACCAAATAACTAAATACCCTTTCGTAATTTTGTCCGTGTTTTCCTTTTTAAAGACAATGCAATATTTCGTGTTTGGAAATTCGAGAAATCGTACCCTAACGTGCTGGGTTTCGGTTTTTCGTTTGTCCAAATAACCAAATACCCTTTCAAAATTTCAATGCATGAGTTTTGAGAATTTTGGGATGATCTTAAATTCGATGACTTAAATTGTAATATCCTAACGTGCTGGATGTGATATTTTATTCCTTCGGAACAAGAGAATCTTAATATTCAAACCTGAGTATCTTTAAACGGGTCAAAGAAGATCATAAATTTAAAATATTTTTAAATTTTCGACACAAGGACATTGATTAATCAATTTGGTACCAATTTTGGGCATTGCGAGGGTGCTAATCCTTCCTCGCACGTAACTGACTCCGGAACCCGTTTTTCTTGGAATTCGTAGACCAGAATTAATTTTTTTTAAATACAATAAATGTTTTTATAGGTGATCCGATCACAACTAAACAAAAAGGATTGGTGGCGACTCCTATTTTTCATTTTAAAGTCGATCCCCGTTTTCCAAAACAAAAAAGATGGTTTCGACAGTGGAAACTTGCATTGAGTTGGTAAGTTATGTGATGCTTATGTATGATAGATGTTTGCATATGAATGATGTGTTGATGTCTTGGTTGTGGATGATTTGGTTGTATGTATAAGCTTGAATTGGTGCTATGTTATGTTATGTAGGTGTGTGCATTAAAAGGGTGGCAAATGGCTTGGTAAATAGCCTTCTTTTTGTCCACACGGGCAAACACACGGGCGTGTGCCTAAGCCGTGTGTGACACACGGTCTGCCCCACGGGCATGTAGTTCAGCCGTGTGTCCCATGCACCTTAATTTTTGCAAAACAGAATGTCCAGAATTGAGCACACGGGCAGAGACACGGGCGTGTGCCTTGGCCGTGTGTGCTACAAAGCCTCGAACATGGGCATGTGCCCCGGCCGTGTGAAGTCTGCACCTGTTTTATGAAAAATTATAAAAATTAAATTGACCACAAGGCCTAGCACACAGGCGTGTGGCACGGCCGTGTGGAACAAATCAGAGAGCTCCCTAAATTGAACACGGCCTGTAGCACGGACGTGTTTCAGGGTCACACGGGCGTGTGACCCCTATAACATGAATTTTCTAAGTTTTGTAAAATTTTCTAAAGTTCTCGGTTTAGTCCCGAACCACTTTCAAAGCATGATTTGGGCCTCGTAGGCTCGTATAAGAGACTTTATGATTGAATATGAATGGTTTTAATTTGGACGCACAATTATGACTCAGAATTTTATGAATGCTTGTGTTATAAGTCCGGTAATGCCTCGAGCCCTGTTCCGACGTTGAATACGGGTAAGGGGTGTTACACTATGGATGTAATTGATGAAGTTTTGGCAAGCGATAAAATCCCGGTTGAACCTTAGGAATAGATTAGGATACAAGTGACATGTCACTAGGAACCCATGTGAATATGTAATTATGTGATTTATGTGTCGCAGGTGTTGGTTCTGTACGTCCTACCGGTGGCTGGGTATACCGGCATATGTTGCGGATGTAACACCCCTAACCCGTATCCGTCGCCGAAATAGGGTTATGAGGTATTACCGAACTATCACATCATAACATATACATATCTCATAAATTTAAACATTCAAACACATACATCATTCATATACAATCATATTGTCCCTTATAAGGCTCTATGAAATCCTAAAACTTGCTTGGAAGAGGTTCGGGACTAAACCGATAACATTTGAAAACTTTGGGAAACTTAGAAAATTTTCTTGAATACAGAGGTCACACGCCCGTGTGAACAGGCCGTGTGCCTCACACGGCCATCCGACATGCCCGTATGTCTATGCTGTGTGAAAATAGGGCATACATACTGACTTGCCTCACACGACCGAGGACACGCCCGTGTGCCAAGCTGTGTGAAAACTGGTGGGTATACTGACTTGGCCACACGGCCGTCCACACGTCCCTGAGTATGGCCCGTGTGCCTATTCGAAATGGCCACACACGCCCATATGCCAAGGCTGTGTGCCTCACACGGCCACCAGACACGCCCGTGTGTCTAGGCCGTGTGCAAAGCTGACTTGAATTTCTAATTATTTCCAGGGGACACACGGCTGTGCATCAAGGCCATATGTCACACACGGTCGAACCACACGCCCGTGTGCTCATCCGTGTGGACGTAAAAGGCCATTTGCAAGGCCAATTTGCCACCCATAATGGTCTACCCTGCAAACTCAAAATGTGGCACCAATTCATACACAAAAGGCAACCCAAAGCATCAACAAATTATGCCCAATTCATAGCCTAAAAACATAAACCAATTTATACACATTTACTACTCCAAAACATACCAATTCCATATACCAAAACCATCCATTTCACCTAGTTCCAATACAAGCATTTTATCATCACTTTAACTACCATTTCCAATATTACAAACATACCAATTCACCATTTCCATAATAATCTTGCCAAACACAAAACCAAATATATATATATATACACACCATAAGCACATATATGAGCACATATCATAAGCCAAACTCACATTCAACATTACCAAAACACATGTCCACAAAACTCAAGCCTATACATGCCATATAACCAAGTCACAAGTGTATAAATATCGAAATCAAAACCGGCTAGTGTGATGCTATCTCCGCCGACTTCCAACCCGAGCGAACATCCGAATCACTATAAAACATAGAAAAATAACACAAAGTAAGCTATAAAGCTTAGTAAGCTCGTATGATATTAAACTTATCTTATTGAATAAACACATATTAAGCATTTACATATACTATAATATAAATTCATTTGATTTCACCTTTATACCATAATTCCAATCACATAATTAACAAAGCTTCACAAGTTTATTTATTTCTATGCTCATACGGATCAAAAACATTCTTATCAATTCGATCACATTTACATATACAAAATCAACTATCTATATTACTTCATTCAAACCAACATTCTGCACATTTTCTTTAGCCAAGGCGAATCGTGTTAATTATCATCAAGTAACAGTATTTCGCACGTTATATACCTTATGTATATATAGTTAAAACAAACATAACTCATGCCTCATTTAACATCCAATTCATACCTCCATATAGCCAAATTAACCCATTTTGGCATAAAACATATTTATACACAAATCTTTCTCATTTTATATACATGATACAATATGAACTCACCACTTTCATTCGATTCTCACATAAGTTTTGTACGTACCTGTATTACTTATTTCGATCGTACTTTCATTCTTGTCTTGACTATGCCCGTTGAACCATTCCAAATTGCTAAGGATACTTGGAAATCTCGTATAACTCATACAATGCCATATCCCAGATATGGTCTTACATGTTATAGTATATCGATGCCAATAGCCTAGCTATGGTCTTACATGAATCTCATATCGATGCCAATGTCCCAGACATGGTCTTACACGAATCTCATATTGATGCTAATGTCCCAGACATGGTCTTACACGAAATCACATCCCGGTAATCCTAATGTCATGACATTTAGATCCTAAGCTATTCCTAAGGTTCAGACGGACTTTCGGGACGTCATAACTCGCTTGGTTGTGCTCGTACTCATTTCCAATCAGCATTATAATTCAATTCAACAATAATAATAATTTTATAGCACAATTTAACAGCATTTATTAACATACGAACTTACCTCGATCGTTAAAACGACGGAATGGATCGTCTAGTCTGATACTTTATCTTTTCCTCGATCTATACCCGTATTTTTCTTTTCTCGATCTAGTTATAATCAAAATCAACTTATTTAATTATCTCTCTATTCAATTTAATCCAAAATTTATTTTAAAGTACATTTACGCTTTTTCCCCCATAATTTCACATTTGTGCAATTTAGTCCTTATCACATAAAATCACAATTTCATGAAATTAAACACAAACCCAAGCTAGCCGAATTTTCCATATATTACTATCAGCCCATATTTTCAATTTATTTCACATTTTAACCACTAAATTTCGCATTTTCAAAAATTAACCCTTTTTTTACATTTTTGTCAAAAATCACTTTACAAAACTAGTAAATTTATCAATAAACTTTCATAAACTATCATCAAGCATCAATTTACTCAAACATTCAACAATGGCAACATGTTAAATCTTTAAAAATTTCAAAAATTAAGGTACGGGCTAGCTAGAATACGAAGCAACGATCTCAAAAATGTAGAAATCATTAAAAACGGAGCTAAAACCTTACCTAATCGAGCATTTGAAGCTTGACCGAACCAAAAGCTTCTCCCATGGCTGCCATTATTTCTAATTTTCGGTGGAGAAATGGTGAAAAGATGATGATTTTAATTTGTTTTTATTAAACATTAACTTTATTAACTAATTACCAAAATATCCTTTAAAAACATTAGTAATTACACCAAATGCCACTCCACTATCATCCAATAACTCATAAATGGCCTATTTACCACTTAAGGACCTTTACTTTGATGTTCTATAGCTATTAGATACTTTTAGCTAATAGAACTCCACTTTTACACTTTACGCAATTTAGTCTTTTTTACCGAATTAAGCATTCAAACAGTAAAATTTCTTTACAAAACTTTCACATAATAATTCTATCATGCTGTAAACTTTAATAAAATAATAAATTTAATATTTTAACTTCGGATTTGTGGTCTCAAAACCACTGTTCTGATTTGACCCAAAAACGGGCTGTTACAACTCTCCCCCTTAGGGATTTTCGTCCCCAAAAATCTTACCAGTGATTTGGTTGGACATTTGCTTTCACATTGCCTTATCATATAGCCTCGGATTTCTCAACTCTTTAGTCTCACAAACTAGGATTTTGATCTGTTATTCGCTATAGATCTTCTCAAGTTCTAGCGGTAATATAAGTTGATAAGCCATTAGCCTTATTCTCTCTATAATCCCATACAATCTGTTGAATCGCAAACTCATTTTTTTTTAACTTCACAAAATCGCGGATTAAACATCAATTTAGCTTTTAACTCAAGTAATATCTATCCACCATCCAATAAGATCAATCGCGTATTCATCGATCATAAAGCACACAAAGGTTTCTTGCTCAGAACATCTGTGACTGTAATCATTCTTCCCTGGATGATAATCAATTACTAACTCAAAATCTTTCGACGGTTCAAGCCACCTTTGCTGTCCCAAATTCAGATCTCTCTGTAATATCAAATATTTTAAACTTTTGCAGTCAACAAATAGGTTACATTACTCACCAAACAATCAATTTCACTAACTATTCAATGCGAATACAATGTCAACCATTTCTAATTCACGTGTCGAATAACTCTTTTCATACGGCTTTAACTGTATTGAAGCATAAAATATCACTATACATTCTTGTACTAAACATACTTCAAACCATTTAAAGACGCGTATCTGAAAATCATAAACTTTTTACTTGACTCAAGCTGAATAAGAACTGATGCATTAATTAACAATGTTTTTAACTGCTTACCACTTTATTAACAAGTATCATACCATTCAGACTTCACAATCGCGATGACTTTCTCAATTAGAACCGTTTCGATAGATATAATTCTGTATCATGTCTTCTAGAATATGAATTCGTCATTCAGACTATCCATCTAATTACCCGTGAACTTACAAAATTTATTTTCCGGACTCGAGGATAAACTTAAACACATTTACTCAATTAACCCTTCAAGAAAATAATCCCATCAGGCTAAATAACTAAAACGATCTTGGCTGTCAAACAATAACTTTTCAAAGAAAACCTTTCTTCTTGTTGTCAAGATAACTCAAACATACATTTTATAGCAATTTCTTCAGGATACTAATCAAAGATCTTTAAAAACGGCATAATTCAAACGTAACATAACATCCCGCTTTCAACTCATGGACATTTATCAAGATTACCTGAGAATGATAACCGATATACAAATTTGAGCTTCATCTTTCTCCATTTACACTTTTGCCGATGTCAACCCTCTTTTAAGAAACTAGAAAGGATTATATAATAAAGCTATCTCAACAATTAATCATCAAAGCGTTGAACTATACTGAAGCCACCTCCATCATATAAAAATCATAATGCCATAATAAGACCAACGTCTGAACCGTATAAATAGATAAAATCCCCAACTGTTAATAATGCATTTTGAACACAAAAGAAAATCAAAAATGGTTTCCACAGCAACCAATGCAGAAACACAACCTCTATAATCTGATGACAGTACCACTGTACTCCCGTGATCAAACCAGAAATTATAATCATAACAAGTATAATCATGTTCTTCAAAAGAACATCTATTATAGATATCTCATGCTTAATAAATTAAACAGTAAAATGCTAAGGAAGCCAAGATAGCGAAATCTAAAAATGTGGAACTATACAGAATTTTTGAAAATCAAAACTCATATAGAATGGTAGAAATCTCGATAATACCCCAAAAAATTTCCAAAAGGAAAAACGTCATTCACAAGTACTGAAATCCACAGTGACAGAAGCAATATAATCTTCATATACATTCAAAAGAATAATAACCAGTAGAAACAGAATACTAGCATCATACAGATTTTACCGTCGACTTTCCTATCAACACAAGGGAATAGAATACCAGAGAAAGATAGAGCAATGCCGATCATAACTCAAACAGACCAATAATGCTTTCGTCTATCAGTATGTTCTGCTAATGTTCTCATACGATAAGAATTTCATCTGAAAATATACAGCTACATATAACTCTGAGAATAGTTGAACACATAGAGTACCCAGAAGAGTTCGTCGTAAACCATTCGACTATAATCGCTGTACTCAACTATCTTTATAATTCAAACATGATTCCATTGTTTTTCTCTGAAATCACTGATTTCTCATTATCCCAACACTAACAAAAATCAATTCAGAAGAACTTCCAGTTAATATATTCTTTAGATATCATACCTGAATATTTGTTTTCATCTAATTCAACTTCTTCTTTAACAGTGACTTTGCATAATATGAATGATCTTCAGAACGATCCAATATCTCTTCTAGTACTATCTTTTCTTGTTGACTCATTCACCTATCTGATTACAGTATTAATCCTTCAATTGCGAAACTCTGTAATTCTACACTCGTGAGCTTATTCAGTCTAAATATTATAAATTTTCATTGTAATACCTTACTGATGAGGGGGTGAGGGTCATAAAGCCTAAAATTTAACTCTCACATATATATATACATAACATAACATTTATCATTAACATGATATTATGAACTTTTACTCATACCTTTATGAGTTTTAACTCATCATAAACACATTTTCACTCAAACATTTGAGTACCACTTTCTGCACTATCGGAATTAGCTCGGTTGGAAAGCACATCTGTCTAATTAAAATAATTCTCATCAGAATCGGGAGATATCACACTACCACAGGTTAAATATGGCATGTATAGAAAGACTCACATATGCTATGTTAGTCCTAGAATCGACTAAACCGTAGCTCTGATATCAATCAAATGTAACATCCCTAACCCATATCTGTCGCCGAAATAGGGTTACGAGGTATTACCAAACTATCACATCATAACATATACATATCTCATAAATTTAAACATTCAAACACATACATCATTCATATACAATCATATTGTCCCTTATAAGGCTCTATGAAATCTTAAAACATGCTTGGAAGAGGTTCTGGACTAAACCGATAACATTTGAAAACTTTGGGAAACTTAGAAAATTCATATTAAGCATATACTATAATATAAATTCATTTGATTTAACCTTTATACCATAATTCCAATCACATAATTAACAAAGCTTCACAAGTTTATTTGTTTCTATGCTCATACGGATCAAAAACATTCTTATCAATTCGATCACATTTACATATACAAAATCAACTATCTATATAACTTCATTCAAACCAACATTCCTCACATTTTATTTAGCCAAGGTGAATTGTGTTAATTATCATCAAGTAACAGTATTTCGCACGTTATATACCTTATGTATATATAGTTAAAACAAACATAACTCATGCCTCATTTAAAATCCAATTCATACCTCCATATAGCCAAATGAACCCATTTTGGTGTAAAACATATTTATACACAAATCTTTCTCATTTCATATACATGATACAATATGAACTCACCACTTTCATTCGATTCTCACATAAGTTTTGTACGTACATGTATTACTTATTTCGATTGTACTTTCATTCTTGTTTTGACTATGCCCGTTGAACCATTCGAAATTGCTAAGGATACTTGAAAATCTCGTATAACTCATACAATTCCATATCCCATATATGGTCTTACATGTTATAGTATATCGATGCCAATAGCCCAGGTATGGTCTTACACGAATATCATATCGATGCCAATGTTCCAGACAAGGTCTTATATGAATCTCATATCAAGGCCAATGTCCCAGACATGGTCTTACACGAAATCACATCCCGGTAATCCTAATGTCATGACATTTAAATCCTAATCTATTCCTAAGGTTCGTACGAGACTTCCGGACGTCATAACTTTGTCGATTGTGCTCGTACTCATTTCCAATTAGCATTATAATTCAATTAAACAATAATAATAAATTTATAGCACAATTTAACAGCATTTATTAACATACGAACTTACCTCAATTGTTAAAATGACGAAACAGATCGACTAGTTCGATGCTTTATCTTTTCCTTGATCTATACCCGTATTTCGCTTTTCTCGATCTAGTTATAATCAAAATTAGCTTATTTAATTATCTATCTATTCAATTTAATCCAAAATTTACTTTAAAGTACATTTACACTTTTACCCCCATAATTTCACATTTGTGCAATTTAGTTCTTATCACATAAAATCACAATTTCATGAAATTAAACACAAACCCAAGCTAGCCGAATTTTCCATATATTAAACACAAACGGAGCTAAAACCGTACCTAATCAAGCTTTTGAAGCTTGGCCGAACTAAAAGCTTCTCCCATGGCTGCCATTCTTTCTAATTTTCGGTGGAGAAATGGTGAAAAGATGATGATTTTAATTTGTTTTTATTAAACATTAACTTTATTAACTAATTACCAAAATATCCTTTAAAAACATTAGTAATTACACCAAATGCCACTCCACTATCATCCACTAACTCATAAATGGACTGAAGGACCTTTAATTTAATGTTCTATAGCTATTAGATGCTTTTAGCTAATAGAACTCCACTTTTACACTTTACGCGATTTAGTCCTTTTTACCGAATTAAGCATTCAAGCAGTAAAATTTCTTTACGAAACTTTCACATAATAATTCTATCATGCTGTAAACTTTAATAAAATAATAAAATTAATATTTTAACTTTGGATTTGTACTCTCGAAACCACTATTCTGATTTGACCCAAAAATGGGCTGTTACAGCAGATACCTAACAGCTTGTGTGAGCAGCACTGAGTAGCTACATCTTGACTGACAGCTTGTGTGAGCGGGCCCGTGGATAGCTTGAGAGCGAGCCTATATGTGATGAGATTTTTGGTAGAATTGGCTACATATGTGGCACTTATCTACAAATCTTTCCGTGTATCCGATAGTATTCCAAGTGGTTCAACGGGTATGTCAAAGATGAGAAAGTATGTGATTATGTTACGAGTTGGTACAGGTATGTACGAAAAACTCAATGGAAATGGATTCTGTATATGATGAGCTAATGGTAGGAATGTGATTGAGTAAGTTATGCTCATGAAATTTTAATGACATTTATGTTAGTATATGTTAAGTTATTTATATGACAAATGTATAATTAATGTTGTTTATTATTTGCATATGAACTTACTAAGCTATATAGCTTACCCCCTTTCTTTCCCTTATCTTATAGTGTCACCAAGCTAACTCAGGATCAGAGATCGTCGGAGATCCATTCACACTATCAACCATTATTTTAGGTACCATTGAAATGTCAATATTTTGAGTTATGGCATGTATAGGGACTTGGTCATTTTGTTATATGTGTCATTGGTAATGTGGCCAAATGTATTGGCTTATAATGGATAATGATTTCATTTTGTATATGGCCATGTAAGTTGGCTAATGTTGGTTATGAGTATATTTATATGTTGGTACCATTCATGAATTTGAAAACTTGCATGATTTGTGTTGATAAATTATGATGTTAAAACATGTGAGAAGTTAGCATGTTGATGTGATGTTAATGCCTTGGTTGTGGATGTTTTGGTTGCCTAAGTATGCTATGAATTGTGCCATTGAATTGGAGTAAGTGTAGGTGTAAATGAGGGTGGCAAATGGCTTGGTAAATAGCCTTATTTTTGTCCACATGGCCTGCCCCACGAGCATGTGTTCCGGCCGTGTGTCCCCTGCACCTTAATTTTGAAAAATAGAATGTCCAGAATATAGCACACGGGCAGAGACACGGGCGTTGTCTCAGCCGTGTGTGCTACACGGCATAGAACACAGGCATGTGTCGTGGCCGTGTGAAACCTGCACCTAATTTGAATTAAATTAAATAAACACACGGCCTAGTACAGGGGCGTGTGGCACGGCCGTGTGCCACAAGTCAGAGAGCACCCTAAATTGAACACGGTCTGAAGCACGGACATGTCCCAGGGTCACACGGGCGTGTCCCTTGGACCACACGGGCGTGTGAGCCCTATAGTTAGCAAAAATTTTCTAAGTTTTGTAAAAATTTCCTGAGTTCTCGGTTTAGTCCCAAACCACTTCTAAAGTATGTTTTGGGCCTCCTAGGCTCTTATTAGGGACTCTATGAATAAATATGAATGGTTTTAAATTGGACGCAAATTTATGACTCAAAATTGTGTGAATACTTGAGTTGTAAGTCCGGTAATGCCTCGTACCCTAATCCGGCGTTGAATACAGGTAATGGGTGTTATACGGATAACTTAGGACAATCCCAAATAAAATGATCTGGCGAACCACATTTGTAACAAGCTTTATTACTTTTATTCCAGCATTCTCCAAAATGTTGTCTCCCACACTGTTGACACTCAGGTTTGTTGTTTCTCACATTGCCAACACTCGATACCGATGTAGCTTGAGTTTTAGGACTTGAATATTGTTTTCCACGATCTCTGTTCGAATATCCCACTGAAGCATTTGAGTGACTATACAAATCTCGTTATTTCTTTGACGAAGACTGATATGGTTTACTAATCGATCTCTTTCTCGAGTCTCTAGCCTCTGAATCTGCTTTTCTTTTTTCTTTGCTAAGTTCCTCGGATTTGTAAGCTCTATCAACCAACACAACGAATTCCTTCAACTCTAGAATCCCGACTAGCAGTCTGATATTTTCATTTAACCCATTTTCAAATCTTTTACACATTATAGCCTCAGTTGAAACACATTCTCGAGCATACTTACTGAGTCTAACAAACTCTCGCTCACAGACATACGGCCTTGTTTCAGTTCAAGAAACTCTTTTCGCTTTTGATCAATGAACCGTTGACTGATATATTTCTTTCTGAACTCATTTTGAAACAAATCCCAAGTAACTCTTTCTCTCGGCACCACTGACACTAGGGTATTCCACCACTGATACGCTATGTCCCTCAGAAGTGATATAGCACATTTTAAACACTCAGATGGTGTGTAAGAAAGCTCATCAAATACTCTGATAGTGTTTTCAAGCCAAAACTCGGCTCTCTCTGAATTATCGTCAACAGTAGCTTTGAACTCTTCGGCCCCGTACTTTCGAATCTTATCAACTGGCGTCTTATTTAATCGTAAAAGTTCCACATTTTGAGGAGCTACAGGAACCAGTTGGGGTTTAGGTGGCGGTGGAGGTTGTTGAATAGCCCGTTTTGTCCGAACAAATTCCATGAACCGCTCATTCATCATCTAGAAGAAGGCTTCTTTAGCCTCTCCTCCCTGGCTACCCAATACGGGTCTAGACTCGAATTGCGCTACCCTGTCAACGGAGGCAGGTGCATTTCTTTCAACATCGTCAGCTACAGCTCGATTGGGATCCATTTACTATATGAAAACATAGTTTAAACTGTTAGGAGTCATCACACTATCACAGGTTATATATGGCATGTATAGCTAGACTCTCACATACACTACGATAGTCCTAGAATCGACTAAACCGTAACTCTGATACCAATAAATGTAACACCCCTCACCCGTATTCAACGCCGAAATAGGGTTATAGAGCATTACCAAACATACTATACAATTACACATGCATTTTCTCATACATTTTCAATTTCATGTAATTATCAATCAATAACATTCATATCGTCCCTAATACGAGCCTACGAGGCTCAAAACATGCATTCAAGATGGTTCGAGACTAAACCGATAACTTTAGAAACTTCTCGAACACTTAGAAAATTTTTCCAAAAATAGAGGACACACGCTCGTGTGGCCTGGCCGTGTGTCTCACACGGCCAAAGACACGCCCGTATCGCAGGCCGTGTGGACATTTGAAATAGGAGCACATGGTCGTGTCCCAACCCGTGTCCGACCCCGTGTAACTCTTTGACTTGGGTCACACGGCCAACACACACGCCCGTGTGGCTAGCCCGTATGCCCTAAAAATGACCATACATGCCCGTGTGCCAGGCCGTGCCAATCCTGTAGGGTATACTGACTTATGCCACACGGCCAAGTCACACGCTCGTGTGTGAGGCCGTGTGAAGCATACTGACTTGGTTTCTAATTCAACACCAGGGGACACACGACCGTGTAACCTGACCGTGTGTCGCACATGGCTAAGACACACGCCCGTGTCTCTGCCCGTGTGGACAAAAATAGGCTATTTACTAAGCCATTTTGCCACCCAAACTTGCTCACACCTATATAACCCAAATAGCTCAAGTCATAGCATAAATAGGCATCCAATACAACCACAACCAAGACTAAAACTGTAACACCCCTTACCCGTGTTCGACGCCAGAACAGGGTACGAGGCATCACCGAACTTAAACACAAGCAAACATACATTTCTGAGTCATAAATTTCCATTCAAATTAAAACTTTTCACATACATTCATATCATCCCTAAAAGGAGCCTACGAGGCCCAAAACATACATTGGAAGTACTTCGGGACTAAATCGAGAACTTTAGAAAATCACACAACAATTAGAATTTTTTTCACTAAAACAGGGGTCACACGCCCGTGTGGTCCAAGGGACACGCTCGTGTGACCCTTAGACACGCCCGTGCTACAGGTCGTGTGCAAAATAGGGTGCTCTCTAACTTGTGCCACACGGCCGTGCCATACGACCGTGTGTTAGGCCGTGTGGTCGATTTAATTTCCATAATTTTTCATAAAATAGGTGCAGACTTCACACGGCCAGGGCACACGCCCGTGTTCAAGGCCGTGTAGCACACACGGCCGAGACACACGCCTGTGTCTCTGTCCGTGTGCTAAATTCTGAGCATTCTGTTTTACAACAATTGAGGTGCAGGGGACACACGGCCGGAACACATGCCCATGGGGCAAGCCGTGTGTCACACACGGCCTAGACACACGCTCGTGTGTCTACCCGTGTGGACAAAAATAAGGCTATTTACCAAGCCATTTTGTCACCCTTCCATGCACATACCTACACAAAGAAACATAGCACCAATCTAAGCATATACATTCAACCAAATCAGCCACAACCAAGACATAAACACTCATTCATATGTTACTATCTATCACATATAACCATCACATACTTATCAACTCAAACCATGCAAATTTCCCACATCCATGAAAAGCATCATCATATGCATAAATATACTTAAACCAATATTAGCCAATTTCAATGGCAATTTACAAAATGAATTATCAACCAACATAAGCTAACACATTTGGCTAATCAATTATGACACATAAAAAAATGACCAAGTCCCTATACATGTCATAACTCAAAATACTTGAATTCATTGGTACCAAAATAATCCTGTAGATAGTGTGAATGGATCTCCGATAGTTTTCGATCCCCGAGCTGGCTTGGCGACTCTATAAGACAAGGGAAAAAGAAAGGGGAGTAAGCTATATAGCTTAGTAAGTTCCTATGCAAATAATAAGCATTATAATCACACATGTATCATGCAAATAAACATGATGAACTTGGCATAATTAGTATCAAGATCTTCTAATCATAACTTACACATTCATAACCTTACCGAGGGATTCATCACATATCGGGCTCATTAGTAAATGAGTTTTACGTACGTACCTGTACCAACTTGCAACATAATCATAACCTTTCACAACTTTGACATACTCATTGAATTTTCCATTGAACCACTTAGAATACTAAAGGATACTCGGGAATCTTGCACACACAATACCATACCAATGTCATATAGCAGATATGGCCTTACATAGGATCGCTTATCGATGCCAATAGCCCAGCTATGGTCTTACACAAAGTCTCATATCGATGCCATATCCCAGATATGGTCTTACACGTAATCTCAAATAACTCTAATGTCATGACATTTGTATCATATCTATTTCTAAGGTTTAACCGGGGTTTCTCACTTGTCAAACTTTATCGATTACATCAAAGGAGTCAATCATAATTCATAAAATATTAAAGCATTAAAAATATAAATAAAACAATGCATTATTTACATACGAACTTACCTCGGTACAAAATAGTAGAAATGGGACCTAATCGTCAAATACTTTATTTTTACCCTGATCTAGGTCCGAACCTAATTTCTCTTGATCTATAATAGCAAATTTACCTAATTTGTTATTCACATTATTCAGTTCAGTCCAAAAAATCTTATTATAGAAAAATTATATTTTTTGCCCCTAAACTTTGACATATTTACATTTTGGTCCCTAGGCTCGTAAAATGAAATGTGTTCAATTTATTTAATGTACAAGCCTATCCGAACCATTTTTATAACTATAACAGCCCCCAATTTCCATTAAAACACACTTTTACTACATATTTTATAACTTTTACAAATAGGTCCTTTTAAGCATTTTCATCAAAAATCACTTAGTAAAAGTTGTTTATCTAACACCAAACATTCATTTTCTACCATTAGACATCAAAATACACAAATTTCTAACATGGGTCAAACCCTATACCTTGATTATTCCTTAAATCAATAGTAGAAATAGATAGATCGAGTGATAATGACTTTAAAAATGTAAAGAGCATTAAAAACAGGGCAAGAACGGACTTACAATCGAGCTTGAAAGTTGGCCAAACCCTAGCTATGTCTTACTTCTAATTTTCGGCACAAGGGGGAGAAGATGGACACGATTTTGGCTTGATTTTTGGCTTTTTAATTCATTTAATTACCAAATGACCAAAATGCCCTTCACTTAAAACTTTGGAATTTTATCTCACCATGTCCATTTTTGTCCACTATCTTAACAAATGGTCTAATTACCATCTAAGGACCTTCAATTTAAAATTTCATAGCAATTAGACACATCTAGCATGTAGAAATCAACTTTTGCACTTTTTACAATTTAGTCCTTTTTGCTAAATTGAGTGCTCAAACGTCAAAATTTTCAAACGAAATTTTCACGAAACTATTCCGTAAAACTGTAGACCATAAAAATATAATAAAAAATAAATTTTGCTACGTCGGATTTGTGGTCCCGAAACCACTGTTCTGACTAGACCCAAAATCGGGTTGTTATAACTCTCCCCCCTTAGGGATTTTCGTCCCCGAAAATCTTACCAGAAAATAGGTTTGGGTACTATTTTCGCATAGCATCCTCAGGTTCCCACGTAGCCTCTTCGAATCCGTGTCGTTGCCATAAAACTTTCACTAGGGCTATACTCTTATTTCTCAACTGTTTAACTTCCCGAGCCAAAATCTTGATCGGTTCTTCACCATAAGTCATATCGGGTCGAATCTCGACCTCTGTCGGAGAAATCACATGTAAAGGTTCTGACCTGTAACGGCGTAACATAGACACGTGAAACACGTTGTGGATCCTTTCCAACTCTGTCGGTAAAGCTAACCGATATGCCACTGGCCCTATTCTTTCAAAAACTTCATACAGCCCGATGAAATGTGGGCTCAACTTGCCTTTACAGCCAAATCTCAAAATCTTCTTCCATGGAGATACCTTCAGAAATACTTTATCACCAACCTGAAATTCTATCTCTTTTCTTTTCAAATCTGCGTAGGACTTTCGTCGATCTGAAGCTGCTTTCAAACAGTCACGGATTACTTTCACTTTCTCTTCAATCTCCTTAACCAAATCAACCCCATGAATCTGTTTCTCACTGAGCCCTGTCCAATACAAAGGTGTTCGGCACTTGCGGCCATACAATGCCTCATAAGGCACCATCTTTATACTCGATTGAAAACTATTGTTATAGGAAAATTCGACCAATGGTAGATATTTTTCCCAACTACCCTCGAATTTTAGGACACAACATCGGAGCATATCTTCAAGAATCTGAATTACTCTCTTAGACTGACCATCGGTTTGCGGATGAAAAGCGGTACTAAAGTTCAACTTTGTACCCAAAGCTTCTTGCAACTTCTTCCAAAACTGCAAAGTAAACCTCGGATCTCTATCCGAAATAATAGAAATAGGCACCCCGTGCAATCTCACGATCTCAGTAATGTAAAATTCAGCTAGCTTATCAAGTGAATAATCAATACGTATCGGTATAAAATGAGCCGATTTCGTCAATCTATCAACAACAACCCAGACGGCATCTTTCTTTTTGGGAGTCAAAGGTAAACCAATTACAAAATCCATCGTAATCCTATCCCATTTCCACTCGGGCACCATCACTGGCTGAAGTAAACCTGAAGGTACTTGGTGTTCGGCTTTTACTTGTTGACAAACTAAGTATCTCGAAACAAACTCCTAAATATCCCGTTTCATACCTGACCACTAATACCATTTCTTCAAATCATTATACATTTTCGTACTACCCGGATGCACAGATAGACAACCACTATGGGCCTCATGAAGAATTTTCTGAATAAGCTCATCATTTTTCAGTACACAAATTCTACCTCGAAACATCAAACAATCATCGGATCCGATATGAAAATCTGAATTACTACTCGATTCACAATGAACTCTTTTGGTTTGCAAATCACTGTCACATTTCTGAGCTTCGCAAATTTATTGAAGGAATAACGGTCTAGCTCTCAACTCGGCTAGGATCGAACCATTATCAGACAAATTCAACCGTGTATTCATCGCTCTCAAAGTAAACAAAGTCTTTCTACTCAACGCATCTGCGACTACATTTGCCTTACCCGAGTGATAGTCAATCACTAGGTCATAATCCTTCAGTAACTCGAGCCATCTCCGTTGCCGAAAGTTTAAATCTTTCTGAGTCATCAAGCATTTTAAACTCTTATGATCAGAAAAGGCATGACACTTCTCACCGTATAAATGGTGTCTACAAATTTTCAAAGCAAACACAATGGCGGCTAATTCCAAATCATGCGTCGGATAATTCTTCTCGTGTGATTTTAATTGTCTCGAGGCATAAGCTATCACTTTGCCCTCTTGCATCAACACACATCCTAATCCATTCAGTGACGCATCACAATAAATCACAAATTCTTTTCCCGGTTCAGGTTGTACTAAAATCGGCGCCTCAGTCAATAATGTTTTCAACTTCTCAAAGCTTTGCTGACATTTTTCTGACCATTCAAACTTAACATCCTTCTGCAATAGCTTAGTCAAAGGAGTAGCAATCATCGAAAATCCTTTAACAAATCATCAGTAATATCTGGCTAAGCCCAAAAAGCTTCTGACTTAAGACACATTTCTTGGCGGTTTCCAATCAATAATTTCTGACATCTTACTGGGATCTACTCGAATACCATCTCCAGAAACAATGTGTCCCAAAAATCCAACTTCTCGGAGCCAAAACTCACTTTTGCTGAATTTAGCAAACAACTTCTTATCTCTTAAAATTTGCAGTACAGTTCTCAAGTGCTCGGCATGTTCGGCTTCGTCTCAAGAATAAATCAAAATATCATCAATAAACACAACCACAAATTTGTCCAAATATGGTTGGAAAATTCTATTCATCAAGTCCATAAAAATAGCAGGTGCGTTTGTTAATCCAAAAGGCATAACAAGGAATTCATAGTGCCCGTACCTTGTTCTGAAAGCGGTTTTCGGCACGTCTGACTCTTTAACTCTCAACTGGTAGTAGCTAGACCTCAAATCAATCTTCGAATATACTGTTGCCCCTTTCAACTGATCAAACAAGTCATCTATCCTTGGCAGAGGATACTTGTTCTTTATAGTCACCTTGTTGAGCTGTCGGTAATCGATACAAAGTCTCATAGATCTATCTTTCTTCTTTACGAACAATACTGGAGCACCCCAAGGAGAATAACTCGGTCTCGCAAAACCCTTATCTGTCAACTCTTGCAACTGAGTCTTTAACAATTTCAATTCGGTCAGAGCCATTCTATACGGAGCAATAGATATCGGCGAGGTCCCTGGTACTAAGTCAATACCAAACTCAACTTCTCTAACTGGTGGTAACCCAAGCAACTCTTCCGGGAACACATCTGGATATTCACAAACTATCGACACTGATTCAATTCTTAATTCAGACACTTTTGTATTCAACACATAAGCTAGATAGGCTTCATAACATTTTCTCACGTATCTTTGGGCAGACATCAAAGAAATCACAACAGGTAACTCACCCGACTCATCTGAATCAATCCGAAGAATTTCACCATTTTCACATTTCAGTTCAATAATCTTTCTTTTACAATTCACTATGGCATCATGCAGTTTCAACCAATCCATACCCAAAATAACATCGAATTCATCAAATGGAAACAACATTAAATCAGCCGAAAAACAGTGACCTCAAATCATTAAAGGACAATTCTTGCAAACTCTATCAACTAGTACATGTTTGCGTAAGGGGTTTGACACTCTAATCACAAACTCAGTAAATTCAACAGGCAAGCTCTTACTAGCTACCAATTTCACACAAACATAAGAATGAGTCGATCCAAGATCAATCAATGCAACTACGTTAGTATTATAGAGAGAAAAAGTACCAGTGATAACACCGGGAGATGTCACTTCTTCGCGAGCACGGATGGCATAGGCTCTAGAAGGTGCTCGAGCTTCGGATCTTACAATTGTATCTTTTGTCACACCTTTACTACTAGCTCCATTTCTGGTATTTCTCAGTGGTCTACCTCTATTAGTAGTATTACTCAGCCTCGCACTCTAAAATTTTCCTTTCTCAGCCATTTCAGGACAATCTCGGATAAAATTCTCTTGAGAACCACACTTAAAGCAAGCTCGGTCATTAATTCTGCACTCGCCGGGATGTCTACTTCCACAATGTTGACATTCGGGTCTGTTAGACCTAACATTACCCACACTCTCCATTGAAGTAGCTTGAGATTTAAAACTCGAATGTTGCTTCCCACGATCTCTGTGTGAATACCCAGCTGAAATATTCGAACGGGAATACATCTCTTTAGATTTCTTTGACTGAGACGAAAATGACTTTCTCATAGGTCTCTTCCTCGAATCTCTAGCTTCAAGATCAGCTTTCCTATTCTCTTTATTCAACTCTTCGGCCTTACAAGCCAGTTCAACCAATACCACAAACTCTTTCAGCTCTAAGATCCCAACTAACACATGAATATCCTCATTCAATTCATCCTCAAATCTCTTGCGCATAATAGCCTCGGTGGAACACACTCTTGAGCATATTTACTAAGTCTAACAAATTCTCGCTCGTACTCTGTCACTGTCATACGACCCTGTTTCAGCTCAATAAATTCCTTATGTTTCTGGTCGATGAACTGCTGACTAATATATTTCTTTTAGAACTCCTCTTGAAAGAATTCCCGTGCAACTCTCTCTCTCTCTTGGTACCACCGATACCAGTGTATTCCACCAGTGATATGCAGAATCTCTCAGAAGTGAGATGGATCAGTTTAAACACTCATCCAGTGTGCAAGATAGTTCATCAAATACTCTGATGGAGTTTTCGAGCCAAAACTCGGCTCTCTCGGGATCATCATCCATATTAACTCTAAAATCTTCAGCCCCATGCTTTCGGATCTTATCAACCGGGGGCTTATTCATTCTTAAAAATTCCATACCTTGTGGAGCTATGGGAACCGGTCGAGGAATAGGTGGGGGTGGAGGAGGTTGGGCATTCAGATTTGTTCGAAAATATTCTGTATACCACTCATTCATCATGTAGAGAAAGGCTTCCCTACCCCCTTCTTCTTGACTAACCGTAGGAGGTCTACTATCAGACGGTGCTGCCCCTTGAGCGGGAGCTGGCGCATTACTTTCAACTTCATCAGCCTCAGCTCAATTGGGATCCATTTACTATATGAAAACACAATTTAAAATTGTCAAGAGTCATCACACTATCACAGTTCATTTATGGCATGTATAGCTAGACTCTTACACACGCTACGTTTGTCCGAGAATCGACTAAACCGTAGCTCTGATACCACTATATGTAACACCCCTTACCCGTGTTCAACGCCAGAACAGGGTACGAGGCATCACCGGACTTAAACACAAGTAAACATACATTTTTGAGTCATAAATTTCCATTCAAATTAAAACTTTTCACATACATTCATATCATCCCTAAAACGAGCCTACGAGGCCCAAAACATACATTAGAAGTACTTCAGGACTAAATCGAGAACTTTAGAAAATCATACAACACTTAGAAAATTTTTCACTAAAACAGGGGTCACACGCCCGTGTGGTCCAAGGGACACGCCCGTATGACCCTTAGACACACCTGTGCTACAGGCCGTGTGCAAAATAGGGTGCTCTCCGACTTATGCCATACGACCATGCCACACGCCCGTGTGCTAGGCCGTGTGGTCAATTTAATTTCCATAATTTTTCATAAAATAGGTGTAGACTTCACACGGCCAGGGCACACGCCCGTGTTTGAGGCCGTGTAGCACACACGGTCGAGACACACGCCCGTGTCTCTACCCGTGTGCTCAATTTTGAGCATTTTGTTTTGCAAAATTTAAGGTGTAGGGGACACACGACCGGAACACACACCCATTGGGCAAGCCGTGTGTCACACACGGCGTAGACACACACCCGTGTGGATAAAAATAAGGCTATTTACCAAGCTATTTTGTCACCCTTCCATGCACATACCTACACAACAAAACATAGCACCAATCCAAGTATATACATTCAACCAAATCAGCCACAACCAAGACATCAAGACTCATTCATATGTTACCATCTATCACATATAACCATCATATACTTATCAACTCAAACCATGCAAATTTCCCACATCCATGAAAAGCATCATCATATGCATATATATACTTAAACCAATATTAGCCAATTTCAATGGCCATTTACAAAATGAATTATCAACCAACATAAGCCAACACATTTGGCTAATCAATTATGACACATAACAAAATGACCAAGTCTTTATACATGCCATAACTCAAAATACTTGAATTCATTGGTACCAAAATAATCGTGTAGATAGTGTGAATGGATCTCCGACAGTTTTCGATCCCTGAGCTGGCTTGGCGACTCTATAAGACAAGGGAAAAAGAAAGGGGAGTAAGCTATATAGCTTAGTAAGTTCCTATGCAAATAATAAGCATTATAATCACACATGTATCATGCAAATAAACATGATGAACTTGGCATAATTAGTATCAAGATCTTCTAATCATAACTTACTCATTCATAACCTTATCGAGGGATTCATCACATATCGAGCTCATTAGTAAATGAGTTTTACGTCCGTACCTGTACCAACTTGCAACATAATCATAACCTTTCACAACTTTGACATACTCGTTGAACTTCCCGTTGAACCACTTGGAATACTAAAGGATACTCGGGAATCTTGCACACACAATACCATACCAATGCCATATCCCAGAGATGGTCTTACATGGGATCTCTTATCGATGCCAATAGCCCAGCTATGGTCTTACACGAATTCTCATATCGATGCCATATCCCAGATATGGTCTTACACGTAATCTCAAATAACCCTAATGTCATGACATTTGTATCCTATCTATTCCTAAGGTTCAACTGGGATTTCTCACTTGTCAAACTTTATCGATTACATCAAAGGAGTCAATCATAATTCATAAAATATTAAAGCATTAAAAACATAAATAAAATAATGCATTATTTACATACGAACTTACCTCGGTACAAAAATAGTATAAATGGGACCTAATCGTCAAATACTTTGTTTTTCCCCCGATCTAGGTCCGAACCTCGTTTCTTTTGATCTATAATAGCAAATTTAACGCATTTATTATTCACATTATTCAGTTCAGTCCAAAAATCTTATTATGGAAAAATTACATTTTTTGCCCCTAAACTTTGACATATTTACATTTTGGTCCCTAGGCTCGTAAAATGAAACGTGTTCAATTTCTTTAATGTACTATAACAGCCCTCAGTTTCCATTAAAACACACTTTTACTACATATTTTATAACTTTTACGAATAGGTCCTTTTAAGCATTTTCATCAAAAATCACTTAGTAAAAGTTGTTTATCTAACACCAAACATTCATTTTCTACCATTAGACATCAAAATACACAAATTTCTAACATGGGTCAAACCCTAGACCTTGATTACTCCTTAAATCAATGGTAGAAATAGATAGATCGAGTGATAACGACTTCAAAAATGTAAAGAGCATTAAAAACGGGGCAAGAACGGACTTACAATCAAGCTTGAAAGTTGGCCAAACCCTAGCTATGTCTTCCTTCTAATTTTCGACACAAGGGGGAGAAGATGGACAAGATTTTGGCTTGATTTTTGGCTTTTTAATTCATTTAATTACCAAATGACCAAAATGCCCTTCACTTAAAACTTTGAAATTTTATCTCACCATGTCCATTTTTGTCCACTATCTTAACAAATGGTCTAATTACCATCTAAGGACCTTCAATTTAAAATTTCATAGTAATTAGACACCTCTAGCATGTAGAACTCAACTTTTGTACTTTTTACAATTTAGTCCTTTTTGCTAAATTGAGTGCTCAAACGTCAAAATTTTCGAACGAAATTTTCACGAAACTATTCCGTAAAACTGTATACCATAAAAATATAATAAAAATAAATTTTACTACGTTGGATTTGTGGTCCCGAAACCACTGTTCCGACTAGACCCAAAATCAGGTTGTTACAAAAACATGCCATTTCAATACGAACAACTAACATGGTTATAATATATCATGTTTTGCTCATTCAAATCATACCAATTTCACATTCACAAAGCATTTATAAACCACATCACCAAGGAGCATTAGCACTTATATATACTTCACTATATTTGTCAAAATGGAACCAAAATAAACCTTCTCTCATGGCTATACACCAAGCAAAATACTTATCATATACAAAGCAAACTAAATGGCTAATTCCATTACCAAACTATACATCAAAATGACCAACTCCTATACATTCCATATGACCAAAACAGAATTTCAAAAGTACCAAGGTGATATTTAGATAGTGTGACGAAGTCTCCGACGATCCCCGAATCCGAGCTAGCTTTGAAATCACTATAAAACATGGTAAAATAAACAAAGTAAGCTTTATAGCTTAGTAAGCTCGTATGAAAATAATAAGCAAGTCTCACCATTCATTTACCATTCAAATTAAATGACATAATATGCAACAATACATTAATCTCAAGTTAACATGAATTTAACCACATACTTGATCATCAACTCACAACTTCCTTAGACTCATTGCTCGTATAGTTTTTCGTACATACCTGTACCGATACGTAACTATTTCTTACCATTTCACATCTTCAATATACACGTTGAACCATTTGGAATAAAATTCGGATACTCGGGAGTCTCACACCCTAAGTTCCAATATCATGGGTCGAAGCCAACTCAATGAATCTAGCACCTGAAGTGCCAATATCATGGCCCGAAGCCAACTCAATGTATCTCACACCCGAAGTGCCAATATCATGGCCCGAAGCCAACTCAATGTATCCCTTAATGACATGTCATTCGTATCCTAACCTATTCCTAAGGTTCAACCGGGATTTCCAATGCCGAATCTTCGTCGAATAAGTCCACAATGTCGTGTTCACAATTTATGCAATACCAAAGCATTTAAATTAAAATTATAACAAAGTTTATTACATACGAACTTACCTCGGATACAAAAAAAGGCAAAACGAGTCGATTAGTCGAGTACTTTGTTTTTCCCTCGATCTAGATCCGGATTTCACTTTTCTTGATCTATATGTAATCAAATTTAGCTCATTTAATTACCTCTCTATTCAATTTAATCCAAAACATTCATTAAAGCACATTTACACTTTTGCCCCTAGTATTTTACAACTTTTACAATTTAGTCCTTATTTCATAAAATCAAAAATTCATGCAATTTAACCACAACACATGCTAGCCGAATTTCAATTAGGTCCGTAGCAGCCCATATATTTCATTTATTTCACATTTTAACCACAAAGTTTCCATATTTCACAATTTAATCCCTAATTTGCATTTTAACTAAAAATCACTTAACAAAACTTGTATAACTATCATCAAACATTTATAATCTATCATCAATCATTAAAATACATGCTTATTCATCAATGGAAACATCCTAAATCTTTAACAGTTTTGATAAATAGTCCCTGGGCTAGCTAGGTTAAGCTGCAACGATCACAAAAACATATAAATCATTAAAAACAAGACAAAATCACACTTACATGCATAGATGATAGCTAGCCGAAACTTGAAGCTATTTTAATGGCTTTTTCCTCTTCAATAATCGGCTAGGAAGAAGATGAATAGATGAAATGGCATTTTGTTTTATTAATTATCATTTAAATTATCTAATTACTAAATTAACCTTATACATTAACCTTTAAAACCATTAAAAAGATGCCCATATTTGTCCACTCATATTAATAATGGTTTAATTACCACTTAAGGACCTTTAATTTAAGGTTCTATAGCCATTAGACCTCTTTAGCTATTAGAACACAAATTTTACACTTTACGCGATTTAGTCCTTTTTATCAAATTGACTAATCAAACGATAAAATTTCTTAACGAAAATTTCACACAAGCATACTATCATGCTGTAGACCTTAATTTAATAATAAAATAAATATTTTGACTTCGGATTTGTGGTCCCGAAATCATTTTTTTGATTTGACTAAAAACGGGCTGTTACAAGAAAAATAAATAAAGAAAACTAAAGAACGAAATTTATAAAAACTAAATTTTCTAGAAACAAGAATCAAAATAACAAAGTTGTATGAGAAATCCTAAAAACTAACTACTTAACTACTATGAATCGTAAAAAGCCTTCTTTAATTGTGTTTAAGAGTTAACATTTATAAAAACTTATGATGTTTGACCTAATTGAGACGACTTTGCCCTGAATTACAAGTAAAAAGTTGATTGTACGGACATAAACACCCTTACAGATTTTAGGTCCATCGAGCCTCAATGTCGTGACATCATAGATCCGATGTCAGGACTTTCCAAGTAATTTGCTCGAATATTTGAATATGGACTTGGTTGTCGCGACTTTGCTTCTCAATGTTGCGACTTTGCTCCAACCTTGTGATTGACTTCATCTTTGGCTACTGTCATGGATGCCGCGACTTTATGTTCTTCATGGTGACCTTGGACATAGTCTACAAGCATTGTCGATGTTGTTCAAAAATCCTTCTAAATGTATGTGCAGCTTCAGTGTCACGACTTTATGTTCTCCATGTCGCGACATTTTGGGCAGTACCCCCTAACTCCATTGTTATTTGGATCAAGTCATTTCCTACATGAATCCATAACTTTGTTAGAACTCATTAGGCTCGAGTTGGCCAATTGGTCGATAAACATCATATAAAGACTTGTTTTATTCAATTAAGTATAAATAACATGTAATTCATAAAATTATGAAAATAACATAAAAATGCTCGATTACAAGCTCCTTAAATATTGAAAAGAATGTAATTTACCATATCAGATTATGGCAGATCAAATTCCCCTACACTTAAGTCTTTACTTGTCCTCAAGCAAACATATAAACAAACAACATGCAAAATATGACAACCGATCTAGTTTCCAAGAATCACAATTTTGGGCAAAATTACTTTATAATGTAATAAATTAATTAATACATTCATCCACATACATAACAATAAAAAAAATGCATAATTAAGAATGCCACCTATTATCTCAATTTAATCAAACAATGAGAGAAAGAGAGAAAATTTAGTATCGTTTTATACTATAAACATAACACAACTTGACTCTGATACCAATTAATGGAAATTTGGTTTAGAAAATAATATTTTTAGGCATAGTAAAAGTTTAAAATTGTTCTTAAAACCTATCCCCTGTGGTATTTATAGTAATAAACTATTAATTGAACTTATACTTGTGTAACAACCCGTTTTTCTATGGTGTCGAAAATAGTGGTTTCGGGACCACAATTCTGACGAGAGAGTTCATAGATATATTTAATTAATATTTATGAGTTAAATATAGTATAATAGTGAGTCGTGATTTAATAGATTTTATTAATTGATCAGTTAGTTAAGGTAAAAGTGGTGCATACCGAAAGTTAAATGGTTATGGAAAATGAGGTTTTGGGACCTCGTTTCTGTAAATCGAGCCCGTAAATATTTTTATTAAATATTTACGGAACTGTTATATAGGTAAATTGAAGTGGTCCAAAAATTTTAGTGATTGGATGGTTAATTAAGGAAAAAGGATTAAATCATAAAATAGTAAAAGTTAATCGGTATTGGCTTTTATTAGTTAAAAGGCTAAATTAATTAATGTTAAGGGTTTGAACTTACAAATTGCCTTTTTATTTGTTGGTGTCTCGTTGTTAAATGTCTTATTGAATTTTATAGTTAAATTTTTATTTAATTTTAATATTAAGTTAATATTATAATGGTTAAAATATAAAAAATGAAAGTCATCACTTTGATTTTGGCTTTCTTACCGAAAATAATTCAAAAGCACCATGGGAGAAGCTTCATGGTTAGGCCAATTTGTTTCTCTTGCATAGTAATGTTTTCTAAGCTTGTTTTTCGTAATTTTTATGTTTTTGATATCGTTGCAACTAGTTCCAACTAATTCGTATCTCTATTTTCAAAACTGTTAAAGATTTATAAAATTTCCATTGATGTTAATTGAATTTTTTGAATGCTTTTGTTAGATTTTAAAGCTTAGAAATGAAATAGGATTAATTTGTTAAGTAAATTTTGTTAGTTTTGAGTTAAGGACTAAATTGTGAATATGTTGAAATTGGAATGAAATTTTTGTAAATTGGGATAATAGAAGGCTGTATATGGACATAATTGAACTGGGTTTAAAATTTGGAGTTCAAATTTGGAAGTAATAGTAGTTTTGGTTTTAGGGACTAAATTGAATAAAATGCAAAAGTTTAGGGGATTCAAATAATAAAATTAAACTGATATATACTTATAATAAAATGATATAAGATGTTTAGAATTGACAAATTGAATCAAATTTTTGAATAGATCAAAAATTTGACCAAATTAAAGATAATCGGGGAAATGGCAAAGTTTGCTGATTAATCCTTAGAGAGTTATTTGTTTGTTGTCTTGACCAGGTAAGTTCATGCGATATATTTGTGATTAATTGTTAATCATTTAGAATTGTAATTGTAATTATATTTAGTTAAAATTATAATTGTTTATGATTCAGTACAAAAAGGTGAGATAGAAGATTAAATTAAATACGATGAATTGAAAATTGAAATTAATTATGAAAATGACCTTAAATTGGACTGAAATAGCATATATTATGTGAAATGCTATCATATTTGAGAATTATTAATTAGTTATTTGTGCTAAGGATTGAATTGAATAAATTCAGAAATATTGGATGTTATTTGAAATGTGAAATTGGACTTATGTTGTGATGAACTATATTGTTTATATATATATATATGAGAATGATGGATTTGTTTGATTGAGATTATGATAATGAAATGGGGAATTGATTGAAAATAAATGTAAGAAAATGTTACCCTATTAATTGTTCGGGCGGGGTCGGGTATAATTGGCATGTCATAGATCGAAAGAATTCAGGGTTATACGACTACGTGTCAGGGAGTGTTGGGCACATCTATTTGTTGATTTTACCGACCAGTGCAGGGCGCAATTTATTATTTTCAGATTTATCTGATAGACACTGGGTGCCAAATTGGTGTGTTGGTTGGATCTGTGTATCCGTTCGAGTCCAAGTCAGGTTAATAGGGACATGTATAATGTAAATGGAATAAATGAAATTTATATTGAGTTGTTATGATAATCGAATGATACATTTGCATATCGAGAATTGATTATGCAAGCACAGAGGGGCTAATATGGAAACGTGACAAATTGATGAATTTGATTTGGAATTCACATTATGAAACGAAGTAGTAATTGAAAATAAATTGGAAATTGTTGTATATTTGGTATAAAGAAGAATTAATATGATATGAGAATGAAGTTCATATGATCTAATATGAATTTGATTGAAAATTCAAATTATGAAATGAAAATGATGTTTGGTATTAATTTGAAATGAGATGTATTGCGGGTAAATGGATTGTATGATATGATATTGATAGTGAACTGATTAAATGATTGTTTGTTTTGTGAGTGATATTAAAATATTAATTTAAATGAATTAAAATGTTATGTGATTGAATACTATATGGTTTGATAAATGTTGAACTCACCTTTTGATTTTTGAATTGCCATGTTAAGAAAACTATATCAAGCTAAGTAGCATGTAGTTTTATATTGTAACTGAGGTAAGTTATTGGTTTAATGCCTATGATCTTACTAAGCATTGTATATGCTTACCTCGTTTGCTTTACCCTTTCCCTGTAAATTGTCAACTTGCGGAACAAGTCAAGCAGATCGTTCGAAGCCCACGCTATCCCGGTATTAGTTCGGTAGTCTTTTGATCGTATTAATGTTAGAGTATGCCCAAAGACCAATCATGGTATGTCTATAATCACATAATCGTTTTACCTTGTTTGTTAATATAAGACATTGCCATTGTTATTTCAGTTTCTTTTCTGTGTGTATAAATAAACTGGTTAATAATAAAATCTTGAGGATAATATGATTGTTCTTAAAAGGTCCTTAGTCAAGTATTATTGTGAGCTTGGACAACGATAATGTATTGAGACTAATGTGTAGTTGATTGATGAAAAAGTGTTGTCATTAACATAGGGATGTCAAAATCAATGAATGAGTAGGTGTTAGAGAACAACATACTGGGTTGACCTGCTATGAGTATGTTTCTTGGATTATTATGTAATAGTTACAACATTACTCATAGTGATAACTTTGTATATGATCCTTAGACTTGAGATCATCATTGTCCCAACATCGTGAGTTGTATATTTTGACACAGTCAAACGTCTACCATAACAAGTAATACTATAAAGGCTGATGTTGGGTATGCCACAATCTATGTAGTGGGAGATGATTGATCAAGATAGGATTTATCCCTCATATATAATGGGAGCAATATCTTAGGTCTCTTGATGAAGTGAGACTAGAAATGCATGACAATGCTCGAATAAGTTGATATGAGATATCACATTTATTTGTTTATTATAATCTACTCAAGATATCAAAAAATATGAGATTGGACTATGCAAGTGTGACTATTTCATGACTTGTGTCCAATCTAGATATTAAGGACAAAAGGATATAATACATGAAAAAATTATCACAGACACATTATGTCGAATCACGACTTCTTGCAACTTAGGTAGCAATGATGTATTGCTAAATGCCACTCATTGCTTGTAATATTAGAAACGTTCTAGTATTACTACTAACGTTAGAATAGCCTACAAGGTCACACCCTATAGTTGAAGCGGACAGAATCCAAATATATTTGGTATTGTATTCAACTGTCACATGAATTAAATTAATTATTGAATTAATTTAATTTGATGGTTAAATATTGAACACATTATACGTTCAAATTTGTTGTACACAAATAGAGAACATATTTAAAATTAATATATGAATTTGATTCATATAAAATATTAAATGTATATATTTTACTGAAATTATTAATATAAACAATTATAATAATTTCAGTCAAAATATAAAAGGATATGGAAAATGATATTCTTTTGGAAACAATATAATTCTTTTTCATGACTTTCCATTTGTTTCTCTAATAATAAGGGAATAATCTAGTTTTTCTTTATGATATATAATATCAAAAGAAAATAAAAGGAAGATATCCCTTAGTTTGTTAGAGTTACCAAGTAAACACCCCAAAAAAAGGTCTAGCAATCATTCTTGAAAATTCTCTCTAAAAAGTTCAAGAGAATTTTGATGTTCGTTCGTTGACTGGGTGGATTGCGTAGAGGCTAAGACATTACTATTGCGACTTGGAATCGACATCTCCGAAAGGGATCCTATCAACAACCTTACATCACTTTCAGTTTCGAAAGGTATATTTTTTAGCCTTGTTTCAACCCAATTTGTTCCTCGTACATGGATCCTTGGTTGACGATCATCGGAATAATTTTTTCGCTACACTACGGGGCGTGTCGACGATCCAAAAATTAAGGCTCGGTTATGTGTGGCATATACCTAGGAAATCTTAAGCTTGTGCAAATGTTATATCTTGAGTGAGTTTGACATTTTGAGTTTATGTTTAAGTAAATATGTGTCTGATGGCATTAGTCATGAAAATGGTATCTTGATGAGAAGTTTGACTTATATATTTGCTTGCTTTGATGGTGTCTAAATGATATGCTAGAAAATAGGTGTACAAAGATGAGTTATGAGTTTGGGTATGTTTGAAATGATTTGGTAAGCTTGATGCTTCAGCATGAGATTGTTTGAATGGCTATTTGGTGCTTGATTAGATGATAGTGAAAGCGTCATTGAAGGCTTAATGGGTTGGTATGTATATAGTCTTTTGGTTTATTTTAAATTTTTGATTGATGTGCCAATTGTGGTATATTGGTTAGACACTTAGGGTGGTTGATGTAAATGATGATTTTGGTTGATTTGGATACTTTTGAATTGGTTAAGATGTGGTTTAAATGGAAGCTTGTGGCATAGGTCATTTAAGGTTGAATAGCTTATTTTGTAAAAGTATTTTCCAGGTACACACAGCCTGGAAGACGGTTGTGTGCCTTACATGGCTTATAAGACGGCTGTGTGGCCTGTAGGTTTTGGTTGATTTTGTTACACACGGCTACAGAGAGTTACACGGCCCAACGACACGGCCGCGTGCCATATTTTTTATTGTTTGCACTTTTGACCCACACAACATTAGGCTGTTACACGGCTTGCCCACACGACTGTCTGTCTCATCCCACATGGTCTTAACATTTTCACACATTTAGGGGACAAGGCCATGTGACCCTTGTTTGTATATTTTTACCATCTTTTTGTTTTAATTTCAATTTAATCCCTGTTTGTTGTCGGGTTGGTTTAAAGCTTTCGTAAGTTTGATATTAACCCGAAATTGATTTAATTGCATGATATACTTGTTCTTATGTGATAGAATGATATTTAGTTGAGTTTTTTAATTGTAATTATATGTAATTGTTTGGTATTTGTTCGTAACATCCTATTGCTTGGGTTCGGCGATCGGACTGGGTAAAGGATATTACAACTTGTGCGTTGTGCGAAGGTGATCTAGGGCATTTCTTGGCTTTTAGTTGATCAATCTTCTTCGCTATCTTCAACCCTCGAATTGTTTTGAGTATGGGCTCAAACTAGTCGAATCACGCACAAAAATGAAAACTTTATTTAAATTTCAGCAGGAAAGTTAATTCTCTTTATAAATCAGAAACTATGAGTATTCTCGTAAAAATAGAATTAATTCTTTAAAATAAATTGTCACTATTTTCTGACAAAATTTTAGTGTTCAAAAGGTGTATGTTAAGTATGTCTATAGGTCAACTCACAGTTCTTATTTATAGAGAAAGGGTACACGAGTTTTGTTCGAATAAGATCTAATTAAATAATAATATTTTAATAAAAAAATACAATATTCTATATAAGTAGAATATGGAGGGGCAACAACACAAACTTATTCGAATTAGTGTTTACTGCCCCTCACACATGGGATTGAGCTTTTAGACTCATCTCCTATATTGGATACAATTATATGTGTTATCTGCACTTTTATCCATCACATATAATTTACTCAACCCAATAACTATTTTCTATTACCCAAAATATTAATTAATTAATTAAACTAAATTAACTTCTCAACCCAATTCTAATTCCATTAAAGTCATGACAACTTTACTATATTAGAATCCATGAGTAAATTAATCTAATGGCATTATTCAACAAATTTATGATGACTAATTAATTTTTCTTACTTCAAAGTTCAATTATTTAATTACAGTTAATTAAATAATAATTCGAAGAAATTAAATTAATTTCTAAGTTATCTTTTGTACTTAGTGAGAAAACACATTCACTGCGGATATTGATACATGCAATCTATTTCATTTACCTATCGTTTTAATTCATTCCACAATCTTTCGATTCTATATGCTATTCATTTTGGGTTATCTTGAGCTAGCGGAAAGACTGATTTGGCATATATATAGCTCAAATAATTTGTAATTAAGTTTTGACTTTTCACCTATTAATTACGACTTAATCATGGAGTCATTCCAATATAGTACCATGATAAAAGTCTCTCTTATTATATACCATTACGAAAGCTATTATTAAGTGCTTGTCCAATTTTCTTGTCATAAGTGTGTTACCCTATAGAATATCCTTAATCTTTTTGGGATAAAATTCATTCTCTCAATATGATCCTATTTTATCTCACAGTTTTTATTACATCTCTCGATATGAAAAACTCAATTACTAACACATAGTAATTAAATCATTTGTCTTATGACAAATGACCTGTGGCCACATACCTTTTTAGTCAATTAAGAAATGCTTATGGGAGGATATTATTTATCCTTTATTTAGCTATGAATTCTACGGTTGTAAAGTGATGCTGCAGCATTCAGAAGTCACATACCCAATGTAGCAGCTTTCGGTTCCTTGAATATTTGAACTTAGACTTTCATTTACATCAAAGTATATGAGTCAAGCATACATAGTCCATCATTCACTCGGGATTAAGGTATGTCACACTCTGAACATCACAAGTGAATAAATCTATAAATGGATCTAGGATAAATTTAACTTGGATCTTATCCGATGTATTGTCAATCTAGACAATGACATCTATATCTCTATCTACCAAGAGCCATACGCTCCGATACCCAAGACAAGACATCTCCCCAATGGACTTGATAGATGAAATAATAGTCTTTCAATTGATTTGCACAGTTTCGATTGGACTACAGACTGTTTAGTTATCTACTAATATAAGTTGTTTTCCCACATTATGATCCGACCACATAATGCAACTTAATATTAGTTAAAGATTAGATAATCAATGAGCCAATATTTGCTTACATTTTGCTTTGCATGTAAAAACCATTGAGGATATATACAAATGATATTAATGTATAATGAAATTTTATTTAAACCAATGTGTTCAACAAATTACAAGTATAAATTGATGAATACACTATACTAAGGACACTAGATCCTAACAATGTTGAATGAATTTATATGATATGAGAGTTGTAATTAGCCCTAGTGATTTTCATGTCTTTCAGTCGTTATGTATTTGGTATGCTTATATGAATAGATAGCACTTGTGGTATGAGATAAGAGATTTGTACGGATATAATGAGTGCGAGTTATATGTTGCGGCACTTTGATTTGTTCATATTGGTGTGCTGGTTGGATCACTATGACTTATTTATATCGTTGTGTTTGTTGGAGTACTTTGATGTGTACATTGGTGTGACAGATGGTTATATTCCTCACATTCAACACAAGGTTCACCAAATATCATTGAGGGCTAAAACTGAAAATTTGTATGTATATGTGAATTTCTTAAGAAATACGAGGTTTTAAGGGTCGTAATAATGCCTTGGTGATAATGAAAGTGGTGTAAAATAATTCGTTGGGTTTAATATGATAAAAGGTAGATTGGTAAATAAATTAAGAGTGATAAGGTAAAACTTAGTGTTAATTTTGTAAAATGAGACATTAAAGGAAAATGCCTTTCAATAAAGGAATGCATGCTTATAATTATAACATTTTTATTTGAAATGGTTAATGTGAATCTTTATAATTGTGGCTTGAAAATAAGGTAACAAATCCTCCACACTTATTCTTTAGCAACTCCTCCAATCTTCCTCTGCCTACAATATCTCATTTTAGTGATTTGCAACGTTTATTAACCTCATAAAAACAAACCCTCTAAAACTAAAAATAAATTTATTAAATTGTGTGAGACCTAAAAAATATTAAATCATTAAACTAAATATAGGGTAATAGAACGGGTAAATTATAAGAATAGTCATCCAACTATGCACTTGGTTCTATTTTGGTCATCCAACTATTATTTTTATTTAGTTACTTAATTTTTTTGAAATTAAATATTTTAATCACGCTCTGGTTAGTTTTCATTAACTCAGTAACAAAAATCTAATGTTAATTTTTTTATTGGCCTAATAACAAATTTAGTCCTCCAATATTTACACGTTCTATCAATTTGATCCTAAATCTAAAAAATTCAATAAATATAACCCTCAATATTTATAAAATTGATCATTTCAATTCTAATCTTAAGAAAATTATAAATTTTATTTTACATCCCATTAAGATTGTAGGACAAACATTTTTTTTTCTAAAAAAAGATCTGGCCCATTGAGTTGCTAAAGAAAAATGTCTCACTACAGTTATGATTGTTTCATATTTTTGTATTTCAAATATTCATGCAGATATTAAATCCCATCACAGAATTGGTAGTTCATATATTTGCGCAGATATGAAAATAGTCTTGATTGTTGTAGTTTAAAAGCAGAATAAACTTTTATTTTATCCAAACCATAACAAATATTGATTGATGGTAGGGGCGTTATGTGATTAAGTGTATCTAGTTGTATATAAGGACCTGAATATCATGATAGAATTGTGAGTTATGTTCACAAACATTGATTGTCAGGGTGCTAAGGACTAAGGAGGCTACACTATATGGTGATTAATCAACCAAGGTAGATCGTCAGTTTTGTAGTGATTATTTCTAAAATATATTTAAAAATCTTGAAAAAAAAAATAAACAAATATAAATTATATATATACTAAAAATGATAATTTTTGTAAACATCAAGGGTCAAATTTATTGAATCTTTTAGTATTAGGACTAAAATGTCAAATTTTGTAAAATTGAAGACTAACTTTGCTAAACTTTTTTAATATCAAATTAATAAAATGTGTAAACATTAAAGGGCTAAACTTATTATTAGGCCAACAAAAAAAGTCTACATTAGACTTCCATTATTGAATTAATGGTAATTAATAAGAGAGTAATTAAAATATAAATAAAATGGATCGCATGGTTGAATGACTATTCTTATAGTTTATATATTCTAATCTTGAATAACCTAGTTTAGAAAATTGAAATAGCAAAAGGGACTTGGAACAAATTATAGATTAAACTAGGAATGGCACTTAAAAATATTGGAATATCTTGATGGAGCATCACAAAAGAAAAAGAAAAGCAACTAATCTCATCTGCAAAAGCTAGTATAGTTTTTTTTTGCAAAAGGAAATACAACCACCATTGATTAGTGTTTTCCTCTTTTCCCTTTTTAACATTTATGTCGTAGGAAAATGTACATAACAGTGACCAGTATACTTTTTTACAGTATAATTGGCAAGAAGAGCTCAATCATAGCATCTTCACAGTACTCACCTACAACACAATTTGTCTTAAGAAACCAATTACTTATTATCAGCACGCAGTATCACTAAGTTCTCGTCCTTTAGTATCATAGGGGAAGAGTTGAATACAAACTAGTGAAACAACTATAACAGCCAAATATATAGCAATAGCTTCTGTTTGATGGCACGCATTCACCAATGCCACTGAAACAAGAGGACATACCATACCGCCAATTCTTCCCACGGCACTTGCAACTCCAGCACCTGTTGTCCGCACCGAGGTTGGATATAACTACACAAAAGGAGATTTCATATATTGAAATCAACAAGGAAAGCATACAAAGATTAAAAGGGAACAAAATATGTGGCCAAATCAGACAAAAAAAGGAGATTTGTTTTTCTATCAACTCTTTCATTGTCTTGTTCTAATAGAACACTTGACAACCAATCCCATTAATAAATTCCTGTTAAGCCAACACCAACATGAAAATAAAAAAGAAAAGCAGCCTTAGTGATGTTAAAAATGAAGAAATTGGCAATTAGGGAGTGTTGAAACAACCCCTCTTAAAATCACTCACTTAAGTTTATATAAAATATTAAATGGGCTTACCTCGGGGGCATATATAGAGGCGACAGTAAAGGTTGCCATGGCATTCATGCGAGCTCCAAATAATAAGCAAGTAGTTAAAACAGCAGACTGACGTGTTAGTAGTGGAAGAAGGAAAATAAATGCTAAGCCAAACATAATTGACATGGTCTGCTTGCGGCCAACCCTATCGACCAATAATGCTGACAAAAAAAGCCCAGGAAGCTCTGCAACATAAACCTAGGTCAAATTTTATTTCAAAATAAAGCATAAAGAAGAATGCGAGAATGAGCCATAATACCTGCAATACTAGTGATGAATGCATTTACATAGAGGCTATCACCTAGGAGATATCCACTGCTTGGAATAGTTGGGAAACACCCACTTTCTCCACTACTTAGCTTTGAGGTAAGCAATATGATACCATAATATGAAAATGAATCTCCAAATAATAATACCCATAGGAGCGCAGTTGTTTTAATTAATTTTGACGAGAAAAGCATAAAAAATGACGACAAGCCTAATTTTGATTGCATGCTACTTTTACTCAGTGAGGGGAGTAATGGGATCCTATCTTCTGACGGGGTAGACTCTTCAGCCTTGTCAGTTGATCTACTAGAAATTAAGACACCAGCAGGAAGTTTTGTTCGGTTCACTGACGCTATCTTCTCTAGGATTCGAAGTGCATCACCCGTCCTACCTTTCATGCATAGGTATCTTGGAGACTCAGGTGCAACACCATACAAAAAAAGCAGAGCAAAAGATGGCACAGATGACAATGCAAGTACCCACCTCCAGTTTAATTTAGCCATGACAATCTGCAATAGATAGAAAAGACAAAATCATTCTAACACTCTGAAAGTAAAATTTGTGTCAATTATTTTCTCATTGCACGAACAGGAAATCCATATTTTTCAAATGTCCATAGGTCCTTGAATTTAAACTTCAAACTTAACAGTGAAAAAACTTTTAGTAGCTAGCTAGCAACACCTAAGTTCAGTATTCAAGAAATTTTCAATGCTCAGATAAGTTTCTATGCTGATAGAGTTGATGAGGTAGCATAATAGGGAATAACACTTTAGTAACAAGCATCTATGTTTGTTCTATGAGCTTTGAGCAACAGGTTCAGGAGAGGGGAGGGGAGGGATCCAGTTATATGAAATTTTACTGAATAATTAAAGTTCTAGCTAAAGCTGTCAAAGGCACAGGGCAAACTCTAAATGCTAGCTAGGACCCTTTCACCACTCTAAGGCTTTGTTAACCATTTAGGTTGAAAACCACTTTTCAACCTAAATCATGATTTTAAACAACAAAAAAAAAAGCTGGTAAACAAGTAGCTTTCATATAAAAGCTTGATTTTAAATCAATATTTTAACCCAAGCCAAAAGGCAAAATTTTTAGCTTTGACCTTTAGACATTATCTTTTTAAAAGCTCTTGTTGACAGCAATAATAAACACTATCAAACTTTCACAGCACTTTTTGAAAAGCACTTGTAAACCTAAATGGTAAACTTGTCTAAGCACAGGGCACGAAAAAAGTGCTTGCCTGCTAGTGCTGGCCGGAGTGAAGGCACTAATTTAAACAAGATCATTAATATATACAGGACAAAGAAAATTCTTTGTATGATATCGAATAAGCTTAAGATTGATGGGTTTTACTATGAAAAAAGTGCTCACCTGTATTGCCAAATGCATTCCAACAACTACAATTTAGCATAATATCACACAAGTTGGACTGTATAATTTCTTTCCTTTTTTTTTTTTTTCTTTTTTTTGCTTGTAAGCACAGCTGAATTGCCATTTTTTCTTCTGGTTATTGAAAGGACACAAAGATATCAAAAACTAAAGAAGCCAAAGGGAAGCATATGTTAGAATTGCTTCTTATGTGCCTGATTATGGTGCTGCAGGACACTTAATTTGGACCATGACTCAGCAACAAGTATCATGGTTGCACACCTTGGTATCACTGTTTCATGGTGAAAAGTTAACATCTAACACCTATACTTTCAAGTCTGTTTCGTTGTACCTTTTTTAGTTTACAAAAATGTGAGATCTGAGCCTCCATAAGGTAAAGAGATAAAATTAAAAGACCCTAGCTTTAGGTGGAGGGAGAAAAAGCAATGGTAATGATAGCCTTAAATTGTGTTATAGAAAATAGACATACCCAAACAAGAGTTGCCTCAAAAATTGATCCAAATGTCCAAAAAGTTGAAAATACAATCATCCACATGCCTCTACTAGAAGCTGGAACGAACTCCAGAAACCAGGATAAGAATACAGATGTGCCACCAAGGCCAAAACCAACGAAACCTCGAAGAATAACAAGTGATAAATAGTTTGGAGAGAATGTGCTCAAGAATCCAGCTCCACTAGTTACAATAGATATAGTAAGAAAACCTGTCCTGATAGGAGCAAATTTAAATAAAGGGTTAAAGAAGATTGAAACAACAATCAAAAGTCGAACAACAATTTGATCAACAATCAACTATAGACATGCTTACTGGAAAGAAATAGAAAATAAAACTAAAAGGCATGATTAAGGATTTATGATTTAGATAAAAGCAAAGGACACACCTCCTTCCGTAAGTATCCGATATAGTGCCCCATCCGTAGGCTCCAATTACCATACCAGCAAACACAATGGTGCTTAACAAGCTCTCCTGACTTGAGGAAAGTCCCCACTCTGACTTAACAGCTTGTCCTATAAAGGAAAGAATCATAATTTCCATGGCTTCAGCAAACCAACCCAGCCCTGCGTATGCAAGAACAAAGGCTTGGAATTTCCCGAACCCCAGGCTTTCAAGGGCTTCATCCAACGTATATAAACCAACCTGTTCATTATCCATCTAAGCAATTCAAGAAATGAATTAGTCATAATATAATGTGTATATGTATATAGGCTAACAATTGCACCTATTTCACCAATAAATGAAGCAAGAAACAACAGTGAAGCACACACAACAAGTAACAACAATAGAAAAGTCCATGTTAGTAGCTCTAACTTCCCTCAAGTTTTTTTCTCAGTTCTAAATTTTTTTACAAAAAAGTAAAATTACATACGCAACTTGCATATTTAAAACCTTCTGATACTTTCCACCTGGATTAGACCCTAAGATTCGTTTACTTAAAAAGTAGAAATTGATCCTTTACAAGATTTTTATCTTCATTTTTTTATTTCAATCATAATTGTAAAATTATATGAATAATGACAAAAAAAATAATATGCAAATAAAATATCTTAATTTTAAGATGGAAAAATAAATTTATAAAAAATGGAGAATTTTAAAATAAATAAAATTTTCAAAGAAAAATACTTATATATTTTAAAAAGATAATTGAAAAATTCAAAACCTTTTTTTCAAAGATTTCGTATATAAGAGAAAAAACTCCCAACTTCAACCATATGACGGAAACTGGGATTTTCCGGGGAAAAAACCCTCCAAATTTTCTTTTTTCTTCAAAATTCAACCATAAATTCTTCTATTCCAATCTTTGCAAAAAAAGGAATCCAGAAATATCTTTTCAAAATCACATAAAAAAATCCCTTTCCTTAAACCTGGAATTAACTCTCTAGAAAGATTGCAAGCTTTTTTCACCTTCCTAAAAGCTTGTCAATTTTAATTATATTATTAAAATCCGAAACAAAAACAATCAGCAAAAAAAAAAAAAAACTTCCTTGCAAACTTTCAAACATGGAAACGAAGAAAAAAATTCAAAAAAAAAAAAATACCTTCTCAAAGACAAGGAAAACGAGAGCGTCGTTATAAAAAAATCTATTTCTCTCAGCCCTTTATGATCACATTTGTGTGTGCTTAAAAAGGGAAATGGTTTGGTTCTAAGATTTTCCATAACCAATTTTAGACGTGTTTAACAATTTCGAAATTTCCCTCTGTTTTCATAACTTTATTTTTATTTTCTTCAATTCAAGACAAATATAGAAAATATTAAACAATAAAAGAAATAAAAAATTGTGAAAATAATCCACATAAATTTGAGCCACCATTCGACATCAATGTAATTTTAATTCCGATTCTTGGACTAAATTACCTAAAAAATCCTTTTTCATGCATATTTATAGAAATGTGTCGATTATATTATTATTTACTGAAAAGGATTGATTTTTACAAAACGCGCCTACGTGGTTGTGTTTTAGGGGAAAAAAGTCAGAAAATCGCTCCCTTGAGGAAGCGTTTTTCGCCACGTCAGCAAACACGACCGGCAATTTTCTTTTTACCGTTGGGGGTTCCAACGGTCAAAGAAAAAGTATAAAAACCCCCCCACTCCTATTATTTCACACATAAATTCTTAACAATTTAGCATAAAATCTTTACAATTTCTCCCTAAAGCTCTCAAATTTCTCATTAAATTTAGAAAAGCTCTTTATAATTAGTTATTTACTTTAATTTTTTTTCTAAATTAGTATTTTTTTTTTATAATTTCAAAAATTTTTGATCGTGTTAGCAATGGCCAGGGAATTAATTCGTCTCGATCATAAACATATCTCCGTCGAACAAATGAAAATGGTAACAGTTTATTTTAAACTTTGAATATTTTTTAATATTTTTTTCATTTATGTAATTTTAATTAATTTTAATTTTTGAATATTATTTAATATTTTTTTCATTTATGTAATTTTAATTAATTTTTATTTTATAATTTTTTCTAACAGTCTGCAGATCGGGTGTTACAATGTTATATTCGTAACATGTCTGGTCCGTCATCACCGTTGATAGAAAATTACTTAAGGGAAGTGGGTTTTTGGCACGCGGCCACTATAGGCCGTGGGTGCAAGTTGGACCCGAAACTCATCAGCGCGTTAATAGAGAGGTGGAGACCGGAGACGCACACATTCCATCTTCCATTCGGAGAGTGTACTATCACTTTGGAGGACGTCCAGTTACAATTAGGATTATCGGTGGATGGGGCCGCACTCACCGAGTCCGTTCAATCTGCTGATTGGGGAGCCATATGCTACAATCTTTTGGGTGCGATTTCGGATAATATTTACGGAGGTCGGATTGAGATAGGTTGGTTACGAGACACATTCCCAGAGCCGGGAAATGTTTTGACTAAATTAGAAAGAATACGATATGCTCGGGCATACATCCTTAAGATGATTGGAGGTTATCTGATGCCGGACTTGTCACGAAACCTCGTACATCTAAGGTGACTGCTGAAACTCGTTGATTTTAGAGCAGCTAGCGAACTTAGTTGGGGGTCTGTCGTGTTGGCAACATTAACTGGGAGATGTGCGGGGCGACGCCACCAAATAAAGCCAAAATTGGAGGTTGCCTACCACTACTACAATCATGGGCTCGGTTTCGCTTTCCATTTTTACATCTTCGAGTGAACCACCCATATACATTCCTACTCATAACAAGATAAAATTTTTATTTGATTTTACAATTATTTCATAGATTTAAAATAAAATTGAATGCTGAAAATTTATTTAATTAGGTGGAACCATCCGGCGAGTTATGTTGGAATACCTACCGCTCTTGAAGATATACGGCTTCTATTAGACCAACGGTCGGAAGCGCAAGTAAGTATTAAATAATATATATACATAAAATAGTCGTTTCATATTTAGTATTTAGTATTTAGTATTATGTATATAACTAATATTTTTATCCCATTCATATAGTTTTAATGGACACCATACGAGGATCCGGCAATACGAGCAGTAATTCCGGAAGAATTCTTTCAAAATCCAAACATTTGGCATGTTAAGGTCCTATTGGTAAACTATTCTATTGTCGAGATGCACTAGACGGATAGAGTGTTGCGACAATTTAGATTCCGACAACCGATTCCTGAGGAACCTGAGGTGCTCGATGAGCAGCACAAAATCGACTTACGACTAACGAATACGAATTGGCCATTATTCTAGTCGAAATATATCGAAATTTGGGAAAACCGGTACGATCATATACCTGATCGCGAACTGATCATCGTCCTAGAGTTAGCATGCACCCCGGGTTACATGCCATGGTTTAATATCCATGGCAAGCCATATTTGCTGTCGAAAGAGCAGAGGCGTCGGCAAATCCGTGTGGAAAGGGAATGACAGGGCCCTTTAAATCCAAGGAGAAGGGATAATGGAATGAGCCCATTAACAGCGCCCACACAATCACCGGGCCCAATGCCTCAACCGACGACACCCACATCACAGCCCCTTCAGATTATGCCAGGTGCGCATCCTAGCCCTTATATGTAACCTAACCCTTATATGTTTCCTTTTCCCAATCCTATGCCAGGTTGGAATGCATGGCCCAGTGCATCTCATTTCCTAATGACTCCGACTCAACCGATGATATATAGGCCATCGTCGCTGGAGGGATCGCACGGGGCACCGTCAGCGAGCTCATCTCATTACCATTCCCCATTGCCTTATAGGATTCAAACACATCCGCCGTAGGTGATGCAAACACCTCCACATTCTTTATTCTACCAAGGTGAGTCATCCTCCCAACACCCACAACCGGAGCAACCACAACCCCCGCCGGAGCAACCAATGAGGAATCCAACGCGTAATCGTCGTTCACCCCCATGTGGCACTGATTCCGACCGGCATATACATTGATTTTTTTTAAATATATTTGTAGAAGTTGTTTCTATATTGTTTCATTTAAGAAAAAAGTAGTTATTTTTTATATTTTAATAGTAAATTAATTTTATAATTTTAATAAAATATAAGTTCTTTTGAATAAGACGGAATAGAAATAATGCAACATCGTTTCATTACAGCAATTATCAACTATTTCAGTTTAGACATGATCGAATTGTATGACCTAGGTTCCTAAACCATCCACACAACTTCTGTTGGTTCGTTCTTTCCCGAATATCCATATTATTACGTATTCTACTCGAGCAAGGTCAACCTTTTGGTTTGCGACGCAATTCTCTATCCGGTAACAACTTAAACAGAGCAAGTGATATAGACGGTCATTTACGTTCATCTGGGACTGGTGGGAATACGTGTCTCTACACATTGTACATATTTTCTACTTTGCACACTTCGTCGACATATCTCATGGGATCCAAACGGAGATTCTGACAAGCTGCAATTGCATGAGCGCATGGATAACGAAGTGCGTCAAACGTCCTACAGTCGCAAGTCATATTTATCAGATGTACACGATATTGCCCGCCGGTAATAAATTGGGTCGGTCTGTCAAACTCTGTCACACGAAACCATAGGTTGTCACTATCATGACACACAGTGTGCATCGTGTTGGCCAGCGCCTTCGCCTTGTTAATTTCTTGCAATACCTTCCATAACCATACATGGCCTCCCTGCATTTGGCCTTTATAACTCGCTGCTCGCTTTGGAAACAGTGCCGCCAAACGAAAATATGTCTCTCGCACAACCGAGGTTATCGGCAAATGACGTGTTCCTTTTAGAATAGAATTTATGCATTCAGCCAAGTTTGTGGTCATATGACCATATTGTAGGCCGCCGTCGTATGCTTGTGTCCACTATTCGAAGGGTATGTTACAGAGGTAGTCTGCGCCTTGATCGTTAATTGAATGCAAAATCCCCAACATCTCATGAAAATAATCCTTATTGATCTCGTACCCTGCCAATATAAGTTGATAGCGAAAATTACATACTAATATTCCATTCAGAATAAATTGAATATTACAACCGAAAGTATATTAATAGAGATTAAATACCCATGTTGGTCACTTACTTTCATTCAGTCGTACACCGATATTGCCCGTAGTAGTTGGACGCAACGTGCCTTAGACAATACCGATGGTGTGTGCGATCCCATAGGCTTCCATGTCGCTCAATTGCGGCTTGTATTCTAGTGCCCCGATTCAATATAACGCAGATATCAGGTTGGGGGCATACATGCCTCCTTAACCTAGAAAGAAAGAAATCACAGTCATCAGCTGACTCCCCCGGTGTTATTGCAAACGCAATTGGAATGATTCTCCCACCGCCATCCTGTGCCACAGCTAGCAATAGCCGATGGGTATATCTACCATACATAAATGTACCGTCAATTTGTACCAATATCTTGCAGTACACAAATGCATCCCGACATTACTTAAAGCTCCAGAATAGACGTTTGAACACTTGGCATCCACAGAGCAATCGGTCGTTGTAGTACGCAGAGACCGTTTCAAGGTCTGTTATGCAACCTGGGACGTACCTCTCCAGCACCTGGCACCACTGCCAAACCTCATTATATGAAGCGTCCCACCCACTATGCATCTTTTCCAACGCCTTTTGCTTAGCTATCTAAGCCTTGCGGTAAGAGGGCGTGTACCTCATTTGGCTACGAATACTGGCAATTATGCATGACATAGAAGTCTTGGGATCCGCCTTCAAAATCGGTAGTATTAAGCTAGCTATCATACCTGAATCCATCTTGGGATGATCTTGTGAAACACATGTCAATGATGTACGTTAAATAATGCAACATTAAGTAATAACATTATTATTCAAAACCCTAAACACCCAGTGATATTGTATCGGCAACACAGGTATGTGGACCTTTGTACTTTTTTATCTCCCACAAGCCTGTCTTTTTCCTTAAAGAAGCCATTATTTTCCATGAACATGTACCGTCTTGCACTGCACACTTGGCCTCAAACTTCTCGGATTTTGATTTAACCACGTTGTAGTTAACCACGTGATTGATGCTATGTTGTTTCAAAGCACCAAGAAAACTATCCTTACTGGAAAACTCCTTACCAACTTCCAAATCACTCAAATCCAATGTCGAACCTGTACGGTCACGCGTTCTGTGCGGTAGATCTAGAAACTCCAATGCATCATCTGTCGATATATCGATATTATGCATGTGGGCTGGAGGCGAGTATGCCCTGAATCGCGGATCTTTTTCTTCTTCATCTGAACCCCCTTCAACGTCTTCAGGTTCGGATGGAACAGGCTCCGGTTCAGAAAATAATGCAACTTCTACACCATCGGGGCCGGGCTCTCGAGGTGGATCCACATCGGACTCATCATCCAACCCACCATCATCTGCAACGTACGAGGTCCCCCCGCCGGTGGACGTCGTAAGGAGTACATCATCCCTTCTTGTGGACGTTTCGTAACTTCCCCAATCATATGTGGATTACCAACCACTAGAAGTTGATGTCGTTCCCAATACGTATTTCCAGCATCGAACATTGACCCACCGATGTGCATGTCCTATCCACTAATCGAGTGTCGTGCAGTAGTTGTGTTTTCCATACTGCCACCAAACACGGGCGCTTCCATGTTCTGCCTCCCACTAACGGAGTGTCGGTTAGGTGTTGTGTTTTTCTCTCGAACAGTAGTTGATGTTGAAGTCGCAAATGTTTCATTCGGCGATGAAAATTGAACATATAACTCAAGATAAGGTGATCCACTAGTGAGATGAGTCTGCACCATCGCCTCAAAGCTACGAACACCTTTGATATCAAATGAGTCATATGTCACGGGATCAATCGAAGCACAAAATCGATACTTAATAGAAGAAACCCTACTTGGCGTCGTTCCGAAGATTTTGCGCCTAATTTTTTTACGAAATTCTGTAAAATCTATAATCTGGTTAAAAGCCATTCGCGTTGTGTTCTTTGATAAAAAACAATGTCGTTCTCGGTGTCACGGACCTCACTATCATAGTAAATAACAGCAGTAATACGTTCACTCATCTTCAATTTCTATTCTGCTTAGCCTCTCTAATTTTTCTCAATTGAAAACTTATGCAACTTTGAGAATGATATTTGCCTCGCTTTATAGCCTAAGGCCGTGCATGAACTCAGAGAAAAATAGCGTCCACGTGGGAGCTTTTTTCAGAAATTTTGTTGACATTGCATCCTTCTTGAAGCGTTTTTGACACTATTTGTTCAGAAACGTCTTCTCAAAATTATTTTTTCAGGAACTACTGTAGCAAAAGAGCGTCCACGTGGGAGCTTTTTCTATATTTTTGCTGACATTACATCCTGCTTGAAGCGTTTTTGACACTATTTTTTCAGAAACGTCTTCTCAAAATTATTTTTTCATGAACTACTATAGCAAAAGAGCGTCCATGTGGGAGCTTTTTTCTGTATTTTTACTGACAGTGCATCCTACTTGAAGCGTTTTTGACACTATTTGTTCAGAAACGTCTTCTCAAAATTATTTTTTCAAGGTAAAAATAGTCAATTTTGTTAAAAAATAAACACAATGTTATTTTTAAAAAACTAAACCCTAATTTATGCAATTTTAACCCTATACCCTAATTTAATTTATCTAAAACCCTAATTTACTTAATCTATTTAAAAAACATAAGCCCTAATTTGATAAACCCAAAACCCTAATTTAATTTATTTTAAACCCTAACTTAATTTATTTAAAATCCTAGAACTCTAATTTAATTAATTTTAACCAAAAAATATAAACCCTAATTTAATAAACCCAAAACGCTAATTTAATTTATTTTAAACCCTAACTTAATTTATTTAAAATCCCCAAATCCTAATTTACTTAATCTATTTAAAAAACATAAACCCTAATTTAATAAACCCTAAACCCTAATTTAATTTATTTTAAACACTAAATTTATTTAAAATCCTAGAACCCTAATTTACTTAATCTATTTAAAACCATAAACCCTAAGCTTTAATTTATTTAAAACCCTAACTTAATTTATTTAAAAATCATTAACCCTAATTTAAATAATTTTTATAAAATAACACTAAATCCTAATTTATTTTTAAAAACTACTAAAACTCTAAAACCCTAACTTGTTTTAACAAAAACCTAAATACTAAACCTTAACTTATTTTACTAAAACCCTAACCCTAAAAACCCTAAAAACCATATGGACTAAACATGCAAATATACCTAACATCTAAAAACACGGAACAAATCGCTCCCTTGAGGAAGTATTTTTGGCCACATCAGCAAAACGCTTCCACGTGGACGCGTTTTTGCTGACGTGGCCAAAAACGCTCCTCAAGGGAGCGATTTCCTGGCTTTTTCCCCCTAAAATGCGGTCACGTAGGCACGTTTTGTAAAAATCAACCCTTTCCGATAAATAATGGTGTAATCGGCCCATTTCCGTAAATATGCATGGAAAAGGGCTTTTTTAGGTAATTTAGTCCGATTCTTGAGACGATATGCTTTTTGAGACAAAAAGGCTCCCGACATACTTAATGTCTCTTTTAGCCCTCTATTATACTCAAGTTATCATTTTAATATTTGAATTATTCTACTCTTTTGTGATTTCATGTTCAAACCAATCACATGTTGCCATGTGGATAACTTACTTTTCACATTCATCTTTATGCTAAATTAATCTAAATGTTAAAAAAAAGGTGAAATAGTAAATTAAAATTAAAATTTAATGAAATAATTATTGTGGATTTTTGAAATGTTGGAAATTTAAGGGATTGCTTCAATAATTTGAAATCCTTTTGAACCAATGGTTATTTGGTATTAGGGAAGTTTCAGTGAAAATATTAATGGGAAGTCAATTTATCATATTAAAAGAGTAAGAAAATGGTTCCTCTTTCCCTTAAAAACCCAACCTAATCCCCCTTCTTATCTGTCTCCATCACTTTTCACCTCAAAACGGCTGGTTTCACCTTGGGTCCTTGCAATTAATTAGAAAAATAAAAGAAAAGAAAAAGGCATGGTGATGGAAAGTGACTTCACTTCTCCTTGATATGATGCATTTTTTGAGTTCTCGTTGTCGACGACAATTCTACTTAATTGAATATCCATAAAAAGAAGCTCAGAAAGTGTTCTTATGGTCTTCGATTTTTATTTACTTTGAAAAGCAATAGCTTAGAAAGCACTACTTTTCTATGGGAAAATTAGCAGAAAATATCAAATTTAAAAACTTATTTAGCAAAGTAAGCCTTTTATTTTCTTTTCAAATTTAGGAAAAATAAATCAATTTCCAGCTGAGGTAGTAGAAAGCGCGCTTTCAGCATCTCTGCTACCACCTCAGCTGAAATTGCGTTATGTTAGACTAATTTTCGTCCAACGATAACTTTTCCCAATGATCAAAAAATCCAAAGGCTAATTTCCAACGGGTGTTTTTCAAACGACTAAAATTTTTTTCTAACTACTAATTTATTTGTTATATAAACCCAACTCATTTTCTTTCTTTTGCATTTAAATCTTATCCTTTCAATTCTCTCAACTATTTAGTTCTCAATTTTTCATTTAGTTTCTATCAAATACTAGTTGTTTTAATTTTATGTTTCGTAATTTCTTTGATTTTTATAATTTATAAAAATGTTAATGTCGCTAATTCGTTTGGATGACAAACACATTTCCGGCGTCTAATTGCAAATGGTAAGAAAATATTATTAATTTTTTTTAGTTTTAATGAAGCTAATTATTAAGTTGTTAACATTATTAATTTTATAATTTTTTTATGTTTATATAATCAGCCTGAAGATCAGATTATGGAGACGTACATACACAATTTAAGTGCGAGGGCACTGCGTGTTATTGAACAACACTTTCGATTAGTTGAAAGACGTCATAGTGTCTTTGAAAATTTATTTCAAATTCGATTGTTATCAGTTGCGATTTAAGGATAGTGTCCTGCTGTTTTATGGTTAATTCAAATTTGATTGTTATTTCAAAGACGCCATAGTGTGGAGTAGCCACACGGCCATGTTCTGAGCCATATGGTCTGGGCTCTTTCATACGGCCGTGTGACCCCTGTTTTTAAAGATTTTCAAATTATCCCTATTTTTCTGCTTTGTATCAAAATAACCCCTGATTGTTCCTAAATTATTTTAAGGCCCTGTAGGCCCGATTTAAGGTAAATAATTATATTTATGCTCTGAAAGACATTTGAATTTGATTATATGTTATTTAATTTGATATTTGAATGGTTAAATGTTAGTAATTGTTATGATTTGCGTTGTAATGCTTCATAACTCTAATCCGGCAATGGAGACGGGTTAGGGGTGTTACAGACTTTTAGGCTTGCGACACAATGTAATATTTGATACCAGTGCTAATGGAGCACTCGAGATAGGTGGCCATATACTTTCATTTGAGACTGGTGGAAATTCAAATTTTCATACTTTATATATGCGTCTTAGTTTGTACACTTCGTGAATATAACTCATGCAATCCACACGTGTCGAGGCACATGCAACAATTGCATATGCACATGGAAAATGAAATGCTTGAAATCTCCCACAGTCGCAGATCCTTAGTCCCAAGTATACACGGTACGATCCCCATTAATACCTTCGTCGAGTCTATGGAACTCCATAACCCAAAGTATTTGATTTGGACGCGAATGACACATTGCAGACATAGAGTTCGCTCTTTCTACATTTTCTCTAATTTCTTTCATCACCTATTCAAACCAAATGTGACCAAATTTTATTTTTCTAACATATTTTTTGCCCGTTTTGGAAATAAGGCTGCTAAGCGAAATTATATTTCTTTGACTATTAAGGTTATCGACAAATGACGCATCCCCTTCAATATAGAATTTATGCATTCTGCTAGGTTCACTATCATGTGCCTGTATCGTATACCTACATCATATGATTGAGTCCACTTCTCCTTGGGTATCCCATCGAGGTATTGCCAACCGTGTTTGTTTATAGCCTGCAAGTTCTCCAACATTTCATGGAAACGATGTTGGACAAGTTCATACCCTGTCGAAGAAAATAAAGAGTATATCCATGAATGCAAACAATGTATATGTTAAAGAATGGTATAGAAAATATTGGCTACTACATACCCATGTTAAAAACATGTTGTTGCTCAGCATCCTTATGATATTGACCCATGTATTTAGACCATATATATCGTATATAATACATATGGTGTGCATAGTTCTAGAGGCTTTCACGTCGATCAATTGCAGCCTGTATTACGGGTCCCATATTAGAAATGATACATATATCTAGTTGCAGCACAACATGCATTCTCAAGTTAGTTAGGAAGAAATCCCAAACATAAGCGGATTCTCCTTCTGTTATTGCAAAAGCTATTGGCAGGAATTTTCAATTACCATCTTGTGCAACAACAAACAATAGTCAGTGCTCATATCTCTTATACATGAATATCCCGTCAATTTGGACTAATGACTTACAGTGCTGAAATGTTGTAATACATTGCTTGAATGTCCAAAAAAAGATGAAAAACTATTTTCCCTTTGACTAATTGATCGCCATAATACACAGGTTTCGTTTGTAGATTAGTTATGGTACTTGGGACGTACTGATTCAGTAACTGACATCATTGTCACAAAATCATTATATGATTTATCCCACTCGTTATGCATATTTTCCATAGCCTTCTGTTTTGCAACTCAAGCCTTGTAGTACGACACAATGTAATCGTACAAACTATGGATATTGACAATCAAAACTGGCATGGGAATCTTAGGACTCGTTTTCACTATAGGTAAGATAATGTTAGAGATCATTTTAGAATCCAATTTGGGGTGATCCTATGACATACCTATAATAACACGAGAATTTCAAAATGAGTAAGACAATGTCAGAGATCAGGTCAAAATCTAATCTCGAATGTTCATGTGATGTACCTGTAACAACATAAGTATATAGAGCGTTATATTTCTTAATTGTCTAGAACCACGTCTTCTTTCTCACAGATGCCATGATTTTCCATGGACATCTGCTGTCACGCATTGCTCACTTGGCATCAAATTTTTCTGATCAGAATTTTGTAACATGGAAGTTGGCCCCATGCTTTATGCTATACGGTTGCACTATAACAACATAAGCATCTTTTGAGAAAAACTCTATTCCAACTTGTAAATCACCAGCATTTAAAGAGAAACTTGCATGGTCCGGTCTTTTATGAGGAAGTTATAAAAATTCTATCCTACCTTCAGCATGGAGGTCAACATTAAGCATGTGGGGTAAAGGTGCATATAGGGAGAAATCCGGATAGGTTCCTCTAGTATTGTCCGGACCTTCACCGTCAGAATAACTTTCTTCTGTTTCAATAGGAGTCGGCTCTGGTTAAGAAAATAATACAATTTTCAAACCATCCATCCTAGAATCCCGAGTTGGATTATTATCAATTTTAAATCCCTCTTTGTTATCATCTAATTATTTATTCTCAACCCCAATTGCGTGTTCAGGGTTGGATGCCTTTTCGTTGGTGCAGGTTGTAGGGAGTACATCATCCATTCTTGTAAATCCTGTGTTAAAACCAAAATTACTTGCGGATGGCCCATTGGTGTAACTTGGTGGCATACCCGTATAAGTGTTTCTAGCATAGAACATCAAAGTTCAGAAGTTGAAATCAAAAGCACACACAGAATGTTGTGTCAGAGTGTCGAAGTTCGGGTTACCAACTAACCTCGATTATTGGACGGATTGTGTGCCAAAGTTGAAATCGAGGGCTGAAACCGATGAATGCCTTTGCATTCATGATTTCATCATTTTCGGATAGAAGCTTTGTAATAATGTCATGAACCCACCGTACAATTATGCGGTTGGACTTTCTGCTTCTTGGTCCCAATAGGCATTAATTAGAACTATTATCAAACTTGAAGCACCTTCATCGACATCGATAAAGTGGGCATATAACTCTAGTATAGCATTTCCACTAGAGCAATGCGAACCAAGCATCGCCTTGACCTCCATGTCGCCTGTGAGCTCAAATATATCATATCTAACAAGGTTTAGTGAATTTAGATATCTATACATCAAGCTCGAAATTCTTTTCGAGCTTGAACTTGCCACTTTTCTCCTAATGTTTAACCAAAGCTCGTGCAAATTTATGCTACCGTTGGAAGCCAATTCTGAAGATTGGGCTGATACAAAAATAACTTCAATTTTGGTGTCACAAATTTGAATGTAGTAATAAATAATGACTCTAATTCGTTTACTTATCTTCAACCAAGTACCTTATTTCACATGTTTAAAACCAAAACATTATATAGAAAAATGAGTATGCATTATCCAAATTAAAAAAACGACACTTACTTGTACTAATTTACTTTGTTGGGTCAATTTTTGAAATTCAGATTTTTAACATAAACAATCTTCCCCTAATGCAAATCTCCTTATGAAAACAATCTGCTTGAAATTTCAATATGGAACCTCTACACAGAATGTATTCATTTTTACAGGAAATACAACTCTTGGATATCAAACATAACTTCAAAATGTTAGAAAAGATTGGACATGACAAGTCTAAAAAATGTTTCTAACAAGAAGCATTTTCCTAAAAAGTTTAAATAGTTTTTAAAAAATGTTTATTGTTAGAAGCATTTTTGCAAAAAAATTTGGGATGTGATGTCTGAATTTTATTCAAGATTCTTTGTCTCAAGAATCTTTGTTTTATGGTTATGGTTAAGGGGGTTGAAAATGTGAGGGAAGAAAACGCCTCATACAATGCGCGCTTTCAGTGTTCCTAACCTGTGAAAAAACTTCAAAACCCAGAAATCTTGGGATAATTTTTAGATATCCCATCCTAGGAATCCCGATCATGGGCTCCCACATAATTTTTTTCCCTCTGGTTGCCTATATAAAGGGGGTTTTGCTTCCCCTACTCCATCAACTCTCTCTCCCACCGTCCCTTAGAAAATAAAAATTATATTTTAAATTTTTTTTGTTGAGTGTTGAAATCTTTTGAGGGAAAGATTTATTTGTGTTTGTGTTTGAGGGAGAGATTATGATAGTTTTAATGTATGTTTGAGTTCATAGTGATGTGGTGGCACTCAGAGACCCACACATTTCATCTCCCGTGTGAGGATCGAACCATCACCTTAGAAGCCCATCACATTGCAACTGGGCTCCAATTTCATATTGATTATACGGTCATGGGTTGAAGTATAACTCGGCCCCCAAGTTGACTATGGTTATGCGTTCATGGGTTCAAGCTTAATGCCACCGGAAAAGGATGATTTATAAACCTCATACATAAGTTTGAGACCATAATCATATGAAAAAACGAAGGGGCTTTCTAGTATAATAAACTTATTCTTTTTCTCCATCTATATCAAAGGTAGTATCCTTAACCTCATTTTCCATAACCTGTGACAGAGTTGGGGGCAAGAAGACTTTCACGGGGTGGAGTGACTGTGATGGTGGAGAAAAGCTAAAACGCGACTCGGGACAGCAGCGATTGTTGTGATTAAAGAACTCATTAATAAATACAACCACTGCTGCCCTAACTCTAGTTTCAGCTTTTTCTCTACCGTCACAGTCACTCCTCCCCTTGAAAGTCTTTTTACCCCCAACTCTATCATAGGTTATGGACAATGAGGTTAAGGATACTACCTTTGGTGGAGATGGAGAAAAATAATAAGTGTTTATAGTAGAAAACCCTTTTGTTTTTCCCTATAATTATGGTCTCAAACTTATGTATGAGGTTTATAAAACATCCTCTTCCTATATCATGGAACTTGAACCTGTGACCACATAACCACTGTCAACTAGGGGCCCGAGTTATGCTTCAACCTATGACTGCATAACCATATCGTCAACTAGAAGTCCTAGTTATACTTCAACCTGTGACCGTATAACCACTGTGAACTAGGAGCCTAAGTTGGAATGTGATGGGCTTCTAAGGTGATGGTTCCATCCTAACACGATAGATGAAATGTGTGGGTCTTCGAGCACTATCGCATCACTACCAATATGTCTACCTTAAATACAAATACAAATAAACCATTCTTCCCAAATTTCCAGCACCAAACACACACAATTTTTTTAGAAACAGAAACGCATCCTATAGGAAGCAGTTTTTACTGAGGAAGCAATAAGGACATTGAAAGTACGTCCTACAGGGCACCATTTCTGCCACCTCAGTAGAAAATGCTTCCAGCATGACATATTTTTTGTTTCTTTCTCCAAAATCGGCCTATTTCCCTAAATTTTGGAAAAATGGCCTAAATCCCTGATTATTTTTTAAAATCGACATTTTTATCTAATTTAACTATTTTTCAATGGGTATTTATTTTATTTTGCTATAAACTATTCATTTTACAACATGGGTTTTGTTTTCTTTTTGTTTCAATATCCATGTGAAAACTAAATTGTCCATATGGCAACATGTGATTGGCATTTTAACCTTTTTCAACAAAAAATCACAATGGGGTAACATGTATTACAATAAAAGTATAGGGGTCAAATTGATAAAAAAAATATAGCACATGTACGAAAGTGATAATTTCATTATAGTACAATAGTCAAAAGAAGTATTAAGCCTTAAAAAATATGCATTCATTGTTAACAATTTTTTTATCTACACTCACTTGAATAATCTATATATTATATAAAATCAATTCCCTAAAGAGCCATAAGAGTTAATAAGGATAATATAGTTATGTCTTACAATTGTTTTTCTTGCAAGTAAATTGTTTTTATTGTTTACAATTTCATCAAATACTACATTTGTTATTCTTTTAGTCATATTCTTTCATTAATTTACTAGACTAAGGTTTCATAATATTTGAAAGCTAATTAAAAAGTCATTGGAATGACTTTAAATTACATTCGTTATTAAGGTTTTATCTTGAATATGAATTTGTATGTATTGTTTTTTTTATTAATTTTTAAGAATAAATTTTATTTTTATATTTATTTTTTAAGCAATATTTAAATCTTATTTGAAGCCTGAGGCATAGCCTCAAAAGGTTGCTCCTCTATATGCATGATATCGCCACAACGCCATTCGTGAGGACTTGGCGATGTCTGGCTTGGACCCTCCACGCAAACCTTGAGTCATTCCTTAACTCTGCATTCAAGGTAAAATACTCGTAAGTTTGAATGGACTTAGACTCTGTTTATTTATCGGTAAAATATTTTTCGTAAAATATTTTTATTGTTTTACGGTGTTTGTTTGGTGGAAAATGAATTCCCAAAAGAAAAGATTCTCCAAAATACGGGTGAAACTAATGCTTTCTTATAGAAAATGTCTTATTGGTTTTTATCACGTAAGACATTTTCCCTTCTCTTCACTCTCACCACTGACTTAGTAGTCGTTCTCCCTTCCTCGTCTCTCCGTCCGTTGGCCTTCGCCTTTCCTCCTCATCTCTGTTCGTTGGCCTCACCTCCTCATCTCTACCTCGTTATCTCTATCGGTCGGCTGTCGTCCTTACCAAGTCTTTAATTTTTGTCTACATTTCGAAGTAACCCTAAAAAAAAAGCAATCTTTCTAGTCCTATCAAGGTATATCACTATCTTCTTCTTATCAAGGTTGTTCAAAATGGGTCTGTTTATTTTTAAGTGAATTTATTATTATTCTTTTCTTATTGTTTTTATTTTTTACTTTGGGTTAAACTGATCTGCGTAAGTTCATAGGTCTGATGTTAGAAGCTTTTTGTCTAGTGATTTTAAGTTACTATAGTTGTTTAAACTTCATAGATCATTTTGGAGATACTAATTTCAAATCCTGGGACATGTGGGGTGTGCTTAATGGGATGGGAGACAGTGCTACCTCCCATTGTAAAGCTTAAAAATCTCTTGTAAAAAAAGGGTTGTTGGCTTTATTTGAATATTTTACAGGTTTTAGTTTTGCTTCACCTTTAAACTACTTTATTCAATTTTTGTTGTTTTGGTGTTGTCCTTTGAAACTGATGAAAATAAAGTTCCTTTTCTGAGTCGATAAATGGAATAAATTTAGTATAAAATTATAGTGCCACCAAAGTGTGTGTTTTTGGGTTTCAAGCTACCTAAGGATTAGAACAAGTCTCAAGAGACAGTATGCATATTTTGTTAACATTTTAAAGAAAATTACTAACAATTAAGGTATTAAATCACCATGTGAGTGCTCTCAATTGCAAGCAAACCCCTTTTTTTTTCTCTAATTTCTTAGAACTCACTTAATACTTGAAACAGTGGATTGCAATGCTCATTTAGTTAGGTAGCTCTGTGTTCAATTCAGGAGCTTTATAATGGCAGCCTTTCAGACTTTATTCCTTTTTATTGGAGCTTTGTAATTGCCTTTGTTGAATTATGGTGTGGAGTGATAAATGATTTGTATTCAGTTATTCAATCCTTGTATAAGTTTTATCTTTTTATCATTTATTTATAAAAAGAATGATGCAAGTTAGAAAGTGATTTTTTTTTGTATAAAGTTGTTGTTTTTTAAATACGGCTGTAGTAATTAAGTTATATTGTATCATTAACTAAATGATGCAATTAACATTACTATTATCAAATCATTTCTACAGACAGTAATGGTTGAATGGTTGCAGATTTAGTAAATCTTTCAGATCAATCCTAAAAAGTGTTTTAAAATGGTTAAAATGGTTGCAGACACTGTCTGCTCTACTACTTTCATTCTTACTTTGCTTTGCTTCAATAATGTCTGAAATATATTTTACCAGAATTATAAAAAAAAATATACATTCGGAGTTCATGGTTTGAATTAAGTGGTTCTGAGTAAAAAAGCAATAAATTTTTTTATGTTTTGATGGAACTGTTGCAGTATGTTATGATAGATGAAAAATAATATTGGTCCCATCAAATTTGCAATATTGTTTATTGTTTACGTTGGTTTCGTTAGTTCTTGAGCTCAAACACAACTTAAAATTATTTTTCGTAGTGATCAAATATTTGTGTGGCATTGTTTTGTGTAGATGGACCGTAATCAAGATCATAATACAATTGTTGGGGTTGTGGCTTCAGTTTTAGCTTTTGGGGCTCTTTGGATTAAAAAATTAAAAATTAGGAAGGTGATCGCTTCTCACCCTCGTATGAATCGAGATTATGAAAGAGAAAATTATATTAATAGTATTTTATAGGTGACCAATATAGTATTGATGTGGTAAGGTTGAGATCGATTGCCTTTTTTTTAAAAATTTGTGTGACATTCTTAGTAGGAACAATTTGTTACAATCAACTAAATTGGTGAATATTAGGGAGCAAGTAGTTATATTTTTACATATAATTGGTCATAATGTAAGGTTTCAAGTGACTGAATCAAGATATTATAGATCAATTGAGACAATTCACAGTTACTTTAGGGTTGTATTGAGAGCTATTTTGAAATTGTATAAACTAGTTATTAGATTACTTGATGAGTCAACTCCAAGTGAAATAAAAAAACAATCCAAGGTTTTGTCCTCCTTTTTTTAAAGATTGTATTGGAGAAATATAATGAACTCATATTTGTGCATCCATTCCACTTAGCATTCAAGGAAGATTTTGTAGCTGTAAAGGGGGGACAACACAAAATGTATCGGTTGCCATTACATTTCATTTGAAATTTTCCTATGTTTTAGCTGGTTGGGAAGGTAGTGCACATGATTCTTATATTTTAAGTGATGCACTCACACCCAAGAGGATTAAGAATTCTGGAAGGTAAGTATTAACATTAATACCGAATAGTTCAAGTAAGCTCATAATTTATTAGTAATAATTATGTTTTGTAAAATTGTAGGCAAATATTATATTGTTGATGCTGGATATGGCATCTAAAATGGATATATTACTCCATATTGTGGTGTCTGATATCATTTAAAAAATTTTAGTGATCAGGGGCCAGAAAATGCAAAGGAACTCTTTAATCTTCGTCATTCATCATTACGAATCACTATTGAACGTGTTTTTGAGATTTTGAAGAAATAGTTTCGTGTGTTAGATGCTAAACCATTTTGGAATTTTCAAACTCAAGTAGATAGTGTTGGCTTGTTATATCATTCATAATCATATAATGAGAGTTGATCCTAATGATTTACTTAATCAAGGATTATATGAGGAGCTTGAGTCTGATTTGATAACACCATGTAACAGCCTGAACTTGGGCCTAGTCGGAACAGTGGTTTCGGGACCACAAATCCGATGAGGAAAAAATTATTTTTATTATATTTTTATGATATACAATTTCACGGAATGATTTCGTAAAAATTTCGTTCAAAAATTTCGACGTTTGGGCACTCAATTTAGTCAAAAGGACTGAATTGTAAAAAGTGCAAAAGTTGAGTTCTACATGTTAGAGGTGTCCAATTGTTATGAAATTTTAAATTGGAGGTCCTTAAATGGTAATTAGATCATTGTTTAATTAGTTGGACAAAAATGGACATGAAATAGGTGAAATAGAATATTTTTAAGTTAGGGGCATTTTGGTCATTTAGTGATTAAATTATTAAATAAACAAAATTAAAAGCCAATTTTTGTCCATATTCAACCCCATGGCCGAATTTCACAAGGGGTAACCATTGCTAGGGTTTTTCAAGCTTCCAAGCTCGATTGTAAGTCCGTTCTAGCCCCATTTTTAATGATTTTTACGTTTTTGAAGTCGTTATCACTTGATCTATCTATTTCTACCAATATTTTGAGATATGATTGAAGTCTAGGGTGTTGACCCATGATAAATATGTGTGTCTTTTTGTGTTTAATGGTAGAAAATGCATGTTTATGGTTAGAGAAATGACTTTTACTAAGTGATTTTCGGTGAAAACGTTAAAAAGGACTAATTTGTAAAAGTTATAAAATGTGTCATAAAAGTGTGTTTTAATGGAAATTGTGGGCTGTTATAGTTATGAAAATGGTTCGGCTAAGCTTAAAGTACAAAGAAATTGAATGAAAATCATTTTACGAGCCTAGGGGAAAAATTGTAAATATGTGAAACTTTAGGGGCAAAAACGTAAATTTGTCATAATATGATTTATGGGTCCCATGGAATAATGTGACTAATAAATAAATTAAATGTGATATTATAGATCAAGGAAAATGAGGTTTAGAACTAGAACGAGGGAAAAACGAGAAATTGACGAATAAGTCCTTTTCACCGATTGTGCTACCGAGGTAAGTTTGTATGTAAATAATACATCGTTTTTATTTATCTTTTAATATTTTATTATATTATATGAAATATGGTTGAATATGGAGTAATTATTTGATGTAAATTATGAATTGTGATTGATTATGGATGAATTGGTAAAATGTTGAAAAGTGAGAATTCCCGGTTGAACCTTCGGAATAGAAAGATACGAATGAGGTAGCTAGGTCACATGTGTGGTACTAAGTGTAGGCCACTATGTGTACAAGAGAGCTACTAGATGGTTTTAGGTCACATGTGTAGTACTAAGTGCAGGCTACTATGTGTACCAGATGGATAGGTTGCATGTGTAGTACTAAGTGCAGGCTACTATGCGTACCCGATAGTTTCGATCGCATGTGTGGTACTAAGTGCATGCCACTATGTGTAAGTGATGGTTTTGGTCACATGTGTAGTACTAAGTGTAGGCTACTATGTGCACCGATAGCTTCTTACAAGGGTGGTACTATGTGCGAGCCACCGTGTATCATTATTATTCCGATGAGTTCAACGGGAAATTGACTAAGTGAAAATACATGTGATCATGTAACGACTAAGTGTAATTGAATATGACTATGTGATGGATAAGTGCATGTATAAGTGTGAAAATTTATGAACAGTGTGCTCGATATTTGAGCGAACCTTCGGTAAGTTGAAATGGAGTAAGTGAAATTATGAAAGAGTAAATTTAGCAACAAAACAGTTTTGGACAGCAGCAGTTGTGTGACTTTGAAAAATCACCAAAAATGGTGAAAATAAAATTATAGATTGAATAAGATATGAAATTAAAGCTAAATAAGTCTATTTTTACATAAAAGAAACGGTGTAAACAAAAGAATTTCATATTCTCTTATATTCGAATTTTTGTGAGACAGGGTCAGAATGATTTCGGAATCCCCTGTCTCGATTTTGGAAAATCATTAAAAATTTTATAAAAATAATTATGGTTTATATTTTATATTCTTAAATTTCTTAGTGAGTCTATTTTTAATAGAAACAAATGGGACCATTATCCAAATTCTTTATGATGAGATAATTAATTTTTAGTGAAGAGGGGTTGGAACTGTCAGATAGTGAAACAGGGGAAACTTTAAAGAATAAACTGTACTTATTGGCTAAACCAAAAATTCTTAAAATTTTATGGTAAGAATATATGTGAGTCTAGTTTTATGGAAAATTAACGGATCTTAATTTGGAGTTCTGTAGATCGAGATATAAATAATTTAGTGACTGTGACTCGAGTAGACAGCTTGAGATGAACATGAGTAACTAGTGGAGCTATGTGCAATTATGATTGTATTATCTTGAGAACATATTGTGAAGACTTATAAAAGCATGTTAATAAATTACTTATTATTTACATACCTACTTACTAAGCTATAATGCTTACCCCATTCCTTTCCTTTTTCCTATAGTGTCATAGATGCTAGCTCGAGTTGGAGGTCGTCGGAGATTCTATCACACTAACAAGTTATTGACTGGTATTGTATCAACGATTTTCAAGTATTTTTAAGTCTATGGCATGTATAGAGGACTTGGTTATTTTGTTATGTTTCATAATTAATTTGGCCTAAAATGTTGGCCTATGTTATTTGATATTTCATTTTGTATAAGGCCATTGATGTTGGCTATTATTGATCAAGTTATATGTTTACGATGATGCAATTTATGAGATGAATGACTAGGTTGAATGAGTGTGTGATGAAAATTGAAAAGTTTTAAATTTGGATGTAAATTTTATGTCTCGATTTAGTACGACTGTATGTGTTTTGTTTCGGTAATGCCTCGTACCCTGTTCCGGCGTCGAACACGGGTAAGGGGTGTTACACACTAACTTTTATGAAGTGAGAAGAAAAAGAAGAAGTAAGAGAATGGTCTGCTAAGAGAGAGGAAATTTTACAAACTATGTAGATTGATTATATGGCTAGAAACATTAGGTACGTTTAGGGCTCAGGGTTAATGATTTTATGTTATGTATGTTTAGTATTAAAATTGTTATTTTTTAATGTTTGTTGGATATTGATATTGAAATTAGTTTGTTGGATATTGAAATTATTATGTTTTAAGCTTGTTGGATATTGAAATTATTGACAATGTAAATTATCAATGTAGAATGGGTAAGGGCAACAAAGAAGGGACAATAAAGCAATTCAGGTGGACAAAACCGATGGAACATATTTTCCTCAAAATTCTTGCAGAGGAGACCCAGAAAGGAAATCAACCTTCTAACACTTTCAAAGTAGTTTATATTAATCGAGTTGCTGCAACTATTTCTGAAAGATTCCAAGTTCAATGTGATGCTAAGCATATGGAAAATCATCTGAGAATCGTAAAAAACCAATAACAAATTATATGTACAATTCGGGCCGAGAGTGATTTTGGATGGGATGATAACATGAAAATGATCACATGTGATAGAGCGACATATGATGCAGTAGTGATAGTAATATATGTATATCTTTGTTAAATATATTTAAGTTATTTTTTACTTTTTTATTCTAATTGTGTATGATATCCAACAGACACACAAGAAGTATGAACCATTTTTAAACAAAAACATTGATCATTATGATGAAATGGCTTTGGTTGTTGGCAAAGATATGGCAATAGGGAGTTTTTCCAAAAAAAATTACTGATATAGACTTGGATGATGGTAACCAAGATTCAGTGCCTATAAACTGTGACAATGAAGAGGTGTAGGAGGTAAGAACAAAAGTATCTTCATCTGACACATCTAAATGTAAAAGAAAAAATACTCAAGAAAGTGTCGTTGATGAACAAATTAAATTTGTAGGTGAAAAACTTGGTAAGATTGTTAATGCATTGGAACAATTTACTGCAGATAAGACACTACATCTTTACAGAGAAGTCATGTCAGTGGAGGTGGAGGTGGAAGGATTTGATGACGACTTTCTTTGTAGTGTGTTTGATTATCTTGTGAGTCATGAATCTAAGGCCAAAGCTTAAAAGTACAAAACATAGAAAAATTTGGCTTCAAAATGTTTCTCAAGGTTGAAGATATTGATGCTTTCATGTGGTGTAGTACTAATTATTTGGTGTAATACTAGTAATGCTCTTGGACAATATTGTACTTATTATGTGGTGTACTACTAATTATGTACTTTGATAATATTATTAATTTGTACTACTATTTATGGTTTGGAAGCTAATTTATTATTATTATTATTCAATCTTTGTTTTTTTTTGTTTTTTTATAACACAATTAGGAATCATCTATTCGCTTTAGTTATTTTCAATTTATGACTGTTAATATTCTAGCTTAATAATTGAGTACTATTATATATTTAATTTGATGTATTTATTTATAAATAAATCATTGAAATATATGCAAAAACAATGTAAAATATAAATTTAATAGATATAAAATAAACTCAGTTAAACAATGAAATGACAATAAGTTCTCAAATGTATGTTTGTTTCATTAAAAACAACTTTCATGAAATATTTTTAGGAAATCTGCGAAACAATAGAAAATATTTTACACATATTCATCCAAACACCAGAAAATATTAACTTTTCCATAAAAGTAAGTCATTTTCCAGAAATCATTTTCCGGAAACCATTTTTAGTCAAACAAACGGACCCTTAGTGAGAATCTATACAATAGTATTTGTAAGTGACTTTTAAAATCATGGGTAACAAAGAACTAATGAACAAAATTAAACTCCCTGAGTTTCATAGAGGATTCCACAATTTGACTGGCATAAACGACGCCCATACATTTCTCTTGAATGAATCATTGACGGACATATCAGGGTCGATTTGAACGTAATTATACTTTTTCTGGCACCCCTTTTTAGGACTTGTCTTTATCTAGCTCAATCTCAGACTTTCACTTTACCTTGATGGATTGACTCATAATGTAAGAAGATATACGAATTGTTGACCACCTTTGGCAGACTTGCAAATATCTCACCATCATGGCGAATTTTTACCCTGATCTCTTCATTCTACATTGAACTCAATATCGACTTACTGTATTGTCCCATCACTTACCTTCTTGTAACTTAGCTTGTGCATATACCTTCATTAAAAGGAAGACCCATGTACTAACATCCTCGTATGCGACCCTAAAATATAATATTTGGCTGGTAGTTAAGCACCACTCTTCCCTTACAGGATTGTACTTGTAAGATAGTCCCGTAAGACTTTCCCACATCAGACCATCCCAAAAGATATTACCAGCGGAAGATAGTCCCCAGTAGACTATATCTTCCTTAAACTATCCCTGGCGGACTTCCACATTATATAGTCCTTAGTGGACTCCCCAATACTAGATAGTCCTAACAGACATCCACTTCATTTTGAAAAACCCTGGTAGATATTCCCCCAAGATAATCTTTGGCGGGCATTCCACTAAAGATGGTCATTGGCGGACTTCCCTTTTCTGGTGACCTCTTTGCGAATAAATACTTAGAATTAGAATATGAAGAACTGTCTCGCTTTTTCATAGCCAACATTGGCTTATTTGTCATTTCTAGTAGACTCTTAATTGCGAACACTAATTAACAATTACTTTGAAGGAAATACCCCTTTCCTCCACATATATCTACGTATATGGCACTTCCACATGTTCCTCTTACTTTTGTATTTTGGTGAGACCTCTTATTAACACGCTTTCTTGCATTCCCGTATGTGCCCTAACCATTATGTCAAACTTTTTTCCATAAAAATCATATAGTGATTTCCACTTATATGCCCCAATAGGCTTCCCTGTTTATTGTCCTGGCGGACTTCAATTCGTCATAAGGTGTACCTGCCCACCATTAGATCATGTCATGGCCCGCTATGGACTTTCGACTCCGAGGAGTCAATAAACCTCTTTCAAGGTGTCGCTCTATAGAGCCTGTAAACCATTTCCATGGTGTCGCTTCGTAGATCCTGTAGACTGTTTATCCAACCAAACCTCTTCAAATTCCCCTTTCAATCTGCCTATTCCTCCAGTACGAAAATTTTCCTATCTTCAACTAACCCGCCAATACTTCCCTCCGTACTCCAGATTTTATAAACATGCATATCACACACATCACTACAAACCATGCGAATTATTCATACCATATCATGGAATACGCCGCAGTTCAATCAACACATAACTATACTTGTTTAGAAGTAACACTTTTGCAACTTTCATACTTGCACAAACCCATGCATGCATGTAATCTCAATACAATCCCAGACAACAATATTCATTCTGTAACACCCCTAACTCGTATCCGTCGCCGGAATAGGGTTACAGGAAATTATTGTAAAAATGTAACTTAAAAACATTCACTTTCAAAAATTTCATAAATAATACATAATTCATTCAAACACATGCATATCGTCCCTTGTTCGAGCCCTCGAGGCCTTAGAAACACTTTAGGAACAATGCGGGACTAAATCGGAAACATATGAAACATTAAGGAAAAAGTTAGAAAAATTCACACTGCAGGGGTCAAACGACCATGTGGCCAGGCCGTGTGTCTCACACGGCTGAGACACATGCTCGTGTCTCAAGCCGTGTAACATTCAAAATAGGGACACACGGCCGTGTCCCAGCCCGTGTCCGTGCCCGTGTAACTCTTTAACTTGGATCACATAGCCAAGCCCGTGTGCCAGGCCGTGTGTTCAGCTGTGTAACTTTCGAAAACAATAATTAAAACCTACAGGGGACACACGGCAGTGTCGCATGGCTGTGTGTCACACACGGATGAGACACACGCCCGTATCTTAGGCTGTGTGGACAAGAAAATGGGCAAAATCAAGTCATTTCTTTCACCCATTCAAACATGCACCTACAAGCAACTTGCACATATAGTTAAGACCTTAAAACATACCTAAATCATGCATAATAAGACCAATTCCCGATACCAAATATCCATCTAACCAATATGCCAAAAGGCATCTCAATCACAATTCATCAAACTTTCTAAAACATATGTATAATTAAATTTACTTCCAACATACACATCTAGTTTCATATCATCTTAAAACATACAACAATTAAGACCATTTCTACCATAGCAACTTAATTCACCAACAAGCCAAAACAAAACACAAATGTATACTTTCATAACATTCTAATTGTACCAAAAGGATACATATTTACAACCTTAGTAAAGTGCATAACAACTTAGTTTAGTATTTTGTCCAAAAGATACCATAACAACCTATATAGCCACATATACATGCTACAACCCTAAGGAGTACAAGAACTATCAACATCAGTGAATAGTGTGATCCAAATATTCGATCCATCCAAAAGTCAACGGTAACGATCTACAAAACAATACAAAAAAATGTATAAGCTTATGGAGCTTAGTAAGAACATAGTAAATCTTTTAACTTAACAACAAAAGAATGCAACTCTTATTTTACTCGAGTTGAAGTTACCGGAGTGTAAACATGGACACGTATGTGCAATTCAGGGGTACTGAAGTATAAACAGGGGCACGTAAGTGCAATTCGATGTCTTGAAGTACAATAGGGCGCGTAAGTGCAATTCGAAGGGTGAAGTACAACAGGCACGTAAAGTGCAATTCGAAATCTTGAAGTACAACAGGGGCACGTAAGTGTAATTCAGGGCTACTGAAGTACAACAAGGGCACGTAAGTGCAATTCAGGGTATAATTAAGTGTAAGAAAATAATTACATAACTATATTGTAACAAACAAGTAGAAATTCAATTACGTATAGAAATACTATGAACTTACATTGACAACTAGAGCGTAAGAGTATGATCGAGCTAATCTGTGATTTTTTCCTTTCCTCAGTTTAGATCCGATTGAGATTTATCTTGATCTAAATAAATAATTATATTCAATTAAGTGTTCCAATCAATCTCAAATGTAACAGCCCGTTTTTAGTGAAATCGGAACAGTGGTTTCGAGACCACAAATCTGACTCAGAAAGAAAATTTATTTTAATATTATTGCATGGTTTGCATTATGATAGGAATGATGTATAAAAATTTCGCTAAGAAAATTTTACCGATTTCATGTTTAATTAGGAAGAAAAGACCAAATTGCATAAAGTGCAAAAGTTGAATTCTAGTAGCTAGAAGGATCAAATAGCTATGGAATTCAAAATTTGAGGTCCTTATAAGGCAAATAGACCATTAAGAGAAGTTAGTAGATATTTATGATGATTCATCCATGGAAAATTAGAAAAAGAAAAGGACTAAATTGGAAAGTTGAAAAATTAATGGATGATAAGTTAATTAAATGAATAAAATAATTTCATATCATCATCTTCCCCAAAATTTTCTATGGAAACCCTAGCTAAGAGAGAGAATTTCAAGCAAGCATAATTGGGTAAGTAATCATGTCCCATTTTTAGTAATTTTTATATTTTCTAGATCGTAGTAACTTAATCTACCTATTTTGGGGATTAATTTGCAAAGTTATCAAAGTATTAAAATTTTTCCATGGATGATTATGTTGAAATTTTGAAATTTATGGTAGAAAATGAAAGGTTGTTGATAGATAAACAACTTTTGTAAAGGAAATTTCCATGAAATTATAAATTTAGGGACTAAATTGTAAATGTGTAAAATTCATGGAAAATTTTTGAATTTTATGAATTACATGGGCTGTAAATGTTATATGAAAAATTTGGCTAGGCTTGGAATAAGGATTAAATTGCATGAATTTTATTTTTCGAGCCTAGGGACGAAATTGGAATTAATCAAAAGTATATGGGCAAAATGGTACTTTTCCTTAAGATGTAAATTGGATTGAATGGATATGAAATGTGTTAAATTGATGTTAGATTCATTTATATAGATCCGAAAAGATCAAATAAAGAGTTAGATCGAGGAAAAGAAAAGTATCGGATTAGTAGATCTCTGTATACGAGCAAGTGACGAGGTAAGTTCGTGTAACTAAATTATGAATTTATATGTGTTAATTTGAATTGTATGTATGTGATTGTATTATTGTCATGTATATGAAAGTATTGACATATCCGATAATACCCGATAAATGTTAAGTCCCGTTTGAATAAATGAAATTCGATGGATACAGGATTTCCCGATTGGTTGTGGTTCTGCATGTGTTGTGGACACACCACAACGCCTACGAGCATCCCGTTATAAGCCCTCTCGAGCTTCCCGTTATATGCTGCGAGCATCCTGATCGGTAATGATCTTGTATGTGTTGCGGACTATCGCAGCTCTTTGTGAGCATCCTGTTATATGATCGGTTGTGATCCTGCATATATTGTGGACACAAACGCAACTCTTTGTGAGCGTCTTGATATGGCTCGCTTGAACTTCTCGATATATGGATGTCCGGAGCTCTTGATTAAAGGCTCTTCGTGAGCTTCCTGATTAAAAGTTCTTTGTGAACCTCCTGATTATAGGTCTTATGAGCTTTCTTTTATCTAGCCCGGATAAGCTTCCTGATAGGCTCTTTGTGAGCGTCCCGGTTAATGGCTCTTGGTGAGCTTCCTATTATATGGCTTGAGAGAGTGCTTCCTGATTATGTGCTCTAATGAGTACCCCTGAATATGAATTGGCGGATTACAGTTTTGTACACTTTAAGTGTACTACATGTGTATCAATCGATATTTCAAATAAATTCAACGGGCAAAGTTCTGACATAGCTAAACTGAACTTGAGATGATTTATCATAGAAATGTATATGTTATATAGAAATATGATATGAAAAGCATATGTATATGAAAGTTATTACATGATGAGCTCATCCTTGATTCTTGATGTTTACATGTAATACATGACTAACAAGTTTCTTGAGATTATATGTGTTTAGGCAAATTACCAAATTTCTTTGGATGAATTTTGTATGCTTATCTTAAATGTAAATGAGTGGTAAGTAAATTTTCTGTTATACGAACTTACTAAGCATAATATGCTTACTCTATTTTAGTTCCTCTGTTTTATAGTGCTTGGAAGCTCATGAAGGTTGGAACTTGGTCGGAGACACATCACACTATCCCTTGGACTTCCCAGTATATAAAGCAAGCTAACTTTTGGTATAATGGCATGTATAGGCTAAGTTAGGCATAATGAGGAAATATTTTGGTTATAACTAGCCATTGTAATGGCTAGTGTTAAGCATATTTTGATGTAGTTATATAAGGCCTTATCATGCTTGATGTGTGTATTGAAATGGTTGAATGATGGAAGTTACATAAATACATTAATGGTTGCATGAATGGGTAAAATATACTCATATGTTTATATGGCCAATTAGGTAAGATCAAATACTTGGATAAATGGGATGTTATGACATGTATTGAACTTGAAATTGGCTTGAATTGAATGTTCTATTGTGACTTGAAATGGTACGAAAATTGGTTAGATATGTTGATGCCAGGTTGGGTGAGAAATAAGGCTTGGAAATGGCCTTATTTTGTCCACACGGCCATGCGCACGGGCGTGTGGTTTGGCCGCGTGTCCCCTACATCTTAAAATTTGAGAAACAGAATGCTTCGAATTGCTCACACGGGCAGAGACACGAGCGTGTGTCTCAGTCGTGTGTGTCACACGGTATAGCACATGGGTGTGTGACTTGGCCATGTGACCCCTGCACTTAATTTTTGAAAATTAAATTGTCCACATGGCCTTGCATACGAGCGTGTGGCTGGCCGTATGACCCAACTTAGAGAGTTACACAGGCATGGACATGGGTTAGGACACGGCCGTGTGCCTCACATCGAATGCCCACACGGCCTGGGACACGGACGTGTCACTGCTCACACGGCCTAGCCACAAAGGCGTGTGTCCCCTGCACCTAAGAAAAATTTTGAGATTTTGCGAAAAATTTCTTTGAGTTCTTGATTTAGTCCCGACTTGTTTCTAAAGCATAAATTGGGGCCCATTCAAGGGACATTATGATTAAATATGGTTGGTTTCTGATATGAGTAGTAATTGACATGAATTAACTGAAATTATTCTGTAAACTCTGGTAAAGCTCCTTAATCCTGTTCCGGCGACGGATATGGGTTAGGGGTTTTACATCAAACATTCAATTCAATCCATAATCCATATTTATACATAATTATAATTTTGCCCCTAACATTTTAACATTTTTACAATTTAGTCCTTAAACTCGTAAATGGAAATTTATGCAATTTCATCCACATACCATACTAGCAGATTTACATAGGGACTCATATCATATCAAACCACACAAATTATCAATTCAAAATTTCAGCATGATATTTTACTACTTTTACAAATAAGTCCCTAAATGATAATTTCATCAAAAATTACTTTACAAAAGTTGTTTATTTATTAAAAGGACTCATAATCTTTCATTAAACTTCAAAATTATTCAAACATATTCATGGAAAATCCCTAATCCTTTAACAATTTTGCAAATTAGTCCCTGAGCTAGATAGATTAAGCTACAACGACTTCAAAAACATAAAATCATTAAAAACGGGACAAAAATAACTTACATGCAAGGTAAATCTTGCTTGGCCGAAACTTTCTCCTTATTTTAGCAATGGTGCCGGTTCTTTAGGGTTTAGAATGAAGAAGACAATGTTTTATTTCATCTTTTACTAATATTAACTTAATTTATTTTACTTAATTACAAAATTAACCTTAATATCTTATTAAAATTTCCATAAAACCATGCCATGGATGTACACTATCCACTTAAATGGTCTATTTACCATCTAAGTCCTTTATATTAAAGTCTCACAGCTATTTGATACCTTTAGCTTCTAGAACTCTACTTTTGCACCTTTTACGATTTAGTCTTTTTTACTTAATTAAGCATGCAAACGATAAAATTTCTTAACAAAATTTTTATATGACCCTGCTAACATACCGAAGACATGAAAAATAAAAAAAAAATATTTTCACATTAAATTTTTGGTCTCGAAACCACTGTTCCAATTTCACTGAAAACCGGCTGTTACACATTTATGGCCATATACTCAAACCAAATTCAGTATAGAACACACAAGTAACACATCAATTAAAACAAGCCAAAACAACACCCAAATTGTGACACCCCTAACCCGTATCCGTCACTGAAATAGGGTTACAGAACATTACCGAAATTTTACATCACAAAACATTCAAAATTCAAAAGATTCAAAATAATTCATAAATCATAACAATATTATTTAAACTCATACATATTGTCCCTTAAACGAGCCCTCGAGGCCCTAAAAACACATTAGAGATGAATCGGGACTAAATCGGAGACATATAGAATTTTTGGGAAAAAGTTGAAAATTTTCATGCTATAAGGGTCACACGACCGTGTGGCCAGGTCGTGTGACTCACACAGCTGAGACACACGCCCATTTCTCATGCCGTGTGGGCATTCGAAGTAGGGACACACAGCCATGTCCCAACCCGTGTTCATGCCCGTGTAGCTCTCTAACTTGGGTCACACGGTCAAGCCATACACCCGTGTGCCAGCCCGTGTACCCTTCGAAATGGCCTCACATGCCTGTGTGTCAGGCCGTGTGCTGGGCCGTGTAACAGCCTGGCTTGCAACCCTTTGTAAGCTACAGGGGACACACTGCCGTGTCTCATGGCCGTGTGTCACATACGCCTGATACACACGCCCATGTCTTAAGCCGTGTGGACAAGAAATAGGTCATTTTGAAGTCATTTCCCTCACCCAAATTGTGCACACTCATACAATCCATTTGCACCTATTTCAAGCATCCAAAAAGTACCTAAAATATGCATAATCAAGCTAGCACAATATAGTACCTGTTCATACAACCAATATACTAAAAGGCACCTCAATTTTCATGACATTACAAATACTTAAACACAAACATAACTTAACCATTTAACAACTCCATAATTACAACCAATTCCCATACCCAATTTTACCAAAAAGACCATACAAAAATCACATTCCAATATACCAAAATGGTCACTAAAACATACATCAACTTATCCATTCCAACATCAAGCACAAAAAGCACCAAAATGTCAAATTATCAACCATCATAAAACAACATATACACAAGCCAACATGACAACTAATTCATTATCCAAAATACCACATTTACAAGCCAAACATAATGGCTATTTCAACAAGTATAAAACACATATAAATGCCATTATAACCATGACTCAAAATCATCAAAATCTACCGATAATGCCGATGGATAGTGTGATAGGTCTCCTTCGAACTTCCAACCTGAACGAGCTCCCGATTAACTACAAAACATAGAAAAATGAACACAAGGTAAGCATATAATGCTTAGTAAGTTCGTAATTCATAAATGATGCTTTACAATACAATGCATAAGTTTAAAATAATTATGGATCAATCCAACACAAGCTTGGCACAAGCCTAAGCCTCACCAACAACTCAAATTAGTACTTAATTTCATAAATTCAATATCAACATGATAAAAAAAAAATTCATGTTTAAATCATATGAATTCATACTTTCCAATATCATGAATATACATACTTCCTACCTTTCATAGTAACAAGGTAAATTGCATCGAAAACTCTTACCGAAGCTCACCCGAAGTAAAACCATGATGGTTGTCACCATCCCTTTTCATGATTCGATAGCCGAAGCTATCCCTTCTCATATTTTGATTGTAACACCCCTTACCCGTAACCGACGCCGGGACAAGGTACGAGGCGTTACCTATCTTAAACATATGCAAACATACATTTTCGAGTCATAAAATTTCGTTCAATTTTAAAAATTTTTAAACTTTGCCTTAAAGTTCCTAATATGGACCTACGAGGCCCAAAACACACTTTGAAAATAGTTCAGGACTAAACCGAGCACTTTAGAAAAACTTTAGAAAATATCATTGAAATCAGGGGCACACGCCCGTGTGGAAGAGTGACACGTCCGTGTGACCTCTTAACATGGCCATGCTGAAGGATCGTGTAGCTCACACGGCCTGAGCATATTGGGACACGCCCGTGTCCCTAGCCCGTGTGGATTTATTTCTCTTTTTGAACCTACAGGAGTTTTCACACAGCCTGACACACGCCCGTATCCATGGCCCCTGTCCCTCACACGGCTGTGACACACCCGTGTTTCAGCCCGTGTGCAAAAACCTTGACATTCTGTTTCTGGCGTCATCAACCCTTTAAGGTCGCACGTCCAAGGCACACACCCGTGTGCTAGGCCATGTGGTGAATTTAATTACACAATTAAGGTGCAGGGGACACACGGCCGGACTACATGCCCATGTTGCAGACCGTGTGTCATATACGGCCCAGACACATGCCCATGTGTCTACCCGTGTGGATAGAAACAAGGCTATTTACCAAGCCTTTTGCCACCCTTACTTGCACCAACATACACAACATCAAGTAACACCCATCCACACATAAATACATGACCAGTTCACCACAACTAAGACATTTACACAACATGGCCACTTCACTTCATTCACATGCAACACTTATCACATTCTTTATCAATTCAATCATACAACTTGCTTAATCATGCATTAACACACCATATGCTCAACCATGCGAATTTTCACATTCATGAAAAACATCATCATATGCATATAACAGTAACAAATATTAGCCATCATCCATGGCCTTATACAAAATGATCTATCAAATAACATGGGCCCACATTTAGCAAATTCATCTATGACTTAACAACATAATTAAATCTACTATACATGCCACAACTCAACTACTTGAACTCAGCAATACCCGAAGTGATAGCTTGATAGTGTGATGGTATCTCCGACGTTCTCCAACCCGAGCTAGCCTGAGGACATTATAAACATGGAAAATAGATAGAGTAAGCTATATAGCTTATTAAGTTGGTATGTAAATAATAAGAAATTTATTAACATAATATTAACAATCCTCATAATAAGTTCTCAAGATAATACAATCATAATTGCACAAAGTTCCACTATTCACTTTTGAGCATATCAACCTGTCTACGCGAGTCATAGTCACTAAATTATTTATGTCTTGAGCTACGGAACTCCAAATTTAATTCTGCTAATTTCCCTAAAACTAGACTCAAATATCCACTTACCATAAATTTTCCAGAATTTTTGGTTTATCCAATAAGTACAGTTTATTCTTTAAAGTCGTCCCTATTCTGCTGTCTGATAGTTTCGCCCTTCTTCACTAAGAATTAATTATGTCCTCGTACGGGACTCAGATGATGATCATGTTTGATTCTCTTGAAAATAGATTCATTAAGAATTTCAAAAATATAAATTATAACTCGTAATTATTTTTATACTATTTTTAATGATTTTCCAAAGTCAAAACATGGGATTCCAAAATCATCCTGACCTTGTCCCACAAAAATTCAAACATCTCATAATATGAAATTCTTTTGCTTACACTGTTTCTTTTATGTGAAACTAGGCTCAATAAGCTTTAATTTCATATCTCATTCAACCCCTAATTCTATTTCTACAATATTTTGTGATTTTTTGAAGTTATACAACTGCTGCTATCCAAAACTGTTTTATTGCTAATTTTACTCTTTCATGATTGCTTTGTATTAACATCCATTTAATCATACATAACACCAAAGCATATCCTTAACTAGCCATTCCAATAGCTAGTCATTATCGAATATTTACATGCCATTCATTTGCCCCTTTAACCTATACATCAACAACAAAACTTAAACTTATCATGTCTCAATTTAATTTGGCCTAAAAGCCTCACACATGGTCATCAATCAAATTTACCACCTATTTATACATCATAAGTATAGACCTATCGTCACAAGGTCATCACAAGATCATTTTCATAGGTATGACTTACTCATTTACATTCTTACCAAATGTCCCATATACATCGAATTCAGTACTCATGAATTTTGCGTACATACTTGTACCCTTTCAACATGATCATACTTTGTCATTTCTTTGACATCATCTTTGGATTTACCCGTTGAACCTCTTGGGATACTAAGGATACTCGTACATGATGTATCGTACCAATGCCATGTCCCAGACATGGTCTTACGCTGGCTCTCATAGGCCGATGCCATGTCTCAGACATGGTCTTACACTAGCACACATATCAATGCCGATGCCATGTCCCAGACATGGTCTTACACTGGCTCTCATATCGTGACCGATGCCATGTCCCAGACATGGTCTTACACTAGCACACATATCAATGCCGATGCCATGTCCCAGACATGGTCTTACACTGGCTCTCATATCGTGGTCGATGCTATGTCCCAGACATGGTCTTACACTAGCACACATATCAATGCCAATGCCATATCCCAGACATGGTCTTACACTGGCTCTCATATCGTGGTCGATGCCATGTCCCAAACATGGTCTTACACTAGCACACATATTGCCATGGTCCAACCATGGTCTTTACCATCAATTCATCACATGTCGAAATTCGATCCTACTCTGCCCTGTATTTCTCTTAATTTGATCTTTTAATACAATCTCGTAATTTTTATATTATTCATGATCCAATAATAACATACGAAATAACACATGATATCGGTTAAGCATTTATACATATCAAATTTAATGCTTATTAACATACGAACTTACCTCGGTATGAAACGACGAAATAAGTTAATTACTCGATTATCTTGCTTTCCCCCCGATCTAATTCCGAATCTCATCTTCCTTGATCTATAAAAACACATTTAATTTATTTATTCATCATGCTACTCAAATTAGCCCAATTTCACATTTTTGGTAAAATTACATTTTTACCCCTAAACTTTGCCATATTTACACTTTTGCCCTTGGACTCGTAAAATGAAATTCATTCAATTTCTTTGCTACCCATGCCTAGTCGAATATTTATCATACTTACAGTAGCCCATATTTTTCACATATTCACACTTTTACCACACAATTGATCACATTTCTCAATTTAGTCCCTAATCGACATTTCTATCAATAGTCACTTTACAAATGTTGTTTATCCAACAACAAGGATGTATTTTCTATCATCAATTATCAAAATACACACTTTATCAACAATGGAAAAATTCACAAACTTTAACAGTTTTGAAAACGAAGGTACGGGATAGCTAAATCGAGTTACCACGACTCCGAAAACATAGAAATCATTAAAAACGGGGCAAAAACCACTCACCAATCAAGCTCCAAAGCTTGGCCGAATGAAACCCATTCCATGGCTACCATTTCTCTTTTTTTTTCTCTATTACGGTTGAATAAGAAGAAAAATAAATATGATAGCTTTTGCTATTTTGTCTTATTATACCTATTAACTTATTTACCAATTTAACCTTTTAATAACCTCACCAAATCCACCTACTACATGTCCATCTTTGTCTCCTCACTTTTCTATTGGTATAATTACCATGCAAGTGCTCATACTTTTCAATTTTATAGCTATTTAGTGCCTTTATCAATTAGACCTCAAGTTTTGCACCTTACGCGATTTAGTCCTTTTTATCAAATTGAGCACCCAAACGAGGAAATTTATTTATGAAAATTTCACACAACTTTAGTATCATACTGTAGACATCAAAATAATAATAAAATAAATTTTTTGATGTCGGATTTTTGGTCCCGTAATCACTGTTCCGACTAGGCCCAAAATCAGGATGTTACATTGATGATCGTCACCATCCTTTCATAGTTGATGGTCGTCACCGTCCTTTCATAGTTGATGGTCGTCACCATCCCTTTCCATAATTTTATGGTCGAAGCTATCCCTTTTCATAATTTGACAGCCGAAGCTATCCATTTTCATAATTTGATAGTCGAAGCTATCCCTTTTCATAATTTGAAAGCCGAAGCTATCCCTTTTCATAGTTCGATGACCGTCGATATGCCGTAGGATTTTTCCATCGAGACACAATTTGATATTATACAATAATAGCATTTCAAACATAATTTAAAAATGCTATTTAAACGTATGAACTTACCTCGACGATAAAATTTAGAAATGAAGTCGGTTAATCTGAACTTTTCTCTTTGCCTCGATCTAAAGCCGTACGAGGTCTATCTTGATCTAAATGAATAAATTCAATCAATTTAATAACCATTCTATTCAATTCAATCCAAATTCACTTTTTTGCAAAATTACCCTTTTGCCCCTAATGTTTTGGTTTCTTTACAATTTAGTCCATAAGCTCGTAAAATGAAATTCATACAATTTCACCCCTACCCAAGCCTAGCCGAATTTCATACAAGCTCCTAGCAGCCCACACATTTCATTATTCCACAAATTACACCATGAATATTTCACATTTTATAATTAAATCCCTAATTGACAAATTCATCAAAAATCACTTAACAAAAGTTGTTTATCTAACAATAAGAGTTCATTTTCTAAAATAAAACTTCACAAACAACATGGATTCATTCATGGAAAAACTTAAATCTTTTAACAATTTTGCAAATTAGTCCCTGGGCTTGCAAGATTAAGCTACAACTTCAAAAACATAGAAATCATTAAAAACAAAATCGAAATTCACTTACATGCAAGGGAATAGCTTGACCGAACCTAAACTCTCCTCCAATGGTGATTTTCGATTGAACTTAGATGAAATGAAGAAGATGATACCTTTATTTTAGTTAATTTTTATCATTATTCACTAATTTACCTTATAATCTTTTAAAACATTAAAATTTTTATTAATACCAAGCCATATACATCCACTAACTTCATTAATGGTCTAATTACCACATAAGGACTCTTACATTAAAGCTCTATAGCCATTTAATACCTTTAGCTACTAGAACTTCACTTTTGCACCTTTTACGATTTAGTCTTTTTTATTGAATTAAGCATGCAAACGGTAAATTTTCTTAATGAAATTTTTATACGATACTTCTAACATGTTGTAGACATTAAAATCATAATAAAATAAATATTTTCACGTTGGATTTGTGGTCTCAAAACTACTGTTCTGATTTTACTAAAAACAGGTTGTTACACAAATAGTGGAGTACAGAAGCTCACTTGTTATCCTTCGTCCTCGCCAACTTAGCTTTTCTAAAAGCTGGAGTCTACTTCATCTTGGTAGCTAAGCACAACAACCCATATACCAATTAAACCAAAGGGATTCAAACTTTAAAACCCAGAATCAAATATCATGCAAAAGCTTTTCAAAGATTTTAGAAATTCTTGCTTCGCTTTCTTAAATTCACGAATACAGAGAGATTAAGAAGAAGTTTACCAGCTCATCGAATTCTCTACTTTTTAGACTCAACCCTCACAATCACTGACCCATGCAGATCTTTCCTGAACTTTTTCTTTTTCGAAGCAACCCAAGAAGATGGTCTAGAAGGGAAGAAAATGAGACAAATGAGAAGAATTTTTACCTACAGAAAAATCCTTCACACACACACACACACACACACATATATATCCTTTTACGCACTGTCACCATAGTATCAAAGAACCATCTACCGATAGTCATTTTGCCTCCCACTAAGGAACCAACTGGTTCTAACTTGACTAAACCAAAATTTAAACCTAACTAATTACCATTCAGCCACTAGGATTTCCAAATTTTTCAGTAGAGTCTGCCGAACTTACTATCTCTTTCAATTTACTCCCAAATTTTCCTTAATTTCTGGACCTTAATGAAAACTGGGTGTAACATTATTCTTTCTCTCTATCTCTACCAAATGTAGCATCCTTAACCTCATTGTCCACAACTTGTGATAGAGTTAGGGATAAGAAAACTTTGAGGGGATAGAGTGACTGTGACGGTGGAGAAAAGCTGAAACACGACTCGGGGCAGCAACAATTGTTGTGATTAAAGAAATCATAAATAATTATAACCACTGCTGCCCCGACTCAAGTTTTAGTTTTTTCTCCACCGTCAAAGTCACTCCTTCCCCTGAAAGTCTTCTTGCCCTAACTCTGTCACAAGTTATGGACAATGAGGTTAATGATACTACCTTTGGTGGAGATGGAGAAAAAGAATAAGTTAATTATACTGGAAAGTCCCTTTGTTTTTACCTATGATTATTGTATCAAACTTATGTATAGGGTTTATAAAGCAACCTCTTCCGAAATCATGAAACTTGAACCAGTGACCGGATCACCAACGTCAATTGGGAGCCCTATTTATACTTTGACCCGTGACCGTATAACCACCATGAACTGGGAGCCTGAGTTGCAATGTGACAGGCCTCTAAGTTGATGGTTCCATCCCAACACGAGAGATGAAATGTGTGGGTCTCCGAGCGTCATGTCATCACTGTGAACTCAAACATCCTTAAAACTATCAAAATGTCTATCTTAAACACAAACATAAATAAATCTTTCTCCCCAAATTTCCAACACCCAACACACACAAGAAAAATTTTTTTTAGAAACAAAAAATGCATCCTGTAGGAAGCGTTTTCTACTAAGGTGGCAGCAAAGAGGTAGCAGAGTGCATCCTACAAGGCGTGCTTTCTGCCACCTCATCAGGAAACGCTTCCCACGGGACACTTTTTTTGTTTCTCTCTCTAAAATCGATTTATTTCCCTAAATTTAGGGGAAAATGGCCTAACTCTCTAATTATTTTTTAGAAACAACCTTTTTTAATCTAATTTACCCAATGTTCAATGGGTATTTATTTTATTTTGCTATAAACTATTCATTTTACAACATGGGTTTTGTTTTCTTTTTGTTTCAATATCCACGTGGAAACTAAATTGTCCATATGGCAACATGTGATTGGCACTTTAGCTTTTTTTTCAACAAAAATGTAATAGATATTACAATAAAAGTATAGGGGTTAAATTGATAAAGAAAAAAGATAGCATATGTACCAAAGTGATAATTTCATTGTAGTACAATAGTAAAAAAGAAGTATTAAGCCTTAAAAAATATGCATTTGTTGTTAACAATTTTTTTGATCTACACTCGCTTGAATAATCTACTTAAAGAGCCATAAGAGTTAATAAGGGTAATAGAGTGATTTTACTGTCAAATATTACATTTGTGATTCTTTTAGTCATATTCTTTCATTAGTTTACTTTTCAAGACAAAGGTTTCATAATATTTGAAAGCTAGTTAAAAAGTCATTGGAATGACTTTATATTGTTTTATTTTGAATAGTGTTAGGATCGACCCGATTAAGCAACGAACAAGTAAAAATAGCAAAATAAATTGAGAAATTGGACACACAAATTTAACGTGGAAAAACCTCTCCAAAGAGGATAAAAAACCACGGGCAAAGATAATTTTACTATAGTGGCAACAGAACGAAGAGTACAAAAGATGGAGATAAAAACTAAACCTCGAAAACCTGAAAACAAAGAACTCTCAAAACGTAAACACAAAATTCTCTAAATGTGTTATGAGTTCTAATATCTAATGGGTGTATTTTCTAAGGTTGTAAAAGAGTCTATTTATAGGCTAAATTCATAGGTCAAATAATAATAAAATAATCTAACTAATCAGTGTTTGATTGAAACAAATAAACAGAGTTTAACTAGAAGATTACTTCTCAAATTTGACTGAAATAGGAGTCATAATTAACAAATCTCCACCTTGACTCATATTTCCACAATGCCACCTTTGCCAAAGCCCGCCACGAGCCTATCTTAAACCATGCAGGAATTAATCGAGTCAAATCAGGCTTAGAAAGCGAAGACTTCTAGCCTTCGACTTGTACAATGCTAAATCAAAACTAACCCGGGTTTGATTTTCACGAACACAAAGGCCCTAACTTTTCAAAACTCGCATCCAAAAGAGAACCTCTCTTCAACGAAAGCGGTCATACCTTTTTCCCTCCTATGACCAAGTTGCCTCCGCTCTGAATGAGTTGACTTCGACTCAGAATCGGACGAGGGGCGTCCGATTTCACCGGCCACCGTAGAACCTTCCGTAATATAAAGACCGCGCATTCTTTTACCTTTTAACAAAATGAGAGCTCCACGAGATACTTTAATGCCGCTCGACTCGATGTTGATTCTGCATCCTTTCAAGTCTAAAATACTCAAGGAGATGAGATTCTTTCGTAAACCAGGTACATACCTGACATCTGAGATTGTCTTAATCGTCCCATCGTGTATCCTAATTTTAACAGTACCAATACCAATTACCTTACTAGATGAATCGTTTCCCATGCACACAACTCCACCTTCAATCGAATCAGATGTGGAGAACTATTCTTTATTGGGACACATGTGGAAAGAACATCCCGAATCTAGGACCCACTCGGACGTGAGCTTGGAGTTATCGCTCGTTGACACTAACAAGAAATCATCGCCGCTTTCATCGGCCAAATTAGCACCAGTTACATCTTCCTCGTTACTTTCAGCAGCTCTTTTCTTTCGCAGTTTATAACAATCTGCTTTGACGTGACCTAACTTTTTACAATAGCGACACCTTTTGTCTCGTTTCTTTGATGCTATCAAAAAGGAAGCTTGTCTATCTGTCTTGCTATCCAAATAAAGCTCATTGTCGAGTTTGTCTCTACTCAACAAATGACCCTTCACATCTTCGAGCGAGAGTTTGTCTCTGCCATAAATCAGGGTCTCCCTAAAAGACTTGTATGAAGGGGGTAAAGAGCATAATAATAGCATAGCCTGATCTTCATCGTCAATATGAACCTCAACATTCTTTAAATCATTTAAAAAAGTAATGAATTGACTGATGTGATCTCTAAGAAGCTCACCTTCGTTCATGCGAAACGTAAATAGACGTTGTTTCAACACTAAACGGTTAGCCAGAGACTTAGTCGCATAAAGAGTTTCTAACCTTTTCCACAAGGCAGATGAGGTCTTCTCCATCAATACCTTCTGCAATACCGTATTCACGAGGCACAACTGGATTGCAGACAAAGCCTTTTCATCAAGCTCTTCCCATTCTGTTTTATTTAGATTCTCAGGCTTTTTCCCGGTAACAACCTTTTTCAAACCGAATTGAACTAGAATTGCCATCATCCGAACTTGCCACAGATTGAAATTTGTCTCACCATCGAACTTCTCAATTTCAAACCTTGTTGCTGCCATATCTGAATGGGCTGATCTATGAAAATTGAACTAGCTCTTGATACCACTTGTTAGGATCGACCCGATTAAGCAACGAACAAGTAAAAGTAGCGGAATAAATTGAGAAATTGGACACACAAATTTAACGTGGAAAAACCCCTCCAAAGAGGATAAAAAACCACGGGCAAAGATAATTTTACCATAATGGCAACAGAACGAAGAGTACAAAAGATGGAGATAAAACTAAACCCCGAAAACCCGAAAACAAAGAACCCTCAAAACGTAAACACAAAATTCTCTAAATGTGTTATGAGTTCTAATATCTAATGGGTGTGTTTTCTAAGGTTGTAAAAGAACCTATTTATAGGCTAAATTCATAGGTCAAATAATAATAAAATAATCTAACTAATCAGTGTTTGATTGAAACAAATAAACAGAGTTTAACTAGAAGATTACTTCTCAAATTTGACTGAAATAGGAGTCATAATTAACAAATAGGAATTTGTGTTTTTTATTAAATTTTATTTTTATGTATGAAATAAAAGTTTGGGTGTCAAGGTTGGAAAAAAGAATCAAGCGCTATGGAAAATTGGATTACTGCAACTACATGTGTAAGATTTGGAGAATAGGATTAGCCATACGATTTATAGGTGGAATTTTCTCTTAAATCTAATTATTATTAGTCATTACTTATAAACTTATTTATAATACCAATATTGAAAATGAGAAAATTGTTTTAGAAATTTATAGTATTTTTATAATGAAAAAAATTTGTAAAGTTAAAATTTATGAATTTAAAAACTACATTTGGTTACAATATTCTTAGAAAATATCGTGTAATGAAATAGTTTGCTAAAGTTTTTTAAGGGAAAAAGCTATTATTTAATTGTTTGAAAAAATTATCCATGAATATTATCATGTGGGGATTGTTACAAAAAAATGTAATTTTTGGAAACTTTAAGGCATATTTTCGATTGATAAAGGTGGAGAGTTGAATCATAAAATTATGGTTTTATATTCTACTCCATAAGACCTTTACATTGGTATATCATATGCTCAAAATGGTTGATTGATGAATGAGAAATTGATGCTCAAAGTAAGCTACTTGTGAATATTTATTGATGAAAAGAAAAGCTTAGATCCCACATTGGTTAAACACCAAGTGCGAGATATGTATATATATGAGAACCCACTAAAAAGGTGATTGAATGGCTAAAAGTGTGAGATGTGTGTGCTCCTTGTTGTTTGAAGGAACCCTCCACTTCAATTGGTATTTTTTTCACGAAAAGCAAACATGAGATAACAAATCCAGTCTTTCATTAAGATTTCGAATAGCTATCCTGAGTTCAAGTTGATTATATGTTTAGCCTCTTACTCGGAGAAAGACGATCAAACAATTCCCAATCATGGTATGTATTTTATTTTTCTCAACAAATATTATAGAAATTTTGTTTTAAAAGGACATATATCTTGATTTAATTTGATTCCAATCAATTTGATTTGATTTGATTCAAATAGATATAAAGGCTCCTTTAATGCAAATTTTTTCATGGAAATTTCCAAAATTCCACTATGTTGAATGCCTATAAAAGCCTAAAGAATTCTACAAAATTTTTTGGGGGACACACACATCAAACTTATTTTTCTCTCCATATTTTTTCAAAAGTTTCTGTGATAGAAGAAGTCAATGTTTGTTCATTGATCACTACAGAGGTGCTACTGCTTCGATCATCTTGTTGTTGTATCTTGGGAGACAGTCGACCAATGTTTCTTCAAGCACCATAGGAGCAGTCGAATCTGTCTTAAGGAAACTGTGTAAAACATGCCTCAACATCTTGTAAAACTCGATTCTTTTATTCGATTTCTGGTTTTCAAGATCTTATTGGTTTTTCGTATCTAATAATTTAAATATAAATATTTATTTTATTTTATATAAATATTTGTTTATTTATATTTATATATTTGTTCGCTAACGTATTTTTTCCAACAGTCAGTGCCATTAAAATTTTAATTATTCAGCCAATTTTTCTATAAAAAATATAATTGGACTAAAATTTTAAAGATAGGGGGGGTCAAAATGATCAAGAACAAAAAAGAATTAGGATCAAAATGAAAAAAATAAATGTCAATAATAGAGTCTAAATTTATCGTTATGCCATAAAATAAAATTATGAGTTTTAAAAATTAAAACTATTTTACTAAAAAATATTTAATATGCTTTTGTGCATGTTTACTATGCATACAAGTAACTTTACTTTTTTTATATACATATAATATTAGAGTGGGGATGAGGGTAATACGATTTGAATCTATGTAAAATAAGTGTTTGACAAGAGGTTTAATCACTGCTTTATACAAATCAAAACATGCATGTAACATTAATGATACATTATATTTATGGGAATAACTTACATTAGGATGATCCTAAAAACTAAGGTTCTTAGACACCAATAAAATTTTGCCACGTCATCAAAATTTAAATACATGAAATTATTATTATACACTCATCTATAGAGAATTTATTTTATGGAATCTTCCCACCACATTATTCATTGTCTCTTTCTAATTATTTAATAACATTTCAACAATTTTTTTCATGTCATTGACACATAATTTTGGTAATTTTTTTACTCTGAATCTAGAATCCCAAACCATGAACCCAAAACTTAAAACCCCAAATCCTAAACTCGAATCCCAAACTCGCAACACCAAACCCTTAAACCTTGAACCCCGAACACAGAACTCGTAACCCCAAACCCTAAACCTCGAGGTTCTAGATTTAAGGTTTAGGGTTCGAGTTTAATGTTCAAGAATCCGAGTAAAAAAATTACCAAAATTATGTGTTAATGACATGGAAAAAATTGCGCAAAAATTACTATTTTTTTAAAAAAATTGGTTGCACAAAAATAAAAATTATTAACTTATGGAAAAACAAAATGATAAAATTTGTAAAATGAGAAAAGATGTTTGTTTATAATTTTAAAAACTAATTATTTGAAGTAATTTAATTAAAGCTAAATTAAGTTGGAGAATATATTAGATATAGATGAGTTTATAATAATATTTTGTTATCTTTAAAATTGAATGACGTGACACTATTTTATTGGTAACTATACTTTTTATGATGATCCTAATATAATTTATTTCCTACATGTTGTGAAATTTATGTTTAAATAAAAAAGCTTTAAATGTTAGAAAAATATAATAGGTATTAGTTAAATATAAACTTTTAACCTTGATATTTTTCATGTTATTTTAAGATTTCAAGGTTTTTTTAATTTATATATTGCAAGTACAAATAGGAAAAGTTTTTAAAACTTAAAATTTATTCTGTCTACCATAACAATATAAGTTACTTTAGTTGGAAGAATGGATACATAATATATATCATTTTAATAATAAACTAAAAAATATATACAAATTAAAATCAAAATAAATTATTTTTAAAATATTACAAAATATTAAATAACTATTATATTTAAAAATATGCATTTAATTATTATATGATAATATAAATAATATTATAGCTTAAATTTTTTTTTATAAAACTAAAAACATGACATTGAACTATATAAGTTGTATAACTCTTTTATCATATTAATTTCTTAAAAATTTTAAATGGTAATATATTTTTTTTCTTTTGTCTTGAAAAACTTTAACCTATTTAAAATTTTAAAAGTTAAATTATTTAGCTTTAATCTTTTTACATTTTAAAAAAAAAATAATGAAATATAAAATGTTTATATATTTGTACATTAAATTACTAAAAAAATCAAACTTCGCCAAGTTATATTCTTAGTAATTACTAGATTATGATAAACTCACGATGTAAGTGAAAAAAATTATGTAATAAATTTATAAAAATTGATGTAAAATCAAATGTGTTGTTGATTGAAATGATAAAATTAATATTGTAAAAAATATGCCTTGAGTTTAAATCGCATGATTTTTATGTATATATTTTTCTAGATTTATTCTTTTAGTAATTTCATGGTTCATGTTATAACAATATAAAGATATTTTGTTTCAATAATTATATGTGTATGATAACTGAAATAAAATTTGTGTAACTAAAGAAAATACAAAGAAGAAAGATCAAATTCTAGTAATATTTTAATTTTATTTGCGGTCTTTTTAAATGGTCGGTTTGTTTGTGATATTTCATTTTCCGGAAAACATTTTCCGTCTTTTACCATGTTTGTTTGACCAAAGGAATTGATTTACCAAAAGAATTTATTTGAGAGTAAAAACTTAAAACTTTCATGACATACATAAAACATGTTTGGAGAGCATATAAAAATCCTTCCATTCAGTATCAAAACATTTTAAACACAATTCACGAATGGAATGACAATCGTAATGGTTAAGAAAACTATAAAGAAATTAAACATGTCATTCCACCTTAGAACTCTACATATAAAATACATCCACCTAATTCAACTCAATTATTCGAATGGCTAAATTACAACCTTAAAAGTTTGTTCCCAAGTTACCATAGCTACTTCTCAACAAGTCCGTACCTACTTGATCCATAAAGCATAGTAATTAACAAGGATAAACAAACTTATTCTAAGTTTTTATTAACATTCAGCCCTTTAAATCAATCATCTTACTAAGTTCATTTTGGTCACAGTCTTTATTTTAACCCATTTATACAGTTTACCATGTTAAGGCCTTAACTAACAGTTTAATGGTTTGTTGACGATTCTAGTTATGCATATGACTCACATTTCAATTTCATTTTCCATCCCTATGGACTTGTAACCTCCCAACCCAGCCTACACGTTAGACCCGAATTCGAAAGATTAAAGTAAGCTATCGGAGTTTATAAAACTGTTATTTTAAAACATTTGTTTAATTTGGAAGAAAATTTAGTCTATTTTAGAAAAACTCACGAGTTAGCAAAACCATTTTAGATTAACTAACCTATGTATCGAAGACTCCTTATTCAATACTTAATTAATTACCTATTTGTTTATTACTCAAAATTTTAATTATAATTTACCAATGGAAAAGTGATATTTATTTACGTTTTAATAAAAACCGGGGTTCATGCTTAATTAATTAATATTCATAATTCGATGTCCTAAAATCCAATTAAATGCCATGCAAAATAAAACCAAAATCCTATGTCTCATGCCATAGTTCAAAATAAAATAATACAATCTCTAAATAATTAAAATATCAAATAATAAATATAAACATATTAATAACTAAAAATGAGCCGAGACCCTCCAGATGTTGTGTCCGTGTTCTAACCTGGTGGGTTATTGATGAGTCGCGAAACTAACTAAAAATTTTACTAAGGCAAGTGCACCTATCAATTAATAGTATAGCTACGGTGAGCAAAAATATCGTTCCCACAACTACTAAAAGTACTAGTAATTACCGTCTTTCTATTATTTAATCGAATAATTCAAGTGATTGATTAAAACTAAAATTAACTAACGAACACGACAAAGAATAAATTAGGAAGTAAACGGTTAACAACCAAGAAACAGAACAATACCCAAGAAAGAATTCACCTAGATTTCATCTGTCATTATCAATCTAAATTACGCAATTTCTTTACTTAGTAACTAGATCCGTAGAAATCCCTAAATTATGCTAATATCTCTTTCGAGAATAAGAGCAACTGGCTCTAGGTTGATTAATTGAAATTTCTTTTTAATTAAAACCCCTATTATCGCATTAACTCGTGCTATGGATTCTCCTATTAGATTTGAATCTAATCCGATAAATTTATGTCGTCCTATCTCTAGGATTGCATGAAACTCCACTCAATTACGCAAGATCTACTCTTAAACAGGGTTTATTTCTCCTCTAATTTAAGCACATCAAACATGGATCAATAGTTTAGAAATATTAAACCAAGAAATTACGCACACATAATTAAGAACAAGATCTAAGTATTTATTACATAAAATAAAAATCAAACGACAGAATCCATCATAGGTTTCATCTCCCTAGGTATTTAGAAAATTAGTTCATGCTTGAAAATAAAAACATCCAAAACACAGTATAAACGAAAGAAACAAAGAAACTCATGATAATCTCCTAAGAAATCAAATGCAAATCTTCAATCTTGACGAAAATTTGCTTCAGAATAGACTTTAATAGTGTTTTTCGAGTTGTTTTTTTGGAATATTCAAACTCAACAAGAATTGACATCCTCACTAAGGATCACTCAAAGCACTCAAAGTGTCTAAGGTTCAATTAATGTGCACTCAATAGTCAAACAAGAAATGTTATTACCATAGACTTGCCTAAAAATAAAAATTCCACCACTATAAAATGAAATGAGACACCAATAAAGAGGTCTTTACAAGGTTGTAACGGGGCTTAGGTTAAGGGTATGGAAAAGTCAGAAGAGTTTATTACAATCGAGAGTCGAGTTGATAAGTAACCAAATTAGAAAAAAAAAAGCAGTTGCTGAATTAAAAGAATTTACATCAACAAGCAATAAAGAATGAAAATGAGCTTTTCAACAGAATCTGAAACTAACAATTCAAGCTCAATTAAATTATTATTTATATATTTTTTCTTCTTCTTTTTATTTTTTTATTTTTTTTAGAGTAAAGTAAAATTCAGTAATGCAAATAATATAACATGGTCAGACAACTAACCAAATCAAATCTCGACAAAAAGGAAATCCATAAAAAGGATAATTTTACAACATATATATGGGTTACGGATTAACATTAACGGGTTAGAAAAAAATGTGTTACGATCAACAAGGTTTACAAAGGGATAATACAATACGTAAGTTGTTTCATGGTTAGGCGGGTTAAATCCTAAGTGCTTCTATCATTTCAGTAAATCAAATCAATAATGTGGTCTCGACATGTATAACCAAACCAAATTCTAGAATAATAAATCTAGTTGACATACTCACAACCAAAAATAAAATGAGCACAAATAAATATATGCTCTATATGCTCAAAAGCTCACAAAAAATTATGGTTTTGATGTCAAACTTGCAAATCTAAAATTTCAAGATAATTCTTCAATTCAGGGACATAGCCTAAAATCCTCCCCACACTTAAAATGTACATTGCCTGTAACAGCCCGATTTAGGGGCTAGTCGGAACAGTGGTTTCGGAACCACTAATCCGAGGTTGAAGAAAATTATTTTAATGTTATGTTATGAGTTATAGCATGGTTACAAGAGTGCATGAAAATTTTGGTGCTTTAATTTTAGCGATTGCATGCTTAATTGCGAAAAAAGACTAAATCGCATAAAGTGCGAAAGTTCTATTTTACAAGCTAAAGGTGTTTAAAAGCCATAGAATATTATTTGGAGGCCCTTAAAATGCAATTAGACCCTTAGAGATAGGGTGGTCGGCCATAGGAGACAAACAATGTCAAATTGGTCAAAGTTGTTGAAATTAGGTGGATTAAATTGATGTTTTATAATAAAATAAAGAAAGAAAAGATATCATCTTTTCTTCTCTTCCTCTCCACCGAAAATTAGCAGCAAAATAAGGGTTTGAAAGCTCAAAAATTTCAGCAAGCTCTTCTCTTTACAAGTAAGTGATTTTAGTGGTTTTTCTTGATAATAATTATACTTTTGGAACCCCTAAAGCTTAAGCTAGCTAAAGAGGGGACTATTTTGCAAAATGGTTGAGAGATTAGAGTTTTACCATGTGAGAATTTATGTTGTTTGCTGCATTTTTATGGAAGAAAATGAGTCCTAATTGTTAGATAAACAACTTTTGTGAAAGGTGTTACCATGAAAACACCAAAAAGGACCTTTTTTGTAAAGGTTATAAAATATGTGGTGAATGTGTGAAATGATGAGTATTGAGAGTTGCCATAAGAGTAATAAATGTTCATCTAGGCTTTTAAAAGGAGAAAATTCAATTAGAATCGATTTACGAGCCTAGGGGTAAAATCATCATTTTGCGAAAGTCTAAGGGCAAAATGGTAATTTTGCCAAAGTGTGATTATTGAAATGTGTTGATTAATGTGATAATTAAATGAGCTAATTTTTTTTTATAGATCAAGAAGAACGAGGAATTAACCTTGACCGAGGAAAAGGCAAGGTATCAGACTAGGTCGGCAATTTGGCCTATTTTGAAATCGAGGTAAGTTTGTGTGAATAAATTCAACATCATGCTAGTATGTTTTAAAATGTTTGATATTAGTGATGATGAACATTATTTTTATGAAATTTGAGTAATGATGTTGAATGAGAAAATGATGAGAATTGTGATGTTGAAGTCCCGGTTGGACTTTAATAAATGTGAGAATAATGTCATCAAGACTTGAGATGGTAAGGTCCCGTATAAGACCATGTTTGGGACATGGCCTCGGCACCGAATTGAGATTCCGTATAAGACCATATCTGGGATATGGCATCGACAATCGATATGAGATCCTGTATAAGACCATATCTTGGATATGGCATTGGCATCTAGAAGAAATCCCATATAAGACCACATCTGGGATGTGGCATTGGTGTCGCAATTACGTGATTGATGATAATATGAAATTTTTTGTATTACAAGTGAATTCAGTGAGTAAATAGCTTAGCTTATAATAGAAATGAGTCTAGTGCTAAAGCTATGTGATGAAGTGATACAGGTACGTGTGAGTAATTCATGGGAAATGTTTATGATATGAGACATGATATATGATTGGTAAGGGTAAGCTTGAGTAAGTTATGGCAATGAGCTTAAGTCTTGTGTTTTATTCAAAGTAATGGATGGATGAAATTATGAGCCTTTATGTTGTTATTTATTTCATGCAAACTTACTAAGCTTTATGCTTACCCCTCTCATTTCACTTTTCATTATAGTATTGCCTAGCTAGCTTGAGAATTCGTGGAACGTCGGAGCTCGAAAGTCACACTATCAACTACTCTTTGGTATAAAAAGTTAGTTTCATTTTGCGTATGGCATGTATAGGACTTGGTCATTTTGTTATGTCATATTTGTTAGCCAAAGTGTTGGCTATTAAAGTTGTTAAATTCATTTTGTAAATGGCCATTCGAAATTGGCAAAAACTTGACAAGTTTATATATTCAAAATGATGAAATTCATGAAGTGCATGCTTGTGGGGATGTTTTGATTTTGAGTTCTTAGAAGTGTCTTATGTCATATTATATGTTGGATTAAATTGGTATAAGTATGGTTGTTGTGTAGGGTGGCATTTGGCTTGCTAGATAGCCTTTCAAATGTCCACACGGGTAGACACACGGGCGTGTGTCTAGGCCGTGTGTGACACACGGTCAGCCCCATGGGCGTGTTGATTGGTCGTGTGTCCCCATGCATGCTAGGTTGGCAAGTCAGTATGCTCAGTAGTAAACACACGGGTAGAGGCACAACCGTGTGTCTCGACCGTGTGGGAAGCACGGCCTAAGACACGGGCGTGTGCCTTGGCCGTGTGACGTATTTGAGGTGCTGACATCATAAACAGAATGCCATGGTTTTTACACACGGGCTAAGACACGGGCGTGTCGTGGCCGTGTGAGGGACACGGGCCAGGGACACGGGCGTGTGTCCGGCCGTGTGAAAACCCTTGTAGGTTCGAATTGGAAAATAATTCCACACGGGTGGGGAACACGGGCATGTGGTATGGCACACGGGCGTGTTCCCTCTTTCACACGGGCGTGTGGCCCTGATTTATGTCAAAATTTTCTAAGTGTTCAAAATTTTCCGGTTTGGTTCCGAATCATTCCGAGTGCCAGTATAGGATCTCGTAGACCTATAAGAAGGTCATTAAGATCAGGAATGAGAAGTTTTATTTTGACATGAAGTTTTATGGATCGATATTGTATGATTGAGCAAGTTAAGTACGGTAATGCCTCATACCCGGTTCAGGTGTCGAATATGGGTAAGGGGTGTTACATTGCCCTCAATGTACAAACAGGTATAATCACAGAATAAGCACATTATCATAAGGGAAGTAGAGAACTAAAACTGCCCTGAATTTGAATGAATTCGTCGAAATAGTGAAATCCGAAATCGCAAGCAATTCTAAATGAAGTACATGTTTTTGAGCAAACTAATAAGAAAATAGACAAAAATAAATAAGATAAAGAGATAACAAACTAGAAAAAACAACCGAAAAAATAAAAAAAAAATGCAGAATAAAAATAAAATAAAGCATATAAGTTTGAAAGATAAAATAAAAACAACTAACAAATAAAATAAAAGTAAGCTAAAAATAAAATAACTAAAATAGAAAACTAAAGAAAATAATTGATCAGCATCGTGCGAGGTGTCAGGATCGCGAGGCGTATGATCAGGTGGAGATATATGGAAATGCTGGTATATCTACTGCAGATACGTCTCGATGTGATCGATTCACGCTGACTGCTACTGTTGATTACAATAAATATCCTCAAGTGTAACCGTATGCACAGGCGCAACAGTAGAGTGACTGGCGGGAAGACTGGGAATGGATCGCGGTGGTGGTGGAAGGTCATCGTCTAGATGCTCATCATCCTCATGCTACTGAGTTAGATGTAGCAACACATACTGATCACCGAAAGCCCCAGGCTGATGGGCAACCATCTTCATTGTTTCATTATATTCAAGCCCTGTGGTTCCATGTCCCCAACCAAACTAAGATTACCAATCTGCTCGGGGGTCTCGAGGAGGCTGAAGTAACGAGCCAGTCGTGTCACATATAGACCCATATAGATAGGTCCTTTTCGTGGCCGCTCACTCTGATAATGACAACACTGGGCCACAAAATGGGCTTAGATCAATTGGGTATTGCTCATGCATGCTCCATAAGAAGTACACATCTAAAGTGCCCACGACGCTCGTAATCTCCTTCCGACCAGTCAGAGTGTGAGCTAAAATGGCGTGAATGTAATGAACGGCTGGAGGTTGGCATCGAGCCTTGGACTGGCTTGAGTTGTACGGAATGGAAACCTTATAGATGTCAGACAAGCAGAGAGCGGTAGATCGATGGATAAGCCATGGAAGGGTGGAGAACTTGGGCGTGGCTAAGAAATCATCAGAATATAAGCCGAGGGTAACTCTAAATCCCACAATACTCAAATACCGAGTGACAACCCCAAGATAGAATGAGATAGCTCGTGGTTCGTCCCTCGATGATAGCATTGTCTGTAGGAAAAAGGTGGAGCAAAACTCCAACATAAGCTCATCATATGTCGGCTCCACTATCACGTCTTCTAGCAAAATAGATAGGGATACTGTAGACGAAACGTGTCTTCTAGTTCCCACGTGGCCTTTTTTCTGTCATGGTTCCACCACAAAACCTTAACGAGTGGAATATATTTCCTTATTAGAACTTTTACCTTACGATCTAAAATTTGCACAGGTTCCTCCTCAAAGGACAAGTCCGGTCGCACCTCAATTTCTTCGATCGAAAAATGTGAGAAAGGTCGAATCGGTATCGTCTCAACATGGAGACATGGAAAACGTTGTGAATTTGTTCCATTTCAGGAGGTAATTCTAGTTGGTATGCCACTAGACTGACTCTTTTAAGAATTCGGTAAGGTCCTATGAACCTCGGACTTAACTTACCTCTCCGACCAAACCTCAACACTTTCCTCGATGGGGATACTTTTAGAATACTTGATCGTCGACATTGTACTCAATTTCCTTTCTCTTTAAAATCGCGTACAAATTTTGTCTATTCGAATTCGCTTTCAACCTATCTTGTATTAGTCTAATTTTTGTAACAGCCTGTTTTTGGGTCAAATCAGAACAGTGGTTTTGGGACCATAAATCTGAAGTAAAAATATTTGTTTTATTATTTCTTTAAGGTCTACAGTATGATTGAATAATTGTGTGAAAATTTCGTTAAGAAATTTTATCGATAGAGTGTCCAATTTGACTAATAGGACTAAATTGCAATAGGTGCAAAATGTGTGTTCTAGAAGCTAAAGGTGTTTAATTGTAAAGAATTCTTAAATTGGAGGTCCTTAAATGGTAATTAGACCATTATACCTTAATATGGACAAAAATGGACATGGAGTAAGTAAAATTTCAAAGTTTAAGTGAAGGGCATTTTGGTCATTTGGTAAATAAAGACAAAATTAAGTGAAATAAAAGTGTCCTGTAACAGCCCGATTTAGACCCTATTCGGAACGGTGGTTTCGGGACCACGAATCTGAGTTAGAAAAATATTTTAAAATTATTTTCAGTGCTTATTATGTGTGAATTTGCTTGTGTGAAATTTTCGTGTTTTAATTTTGTTGTTTGAGTGTCCGATTAAATAAAAGGGCTTAATCGCGTAAAATGAAAATTTGATGGTTAAATAAGAAAGTGCCTAATTGATGTTGTCTTTATAATTTGGAGACTTTATGAAGCAATTAGGCCACTATTAAGGTTAGTGGGCGGCAATGGACAAAATAACCTTAATGTATATATATTTTATATGTTTAATAAAAGGTTAAATAAGTAAAAGAATTAATAATATATGTTATAATAAAACAAAACATTAAAAGCCACCATTTTGTGTTCATCTTATGACCGAAACAAAGAAAAGAAAAAGAAATAAGAAAACAAGCTAGATATTCGGCCTTTGTTCTAGCAAATTGAGGTATGTTTCGGTTTCGGTTTTTGATAATTTCTACATTTTTGTAATCGTTGCTTCGAATACTACAAGACCCATGCTTGAATTTTTGAAATTGATGATGATTTTGTGTTCTGCCATTGATGATAGCTTGTGATTTTTATTGTTTGATGATGAAATATTAAAGTTATGTGAAAGATTAACATGTTTTTCTTGGAATTTTTGGTGAATTTGAGTAATTAGGGCTAAATTGTAAAAATAATATTTTGAGGGACTAAAATGTGAAATAAATGAAATGTGTGGACTTAGATGGACAATAGGAAGATTCGGCCTAGCTATGGTAATTTGCCCATCTATGAGTTTTTGGATTAAATTGAATGAATGTGTGTTTAAATTAGTTAAATTTGAATTTATTTAGATCAAGAACGGAAGAAAACGGAATTAGATCGGGGGAAAACGAAAGTAGTCGAATAGTCGATTATACCATCCGACAACATCCGAGGTAAGTCTATAAGCACATAAATGTTATTAAATTTGATAATATATATATGTTACATGATAAATGAAATTTTTTGAATTTATTCTTGTGTTGGCCGAATGTGATTTGAGTAAGGGAGACATATTTTGAGTTCGATTCAATCAAGATTTAATGTTCGGAAGCCTCGTACGAACCATAGGAATAGATAGGATACATATGTCATGACATAGGATTCCGATATGTGTTTACGTGTAAGACCACGTCTGGGACGTTGGCATCGACTTGTGTTTACGTGTAAGACCATGTCTGGGACATTGGCATCGTATTTGATTCGTGTAAGACCCTGTCTGGGACGGTGGCATCGATATGTGGTTACATGTAAGACCACGTCTGGGACGTTGGCATTGTACAAGCTTCCGACTATCCACGTATCCTTTTTAATTCCGAACGGTTCAACGAGCAATGTTAAGTAAAAACCGAATATGAAATCGAATAAAAAGGTTCAGGTATGTTCTTATCCTAAGTTGTGAAAATAAGGTAAGTTAGATGTTAAATTAATTGCATAAATGTTTAAGTTATAAATGTGAGTTATGTGTATACATATGTGATTGTGTATATTCGGCCAAATGAGGTATATGTGATATTAATAGTGAGATTTATATATGTTCATGTGTATTTATGCATTTATCCATATGATATATGTATGTATGATTAAAATGATAACTTTGAATTTGAGGATATATATATTCGGCCTTATTAACTTAGTGTTAATATACAATCGTTGATATATATATTTGCTTATGACTTACTAAGCTTAAATAGCTTACTATGGGTGTGTTTTTTTTTACCTCTGTTTTATAGATTTTGGAGTCACGTTACGAGCTCGGGGATCGTCAGTAAAGCCTATCACACTATCGACAGTTTTTCGGTATTTTACTAAGTTAAATTTGGGCTTATGGCATGTATAGCATAGATGAAATGTGTGATTTTGGGACATGTATATATATATATATATAAAGCCATGCGAAAATGGCTTGATCATTATGTTTAAGTTTGATTTTTATATGTCCTTGGTTAAATGTTTGTTATCTTTGGTTTTGGTGATTTCAGTTATGAAATATATATATGTGTGATGGGCTTGGCATGATTTGTAAATGTTGTTTGATATGTTAGTTGAGTAATATGCAATGTTGTATGTGTGTGATGTGTTTGGAATATGCTTAAGGTTTAAGTAAGGTTAAGTAAAGCTCATGATTGTTTATTTGATAAATTTGATATATGAGGTTGATGAATATAATTAAGTTATGCATAGTTAATGATTTATTATTGAGATGCCTAGATTGTATTATAAATTGGTTTGAACATTATTTATAAAGTAATTATGTATACGAATTTGAAATGAAATATGTATGTGATGGGTTGAAGCTATTAATAATTCGGCTATGGTGATTAAATCTTATTATCAAGTGTTTGGTTATATGTTAAAGATGGATTTATGGTATTGGACATATGTGAACTAAATTAGGCTATGAAAATTGGATTAGGAAATGTGGTTTTTGTATTGATTTGAAGTGGCATGCTTAAATGAGTAATTTGGTTTAGAAATGATATTGTAAGTGTATTTGTATATATATATGAATAAGGCGTTGGAACTATAAAGATAAGCATGATATTTGGTTTATAGTATATTTATCTAAATATATTATGTATTGAATGTTATATAGAATGACCGAATAAGAAACAATTCAGCTTGGTTGTGTGAATGAAATTTTGGCACATATTAAAGCATATAAAATTTGGCATGTGAACTATGTGTATTTGTAGTTGTTATTTGTGCTTAAAATGGTTTAAGATAACAAGGTCATATGCGCATGGTTTTGGTGATTAGGAAAGAAGTAAGTTTAGTTTTAAATCATGTTAGTTTAAATGAAATCAATGCCGCATAAATGAGTGATACCTAAGTTAAGTTATGGTTCATTTTGTTGGATGTGAATGCTTATCATGTTTGTTAATAACCATTAATATATTCGGCCATAATGTGTGATAACCAAAATTGCATTTTTGTGTTGTTGTTAATTGATTTTAATATGTGAACATGCTTAGATTATAAAATGAGATGTTTGATAATTAGCTTATGATAAATAGTTATTATATGTTTGGTATATGTTGTGTAATGATATATATATATATATATATATATATATATCTGAAAATTTTAAAATATGCCTATGAAAGTAATATAGTAGATTTAAGTTCAAAAGTGATTAAGATAAGCGTTCTGATGAGTTTTAAATTACGAAGGTGAATTGTAATAAATGTCATTACGAATCGTACTATGTTTCGGTAATGCCTCGTAACCCTAATTCGGCGACGGATACGGGTTAGGGGTGTTACATGTCCATCTTCTCAAAATAGTCTCCCTTGTGCCGAAAATTTGAAGGAAGACATAGCTAGGGTTTTGGCCACTTTCAAGCTCGATTGTAAGTCCGTTCTTGCCCCGTTTTTCATGATTTTTATGTTTTTAAGTTGTCTTAACCTAATCTAGCTATCTCAAGGACTAATTTGAAAAGATGTCAAAGTCTAAAAATTTACCCATGTAGAATATGTATGTATTTTGATGTTTGATGGTAGAAAATGCATGTTTGATGCTAGGAAAACAACATTTAAAAAGTGATTTTTGATGGAAATGTCAAAAAGGGACCTATTTGTGAAAGGTTGAAAAAGGTGTGTTAAAATGTGAATAAATGAAAAGTGTGGACTTTTATGAGTATGATTAAGTTTCGGCTAGGCTTGGGTTTTTAAGAAATTGAATGAAATTCATTTTACGAGCCTAAGGACTGAAATGTAAAATCTCAAAAGTTTAGGGGCAAAAATGTAATTTTGCCATAAGGTGTTTTCGGGCTAAATTGAATAATGTGATAATTAAATGAGATGAATTTGGTATTATAGATCAAGAAAAATAAAGTTCGGGTCTAGATCGGGGGAAAACCAAAGTAATAGACGAATAGACCCGTTTGGCCGTTTTTGTAACCGAGGTAAGTTCGTATGTTAAATAAGCTTTAATATAATTGTATTTAAATGCTTTAATATTGCATGAACTGTATGATTGATTATGTGGACAAGTCTAATTCTATGGACGAGTCCGACGACGATTCGACAAATAAGAAATCCCGTTTGAACCTTAAGAATAGGTTAGGATACAAGTGACTTGTCACGAGGGTTACCATGTGTTATGTGATTATGTGATCCGGGTGCTAGTCCTGTACGTCCTACCGATGGCTGAGTATACCGGCATATGTTGTGGTTACTTGATAGCTTGTGTGAGCAGCACCGCGTAGTTACTTCTTGACCGAAAGCTTATGTGAGCAGGCCCGTTGTTAGCTCGAGAGAGAGCAACTATATGATATGAGATTTAGGTAGCATTAGCTACATATGTGGCACTTAGTGTGCAAGATTCCCGAGTATCCTACATTATTATTCCGAGTGGTTCACGGTATGTCAAGGACGAGAATATGTGTAAATTCATTTCGAGATGGTACAGGTATGTACTCAAAGCTTATGATTATTAACTCGTGAAATGACGATTTCAAGGTAAGTTTGTGATGGAAGTGAAATATGATCATGAGATTATGGTAAATTACATTATCTTATGTTACATTACTTGCATGTTAATGTATGGTAGGGTTTGCTTATTTCTTTCATACGAGCTTACTAAGCTATCTAGCTTACTCCGTTTATTTTCCATGTTTTTATAGTGTTGCCAAGCTAGCTCGGATTGGGGATCGTCGGAGATTCGCCTCACACTATCAAAACTATCATTTTGGCTATTGATGAAATTTAGCATTTTGAGTATATGAAATGTATAGGGACTTGGTCATTTTGGGTATATATGTCATTATGATTTGGCCAAAAGTATTGGTTTGTAATTGATAAATGTTTTATTTTGTATAAGACCTTGAAAGATGGCCAATCTTGGTTAAATTGGATGTGAGTTATGCATGGGCTAATGTTATTTGTGATATACCTTTTAATTGCTTGGTGGATGAATGATTGTGGCTTAATAACTTAGGTGTTAAATGGGGAGAATTGGCTTTATGGTAAGTTAGTGAAATTGGGCTAGACTATACATATTGAAAGTAATTATATTGAATGCTTGTGGATGTGCTTGTGGTATATTTGAGTTTGGCAAAGTATGATGTTTTAAGCATGATAGAGGTTGGCTTTTAAATGACATGTTTAGGCCTTATTTATGATGGTATTGGTTGCTTGTTTGTGCTAAGAATTATGCCAATGAAGTTGTGTACAAGTGTGTGCAAATGAGGGTGGCAAATGGCTTGGTAAATAGGCTTTATTTTGTCCACACGGGTAGACACACGGGCGTGTGTCTAGGCCGTGTGTGACACACGTCCTGTCCCACGGGCATGTGTTCCGGCCGTGTGTCCCCTGCACCTAATTTTTTAGAAACAGAATGCTCAGAATTGAGCACACGGGCAGAGACACGGGCATGTGTCTCAGCCGTGTGGACGGCACGGCCTCGAACACGGGCGTGTGCCCTGGTCGTGTGAAGTCTGCACCTATTTTGTGAAAATTAATTTTCCACACGGCCTAGCACATGGGCGTGCGACTTGGCCGTGTGATCTCAATTTGTTTATGGGTTACAAGTTAGAGAGTTACACGGGGTCAGGACACGGGCTTGTGTGACCACACGGCCTGCCCACACGGGCGTGTCCCATATCCACACGGGCGTGTGACCCCTGTATAGTGGAAAATTTTCTAAGTTTTGCAAAAATTTCTAAAGTTCTCGGTTTAGCCCCGAACCACTTCCAAATCATGTTTTGAGCCTCGTAGGCTTGTACTAGGGACATTATGATTAAATGTAAATGGTTTTAATTTGGACGCAAATTTATGACTCGAAATTGTATGATTGCTTGTGATGTAAGTCCAGTAATGCCTCGTACCCTGTTCCGGCGTTGAATACGAGTAAAGGGTGTTACAATTTTCCCCTCAGACTCTTGCACTAGCTCGGGACCCAAAACTTTCCTTTCACCTAACTCAGTCCAACACAGAGGTGTTTGACATTTATGACCATACAAGGTCTCATAGGGTGCCATTTGGATACTGGATTGGAAGCTATTATTGTAGCAACATTTGGCTAGAGGCAAATGTTGTTCCCAACTACCTCGGAATTCGATAATTCAGCCCCTTAACATATCTTTCAATATTTGTATAACCCGTTTGGATTGCATGCCAGTTTGCGGATGGAAAGCAGTGCTAAAGTCCAAACGAGTACATAGTGACTCTTCTAGCTTCTTTTATAATCGATATGTAAAATGGGATCTTGATCCGAGATGATTGATACGGGTACCCCATGCAACCTTACAATCTTTGAAATATATACTTAGTTTTAATAAGGAATAGCCTGTTTGGACATGTAAAAATGAACTGACTTGGATAATTGGTCTACTATCACTCATATTTGAAGATTAAACAAACTGCCACTTGGTTTGTGGACAAGCTACCACTTTTTTGCAGGTTATTAAACTACCACTCTTCCTCCATACAAATCATCCTGCCTCATTCAATGCAATATGACATACTTTATAACATAATAACACAAACATTCATAGGCATGCTTAACACTTATTTCGTTCAACACTAGCAATAGACATGTTCATCATGTATTCAGTGGGGCAATAACAGTATTAACACTTACAATTTATCAATAACACTTTGACGGTAGGCATGATTAATATCACATGTTTATTCATAGTGTTGTAATGATTCAGTTGAGCAATATTAATAAACACATTATAATAGTAGCAATTCATGCATATAAATCATAGATTTCCATATAAACACTAATTCAATGATCAATTAAGTGCACAAAAACTTCTAGGAACAATTCAGGGATCAAACATGGACTAAACTGAACATATCATAAATTTTTAAGCAAAACTGTAAAACAGAGGATACACGATCGTGTGGTCAGACCGTGTGAGAGACTGTAGGCCGTGTAATAGACTGTGGCCATGTGGCAATTACAAAATTAAGCTACAAGGAAGGCACGATCGGATGGCATATCGTGTGGAAAGGTCTTGACCGTGTGGTTTACAAACTACACTAGGGTTCCCAAGATACATGGTCGTGTGAAAGGCCGTATTGTAGACCGTGTGGCCCTATTCCTAGACACGATTTGCCCTGATTCACTTGTAAAAGAACACACACTTTTCATCAAGGATTCGATAGACATTCCTTACGCTCGATCTTGGTACAATTCACCTAGATTCGGTCTGATTCTTTGGCAAGTTTAACAAATGTTATGGATGGTAATCTCTAAAAGTCAGTAGAAATTAAATGAGTGGAAAAAGAAAAACAATTCAATAGTGGGGGAAAGATTTTGATTTGGGAAACAAATATAATTTCAGTAATAGAGAAAAATATTATGAAAAGAAAAGGGGAAGAAAAAAAAAGAAGAAGATAAAGAAAGATGAGGGAAAATTCTAATTGATTTGGAAGAGAAAACAAAATCCTAGGATGATTAGGAAAAATAGGACTAAATACCTAGGGCTTTTCAAGCTTTAAGGGTTGCATGGTAATTTGCCCATACTGTCGAAAATAAAAGGGAAATGGGGGATTTAGGATGGCTCGAACATAAACATCCAAAAGGGGAGAAGCAAGTTTTAACCATTAGGTTGTTTCCCATATCTTGTTAAGTTTTCACTCCCAAAAATATTTGTTTTAGTGTGGTTTTCATCCTAGTTTGCTTGAAAATAAAAAGAAAAGAAATAGGAGAGGAGTGGCTTGAACCTAAGATCTCTAAGGAGTGCACTATTTACTTAACCATCAAGCCTATTCATTTTTTTTATTTCAACTAACCCCCTATATTTTGGGGCGTGATGGGACTTATTCAATTTAACATTCACCTTAGTAACACATTAAGGTTTCCAGTTAGATAACAGTTCATTAAGGTGTATTATCACGCCACATTCTTAGTAGCTTATTTATAGCCAGTGCTTTAGAGTTCATAACTTATTAGCTTTTTAATATGTACCATTATTGGTACCCAATACTTATATTCATAACGAATCTTATTAATTGGTTTTCAGCTAATTACACCCTAAGTAGACTCAGAGACAAAGGTAGGATACTCGAGTGTAACACCCTTCACTTGTCTTGATTATCAGTATGAATGAGAGATGCCATCGGAGCATGTATGAATAAGAAATCTCAATTTTATTTAAAATTTATGTTGGGGATCAACTCGTATAAACAACGAGATAGTAAAAGTGGAGAATGAGGAACACAAATATTTTACATGGAAAACCTTCAAAGAAGGAAAAACCATGGGCAAATTAGGCATCGGCTTAACATTAATGGAGTAAAAAAAAGGAGAGTACAATGAGAATACAAAAACCCAAGCCTCGGATACAAAGCTCACACCCAAAGCTCTTACAAAAGAGGTTTCACAAAATTCTCTCAAACTCTCACCAAAACTCCATAAGCGACTACATCTTGTCGCCCTTAAAGAAAAGCCCTTGTTGATTGGCGTGACTAAATCAGAGTTACAAAGGCCCTTTAAATAGGTTCAATAAAACTATGTAATAACAAGACACAATTTTAAAAATTGTGGATTTAATTAAGCTAAGTAAACAATTTAGTCCTTAAAAATCCACATGCAAAACATTGCATGGACTTGGGGCTTTATCAGAGGCCCAATAAGGATTGGAATTTTCACATTTAACCCAAACTTGCTGAATCAAGCCCACCATTTCCTCTTTGAGCTTCTTGGCTCTAGCACACGTCACAAGCCCAATAGGAATTTCAATTGGATCCTCTCTTGAAACGGGCAAATCAAAATTTGGTCCACTTGACGAGCTCGAGTTCATATCAAATGTTCATGTGCATGTATCATGAACCCTATCATCTTCCTCAGCTGCACACGCATGTCTGACAAAGGCATCAACACCGACTGAATCTATCACCGAGCAACGACTAAGGTTGAAGCCACATCAAAACCTACCAGTAAGATAATAGATCTGGCCAAAACATCTCCATCCTAGTATCCTCCAACAAAATCAGCCACACCCCCATCGTTCTCTGTCCACCGTCGCTAGAATAGAAACCGGTCCATCCTCTACCCAAAAAACGTCCCGCTTTCGGAGAAAGCCTTCACGGGCTAGCAAATGAGCAACTAGATTCCCTCATCGTTTAATATGCTGAAACTTAGGGTACGTTTGGTTCACTGTAATGGAATAGGGCTGTAATGGAATAGAGCTGTAATCAGTAATTCAATTGTTTGGTTGAATGGAATGGAATAGAGCTGTAATAGCATTCTTTTGTTTGGTTGAATAGAATAGATGTTGTAATAGTATAAGGAAAAAGGCTTAAATGACCAAAGTACCCTTAGCAGAATCTTTTTAGGTAGATAATTATTGTTATTGTTATTAAATTTTAATAAAATTATTGTTAAATATATTTTTATTAAAAATAATAATAAATAATTTAATCATATTTTAACATAATTATTATTAAATATAATTTAATAAAATAAAATACAATTTAATAACATTCTTAATATAATTATTATATGAATTAAAAATCATAATATATAATATTATTAAAATAATATATAATCTACTTTATTATTTTTAAACTGCATTACAATTTAATGTGCTAAAAGCAGGGGAGAAGTTAAAAAATTATTTTAAGGATTAAAAATGAATAAATAATTTATAAGAGATCAAATTATAATTTTATCATTATTTTAATTTATGATTTGATAAAATTTAAAAGGTTTTTATAACAAATTTACCATTTTAGGAGAGTCAAGTCTTCATGACTTTATTATTACGATATAAATTGAATTTATTCGAAGGAATACCTTTGCATAATATCTATATGAGGAATATATTAAATCCAATCAATTATAAAACTTACAAAATTATATTTCAACAAAATTATCCGAAATTCATTAAAAAATAGAAAAAGTAAAAAGATTATTAAAAAAAATCTTAGCATGGAATAATATTAAAAACTTTGGATCGATACGTACATGTGAATACAAAAATAAAACAATAACTATACCAATATTTTCTTTCTCAAAATTATTACATGCCAAAGAGATAGACTAGTGGTTCTACTACGGAGCTACCTTTTTTTTTTTTTCATTTTGTCAAATTCATTTTTTTGAGCAAATAGCATATAGTATTATTAACATTTAAACATGGATCTTTTAAGAATTTTTGTATATAAAAATCTCAAAAATATTGAATAGACCTACACTAGATACATCATACATACCCTACTCAACACCTACAATCGAATGAATCCAAATAACATAAATCGTAGATGGTGTCGATTATGATGAACCCAGATAACAGCTTATTCAAAGTATACTTTGCATCCACGTCATCAATCTCTTCCTTCATTTCAGCTTCATTGAGAGACTTTGATATTGATTTGAATAATTGCTTATTCAAAGTATACTTTTCATCATTATCAATCTTGGACATTCCTCATCGTAAATTTTCCTTTGGTGCATCCGAAGCACACTCTTACGCTTCGGAAGGAGCAACCACATTTTGTCTAATTCTTTTATAATCCAAAGTACCAAAAATAATGCAATAAATAGAACTTGTTCTTGGAAGTCACACTTTCAAAGATACCATCACGATATAGAGACCATTATTATGGCTCGGCCATTGATTAAGGCATCTGAGCCACTCTCGACTCTTGGCACATAAGCAAAAATTTAATAAAAAACTTACCTTATGCCACTTCAATTGCCCTGCTTGTCCAACATCATCATTATTTTCATTCTCAGCCTCATTTTGCTCAAAATCATCCAGCAGACTCAGACATTGCTCCTTCCGATACATGGCAATAAATGGAACCTAGCATAGAGAGAAAACATGCATGTAAGTTTGCATTTTAATTTCAAACTTTGAACACAAGTTTTAGTATACTTACATCAAACTTCTCCACATGATGCAATTCCAGGAACCTCATAATATCTTCCTTCTTAATTTTGTTCAGTAGAACAGATACCTCTACAGATCTTTCTTCAGTTCTTTTCTTGCATAACAATATATATGAATTCATTACAAGTTGATTATGTATCCAAATAGTCTCCTATTCTATGCTCTTTTTATCAAGTGAAGAAGGCCCCGCGATTTCTTTAATCATCTAAGGAAAAAAAATAGAGAAATTAATACAAGTCTGGTACCTTGAGGGATTGAATGCAACAAAATATACTTGCATCCTCTCTGGGATGTCAGTCTGCCTGATAAGATCATCCCTCTCAGTTGTATACTTGTTGGCTAGAAAAAAAAGGCTCAAACTCACTAAAATTATCCAGGTTCACTTTTGAAGCTTGAACTTGCTTCTGATGATTCAGGGTCTGATTGGCATCATCAGTAATAGGAACCTTGTCGTCTAAGGCAGATGAACAAATGGTTACGACTTGCTCCATCTTCTTTTTGTTCATCTTCAACCACCTACAAAGATAGTTAGCATTAACAAATAGATAATATAAGGTAAAATGTTTAACACTCAACCAATATTCAAAGTACTTAATGTTTATCAAAAGCTTCATAAAAAGTGACTTTATGATGAGTAATATATACCTTAGAGATGATTCCTCTCCATAAGATTTTTCCTCACCCATAATAAAATCACTCATCTCATAGTTTTGACCATAGAATGAAGCTTCCTCTTCTCCGAATATATCATCAAATAGCAGGCCTACAATATCTAACTGCATTAATAACGCTTTATTCCTTCTTTCTTTCTTGGTAGGCAATGCATAGGCAAGTAAAAACATCTGAGCAATTAGTGACAATCAGAGGCAAGCAACAAGTAAAATTGTTTCCAACATCATTTAGTAGAACAAGAGAAAGATTACTCAAATCAGAGTAGGAAATTACCCTCATCATCAGAAGAACCAGATTGCTCAACCACCTTAGTACGTTTTGCAGCCTTTTTAATCCGCTTAAACATTTCAGTTTCCTGAGTAAATTTTCATCCAACAAAGCCATCAGGGAAAATCATGGATATTGTAACCTCGGATACTCATATCAAATGTCAAACATAGGAATTTTTCTTAAGAATGCTAGAACTATCTTACAATGATTAGTAATACAAATGATAGCAACGAATAAAATTGAGTGTATGGATCAAGTTCGATGTTTACTTTTGGAAATTGACAAATGCCTGAAATTCTGTTTTCTTGAACCAATTCACTATCATCATCATACAGAACAGGATCCTTCACTGATCTCCTAGAGAATTAAAAGCCAGTAGCACTTCATAAATGACAAAGATAGTCATAAGATTAAAATCAATCAACATAACACATTGGGATATAAAGTTTACCTTTTCCTCTTTTTCTTTTTCGTCTTCTTGCTTTTCAAAACTTGATCATTTTCGTCTTCCTTCCTCCTCCTCTTCATCATCAATATAAACCCATCACATTCAAATTGGTCCAAATTCTCTGCTCATCCCCATAAACACAGATTCAGACAACATTAAACATGAACGAAGAACTTCAAGAAAAATAAGATTCGGGACAATGAAAATGTAACCCAAATGCCACTTTGGAAGATTTTAAGAGAGGAACGTTAAAAAATTTTCATTTTTCTTCAAAATTCAAGAAAATTATGGAAAATAATTACTTAATGTGAACTAGATTTCTCAATATTCTTCTGGGTTATTCTTATAACAATGATAATTGAAAAAAAAATTAAAAGAAAAGAGGAAAAACAAAACCAATAATACAAACATAGTTGAAATTATAAAACAAGAAGAGGAAGAAAAAAGAGGAACTTACAAATGTTCTCACGAGGGAAAAGAGGTAGCTTTGCGGAGGCGGGGAACGAGGCGAAGATGAATCGACGGTTCTCAATGACAGAATCGATGAAGGCACCACTTTTACAACAACGACGAAATTGACGAACGATGGGTGAACAAATACAGGGTAAAATTGTCTGGGGGAAAATTTTGCTATTACGTCCGTTGTTGAATAGGCTATTCTTAGCCCCCTTCACCGAATGATGATTCGGTAAATCAGATGAATAGGAAAGGAATAGCCATTTGCCGAATGAAGAAAACGGTGAAGCAAGCTATGGCTTAACTGTTCATTTAAGAATAAGGAGGGAATGGCTATTCCATTCCCTCCAACCAAACGTGGCCTTAAAGTGTTCAAAACCAAACACAAGTTGTTTCTCATCCCAAACAATTGCACTCACGACCGAACGATCAGTATCCACACTCTTTAGCTTAGAGATAAGCACCGCGGAGTCACCTTCTATCTCAACCAACCGAAAACCCAAATCTCGGGCAAATCTGATAGCTCGCACACAAGCTAGGGCCTTCGCAGATAATGGAGAAGGTATGTGCTCTTGCCAAAAGCAAGTCGACCCTAAAAACAACCCCTCGTGATTTCTACTCACCACTCTTGAGCTTGCAGCCCGCAGATGGTCGAAGAAACCCGCATCGAAGTTGACACGGACCCATGGATCAATGGGGGCCTTCCAGAGCACTTGTCTCCCATTATGAGCAAATAACTAACCAATCCATTGAATGGGTGTATCCTTAGGCTAACCTATGCCAAACCTCCAGTACACCGAAGCAATCTCAACAGATATGAAGAATTGTCTTTGGGTCGTTACCATAGCGTGGACACATCTAATCTTCCCCAATTCTGCACTGATACAAATTAGCCTTTGTAGGAAGATAATTATTAATGTACCGCTAGCATGTAATTTTCATTTTTTGGGCACCAGAGCCCCCCATAAGTGTCTGTAAATTTTTTTTAAATTTTAAAAATTGTTAACATCATTAAAATTCTTTGTTAATTTTTTGTCCATTACAATGTCATTTTTTTGCCACTTGGCTACCAAGTGAGTTTTTTTTTTTTAATTTCAAAATATTAAACCAACGAATTTGACAAAAGAATTTAATGGTAACAACTAGACTTGAATTATTAAATTTGAAAAGTAAAGAGATTAAATTCTTGAAAATAAATATATGAAGATTAAATTCCAAATATCTGAAAAGTACAAGGATTTGTAGCATATTATATAATCTTTAAGTTTTTACTTTATAATTTAGCCAAAAGAATATCCTAGTGTGAAGCTTGGGGAAACCCTACTAGTATAAATTAATAATAAAAATATAAATTTCACATCAAGAATGGACTTGGACAACTAGTTGTCCAAATACATTTACATCTAGATAACCATGTGTCTATATTCATTCTTGATGTGTTTTAGTATTCTTATATATTTTAATTTTTTAATAAAATATCAATTTTTAGGTTATAATTATTTTGAAAAATATATATATAATTAAAAATATATAAAAATCTTATAATATTTTGAAATATATACAATTTACAAAAAATTAAAAATATATATAATTACTAAAAAGCATATTTAGAATGAATCTGGACAAAATATTGTCTAGGTAAATTTAAATCAGGATAACTCTCTACCCGAGCTCATTCTAGATATGAATTTTTTTTTAATTTATATATTTTATATTTTTTAATTCCAAAATAATAATACTTTAAATAACATAATATTTTATAATAAAAAAAACTAAAATTATATAAAAGTATTAAAAACACAATTAGAATGAATTTGGTTCAAGTTGATTTTTTATGTGAAAAAGTTAATTTTTATTATTTTATATATTTTAAAAGATTTTTTATTTTTTATGTTTGCCACATGGCATACAAAGAGGTAGCCACGTGCCACCGCCATATTGGCTATCATGCCATGTTAGCACAAACTAACAATATTAGTATGGAGGTACAAAACTGTGTGACAGAATATAAGTTCAAGTACCAACTAGATCTAAAAAAAATTAAGTACCAACTAGGTACAAATTGACAAGTTCAAGGGACAAAAGAAACTTTATATATATATATATATATATATATTTCAAGTGCATAACAAACCCAGACAAATAATTGTCCATATTTAAATCTTAATCATGTATTTTTTATAATATTAAAAAATAATAATATAAAAATTATTTTTAAAGAAACTTTTAAAAAATTTCTGGCTTTTAGATTTTTTTCTTAAATTTTTCTTTTATATATTCTTTTTATAAATTTATAAATTTTAATTTAAAAAAATCTATTTTCAAATAATATTTTCCATATATCTTAATTTTATCCAGTCACATGGTGCTATGTTATTGAATATCAGTATGGAATCATAAAAAAATTGACTAAAAAATTATGACTGAGGACGTGATTAAGTTGGTCAAAATTTTGATGAAACTAGCAGCCAATAGCAGAACACCACTTGATGGCCCAACTCAATAGACGTAGCAAAGCATGACTTGATCTCCAAACATAATATCCGACAAGACTTGTGGCTAAAGGACTATGAGCAGCACTCCGACATCAATGACCTTGATACATTCTCTGCACATAATGACTTACCTGTCTCTTTCTTACTCTTTGCCAACTCGAACTGAATGAATAAATGCCTTCCCAGGTTTCATTGAGCAACCTCCTGGCTGGCTTTGTGCCCTCTACAATCTCAAACAACTCCAGATGGTATCATTTCTCACATTATCGTCTACATAGATGATCTTACTCTAACATCAAACATTCGGAGAATATGGTTCATCAAATTGGTACCATTTTTTCTATTAAAAGCCTTGCTAATGTAGGCTTGAAATCAGGGGCATAGCTAGGGGTTGGCATGGGCCCCGGCCTCCTTTAAAATGTAAAATTGCTATTTTGGCCTTTAGGATTTTTTAAAAATTTTAAATTAGTAAAAGTAAAATTACACTTTGGCCCCCCTAAAATTAGAAAAATTCAATTTAATCCTATACAAATTATAAAGATATAAACTATAAAAAATTAAAATTTTATCCGGCCCCCTAAAAAATTCTTCTGGCTTCGCCCCTACTTGAAATGATTTGCATGTCTACCGATCTACTTCTGTCCTGAAATCAGCATGTGGTTTTTATTTACATGATCACATTGAGATGAGTGAGTGGTCATCCCATCACAACACCTGTCATCACGATTTCACGGATTTTAAGAAATATGAACTTGTCACCATTTTTTTTTTGTTTTAAATGTAATCTTTTTAATAAAATTTTAAAATCAATTTAATATTTGTTAAAAAATCATTTTTTGATTTGCGAAAACAAAATTCAAGTTACAAAAACAGTACCATTTATTCATGTATTATCTTCTATTTCGAAATAATGTCTTTAGATTTGATATCTAAAAGAATTCATAAAATCAATTTTGCTACAAATAAAATTTATTTATTTTTAAACCAAAAAAATTCTTGCAACACCAGTTAAAATTCACAAGTAATTATTTCATTCTTAAAATGATATTCTTTAATGATGAATAATTATTGAGTGTCTCATTACATCTCTCTCCTCGTGTAAATTTCACGAAGGGGCATGCCTCAGTTGGTGGTACCCGCAAGGCTCAGGGAATATGTCAATATGGGGTGTGTGAATAATAATAAAGGTACCTAAGCACGAGGCGATTCGAACGACCAACTTGAGGCTTATAGGGCCCTTACTTGTAACCAATGTACCACTTTAGCTCAAGTGGTATCATATTTGCAAACATGTTGCCTTTAAGCTTTGGTTGGTGGTTCTAGTCGCCTTACACTTAAGTACCTCCATTATTATTCATGCACTCTATACTATACATTTCTCTAGTCTTTTAAGTACCTATCTCCACCAATCGAGGCATCCCCTTCGTGAACCGTATACGGCTCTTTGTGGAAGCTAGGGATAAAACCCAACACAAGGACAATACTTTTAGTTGTTGGGGGATAAGGTCGACCACCTAGCAGACGATACTTCGAAAGCTTCTCCCAAAGAAACTCCCTCCTCAAGATAAATGACATATTTCAATAAGTACAATAAACCATGAATGTTAATGTGAAGGAATACAAGACTTAGCACCTCTAAATGCTCATGAACATGTAGGCATAATGAGTACTCCAAATAAATGGCAACTCTAAAAATATAAATACTAGTCAAATGCTTTTAATCTATCCTTCTTCCCTTTTTGCTTCTTTACTTCTCTAACCGAGCATCGATTCCTCAAGTCTCCCCGTTTCTATTCCATAATTGTGCCTATGCCTTTTGTTTTTTGTGTAATTCTCCTCTAGATTTTCTATGGTTTTCACTACTCTCCCGTTTTACCACCGTCCCCCGTAATAGCTCCTCAAGCCAATATTTATTACCGTTCGTCCCATCATGACTCTCTCAACTCTCAAAAATGAAAAACCATCCCCACATCAATTTTCTTTTTCTTTCGTATAGCCCTCTAAACCAATTTTGGCTTTTGTGCGGCAAATCGCACATGGGGGGCCATGCCATCACCAATTTTTTTTCTTTTTTTTTTTTCATCACAGTTTTCATTATTCTCTTTTTTAATAAATATAAATAAATAAAATAAAATAATAACTATAAAATAATAAAGTCTAAATATAATTCGAGCTTGATTCCAACATGATTAAAATAAAATAGGGTTACAACAGCGCCAATAGCTGCCAGAGCATCCCTTCATCGAGGATTAAGCTCTACCAACAAGTTGTGGGTAACCTGCAACACTTGTCTCATACTTGGCCCACATAATGCCTTTACCACCACCACCAAGTTATCGCAGTTTGCAAGTGAGCCCGCCATGAATCACAGGCATGCTCAAAAAAGGGGTTTTCATTGCAAAATCTTCAAACAAAGAGGATTGAACATCCAATATCATTTATCTCCGCAAAGCTCCTGTTACTTGGAGCTGTAAGAAGCAATGCACAGTTGCGCATTCCTCCACCCAACCATACTCCAACTTGGATCAGTTTCAAGCAATCAACTCACAGATTCCCTCATTAAGCCAGTCTCTCCACATGTGTTTAAAGATTGGACTTGCGGACCAAAAGAGATATTGGCAGAAAAGATCGATCATGGCTTCCCCAAATCAATCTCCAACAAGAAATTGTAACATATTATAAAAAGATTTTGAACAGTATAGATTTATTACATATATCTTATTAAATAATTTTTTTTTTAAGTTTTGTAAAAATTTTGTATATTAATTTAAAAAATATATAAAATATTATTTATATTATTTTAAAGTTTAATAACCAATTATAATAAAGTTAGTTTCCATTTAAAAATTGATTCTAAAAGCAACTTTAATATTTATATTGATTCCTAATTTATAGCTTAATCTCCTAATTGTTTGAAAATCTTAATGCAAAATTTATTAATTTATAGAGTAAAAACTCATGAATTCATTACAATGCATTTAATCATATTTCCTTTGGTTAAAATATGTCCAGTTTCTTTACTTTGTGTTAAATTTAGATTCATTATAACGTCAATTTTATTATTACATGGCTATCAAGTGAGTATTTTTTTTATAAAAAAATTTAAAATGTCATAGCAATAAATTTAACAAAAGAATTTTAATAATGTTAACAATTAGACTAAATTTTAAAAAATAAAAAATAAAAAGACTAAAGTAAAAAAAACAAACTAAATTCTAAATTTACAAAAACTTAAATCATAATTTAACATATATACTTTATTTATTTGTAATATGGTCAATTCTTGCAAAAGTGTGTAATTTATTTCATTACATTTATTAATTTCAACTTATTTCCCATATGTAGGTTAAAATGGTCTTAATTGAAGATTTCATTTCATTTATTAATAATAAATTCTTTATTAAGAACTTAATTGTTGATTTTTTTGGGGTATAATTATAGGTATCTTAATCTATTTTATGGTCTAAAATCAATTATGTTTAGACTAAAGATGATATTCAAGTAAAGCCCTCCAATAATAACAACTTCAAGATTAAAATTTAATTCATAATTGGTTATATATATATATATATATATATATATAGGATATGATTGGAAGAAAGAGCGTGATGTATCGGAAAGAAAATTTAATGATAAGAAGTCAAATGTTTACATCTAAGCTAAAACTTAAAATATAGGAGTTTAAAGCTTGTAAGTTATATCCTTAGAGGAGTCAAATCACATCTTTAGACCTTATTTTCCAATGGTTCCCCAATATTTAAGTAACCCTAAATTTACATTTTAAATTGTTTTAATTTATAATTGTTTATGGTAATGATTTTATATATACAGTTGATAACACCCTTTTATAATTCTTCAAATAAACAGTTGTACCTGCCTCCTCTTTTGGACTGTATTCCTCTATAAGATTAGATAAAAAAAGAAAAAAAGAAAACATAATCTCCAATTTTATAAATATTTATCTTTTTAGTCTTTGAACTTGTATTTTTTTATCAAATTATCCAAAAACGGATAGAAAAGTTAACTTTTTTAACTTTACTGACATGAATTGTCATGTGAATGACACATCAGTATTTAATTAATTTATTAAAATTTTAAAAATTCAAAAAAATAAGAATTATTTTTTAAAAATTAAATATCATTAAAATGATTTTAAAAAGTATAAAATATATTTAAAAATTAATTAAATATTAATATGTCATCTACGTTGCAATCCACGTGCATACCATGTCAACAAAGTTAATGAACATTAACTTGTCCATCCATGTTAAGGTTATTTGATACAAAATACAAGTTTAAAAGTTAAAAGTGACAGAAAAATAAAATAAAGAGTTAAAATGACTTCTTCTTCTTCTTTTTTTATAAAATTGGAGAGTCAAAAAAGTCATCATACTTGTAAAAACAACTTTAAAGTTAGACATCAAAACTAATCCTTAGCATTGTCAATTTAAACTTTAATGGTTAAAATGTGACATAGGTCCCTATACTCTTTAACAAATTTAAAATTTAGTCCATATACTTTTATTTTTAGAAATATAGTCCCTCTACTTTTTAGATTTCAAAATTTAGGTCCAATTTTTAACACTGATATTCTTTTTTGTGTTAAAGTGGTTGGTGTGACATTTTGAAATTAAAAGAATGACATTATAATGAACTTCAATTTAGGTACTTAAACTAGACACCTTTTCTTAAGTTGGTACTTAAACTTTTTTGGGGATCCAATTTGGTACCTAAACTTGACTCTTTTTCTTAATTTGGTACCTAATCTTTTTTTGTTCGATTTGGTATTTGTCAAACATTTTACAAATTACTCCAATATACTAACAATGTTATTTTTTATGAGGTAGCAAAAATAATCAATGTATGATCGACATGTGACAAATGATATGATATTTTTTTTGTATTTTATATATTCAATTACTTTTAGTTTTAATTAATTAATTAATTGTTTTATTAATTGAAAATAATGAATTTCTTTTAATTTAGGGATTTAAAAATCTTTTTTCTTATTTAATATTAATTTGTTAAGCATAGCTCAATACCTATTTTTTAACATGAATTTCCTCTAATACTAGCAATATTTTTATAGCATAAAAAAATTTAACACCGTTAGTGTTTTGCGTAATTTATATAACATTTAATAAATTTAGGTACCAAATTAAACTTAAAAAAAGCTTAAGTACCAAATTAGGAAAAAAATACCAAGTTCAGTTACTAAATTGGGCCTAAAAAAAGTTTAGGTACCAAATTAGGAAAAAGTGTCAAGTTTAAATACCAATTTTGGTCAAAAAGAAGTTTAGGTATCAAATTAGGAAAAAGTGTCAAGTTCAAGTACCAAATGTTATATTAAGCCTTTTAAGAATTTAGTTTCTCTAGTTTTTGAATTTGAAAATTTTGTTCTAATTATTCTTACTATTAAAATTCTTTTATTAAATTATCTAGTGTCACATTTTGAAATTAAAAAAAAAAAGAACACTCATTCAAATTCGTCATAATAAAAAAAATTGGTTGGAATAATGCTCTCAAGAAAAGGTAAAACCAACATTTTGAATAAAATAGCTAAGAGTAGTAATTATTTAGACTAACTAACGTCATTATAAAAGTAGAGGGATTAAATTATGTAAAAATTAAAATATATAAATTAAATCACGAATTTCAGCATAGTCTAGGGACCAAAATTAAAATTTGACCTTTGTCTTATAAAATAAATAAAACAAAGCAACACAATGCAAACTTAAAAGAATTACATGTCATTCTCCAAGACTTTTGGGTATTTAAAATTATATATAATTACGTAATATTTTAATCGAAAATTTATCGATATTAAATATTTGAATTAATTAATAACAATATAAAATTTAGAGACTAAATTATATTAGAAATTAAAGTATAAAGATTAAATATAAAATTTAGGCATAATAAAGGGACCAAATTAAAATTTCACCATTTTTCAAATTGCCAGAAAGGTGGACATGTGGAAGAAGGACAACAACATCAACACTACTTTTATATATAGAAATAGATAAGAAAAAAGATGATGTTTAAGTTTTGGTCATTTTATTAGGTCTAAAATTCATATTTAATCTTTATAATTTTATTATAATTTTATAATTATATTGATTAGTTCAAATAATTAATAATTTTTATTATTTAGATTAAAATATTAACATGATTTTTTATTAAAAAAATAAGTTTTATTTCGATGTTATGAGTTGAAATAAGTGCTTTTTTTAAAAAAATACATGTTAATTACCGAAATCATTAAAGGTCCTAATTATTTAGACTAACTAATGATATTATGATAATAGAGGGAGAAAATTAAATAAAATAAAAAGAATAAAAAGTAAATCATAAATTTAAGCATAATAGACATAATACAACTTAAGATAATTTATACCTAATACAATCATTGTATAATAGAAAGTTTAAATATTAACACTTTTCAGTCTATTTCTTTGAACATTAATTGATCACTTGGTACTAACTAATACAAAGAATATTGGGTAATTTACTAAAATATACCAAAATTAAAAAAATTACGGAAATGGGCCGAAAATTTAATTATTTACGGAAAAGGGTCATTTCTCCCCAAAATGCGTCCACGTCAGCGCGTTTTCAGGGGATGCAGCAGGAAAACGCGTCCACGAGGGAGCGTTTTCTGCCACATCAGCAAAAAATGCTTCCTTGAGGGCGCGCTTTGCTGATGTGGCAAAAACGCTCCCCCAAGGACGCGTTTTAGCCCGTGTTTTTTTTTTTAAAAAAACTATTCTCGAATTATTTAAAAATTTACGAGAATAAACCTTTATAAAGGCTCAAAGTGACAACACCATTTTTTTTTTAAGGTGTCATCAATTAATATGAAAATATAACTTACAAAGGAAATCTTTATATAGACCCAAAGTCACATTTCTCTTGTTTTCTTGAGCAATGTGAGATATGAGATATGTCTATATATAGACTCATGAACAGTTTTGCAGCTTGTTCCTAAACAATATGGGATTCCTTCCTCTTTTAACTAACAACATGAGATGAAATGCAAAGTAACATTATTTAAAATATTAATTAGTAAGCATAATTAAAATATATCAATTAATTTGATATTCAAAATATTATAATAATAAAATAATTCTTAATAATTTAAAGTATTTTTATAGGACAAGAATTTTGACATATTGTAAATTAATACTCCCTATCGTCATTTTTATATTTTTAATAATAAATATAACTATATTAATTCGTAGATAATATATACATAATATAATATATTAGCTTATATTATATAAATGTACTATATACAAAATAAAATTATATAACATATGATATTTAAAACTAAAATAATGTAATTCTTGCGTAGTTAATAAAAATAATACTTTAAATATAAGATAATTAAATATAAATTTTAACCGTTTTATGTATTATGATATTAATTCATTTAATAAAGTTTTTTTTTTTGACAAAATCTAAATTCTAATTTATAAGTTTTTATGTATTATGATATTAATTCATTCAATAAAGTTTTTATTGACAAAATCTAAATTCATTTAATAAATTTAATTAAACAAACATTTTAATAAAAATATAATTTTTATTTAAAAATGTGATAAATCTTTATCATAATCAAATATATATATTTAAAACTACAAAATCAATAATATAATAAACATTCAAGATGGTGTGTTTATACTAGGAAATATTTTTAACTTTGTGCTTATCAATTTTAGCCACAAAGAAAAAACTGAAATATTAAAGAAGGGGAAAACGGGTCATCTTCTCCTACTTTAGCCAAAGATTTCACATTTCTAAGCTCTTAGTATATTGTCTTGCTTGGAAATCTTTTCAGCTTGAGAAATTGATAGAAGAGGATGGAGTGAGAAACTGTTTGTGTTACTGCTTTAAACCATGATAAAATGAAAGCAAAAATGAGGGCATGAAGCAATTGTTCAGATTGAAATATTGAAATTTTGATGCGTCGTTGAAAGCACCAAATATATCCTATTCCTTGCAAAATAATGAAAATAACAGTAAAGGGGAAGTAGGGTCGAATCCTCAGGGACCGGATTATACGAATACTTGTTTCTCGAAATCCTGGGCAGATTCGTGCCCAAGAAAACCTACGTTCCTGAAAAAATAAAAATAACAGAATTAAAAGGTTGGATCTGGAAACGAAAATAAAATAAATAAAAAAACAAAATTGAGAAGTCGAATGGAAATTGCGAAAATTAAAAATAGAAAGTAAAGTTGAGATAAAGAAATTCTTATGGGGAGATTCCAGCCTCCGGTTGCTTCGATCCGCCTTGGGTTCAATCCTTGGCTTTTAAATGATCTTTCTCAACCCGAATAAGTCAGTTATAGTGGAAGATGACGCCTACGACCACCAGCTCCAAGGATTTAGACTTCAATTTGGTGGAACCTGACTCTTGTCAACAATCGCCCTTATGGGATCATCTATGCTAGATCAACGCTTCTCAATGGCGAATCCCACGCCATTTTGTCTCTTGAGCTCGCCAACCTCTGACGCAGTAAGCTAACGAACCGACTGTGTAACCTTCTCAAAATATACAAAGCGGCCGTTCCTTGCACACGTTGAAAAGATCACTTCTTAAGGGACATGGACGGAAGCGTCAGCCCCGTAATGCGGAGAAACGATGAATACCCTGTTGAGAAGGCTAAGTACAGATTCTAAACCTCAAGAACCCTTTTTTGGGGATTTTTGACAACCTTTGGCTAGATGGGTTTAGTGGCTCATAGTTGTGGTGGAAAAGAAAATAAATATATAAATGGAGATTTTATTAAAAAGAAATATGGAAAGAACAAAAGACTGTTGGGGAGAGAGTTTACATAAAAAAGAAGAACCCCAATTTGAGTCACCTCTCTTCCTATTTATAGTGCTAAGATAGATAGACTAGTCCTACTTAAATTCCTAAAGATAATTACAAATAATCAAAGATAAATAAAGATAAATAAAACAAATCCTAAATTAAATAATCCTTAATAATTATCTTAATATTAATTATCCTAATATAATCAAAATAGAGTCTAATAGAATAAAAACTCTTCTTTTTGCATTTCAACCATTGTGTCCTCCATGCTTGCACTTTTGGCACCAACTTTTCCTTTTGTCGCACATTGGCCCATTTTATCTCTAAATTCACGCTTTTGGCCCTTAATTTCGCTTTAGCTTCCAATTTAGTCCCTATAAGATAAAAGACCATAAATATCCCAAATTAGTAGAATCATACTCAAAATAAATATGCAATTAGCACATAAAAACATGACGTTCTAGAGTATTATCAAATTCCCCCTACTTAGCCCATGCTTGCCCTCAAGTATGGTTCCTATCCACTGTGAAAATTAGATCCTGAAAGAAATTCTACTCCAAAGTTTTATAAAAATTAGTCAAAAATGCATATGAAAAATAAAGAGAACTTCTAAGCTTGCTTTAAGTAAAACAGAAAAAGTTTTTTAATTAACACACACAAAAATTAAATTCGTCTTGAATTATTTCATGCTATTTAGGTAAATTACCAAACCTACCAAGACACTCTATTTATTTCCTCCTTTAGTCCCCAACTGCAATTTTATTAGTACTATCTTTCTTTTCTTTTTTTTTTATTTCTTTATTTTTTTTATTTTTATTTTATTTTTATTATTTATTTACTTAGGAATATATTGAACCTTTTGACGCGAAGAGAGATGACAACCCAAGCACCCCACCCCGGTTACTCAGCCCAACATACTCCTAAAATTTATTTATTTCCGGTTAGCGGAGTTTTACCCATCACGTCACACAACCTTTTGACGCGAAGTAGAATGACAACCCAAGCACCATACTCCGGTTACTCGATCATCACGCTCGAGCAAAGACTCATAACCTTGGTTAGCGGAGTTTTACCTATCACGTCACACAACCTTTTGACGCGAAGTAGAATGACAATCCAAGCACCTTACCCCGGTTACTCAGTCAGTCACGTTCTAAGCTGCACTCATAACCTTGGAAACATTTATTAAACAAAGTTTACACGAAATTTTAATTTTGGAGGACCTAAGAGAAATAATCAAGTGTCGAAAATAAGTTTTAGTAACCACCTAATAGACACAAACATAATTTAGGCATGCAATTGTATTAAGTGTCCACTTTATATTAAACTTGATCAATTTTACGAAAAGCAAGATAGAGTTAACTTATTAATCATAATTATTTCTAGCCTAATAAAAATAAAACAGTGTAGCCTTTAATCTCATGTTGTTAGTTAAAAGAGGAAGGAATCCCACATTGTTTAGGAATAAGCTGCAAAACTGTTCATGAGTCTATATATAGACATATCTCATATCTCACATTGCTCAAGAAAACAAGGGAAATGAGACTTTGGGTCTATATAAAGATTTTCTTTGTAAGTTATATTTCTTTATTAATTGATGACACCTTAAAAAAAAGGTGTTGTCACTTTGAGCCTTTATAAATGTTTATTCTCTCGTAATTTTTAAAAATTCGAGAATAGTTTTTTTAAAAAAACACGGGCTAAAACGCGTCCTTGGGGAGCGTTTTGCCACATCAACAAAGCGCACCCTCAAGGAAGCGTTGCCGATGTGGCGTAAAACGCCCCTCGTGGACGCGTTTTCTCTTGATCCCCTGAAACGCTACGACGTGGACGCATTTTGGGGAGAAATGACCCTTTTCCGTAAATAATTAAATTTTCGGCCTATTTCCGTGAATTTTTTTAAAAATTGGTATATATTGATCATTTACCCAAGAATATTCATTATTTAAATTTATTTTGATTTTAATACAAATATTATGATTATTTTGTTATTAAAATTCGAGTTACTCATAAAGATAAAGATTTCATATATTCAAACTGAATATTCATTTTATTTTTTAAGAGATTAATATTTCCAAAATTCCAATTAATGTATTTTACTTTTTATTGTAACTGTATAAAAACAAGAATAACAAACAAAAATATAATATATTATGCCGATTGAATCTTACCTCGATTAGCATGGATATTATAGGAGGATGTAGATTTAAGTGTACTGAGGAAGGGCTATGAGTAGTTTATGTCAAAAAGAGCAGATATAAGCAGAATCTATAATGAGATTGTTGTAAATATCTATAGTTATTTTCTTATATTTAGTATTTTTATCTTTTGAGAAAAAAAGATAATGATTCCACAAATTAATCTTAATAAATTTAAATTTTATGAATTTCTAACTTAATTTAATAATAAGTTGATGCTTTTTCTTTAAAAATATTTGTTTTAATTTACCTTCTGAAAATTTACTTTTTCCTACATTTTTCGATAATTTTTTTTCTTATAGAATAGTTTAATATTTGAGGATCAAGTTTTTAAGCCATGGTTGAATTTCCTATGTGAAACAAGGGATCCACAGTCCACACTAGTTAAAGTTAATTTTTGGTTGAAATAGCTGAGCATTTTATCCAAAAAGAGAGAGTCAAATTTGTATTTTTACAGAATCTAAATTACTCTTTAGGTTTTCTGGGCAAATATCTCAATAATACAAAAAAAAATCAAAAATTATCGGATAGTACAAGGTTCAGGAAAATTGACCGGAAAATGCAATTTCCCCAAAAAACGCGTCCACGTCAGCACGATTTTGGGGAAAAACGGCCTAAAGCGCGTCCCTGGGGGAGCGCTTTAGGCTGCTGAAAAAAATTTAAAGATTGAGGGACCTATTATGTAATATTTCCAGTTCTGAGAAAAGGAAAGGAAAGGGTGAGGCAAGCGGCATCAAAATTTAAATTTGAATAATTGCTTTCTAAGCCCTCCCTATTTATTATTTTCTTTTTATTCCCCTTCAACTCACTATATTGTGTTTAAATAAGCCATTAATCTATTTTTGTAATTAAATAAGTCCTTTACTTATAGCTTTTACTCATAAAAGCCTATTTTAATATTAAATTGAAGCTATTTTAAAAAAAACTAATTTATATCTTATGTTGATGTAAATTTGATGAAAATAATTTATTAAATAAAAAAATATATTTAATTTAATATTGATATTGAAATTAGTTTTTTCATCTTTAATAAGATAAATTCTTATTTATTTATAACTATATATTGAGCATTCAATTAATTGTATTGTTCATATGGGTAAGATTATTCACTCAAATCTAAATATTCATTTGAAATTTGTTAGGTTTGAACAAAATATTAAATTCAGAAAATGAGCATAGATAAAATAAATTAGGCTCATTTAAAATATGAGTTGAGTTTGGATTCCAATAATCAAAGCTCAAGCGCAATCTAGTCTAACTCGTTTTCAAGTTTATAATATATTATGTTTTATTATTTTATTTTATATTTTATAAAAATTTAATATACTATTCTATAGTATTAATATTAAAAAATATTTATCAAAGTTGATAAACAAGATTAAGATGTGTTATATGTCTAATTTATTTTTTTATAATTTTAAATATATTTCAATAGATACATGTGATCATTGCGATTATTTTCCACTAGTAATCTAATTATAATCCAATTTAATAAATTGCTAGTAGTCTAATTTATATTTTATACTAGCAAACATGTCTTTGATCATTGAATTTGTAATTGTTTTTTTAACATTAATATTAAAAGCCTATCTTAATATTAAATTAAAGCTATTTTAAAAAAAATAAATTAATTTATATCTTATGTTGATGTAAATTTGATGAAAATATTTATTAAATAAAAAAATATATATTTAATTTAATATTAAAATAGGCTTTTATGAGTAAAAACTATAAGTAAAGAACTTATTTAATTACAAAAATAGATTAATAGCTTGTTTAAACATAATATAGTGAGTTCAAGGAGAATAAAAAGAAAATAATAAATAGGAGGGCTTAGAAAGCAATTACTCAAATTTAAATTTTGATGCCGCGCCTCACCCTTTCCTTTCCTTTTCTCAGAACTGGAAATATTACATAATAGGTCCTCAATCTTTAAATTTTTTTGCAGACCTAAAGCGCGTCCCCTGGGGCGCTTTTAGCCACCTCAAGAAAAGCGCCTCGTGGGCGTTTTTGCTGAGTGGCCAAAAGCGCTCCCCTAGGACGCGCTTTAGGCCGCTTTTTCCCAAAAATCGCTACCGACGTGGGCGCTGCTTTTTTGGGAAATTGCATTTTCCGATCAATTTTCCCGAACCTCGCACTATCCGGTAATTTTTAATTTTTTTGGGTATTATTGAGATATTTGCCCAGGTTTTCTTATATTTGAATAAAAAAAAATATGTACTGTAAGAAAGTCATTTTCCAAAAAAGTTTTGTTTGTGGAGTTCCATTATATGTCTTATGCCACTAAGTTTTTTAACCCTATTTATGGAATCATTAGTAACAATTTGACATACTGTAAATTTTTTAAAACTCTAATTTGTTTATGTATAGATAATATTTAAATAGATCTCAACACCCACTAGTGTTAAGATTATAGAAAATATTTAAAAACATAAGCTCTACTCTATAAATGAATTTTTTGAGAAGGAAAAAAATCTGAAAATTTAAATTAACCTCGCTATTCATGGGTGTCGAGGTCCTACTAAAAACCTTAATAGAATCCTATTCCTGAAACCTATAAATAGTGCATCTCGTTTGTTTATTTGTCATTAAAAACTCAAAACATTCCTCCTTTGCATTTTTTACCATACCGAAAACCCAATATTTTTTATATTCAAATTCCAAAGCATACACTAATGGATGCCTTCTTATTGAGATCGAAAGAAAGACATGCATGTTGCTCAAAATGGAACACCATTAGAGTACTCAATAGTGGCTCGATTTCACAATAATTTGAAAATAGAACGGCCGAAGGATAGAATCATTCATCACTTAAGAGATGTTGGTTTCTATCGAGAATTTTACTTTCATGCCGACATTTGTTTTTGTTTTGATTAAACTATAGAAACCCAAGATCCATACATTTCATCTCTTATGCGACAAAGCTACAATAACACTGAAAGATGTCGATATCAATAAATCCTCCAACCATGTGCATTTGTCACGGGTTACAGATCAAAGCCTATGACCATTATTGATTAAATGAGGTTCATTTAACCTGCTTAAACTAACCCAACTCGTAGAATCCATGGAGAAACCCATCTAATTGAAGCATTGGTGGCCCAATGAAACACTATAGTCAAACTAGAATTACCAGGGTAAATCCTAAAGGGATAAGATTGTATAGAGTTTAAACCCTTTAAGACTCTCAATTGTAGATAGGATCTAAGCTTACCGTTGATTTTTGGAGAACTCAACTATAAATAGATGTCTTCCCCTTCATTTATATCATCCTATTGTATTTAGTTATTCTTGAGTTAAGAATATATTGAGAGTATTTACTCAAACACTTAGGGTGCATTATTTTCTTGTGGCTTTTCAACTCTCTTGTTGCTCTTTTTGTTTCGAGTTGCTTCTACTATATTTTTTGTTGCCTTAGAGAATTTTCGAGAGAATTCTCATATTTCGAGAGCTAGACTGATTTAGGTGCATTTTAAGCGAAAAAATTGCCTAAGGCAACACGGATTGCGAGACGGAAGGTCTAGTCCCGTGACACATTCACCTAATTCTCATCGCATTCTTTCTCCCTCTTGCTCGATGCAGCACGCAACAACCGGTTAAATTTGTTAAATTTTTTTTAGATATAGGATCAACTTGATAGAATATTTAAATATTAGACGACTAAATTAGTTATTAGGACAATAAAAAGATTTCACGTTAAACTTTTGTTACTAAATTAATGCCAAGAGTGAATAAAAAATATCAAATTTCGGAAAATTGAGCTACAAATAAAAAAGTTAATGGTTGGGTGCCCAAAATAAAATAGACTAAATAGTTGAGTGAGTATCATTGTAGTTTGTCCTTATTTCAAGTACCTGTTGAATGAAGTAGTTATTGTGAATAGGCGTGCATAAGTTTTTATGGTTATTTATTTATTAGAAGGGAGGAATTTTTTGTGATACTAAATTAATGTCATATTTGAATTTACTTGTTTAGCAAGAAAATAAAATTGGATGAGTGATTGTAAAAGTTAGAAGAAAATCGGAGCTAACAATGAGAGGCGATATATTGGTGATAATGATGTTGAAATGTTGTTTGACACATATTCCTCAATTCACAAGGTTGCAGTAGAGATATATGTGGAGTTTGATGATGTTCAGGCGGGTGGCTTCAATTTGTTGATGTTCATTCTTTATTTGTCCTCCTATTCGTATGGGTTGTTATAGTAAGAGTAAAATTATGTTTTATCCCGGGTAAATTAATCAGATAAAAAAGTAATTTAGTCTTTTTTTTTTATTTAAAAAATATATCTATTTTTACTGTTAAAATCACATATAGCATATTATATGTATATCGTTTTTTAGTATATGGATTAGTTTTTTTTTTTTAACAAGAAGATTAATTTGCTTTTTAGTTTAATGTATATAGACTAATTTATCTTTTTTTTTTAAATAGAGAAAATAAAATATGATTTAACTATTAATATAAAGACATTCATGGCACTTTTTTTTTTTTTTGTGAGACAAAAAACAAAAGAACTTAAGCTAGGCTTACAATATCAAAACCACTATTAATTTTATCACTATCAATGACTTCTAATAATTTCACGAGAGTTATTATCAATACATTAACTTCCACCGCATCGGTAGAAATCATCTTGACAATCCTATCAGCAAAACAATTAGCCTCCTTAAGATGCATTTAACCACTCAGAACTTTTTATGTTGTAATAACTTTTGGATTGTCTAACTAGTACAGAGATTGAACTAGTTGAAGAAACCTTTTTATTGCTTAGATCAAGGCAGTTTAACCACCCTTGTATTGGTTGGTTAGCAATATGAAGCACAAAATTAATGCAAGAATTATGTAATGATTTTGTGTAATTGACATTCTCCCTTTGGCGTTTTAGATATTAATGACTACTGTTAACTCGTACGTTAATAATAATTGAAAAATAAATAAAAAAATTGAAATGGATAACGATAAAATTAAAGAAAGAATCAAAATGAGGGAAAATTAAACAAAATCATTGAAAGCGAAAAAGTGAAAAATAAGGGAAAAACAGGTGTCATGTAGGAACTCTGATGATATTTACAAAAAGGGAGAAAAGAAAACCCAAATTTTGTTGGGATGAAAATGACTTGATAACCATCCAAATAAAATCCGTGATTTCCGACCTCTAATATTTCCAACCAGCCTAGAGAAGCCACGTAGCACTGACCAAACGTCTCTTTTCTACTCCCATGATTGCCTAATGTTTTCCACGCGCCCCTTCGTGTCCCTAAATTTGATTTTGCAGACTGAAACGGTTTCGTAAGTGACAAAACTCTGATTAGACGCAGCCGTCCACCTGTCCCACATCCTCTTTATTTCTTTTATCGCTTTTATAATTATTAATTACTCTCATCGTACAAGAAAGCCTTTAAGTGGTGGTGGTGATTGTGTATTAGATTTTAAACAACAAGCAATCCACTACTTTATATCTCTCAAGCAAATTTCTTCGAGGCTGTATTTTCAGATATCGGAACTGGCAAACAGCAATTCCACGGACAAGTTAGAACTACTAACTTTGACTTGTTACTGCTATTGGTAGCAGATGAGTGTTTGAGTCCTGTTTCATTGCTTATAACTGCTTGATTTGTTGATTTGTTTAGATGGATTATAAATCGGCTGGTTTATATACGTTGGATGAAGCCCTTGAAACTGTGGGGTTTGGGAAATTCCAGGGCTTTGTTCTTGGATACGCTGGTCTTGGTTGGTTTGCTGAAGCCATGGAGATTATGATTCTTTCCTTTATAGGACAAGCTGTTAAGTCTGAGTGGCAACTTTCCTCTGGTCAGGAGAGCCTTTTAAGTACCATCGTCTTTGCTGGGATGCTTCTCGGAGCCAATACATGGGGCCTTTTATCAGATAACTACGGGAGGAGGCATGTTCATTCCTTTCCTTTTTAAATTTTTTTTTTCTTTTATTATTGTTTTTTTTAGTATTTTAAGCAGTCTATGCTGATCGTATATCGTTCCTTCTTAATTATGCCCTTCAGATCTAGTTTCAATTTCTTTTCACAAGGCATGGTTGTGGATTGACTTTTGGTTTGTGGTTTAGTCTTCTGAACTGTTATTTTTAATTTTGCTTCTATCAGGAAAGGTTTTCTTACTATATCTATGGTAACTTTTGGAGCTGGATTACTGAGCACATTCTCTCCAAACTATTTAACGCTTGTTGTTCTTCGAGGTTTGGTTGGTTTTGGCCTTGGTGGCTCATCTGTATTCTTATCCTGGTTTCTAGAGTTTATTCCAGCTTCTAATAGAGGCATGTGGATGGTAGTGTTTTCTACTTTCTGGACATTTGGATCAATTTTTGAGGCTACTCTTGCATGGGTATGTATATTTTCTATATCACAATTTAAGGCTATCTTTACCATAGCCTCTTCTCCCTGCACCTAAAACTACAGATTTTTTATTTTCTCTCTTTTCCTTTTAGAGGCTCAGAGCTCGAAACTCACATATTTTTAAACTGAAACAAGTACAAGAAAAGGGACATGAAAATATAGGCCTTAGATGTTAACTTGTTTTCTCTTCACCAACTAACAGTGCTGCCAAGATGTGCAGCCACAAACCTAGACACTAAATTATGGTCCAAATTAAGTAAAGTACTTTGCAGCACCATAATCAAGCACATAAAAAGCAATCCTAACATAAGCTTCCTTTTGGTTTTTGACTTCTTTGTGTCCTTTAAATAACCGGGAAAAGAAAACAAAGGACAGTTCAGCTCTGCTTACAATCGGAGAAAATGTTTAAACTCGAATCTTTTTGCCATTCAAGAACTGTTTAATCTTGATTAATATCAACTTACAATCTCATAACATCTTTTAACTGTTGAGACTTAAGTGCTGGTTTTAAGGTTTTCCAGTTATGACATTCAAGAGATAAGCACCTTGCCCAAGACATTACTTTCCGTCCAACATGCTTTGATAAAAAATGTTTATAGCTTAACTTTTGAAATTATTTCTTCTCACCTCTGAATGGTTTAGTTTCCGCACAGCGACTTTCCTGTTCTTTTTTCTTCCTTTTTTACTTTTGGCCTAATTTCATACCTGGTTAGGCTCTGCCTTTGTGAACCAGAAAAGGTGCCATGCATGACACTTTTATTTTCTTTGACCCATGGTGGTGGCATACTATGTCTCTTGATTTTCTCCTATTTTCCTCTTAAATACTTAACCTATATTTTCAACTACCTTACTACAAAGTTGCAATTCTGGTGGCATGTGCTATCTAGCCACCAAAATTTAATGAAAACAATTATTATTAGTTATCAGAAGAATTTGTTATCAAGAAACAGGATGTTCAAGGGCAAGCGAGCCCATCTCTGTGCAAGAGATCTCTCATAATGGATTGTTCTTTGTCTTAGAAGGGTTGTGTCTTGGCAAAGATTACATTCTTTACCTTGTCCTCTCTTTAGATTTTGCAGACAAAGGCTTCTTAACTGAAAGTAAGAGGCACTCATCTCTTTGGTTAATTTGGTAAATTCCTTTCCTCTTTGTTTAATTGGTCCAGTACTTTTAGTTGCTAAAGTGTTATTTACTATCATAATACCTCATCAGCTCCGTAAACATAGAAACTTATCTGAGAATTGAAAATTTCTTGGATATTGAACTTAAGTGTTGCTGGCTAGCTGCTCAAACTTAACTGTTAAGTTTGAAATTTACATTCAAGGAGCTAAGGACGTTTGAAAGATATGGATTTTATATTCATAGAATATGGAACTTATCTGAGAATTGAAAATTTCTTGGATATTGAACTTAAAGTCTTGTGGCTAGCTGATCAAACTTCACTGTTAAGTTTGAGTTTACGTTCAAGGAGCTATGGACATTTGAGAAATGTGAATTTTCTTATTCATGCAATGAGAAGAATTGTTAACACAACTTATATCTTCAGTGTGTTAGACTGAATTCGTGTCCTTTCTATTGCAGATTGTCATGCCTAGATTAAACTGGAGGTGGGTACTTGCATTTTCGGCTGTGCCATCTTTTGCTTTGCTTATTTTGTATGGTGTTGCACCTGAGTCTCCGAGATACCTATGCATGAAAGGTAACACAAGTGATGCACTTCGAATTCTGGAGAAGATAGCTTCAGTGAACCAAACAAAGCTTCCTCCTGGTGTCCTAGTTTCTGGTAGATCAAATGACAAGGATGAAGAGTCTGCTCCATCAGAAAATACTGCACCATTACTTCCCTCACTCAGTAAAAGTACCACACAATCAAAATCAGGCTTCTCATCATTTTTTATGCTTTTCTCTTCAAAATTAATTAGAACAACGCTGCTCCTATGGGTATTATTCTTTGGAGATTCATTTTCATATTATGGTATCATATTGCTTACCTCTAAGCTAAGTAGTGGACAAAGTACATGTTTCCCATCTCTCCAACGCAATATAAATCCCCAGGATGATGGTCTCTACCTAAATGCATTCATCACCAGTATGGCAGGTATTATATCTCGTTCTCACTTCCTTCTTTATGCTCTTCTTTTTTTTCTTTAAAAAAAAAAAATTAAACTTGGTTTATGCTGCAGAGCTACCTGGGCTGCTTCTGTCAGCAATATTGGTTGATAGGGTTGGCCGGAAGCAGTCAATGGCAATTATGTTCGGCTTAGCATTTATTTTCCTTTCACCACTGCTAATCCAGCAGCCTGCTGTGTTAACTACTTGCTTATTATTTGGAGCTCGCATGAATGCCATGGGAACCTTTACAGTTGCCTCTATATATTCCCCTGAGGTAAGCCTACTTAATATTTATATAAATTTCAGTGAGTCTGTATTTGCCATACCACTAAAGCTGTTGTTGTCAATATATGAAAATTGGTTTTGTGTAGTTATATCCAACCTCGGTGCGGACAACAGGTGCGGGAGTTGCAAGTGCTATAGGAAGAATTGGTGGTATGGTATGTCCTCTTGTTGCAGTGGGATTGGTGAATGAATGTCATCAAACAGCAGCTGTAGCGCTATTTTTGGTCGCTATAGTTGTTTCGATAGTTTGTATCCAACTCTTCCCCTATGATACCAAGGGACGAGAGCTTAGTGATACTAGTTGATAAGTAGTTAGCTTCTAAAGACAAATGGCAAATTGTGTGCCATCCGTAATTTGTCTTTTAAGGGAAATAAGTGGTCCCCTACCTGTATTTATAGTTGAATTGTAGGGTGGGGATATTATGTAGACTTAATTTTCTGAGAAAATGCAATGGGGTGCTGGGATCATTTTGTAAAAACATATCAGTCATTGTCATAATTAAAATAGTTTCTTCTATTACGTAAATGTGAAGTACTTGCTTATTCCAACATTTTTTTTGTGGGAATAAACATTTAATAAATTGCAATTGGACTGTGAAAGTTGAAGAAAACTTCCAATGTTAGCTACAGAGGTTACAAAGAGAGTGAAATGTTCGTGTAATTGTGTGTCACATGCTATATGGAAAGTTGAGTCAAGTTAAATTGAATTAAATTATTTGTGTTAAATAAAAAAATTAAGCATGACAAAATAAAATTGTTACAATATATAAAATATAAAATAAGATATTTTAGTATGACAAATTTAAAATTGTAATTTAGTTGTTTAGGTCCTTATAATTATTATTTTGGAAATTTTTTTAAATTTTGTATATAGTCTTCAGATTTTTTTTTTATTTTTATAATTTTTTAAAATTATTTTTTTATTTTTATAAATATTTTAAAAATTTAAAAATTATTTTTAATTTTTTATTTAAAAAGACGAATTTATTCATTTTCGAAATTGAATTATTCAAATTATAAAATTTAATTTAAAAAAGTAGCATGGTTGTCGGGGAGCACTATTGCCATGGCTTGCTAATGCAAGCACTGCTGTTTTTATTCCCTAAGGAGCCTTGCTACTAGGAGAATACTAATCAATTTGCGGGTTTGAGATGACGATGTAAAACATAAATACAAATAAATACAATCAAAAGACTATTGCAGAGATTTTTTCCGCATCTCCACAAAATGTTTTGTCGTTACAATGATTTAAAAACTGGATTCAATGATATATCGGTTCAATTATTCAGTTAGAATTATAAAATATAAAATGTAAAATTCAATTGAATATAGGGTTAATATTCGATTGAATCGAGTTGAATTAAGTGAAAAAAAATTCAAGTTAGAGTCTGTTTGTTTCACTCAAAATGGCTTTCGAAAAATGATTTCTAGCAAATGAATTACTTTCCTATAAAAGTTAATATTTTTTGGTGTTTGGATGAATTTGTGTAAAATATTTTCTGTTATTTAACAGATTTCTTAAAAATATTTCATAAAGGTTGTTTTCAATGAAACAAACATATGTTTAAGATTTTCTTATCTTTTCATTAATTAATTAAGTTTATTTTATATCTATAAATTTATATTTTACATTATTTTTACATATATTAAAAATATATATATTTTTAAATTCAAGTTCATTACAACGTCACTTTTTAGTTACATGACATGACAAGTGAGTATTTTTTATTTAAAAATGTGACATTAACAAATTTGACAAAAAAAATTTAACAATGCCAACAATTGGACTTGATTTTCAAATATGAAAAGTAGGATTAAATTTTTGAAAATAAAAGTATAGAAACTAAATTGAAAATTAGTGAAGAGTAGAGGTGTTCATGGGCTGGGCCGGGCCGGGTTCGGGCCGGGCTCAACTAAAAAATTAGGCCCATTCATCGGGCTCAGGCCGGTCTGGGCCCAAAAAATGGGCTTCATTTTTTTCCAAGCCCGACCCATAAAAAATGCTAAAACCGGGCCTGCCCACCATTACAGTATTAAATTTTTATATTATTTTATATAATTTTTAAATATATATAATACATCAAAAATACTAAAAAAATCAAAATAAATATTTCCCAACAAATTGAAAATAAATTTTAAAAAAATATGTAGACTTAAATAACACTAAGATAGATGTAACTTAACAAGCAAATACCTCTAAAATAATAATAAAATTAACAAATGCCTTTAAAATAATAACAAAATTAACAATAAAATAAGTTTTATACAATATTCAATCAATAACAACAAAATAGTAGCAACATAATAGTAATATGGTAGCAAAATAGGAGAAAATAACAAGAAAATAACATTCAAAAATAAAAAAAAGCAGATTTTTTTGTCATTTAGTGAATTGGTCGGGCAGGGCGGGCAGGGCCCGGCCAAGAATACCTTACCGAGGCCCGCCCATTTTTAAACGGGCCTTATTTTTGTCCAAGCCCATTTTTCGGGCTTATATTTTTGCCCAAACCCTCCCAAATTTCGTTCGGGCCATCGGGCGTAGCGAGGCCGCCTACCATGAACACCTCTAGTGAAGAGTACATAGATTTATGACATATTTTAACCTTTATACTACAAAACATTTATTATTAATATATTTATAATTGAAATAAATATTTATTATTAAAATATTAATATTGAATATTTTCAATAATATGTGAAGAATATTAGTTAAATTTATTATTAAAATAAAAATGAAATATTAAATACTTTATTAAAATAATAAATTATATTAATAATTTATTATATGACTAAATATAAATAATTAAATATGTATGTTTAATAATATTGAAAAATATAATATTTTATATGTGTAAACTCGAAATTATATAGGGTTTTTCTATATATTTTTATCACCTTATGACTTAATAAATATGTTAATCTTGAGTAATTATTATTAAAATAAGTGAATTTTACCTCATTATTAATATTGGACAAGAATTTATAAAGTATGTAAAATTATGCTTAATTTCATGATTTTTGTACATAATTTATATTATTTTTATGTTAAATATTAATATGTGAATTTTCACTATGCAGGAGGACTATGGAAGATGTGATTAACATAAATTATGTATGGGCATGCACACATCCACTTTATTTGGATGGCAAGACAATGCAAAATTGGGTCATAAAGGTGTTAATTTGACCCAATGTGCTAAAAGATGGACATGTCTGATTAATTATTGAACTGAGAAACCGTCCAACAAGAAGGAATTAAAGCCTAATTTCGGCACAAGCAAATGACTGCCCAAAAAGTAAGCTTTGAGATATTTTGTTGGAGGTCTCTGCAGTTGGAAAGATGTTAGAAATCAGTACACAAGTTTACCCTTTGAAACCGTCCACCTTATGGCTATTAATAACATTGTTCTGAATTCAAAAACAAGCAACCAAGTCAACCCCTTTTCCATAATTTGTGGCCGGCCATGTATGAAAGAAAAGAGAGGGATTTTGAATTCTATTTTTAGCAAATTCTACCCTTGCATTCACCTATAAATACCACATACATTTCCATTTCTCAAATCACCTCTTATCCCTCATCCTTTAATCCCTTAACACTCATCTTTCATTCATTCTCTCATTCATCATTTTCTCTTCCATTTCCATATTCTTTTCCCTTGCATAGCCATCCATCTCCCTTCCATTCTTTAGCCAACAAAGGGCTTTGTCAAGACATTCCTTTGGTCGGCCACCTTAGGAAACTCTTAGCAAAAGGAGTATTGAGCCGAACGGAGAAACACATCAATCAGAAAAGACCCAAAAGGTTGCTGAACTGAATTAGAGTTTACTCTTTCCTCTTGTTATTTAATTTACTTATGTTTGTTATATGTTTATTGTTTTTAACATCAACAATGATATTTTAAATCCTATTTTCTAATATGATTATGTTAAGTCAATAAGATCTATTTGATTCATGTTTAACATGTTTGTGCCTCAATCGATCATGTTTTCAATTAAAATCAAGATGTATTCCATTCATACATAATTGGGCGCATTCAGATTAGCCAAGCGATCCTAACCAAATGACGGCTAGTAGATGCATAATTGAAAAGTGCAATGTTCAATTTATATCATTAAACCCGACTAATCAGAGGTTCATAATATCTTTAGTTAGCAAAAACAAGATTTTCCAGAGTTTATTAACTCTCAGGTTTTCAAAATTTTGAAAATCAAAACGACAATTTGGTTTTAAAAGCAAAATCGTGAATTTTTAAGCGTTGGACTAAGATACCCATGTTTGAATTGCTTGTTTTGGGGTAGGAGCGGGAGCATATTGACATCTTTTAAATGTTTTTACTTTGCAGGAATTTGCCTTGGATCACTTGCCACTTCTCACTCATTTGTATGTTTGTTTTCTTTTAAATGCAATAGTATAGTCGATATGCCTTCTAAGTGCGGTAGATTTAATACGAATGCACCTACTCCTCCAGGTCAGGCTGCACCACAAGTGGGTATGGAGCCTTTAATATAGGCTATGATGGGAGCCTTCCAGCGTATTGCGAGTGGTAATCCTACACCTGCTCATCGGGGATTGCCACTGGAGCGTTTACGTGCTCAGGGTGGACGCGAATTTAAAAGAGTGAAATGAGCTGATCCGACCATTGTCGAGTATTGGTTGGAGAGTGTGGAGAGGATCCTTAAGCAGATGGATTGCTCGAATGAAGAGAAGCTGGGTTGTACCGTATCCTTGTTAGACGGTGAAGCTCATCAATGGTGGGGTACTGTTAGGAGGGGAGCTGCTACAGATCATTTGACATGGGACTGTTTTCAAGAGGCATTCAAGAAGAAGTATGTACGTGAGCAGTATATGGATGCGATGAAGAGGGAGTTTTTAGATTTGGTTCAAGGAAGTATGACCGTAGCGGACTATGAGTCGGAACTTTTGCAGCTCAGCCAGTATGCTTCGGAGATGGTCTACTTTGAACGAGATAGATGAAAAAGGTTTTGATTCATATTGAACCGAGATATTTGTGTGTACTTGGTTGTACACATCGCTGAAGCCTTCAATAGTTTTGCAAATTAATCCGTGGGCTAGTTAGGTTAAGCTACAACGATCCCGAAAATATAAAAATCATTAAAAACGAGGCTCGGAAACACTTACATGCACCACATAAGCTTGTCGAACCAAGAAACCCTAAAAATGGCTTTCTCTCCTTCAAATTTCGGTGGTAAGAACATTTGGAGAAGATGAGCATATTTTATTTTATTAAATTTTAACCTTATTTACTCATTTACCTTTTTAACCTTTTAAAACATTCAAAATTTCAACAAAACCAAGCCCATAAATATCCACTAACTACTCAATTGGTCTATTTACCATCCAAGTCCCTTAGATTAAAATTTCATATCTATTTGACACCTTTAACTAATAGAACTCTACTTTTGTAGTTTTTACGATTTAGTCCTTTTCATTGAATTAAGCATGCAAACGTTAAAATTTCTTAATAAAATTTTAATACGACCTTACTAACATTCCATAGACATTAAAATAATAAAAAATAATAATTTACTCTTCTTATTTATGGTCTTGAAACCACTATTTCTATTTCACTGAAAATAGGCTGTTACACGACCCATACTCGACGTCGCGTCGTGATATGGTGGCCTGATCTCGTCACAACGATAATTACTCAAAGTTGCGACGTGACATACTTTTTCTCACTGGTACCAAATGGTCATCAACCTGTAAGTACCAATCAACCAATATACATTGCATGACACATTTTCACCCCAACATATACTTGAAATGGGTTAAATTTTAAATCATAGTATTTTCATACATATAGTTACTTTCAAAATACCAATTCATGCTCCAAAAGTTCTTAAGTCACATATTATGCCAAAAATTGACTCAACCTAGGTACATGCCATACTTAAAACAAAACGGAGTTACACAAACTTTGTTGAGTTGAGGATCGCTTGCTGGATGCTGGATCTACTACTCGAACTCCTGGAAATCTACTATACTTGTGTATTTTTTTTTCAAAACCAGAACTTGGTTGTGATATCTAAAGTAATAAACACTTAATCAAAATTGTGCATTTTCAATTTGTCTAGGATGAACACTTCGATCGAGTAGTCTTCTCCGATATCTTGAAGCTCGCAACTGCTGAGTGTGGGCTCGCTTCAAATAAATTTTTTTTTCTCCATAAAATTACCAATGGAGTAATTTCACAATTTCTCTAAACTTTAGGGTCAAGTTGTAAATAATAAAAAATCTGTAGAAATCTTCTGAATAATTTCTTCATAGAATTTTCTCTACAACTTTCTCTTGAATTCAAGTGTGTGAAAAATAATAACCCATGGTTCTCTTTATATAGGGAGTGTTTAGAGAGTTCAACTATAATTAAATTTAATCACTTTAATATTAAATTAATATAAAACTTATCAAGAGAAATATTAGATTAAATTTAATATTAAATCTATTAAATTAATAGAATATTTATCTATAAGATAAATATAAAATTAATTTTAATATTAAGATAATCACTTTAATATTAAATTAATAAAATACTATCAGGATAAATATTAAATTAAATATAATATTAAATTTATTAAAATAATATTATTTTTGGAATAGTTAATCTGAAATCAAATTATCCGGTAGAGTCTTAGTAAGAATGTGATTCCTCAACTGTTGGTGCCATCGTAGGTGTGACACCTTCACGACACCTCAAGCCGGTTCAGTCCAGCCATAAGTTGGACCATTGGCCTCCTTTCACATACTAGGCTTGGTTCGACGAATTTTGCGTCTCAATCTTGGTTTTGGGTCTTAAGCCTAATTTTTTATTGTCACACCCCAAAATTGAGCCTATAAGTTTCGAGGGTATTTTAGGAATTTTAGCTTATATGTACTCGAAATTTCGTCAGTTTGGTAACCGATAATGTTTTCGACAAAGGCTATTAGGATATTAAACCAAGTTCTAAAAATGAGTTTTAAATATCTTTAATTTTGAAAATACGATTGATTTGTAAAAGAGTCAAAACTGAGAGTTTTTCTGAAGTAATTTACCCAGAAATTTAAAATCAACCTAAAACCCCCCATCTACAGCATGTTTCAAGTTTTTCTTTCTTTTTTGCTAGTTATGTTGTCCCTTTCTCTCCTTTTGTTCTTCCAATTGCTTTTGATCTCCAATTCCTAATCCCTATTGATTTCCAACACCCCTTGAACTATAAATCTCCATTGAAACTAAGAAAACACCCAAAAACTTCATTAATTTCATCATCTTCTTCAAAAATGGATTTTTCAAAATTTTGCCAAAGTTTTTTTTTTCTTGCATTCAAGGTAACCAACATCTTCCTATTAGTTTTAAATCTTATCTAGACTTTTAAATAGAATTTCTAGCCATTAAAATGCCTATTTTAGATAAAAGTCAAAATTTTGGTCATGAATGGTGGATTTCGGGTTTGTGGATTCAAACTTAGTTTTAAAGTGCTTTTTAACTTGTTTTAATATAATTAGAAAGTTTCTAAAGTTACTTTGAAGTTTTGTTAAGGAATTCTCGAGTTTTAATGAATTTCCGTCACAATGGCCAAAACTTGTCGAAAAATGTCGATACCTTAAAATGTGTAGTATTGTATAGTTTAAAGGTTGGGAATTAGCCATAGATGAATATGTGGATGAAAAAAATTTGTTTTATGCGAAATGATTAACTGTAGGACGAGATATCTGAATTTAAAGTTTTTCATATCGAAGGTTTTGGTTAAAAGAGAACATAGCTTAGGCTACTATTTTTTATTGTTTAAAGTGCGTTGATGACTGATTGTTGATTGTGTGTTTGTGTGATTTTTCTTGTTGAAGTTTCGGAGTAAATAGGATCTTCAACGAGTAGAGACAAAGGCAAAGAAAAGCTCGTCTAAGCTTTCAGCTCTTCGGCGAAAGCGTATTTCTAGTGAGTGTTTTGGGATCGCTACTCATAGATAATTCATTGTGTAATTGGGGATTTAGAGGTAGCCTAAACTCCTACTCTAAATTCCGAGTGTAAGTATTCTCACACCTATGATTAAATGTTAAATATGTTTGCTTGTGAATTTTTAAAATTGTGAAGTCATGAATATATATGAGATGCTATGATATATGCTATAAGCTTGTGATGATCATTGTGAAAGTAAATATAATGGTATGTTATTGATGCCATGTGACAATAAATATGTAGATATGTTTTCATGCCATATGATAGAGATTATATTGTGCTACTAATGTAAATATGCAGTGAATATGTGTGGAAAATCAGTAAGTAAATATGTGATAATAATGTGGATATTTTGGCCATATGACTTTATGAGACCGATGGATATAGTTGGCATGCCATAGGATTGTGAGTAGTCACCTTTGTGTTGTGATATATGTGGGGCGTTGAGGCCCAGGGACAATTTCAAAGAGATAAGGAAATGTGAGCTAAGCTCCATTCATTGGGATATGTATGTGTGGTGTGTTGGAGAATGTTAGCTATATGCTTAACTTATTGGACATGTTAGACTCTTTAAGTCATTATGATGTTATGGAGATCTGCGTATCAGATGTGTGGTGATAGAGTCCAGTTCATGTTTCATAATCTCAAGAGCCAAATTATCATAAAAAGTTGACTGAATGTGATTAAATGTTATTGATATATGCTGAAATATATGCTTAAATATTCATGTGACTAATGTGTGAATGAATTTAAGAAAGATGATTAATATGTAAAATATGTCATAAGAGTAAAAGATGATATGAATATGATGCATGTCTATTTCGTTGATGCATGATGACTTGTTTGCGTAGTGGTTGTTCTGAGCATTCACTGAGCTTGTTAAGCTCACTCGCTCTTTTTCAACCATTACAGATACATTGTGCCGGTGTGAGCAGTGTGGCCTTCGAGGGATTGATCCAAGCCGATTATTTAGCTTCTTTTAGTAGGTGCTATATGCTTATTTATGTTTGGGGAATAAAGGCAATGTGATAGGCCAATGTGGTTGATTTTATATCGGTTATGCTAAGTTAATTTTTGGGTTGTTTGCATGCTATTTATGTTTGGAAATTTGTGGACTTGATCATGATATTAGGACTACTATTTCAGAACATTTTGATGTTTCTTTAACTAGGTGAATGAAGCATGTTGTTTAGGATTAAGTTTGAATGGTTTTAATGTTGGTGTATGTTGAGATTTTATAGTCTAGAGCAGAGGTATCGATATTTTGTTTTTAAAAATGGTACGTTTGTATTTTTAAAAGTGCAGGGAAACAAAATATAGATTTAGTATCGATACCCTATCCTGAGTATTGATACCCTAGCCCGAATATCGATACCCGAGGTAAATTTATCGATACCTTGTGAAAGGTACCGATAGTTTTCGACGTTTTGAAATTCTTGTGAGAAACAAAATGCAAGTTTGGTATCGATTTTTCATGTGGTATCGATACCACTTAACGAAAATATCATTACCACTCCTTTAGTATCGATACCTATGTAACATTTTTGGGAAAAGTGGCTAATTAGTCCCATTGCTCGATGTATGCCCATTTTATGTTTTTTTTATCGTAAATTAGCATAGTTAAACGTTAAATTAAGTTTGCATGTCTTAATATTCACATGATTTCTATAGTAACAAAAGAAAATAAAGATGCACGTATACTAAACGTGATAATTATAATGAAATCGATGTGAGACGATGGTGTAGCATCCTAGTATTCGGGCTCAATGAGTAGGCTGGGTATAGGGTGTTACATTTGGTGGTATCAGAGCTCTAGGTTCATTAGCTTTCGAACTTAGGTGATTGTTGTGTGTTTGGAGTTTCAAAACTCATGAGTCTAATTTTTTTCTGTTTCCTTAGAATTGTGAAATAACTTTATTTGAATTACATAAGGTGGCTTTAAATATTCTGATTAAATTACATGTGGGGTAGGAAAGGGAACACATTGCCTTAATCCTAAAGTTTGCTTGCTAGAACGAGACTTGGATCACTTCCCCCGCCACTTACACTGTTTATTTTTTTGCGTGTATGCTAGATTATTAGATATGCCTTCTAGACGTGTTAATGTTAGAGCTAGTGCTCAAGAGGATGGTACATCTTCCGCACCTCCTGTACCATCGCGTAGAGTGAATATACCTGATGAGAGTGTAGGCATTTTAATGGAAGTTATAATTGGAGCGTTTCAGCAGATTGCTGATGCTAACCCTGCTCCTGCACCTGCCAATCCTGGGCCTATGAATCGGGGGTTGCCGCTTGAATGTCGTCGGGTGTTGGATGGTAAGGATTTTTCAGAGTTAGAGGGATCGATCCGACCATAGCTGGGTACTGCTTGGATGGAGTCAAAAGGATCCTCGAGCAGATATCCTGTTCTGGCGAGGAGAAATTGGGTTGTACTGTGTCCCTACTTGATAGGGAGACACATTATTGTTGGAATACTGTTAAGAGAGGTACAACCACTGATCGTTTAACTTGAGATTATTTCTTAGAGGTATTTAGGTGAAATTTTATGGGCGAGCAACATACGGAAGCTCGTAAGCGAGAATTTTTGGATCTTGTGCAATGTGGTTTGTCTGTGGCTGACTATGAGACAGAGTTTGTGCGCCTTAGTCAGTATACGCTTGAAATGGTTCTGACTGAGAAGGACCGTTGTAAGAGTTTTCGTTTTGGGCTCAATCATGAGATTCGGGTTTACTTGGTGGCTCAAAATGCGGAGTTGTTTGATGAGCTTGTCAAAAAAGCCAAAGCGGTTGAGGAGACTTTGGCTGAGCCAGCTCGTTCAGCGGTGGCTGATGTAACATCCCGATTTAAGGCCTAGTCGGAATAGTGGTGCAATACCATAAATCCGAGGTATATGTATGAGTTTTGAGGTTTATGCTATGTTAGCATGTTAGTGTGAAAGTTTCATGAAGCAATTTTGTTAAATTGCGGTTGAATTGTCCAAAAGGACTAAATTACAAAAGTTGCAAAATGTGAGATTCTAGAAGCTAATTGTATGAAATAGCTTTGGATTATAAATTAGAGGTCCTTAAATAGTAATTTTCCCAAATTCTAATTTTTGGACAAAAATGGGCATGAGTGGATGGTATTGGAAAAGTTTGACTAAGGGGCATTTTGGTCATTTGTCAATTAAGTGATTAAAAGAGAAAAAGATGACAAAATTTCATTCATCTTCTTCTCCAAGTCACGAAAAATTTCAAGAAGCCATTGTTAGGGTTCTTCAATTTTTCAAGCTTGCTAGTAAGTGCATCCAAGCCCCGTTTTTGATATTCTTCGTATTTTTGAAGTCCTAGTAACATGAGTAAGCTATTTTTAGCTATATGTTGAGCTAGGATTGATGTTCAAAAATGTAAACATGTATGACATGCATGTATTTTGATGTTTTATGGAAGAATATGAAGGCTTGATGTAGTAGAAACATCTTTTGCTAAGTGAATTCCATGAAAAATGCATGTAGGGACTAGTTTGTGAAAGTCTTGAGTTTGGTCATACATGTGAGAATTAGTGAGAATTGATGATAGCTTTAACTAAGTAAGTGATTCGGCTAAGCATGAAAGGCTAGAAAGTTGAATGAAAATCACTTTACGAGCCTTGGGGCAAAAGTGTAAATATGAGGAAGTTTAGGGGCAAAATGGTGATTTTGCTAAAGTATGAGATAAGGGTCAATTTAGTCCATGTGTGTATTGAACGGGTTGAATTGTCATTTTAGATCAAGAAAGACGAAGCCCGGATCTTAACCGAGGCAAGGGCAAGGTCGTGGACTAAATTGCACATCTCCATACTTTTTGAGTACCGAGGTAAGTTTACGTATGAACAATGCATTTATGTGTATACATTGTTAATGCTAGCTAATGTGTAGCATAATTGAGAACCTATTCAATTCTAGTGGAATGAATGAGATAGTAGTTGTGAATGGATGAATGTATTACAAGTAGACATGTGAATGTGTAGTGATAATGTTTGATAGTGGACTATGTGCGATACCACCTTGATACTTAACAATGATGGGCTGTGTGCGATACTATTGTTAAGCATATTATTTAGTGAGCTATGTGCGGAATCACTATATTTATCCTTTGTGGTAGGCTATGTGCGATACTACCCTATGATCTGATTGTGGTGGGCTAAGTGCGAAACCACCGAGTAATTTAGCTGTGTAGATGTATTATTGAGAAATAATGATGTGTTGTATTTTGTGTAAATGTGCTATTGAGTGCAGGGGTGTATATCAATCATTATGAGTATGTGACTCATGATGTGTTGGAGATGTGGTAAGGGATAGAAAGAGTAAGCATATTAGTGGATGTGAATTACATATGTTAGTATAATGCTAATTGTTGTTTAGCTTATACTAGAATGCTTAAATTGTTTATGTGTAAACTTACTAGGCTCAAAGCTTACTCATTTCTTTTCCCTTGTCTTATAAAGAACAAGGATTGAATCGTGATACGCGGATTAATCGGAAGATCGCCCACACCGCCAAACACACTGGGTACATTGGACTTAATGTTTTGTATATGGCATGTATAGGGGCTAGATAAGTTAGTGAATTTTGTTGTATTGGCTAAGATGTGTTGGCCATTAGATGGATAAACTATTTTGTATAATGCCATGGCTGTTGGCTACTTTATTATATAAAAGATATAGTTATCCATGTAAGATTGTGTTTCAAAATGAGTTGGTTATGGATGTGTTGAATGAGTACATGTTGTGTATCCTAGAGGGGTGAGAAGAGCTTAGCAAATAACTTCGTTCTTGTCCATGTGGATAGACACACGGGCATGTGTCTAGGCCATGTGTGACACACTACCACCACCACCAGGCGTGTGACTTGGCCGTGTCACTTTGGCAGATTCTAGTGTTATAAGCCACGGGCTAGCCACACGGGCGTGTGTCTAGGCTTTAGGCCGTGTAGAGTAGTCAGTGTTAACCACGGTAGGAGAGCACGGGCGTGTGCCCTAGCCGTGGGACTTTGGCAGAATGTTTGAGTTTTGTGCACGATTTGTGGACATGGGCGTGTGTGACTACACACGGGCGTGTATCATCTTACACGGGCGTGTAGCCCTGTTGGGATAGAAAAACTTTAAATTCGTAAGAGTTTCTGATATGGTCTTGAGAGCCCTCGTGTTTATGAGTAAGGTCTCGTAAGTTGAGAATGAGGTCGTTATGGTGACTAAGAGAGAGTAGTCACGTTGAGCCTAAGTGGCAATCAAGCAGTTTTATTTCGATAATACCTCTGGCCCAGTTCCGGTGTAGAATACGGGTAAGGGGTGTTACATTTAGTGGTATCAGAGCTATGGTTTAGTCGGTTCTAGGACTACCGTAGCGGGTGTAAGGGTCTAGCTATACATGCCATAAGTGTACAATGATAGTGTGGTGGTTTCTGATGATTTTAAACCTTGTTTTATATAGTATATGGATCCCGATCAATCGATCGTTGATGAAGCGAGTAATAGTCATGCGGCTCTGTGCGAAGGAACCGCGTCATGTGAGAGTGGACCCGAGGTTAGGGGTCAAGGGAAGAGGCTCGAGAAGCTTTTCTCCGGATGATGAGTAATTGGTACTTGGATTATGTTCGAGCGAACCCTATTGCTCAACCTCCTCCACCTCCTCCTATACCTCAACCAATTCCAGTGGCTCCTCAAGGTATTGACGTTGTGAGGATATTGAAACCTCTGGTGGATAAGATTAGGAAAAACGAGGCTGATGAGTTTAGAGCTAAGGTAGATGATGACCCCGAGAGGGCAGAGTTCTGGCTAGAGAACTCAATGAGAGTATTCGATGAACTCTCTTGTACACCTGAAGAGAACCTGAAGTGTGCCGCATCTTTGCTGAGGGACTCGGCATACCATTGGTGGAAGACGTTGACGTCGGTAGTCCCGAGAGAGCGGGTGACGTGGGACTTCTTTCTGGAAGAGTTTTGGAAGAAGTATATAAGCCAGCAATTTACTGACCGGAAACGGAAGGAATTCCTTGAGTTAAAATAAGGAAGAATGACAGTAGCAGAATATGAGCGCGAATTTGTTAGGCTTAGCAAGTACGCGCAAGAATGTGTGTCGACAGAGACTATCTTGTGTAAAAGGTTCGAAGATGGACTGAACGAGGATATTAAGCTCTTAGTGGGTATTTTGGAGTTGAAAGAGTTTGTTGTGTTGGTTGAAAGGGCAAGTAAGGCCGAGAAATTGAGTAAGGAAAAGAGAAGGGCTATGAGTGAAGCCTGAGATGCGAGAAAATGACCGATGGGAAAATCATATCAAACTCAGTCAAAAATATCCAAGAAAGTGAATCCTCAGACGACAACACCAGTGGGATATCCACGTCGAGACTTGGACAACACTCGTTCGGGTTTGAGAGTCCAAGCCACCTCGATGGAAAGTGTGGGCAATCCGAAGAACAAACCGGAGTGTCCAAGTCGTGGTAGGTATCATACCGGAGAGTGTTGAGGAAATAACTGAAGTTGTTATAAGTGTGGTTCCCCTGACCATTTTATCTGAAATTGCCCCGAGAGGGATGATAAGGAAGAGAAGCAAGAGACAAAACCTAGCGATGTGTCTGCAAGGGGTAGACCGCCAAGGAACCCGAGAGGTGGGACTAGTGGTAGAGGTGCGTCCAAAGACTCTACTGTGAGATCGGAGGGTCGGGCACCTGCGAGGACGTATGCCATTCGCGCCCATGAAGAGGCGTCATCCCCAGATGTAATAACGGGTACTTTTTCTCTTTTTGACACATTTGTTATTGTTTTAATAGATCCAGGGTCTACTCATTCTTATATTTGCATGAGATTGGCATCTAGTTTGAGTATGACTGTTGAGTTTACGAATATTGTGGTTGAGGTGTCAAACCCGTTAGGTAAGCATGTGTTAGTGGACAAGGTGTGTAAGAATTGTCCTTTATTGATTAAGAGTCATTGCTTTCCGGCAGACCTTATATTGTTGCCGTTTGATGAGTTTGACTTAATCCTTGGCATGGATTGGTTGACTACCCATAGTGTCTTAGTGAACTGTGGTAGTAAGTTTATCGAATTGAAATGTGAGAATGGAGATGTTGTTCGGGTTGAATCAGGTGGGTCGGATAGTCTACCAGTGATGATTTCTTCCCCAGTGGCTGAGAAATGTTTGAGAAAAGGGTGTGAGTCCGATCTCGCCTTTATTTTGAATACTCAAGAGGTTGGAGTGAAGTTTGATACAGTGCTAGTGGTATGTGAGTATCTGGATGTATTCCCGGAAGAGTTACCCGGATTACCTCCAAAGAGAGAGGTCGAGTTTGGGATTGAGTTAGTTCCGGGAACAGCACCCATTTCAATTACTCCGTATAGAATGACACCTTTAGAGTTGAAAGAACTGAAGGTTCAGTTGCAAGATTTGACAGATAAGGGTTTTGCAAGACCGAGCTACTCACCGTGGGGTGCTCCGGTACTATTTGTAAAGAAGAAAGATGGGTCTACGAGGTTGTGTATAGACTATAGGCAACTCAATAAAGTGACAGTGAAGAATAAGTATCCTTTACCAAGGATTGATGATCTTTTTGATCAACTGAAAGGAGCTACATTGTTCTCCAAGATCGACCTGAGGTCTGGTTATTACCAGTTGAGAGTGAATGAGCAAGATGTGTTGAAAACTGCATTTCGAACAAGGTATGGCCATTATGAGTTTTTGGTCATGCCGTTTGGTTTAACGAATGCACCTGCGGTTTTTATGGATTTGATGAACCGTGTCTTCTGACTGTATGTGGATAAGTTTGTAGTTGTCTTCATTGACAACATATTGATCTATTCTCAGGATGAGAACGATCAAGAGGAACATTTGAGAATTGTCTTGCAAACTTTAAGGGATAAGCATTTGTATGCTAAGTTTAGCAAGAGTGAGTTTTGGCTCCGAGAGGTCGGATTCCTAGGACACATTGTGTCGGGTGGTGGTGTCAGAGTTGACCCGAGTAAGATATCGACTGTTGTGGATTGGAAGCAGCCGAGGAACGTGTTAGAAATTAGAAGCTTCTTGGGATTGGTAGGATATTACAAACGTTTTGTAAAGGGGTTCTCTATAATTGCTACCCCGATGATGAAATTGTTGCATAAGGATGTCAAGTTTGATTGGACTGAGACATGTTAACAGGGTTTTGAGAGATTGAAAACATTGTTGACTGAGGCGCTGGTTTTGGTTCAACCAGAATTGGGGAAAGAGTTTGTGGTTTTCAATGACGCGTCGTTTAATGGTCTCGGTTGCATGTTGATGCAAGAGGGTAAGGTAGTCGCTTACGCCTCGAGGCAGTTAAAACCGCATGAAAAGAATTATTCGACTCATGATTTGGAGTTGGCTGTGATTGTTTTCGCGTTAAAGATTTGGCGACATTATTTATATGGTGAGAAGTGTCGAATCTTTACGGATCACAAGAGTTTGAAGTATTTGATGGATCAAAAGGATTTGAATTTGCGACAGAGGCGGTGGCTCGAGTTATTGAAAGACTATGAGTTAGTCATTGATTACCACCCGGGAAAAGTGAATGTGGTTGCGGATGCCCTGAGTAGGAAATTCTTGTATGCTCTAAGTTTTGAGCACGAGTTTAGCATTGTCTGATGATGGTGCTATATTGGCAGAGTTGAGAGCTAAGCCACTATTTGTTCAACAAATATGTGAGGCTCAGAGAAATGATAGTGAGATGCAAGCTAAGAGAGCTACGTGTGGATCAAAAAGTGATTCTGATTTTCGAGTGGGTTCAGATGGTTGTTTGTTGTACCATGAAAGAATTTGTGTACCTAGAGATGAAGAATTACTCCGAAAGGTTTTGCATGAGGCACATAGTGGTTATTTGTCAGTACACCCGGGCAGTACAAAAATGTACAATGACTTGAAGAAGACTTATTGGTGGCCAGGTATGAAAAGAGACATTTTTGAGTTTGTGATGAAGTGTCTGATTTGTCAACAAGTGAAAGTTGAACATCAAGTACTTTCGGGATTGCTTCAGCCAGTGATGGTTCCCGAATGGAAATGGGATCGGGTTACCATGGATTTTGTGATGGGATTGCCTTTGACTCCAAAAAAGAGGGATGCTGTGTGGGTTGTTATGGATAGATTGACAAAGTCGGCTCATTTTATTCCAGTACGTGTTGATTATTCACTGGACAAGTTAGCCGAATTGTATGTTTCAGAGATAGTGAGGTTACATGGTGTGCCTGTGTCTATAATATCAGATAGAGATCCGTGGTTTACTTCGAGGTTTTGGAAGAAGTTGCAAGAGGCCATGGGTACGAGGCTAAATTTCAGCACTGCGTTCCATCCACAAATAGATGGTCAGTCTGAAAGAGTGATTCAAGTCCTTGAAGATATGCTTCGATGCTGTGTGTTAGAATTCGAAGGTAGTTGGGAGAGGTATCTACCTTTGGTCGAGTTTGCCTACAACAATAGTTATCAGTGGAGTATACAGATGGCACCGTATGAAGCTTTGTATGGTCGTAAGTGTCAGACTCCTCTGTATTGGATCGAGCTTAGTGAGAAGCGGATCCATGGGGTCGATCTAGTAAAAGAGACTGAGGAGAAAGTGAAAGTAATCCGTAATAGTCTGAAAGTTGCTTTGGACCGACAGAAGTCGTACGCAGATTTGAAAAGAAAGGAAATTGAGTTTGAGGTGGGTGATAAAGTGTTTTTAAGTGTCCCCGTGGAAGAAAATCATGAGATTCGGACGAAAAGGGAAATTGAGTCCGAGATTCGTAGGGCCGTATGAGATTACAGATAGAGTTGGGCAGTAGCATACCGGTTGGCTTTGTCGGTAGAATTGGACAAGATCCATAATGTGTTCCATGTGTCGATGTTGCGAGGTATCGCTCCGATCCTTCACATGTGATTCCTTTAACGGAAATTGAGATAAGACCGGATATGTCTTATGAAGAGGAGCCGAATAAGATCTTGGCTCGAGAAGTGAAACAGTTGAGGAATAAGAGCATAGCCCTAGTGAAAGTGTTATGGCAGAAACACGGTGTGGAAGAGGCTACGTGGGAACTGGAAGAAAACATGAGAGAGCAACATCCAAACCTTTTTAACGGTAAGATTTTCGAGGGCAAAAATCTCTAAAGGGGGAAGAGTTGTAACATCCCGATTTAAGGCCTAGTCGGAATAGTGGCGCGAGACCACAATTCTAAGGTATATGTATGAGTTTTGAGGTTTATGCTATGTTTGCATGTTAGTGTGAAAGTTTCATGAAGCAATTTTGTTAAATTGCGGTTGAATTGTCCAAAAGGACTAAATTGCAAAAGTTCCAAAATGTGAGATTATAGAAGCTAATTGTATGAAATAGCTTTGGATTATCAATTAGAGGTCCTTAAATAGTAATTTTCCCAAATTTTAATTTTTGGACAAAAATGGGCATGAGTGGATGGTATTGGAAAAGTTTGACTAAGGGGCATTTTGGTCATTTGTCAATTAAGTGATTAAAAAGAGAAAAAGATGACAAAATTTCATTCATCTTCTTCTCCAAGCTGCCGAAAATTTCAAGAAGCCATTGTTAGGGTTCTTCAATTTTTCAAGCTTGCTAGTAAGTGCATCCAAGCCCCGTTTTTGATATTCTTCGTATTTTTGAAGTCCTAGTAACATGAGTAAGCTATTTTTAGCTATATGTTGAGCTAGGATTGATGTTCAAAAATGTAAACATGTATGACATGCATGTATTTTGATGTTTTATGGAAGAATATGAAGGCTTGATGTAGTAGAAACATCTTTTGCTAAGTGAATTCCATGAAAAATGCATGTAGGGACTAGTTTGTGAAAGTCTTGAGTTTGGTCATACATGTGAGAATTAGTGAGAATTGATGATAGCTTTAATTGAGTAAATGATTCGGCTAAGCATGAAAGGCTAGAAAGTTGAATGAAAATCACTTTACGAGCCTTGGGGCAAAAGTGTAAATATGAGGAAGTTTAGGGGCAAAATGGTGATTTTGCTAAAGTATGAGATAAGGGTCAATTTAGTCCATGTGTGTATTGAACGGGTTGAATTGTCATTTTAGATCAAGAAAGACGAAGCCCGGATCTTAACCGAGGCAAGGGCAAGGTCGTGGACTAAATTGCACATCTCCATACTTTTTGAGTACCGAGGTAAGTTTACGTATGAACAATGCATTTATGCGTATACATTGTTAATGCTAGCTAATGTGTAGCATAATTGAGAACCTATTCAATTCTAGTGGAATGAATGAGATAGTAGTTGTGAATGGATGAATGTATTACAAGTAGACATGTGAATGTGTAGTGATAATGTTTGATAGTGGGCTATGTGCGATACCACCTTGATAATTAACAATGATGGGCTGTGTGCGATACTATTGTTAAGCATATTATTTAGTGAGCTATGTGCAGAATCACTATATTTATCCTTTGTGGTAGGCTATGTGCGATACTACCCTATGATCTGATTGTGGTGGGATAAGTGCGAAACTACCGAGTAATTTAGGCATGTGTGGATGTATTATTGAGAAATAATGATGTGTTGTATTTTGTGTAAATGTGCTATTGAGTGCAGGGGTGCATGTCAATGATTATGAGTATGTGACTCATGATGTGTTGGAGATGTGGTAAGGGATAGAAAGAGTAAGCATATTAGTGGATGTGAATTACATATGTTAGTATAATGATAATTGTTGTTTAGCTTATACTAGAATGCTTAAATTGTTTATGTGTAAACTTACTAGGCTCAAAGCTTACTCCTTTCTTTTCCCTTATCTTATAGAGAATAAGGATTGAATCGTGATACGCGGATTAATCGGAAGATCGCCCACACTATCAAAGACACTCTGGTACATTGGACTTAATGTTTTGTATATGGCATGTATAGGGGCTAGATAAGTTAGTGAATTTTGTTGTATTGGCTAAGATGTGTTGGCCATTAGATGGATAAACTATTTTGTATAATGCCATGGTTGTTGGCTACTTTATTATATAAAAGATGTAGTTATCCATGTAAGATTGTGTTTCAAAATGAGTTGGTTATGGATGTGTTGAATGAGTACATGTTGTGTATGCTAGAGGGGTGAGAAGAGCTTAGCAAATAGCTTCGTTCTTGTCCATGTGGATAGACACACGGGCATGTGTCTAGGCCATGTGTGACACACGGCCAGCCCACGGGCGTGTGACTTGGCCGTGTCACTTTGGCAGATTCCAGTGTTATAAGCCACGGGCTAGCCACACGGGCGTGTGTCTAGGCTTTAGGCCGTGTAGAGTAGTCAGTGTTCACCATGGGTGGAGAGCACGGGCGTGTGCCCTAGCCGTGGGACTTTGGCAGAATGTTTGAGTTTTGTGCACGGTTTGTGGACATGAGCGTGTGTGACTACACACGGGCATGTATCATCTTACACGGGCGTGTAGCCCTGTTGGGATAGAAAAACTTTAAATTCCTAAGAGTTTCCGATATGGTCTTGAGAGCCCTCGTGTATATGAGTAAGGTCTCGTAAGTTAAGAATGAGGTTGTTATGGTGACTAAGAGAGAGTAGTCACGTTGAGAGTAAGTGGCGGTCAAGCAGTTTTATTTCGGTAATGCCTCGGGCCCAGTTCCAGCGTAGAATACAGGTAAGGGGTGTTACAGCTGAGACTGGTAAGAGGGCTTCTGATGGTTTTACTGGACGACTGCCCAAGAGAGGGTGAGATAGTTACAGTTTTGGTAGGGGTGTGAGATGTGAGTCTCGTGTAATAGCCCGATTTTGGGGCTAGTCGGAATAATGGTTTTAGGACCACTAATCCGAGGTCGGAGAAAATTATTTTAATATTAGTTTATGTGTTATAGCATGATTATATGAGTGCATAAAAATTTTTGGTGAATTAATTTTAGTGATTGCATGCTTAATTTTGAAAAAGGACTAAATCGCATAAAGTACGAAAGTTTTGTTCTACAAGATAAAGGTGTCAAATAGTTATAGAACCTTAAATTAGAGGTCCTTAATGTGTAATTAGACCCTTTAGAGGGTGATGGCCGGCCATAGGGGGCAAAGAAAGAAGATTGTCAAGGGATTAGCTGAGGTTTTGGTGACAAATTGACTAGAAATAAAATAAAATAAAGAGAAAAAGATATCATCTCTTCCTCATCCTCCCTACCACCGAAATTTTTAGCAAAGATGAGCTTTGGAAAGCTTGAAATTTTCAGCAACTTAAACCTTTGCAAGTATGTGATTTTTATGGTCATTTTTGATAATTTTTGTACTTTTGGAACCCCTAAAGCTTAATCTAGCTAATGAGGGGACTATTTTGCAAAATGGTTGAGAGTCTAGGGTTTTTCCATGAGAACATTTGGGTTGTTTGCTGAACTTTTATGGAAGAAAATGAAACTTGGTTGTTAAATAAACAACTTTTGTGAAAGGGGTATTCATGAAAACACCTAAAATGGGCCTTTTTGTAAAGGTTGTAAAATAGGTGGTAAATGTATGAAATAATTAGATTTTTGAGTTGCTATAAGCTTAAAATAGATTTGACTAGGCCTGGTTAATGAGGAAATTTGATGAAAGTCGATTTACGAGCCTAGGGGTAAAATCGTAATTTTGTGAAAGTTTAGGGGCGAAACGATAATTTTACCAAAGTAAGAATTTTGAAATGACTTGATTAATATGGTGATTAAATGAGTGAATTTTATCATTATAGATGAAGAAAAACGGAGTCCGGACCTAGACCGGGGGAAAGCCAAGCTAGTAAACTAATTCAATTTAGTCGCTCACTTTTTGTATACCGAGGTAAGTTGTACGTAAATAATGCAACGTTATTACTTTTATGCTTTTAACAATTGATATTGCATAAAATGTTTGATTGTTGCTATGAATATGCATGACGAAAGTTGATGTGATATACTCCCAGTTGAACCTTAGGAATATATTGGATATCCAGGCCATGACATTTGAGCGATATGTGCGCTAGTGTAAGACCATGTCTGGGACATGGCATCGGCCACATTATGGACAACCAGTGTAAGACCATGTCTGGGACATGGCATCGGCGTTGATATGTGAGCTAATGTAAGACCATGTCTAGGACATGGCATCGGCCACATTATGAGAGCTAGTGTAAGACCATGTTTGGAACATAGCGTCGGCATTGAGATGAGAGCTAGTGTAAGACCATGTCTAGGACATGGCATCGGCCTCGAGATGTAAGCCAGTGTAAGACCATGTTTGGGACATGGCATCGGCATTTTACCCTCTTATGTGAGGCTTGTCGGATATCCTTTGGTATTCCAATGAGATCAACGGGTAAATTAAAGGTTGTGTCAAAAGTGATAAAAGTTACGAATATGTTGTAAGTGATACAGGTACCTACATGAGATTCATGAGAAATGAGCTCGAAATATGTTGTGTGGTTAATAAGGGTGAAAAAGAGTAAGTTAGCCCTTAATCATTCGAGAATCATGTGCAAGTTTATAATATGCTATGAATATGATAATGCATGTTAATTGTTGTTAATTATTTACATGCGACTTACTAAGTTTTATGCTTACTCCCTTTCCTTTCCATTTTTTATAGTATCGCGAAGCTAGCTCGGGAATCAAAGGACGTCGGAGGCACGATCACACTATCAATCTAAACATTTGGTATAGTTAGATTTATCATTTTGAGTATGACATGTATAGGGATTTGGTATTTTGTTAAGTGTCATATTATTTCGGCCAAATGTGCTGGCTTGTCTTGAAGAGGAATTCATTTTGTATAAGGCCATAGTTGATGGCTAATACTTGTTTTTGATAAATGCAAATGTTGGTGTTACCATGAATGTGGTTATTACATGGTTTGGTTGATAATAAGAAATGTTGTAAGTGATAGAAAATAGCTTGGGTTCGAGGCGTGGAAGCCTTGGTTGTGACTGATTTAGTCATGTGTTTGAGGTTTTGATGGTACTATATGATGTGTGTAGATGTGTGCTTGAAAGGGGTGACAAAGAGGCTTGGAAAATAGCCTAATAGCCGTCCACACTGGTAGATACATGGCCGTGTGTCTAGCCCGTGTGTGACACACGGTTGCCCCATAGGCATGTGCTGAGGCCGTGTGTCCCCTGCACCTAAATTGTAAAAACTCAAACTAGCACATGGACTGGGCACACGGGCGTGTGCCAGGCCGTGTGACATCCTGATTTCTCGCGAGGAACAAGTCAGGCTCACGCACGGGTTAAGGACATGGCCATGCCAGTCACACGGCCGTGCCCCAAGTACACACGGGCATGTGCCCCTATTTTCAATGAAATTTTCTAAAGTTTTCTAAGATTCTCGTTTTGGCCCCAAACCGTTTCTGAGGTATGTTTTTGGTCTTGTAGGCTCATATTAGGAATTTTATGACAAACTTTGAAAATTTTTAAATTTTGAACGAGCTTTTATGACCCAGGATTGTATGTTGGGATGTGTTTAAGTTAAGTAACGCCTCGTACCCTGTTTCGGCGTCAAACACGGGTAAGGGGTGTTACATTTAGTGGTATCAGAGCTATAATTTAGTCGATTCTCGGACAAACCTAGCGTGTGTACGAGTTCAACTATACATGCTATATATGAATTATGATAGTGTGACGACTCCTGACAATTTAAATGTGTTTTTATATAGTAAATGAATCCCAACGGAGCAGTGGTGGATGATGTCGAAAGTAATGCGCTGACTCCCGCAGAAGAGACCGCGCCAGTTGAAAGTGGGTCCGTGACACTAAGTCAGGGCGGAGGGGCTAGAAAAGCTTTCCTCCATATGATGAGTGTCTGGTATTCAGAGTTTGTTCGTGCAAATCCGAACGCTCCACGTCCTCCACCCCCTCCAATTCCCCAGCCTGCCCCTACAACTCCCCAAGTAGTGGAAACGATTAGAAGAGAAAAACCTCTAGTAGACTGAATTCGAAAGCAAGGGGCTGAGGAATTTAGAGTGAATATAGATGATGACCCAGAGAGGGCAGAGTTCTGGTTAGAAAATACCATTAGGGTATTCGATGAGTTGTCTTGCACGCCAGAGGAGTGCATGAAGTGTGTTGTGTCACTCCTGCGAGACTCGGCCTACCAATGGTGGAACACCCTTGTGTCGGTTGTACCAAGGGAAAGGATTACATGGGAGTTTTTCCAAGAGGAGTTCCGAAAGAAGTATATTAGTCAGAGGTTTATAGACCAGAAAAGGAAGGAGTTTCTAGAATTGAAGCAAGGCCGAATGGCAGTAACAGAGTATGAGCGTAAGTTTGTAAGGCTCAGCAAATACGCTAGAGAATGCTTATCTACCGAAGCCATCATGTGCAAGAGATTTGAGGACGGATTAAATGAAAACATCCGACTATTAGTTGGCATCCTAGAATTAAAGGAGTTTGTGGTGCTCGTTGAGAGAGCTTGCAAGGCCGAAGAATTCGCCAAAGAGAAAAGAAAAGCTGAAGTCGAGTCTCGTGACTCGAAGAAGAGACAGTTGGGGAAATCGTTTCAGTCCTCATCCAAGAAATCGAGAGAGTTCACTACTCGATCCAATGCTTCAGTTGGATTCTCGAACATAAATAAGAATAAGCAGTACATGGCGTCAAAGGCTCAGACCACTTCAATTGCGAGTGTTGGTAGTGCCCGACCTAATAAACTAGAGTGTTCACAGTGTGGTAGACGACATTTCGGTGAGTGTCGAGGGAACGGAAGAGGCTGTTTCCTAAGATGGAGGAAAAAGATAGAAAGTAAGATGTGCGAATGAGTAATGCACCTTCGCGGGGTAGACCACAAAAGAACCCAGGAAGTGGGGCTAGCAGTAGAGGTGCGCCTAGAGATTCCACCGTGAGGTCCGAGGGCCGAGCGCCTGCAAGGACTTATGCCATTCGCGCTCGCGAAGAGGCATCGTCACCAGATGTTATTACGAGTACTTTTTCTCTTCATGATATCTCTGTTGTTGCTTTGATTGATCCGTGGTCTACCCATTCCTATATTTGTATGAAATTGGTGTCTAGCATGAATATGCTTGTTTAGTCTACAGAATTTGTGATAAAAGTGGCAAACCCGTTAGGCAAGCATGTGATAGTTGACAAAGTGTGTAGAAACTGTCCTTAGATGATTAGAGGCCATTGTTTTCCGGCTAATCTCATGTTACTACCGTTTGATGAATTTGACTTAATTCTTGGCATAAATTGGTTGACTGTTCATAACGTGTTAGTAAAATATGGTAGTAAGTTTATTGAACTGAAAAGTGAAAATGGGGATATTATTCGGGTTGAATCAGGTGAACCGGATAGCTCACCAGTACTGATTTCTTCTATGACTACTAAGAAATACATGAGAAAAGGGTATGAGTCTTATCTTGAGTTTGTGTTAAATACTCAAGAGTCAAAAGTAAAGATTGAGTCAGTGCCAGTGGTATGTGAGTATCCGGATGTATTTCCAGAGGAGTTGCCCGAATTACCTCCAATTAGGGAAGTTGAGTTTGGTATTGAGTTGGTCCCGGGTACGGCACCTATTTCGATTGCCCCATATAGGATGGCTCCGACGGAGTTAAAGGAGCTGAAAATCCAATTGCAAGAGTTAACGGATAAGGGTTTTACGAGACCGAGTTATTCTCCGTGGGGTGCTCCGGTACTTTTTGTGAAAAAGAAAGACGGGTCGATGAAATTGTGTATAGACTATCGACAGCTCAACAAGGTTACAGTTAAGAACAAGTATCCTTTGCCAAGGATCGACGGTTTGTTTGACCAATTGAAGAGAGCCACAGTGTTTTCTAAGATAGACCTGAGGTCCGGTTACTATCAGTTGAGAGTTAAGGAGCAGGATGTGCCGAAAACTGCATTTTGGACGAGGTATGGCCACTATGAGTTCCTGGTCATGCCTTTTGGCTTAACAAATGCTCCCGCCGTGTTTATGGATTTAATGAATCGTATTTTTCGACAGTACTTGGATAAGTTCATTGTGGTTTTTATCGATGATATATTAATTTATTCTCGGGATGAGAGTGAGCACGCGGAGCATTTGAGAACTTTTTGCAAACTTTAAGAGATAAGCAGTTGTATGCTAAGTTTGGAAAAAGTGAATTTTGGCTTCGAGAGGTCAGATTCTTAGGACATATCGTGTTGGGTGATGGAATTAGAGTTGACCCGAGTAAGATATCGGCTATCATTGATTGGAAACCACCGAGGAATGTGTCAGAGATTAGAAGCTTTTTGGGCTTAGCAGGATACTATAGACGGTTTGTTAAATGATTCTCCATGATTGCTACTCCTATGACGAGGTTGCTACAGAAAGATGTCAAGTTCGAATGGACAGAGAAGTGCCAACAGAGTTTTGAGAAACTAAAAGCATTGTTGACTGAAGCTCCAATTTTAGTGCAACTGGAACTGGGAAAAGAATTTGTGGTGTATAGTGATGCATCCTTAAATGGATTAGGGTGTGTGCTTATGCAAGAAGGCAAAGTAATAGCTTATGCCTCGAGACAATTGAAGCCGCATGAGAAAAACTATCCGACTCACGACTTAGAGTTAGCCGCCATAGTGTTCGCACTGAAATTTGAAGACACCATTTGTATGGCGAGAAATGCCGAGTATTCACCGACCATAAAAGTCTAAAGTATTTGATGACTCAAAAGGAGTTAAACCTACGGCAGCGGAGATGGCTAGAGGTCATAAAAGATTACGAGTTGATAATTGACTATCACCCTGGAAAGGCGAACGTGGTCGCCGATGCTCTGAGTAGGAATTCGTTGTTTGCCTTGAGGGCTATGAATACCCAATTATCTATGACGAATGATGGTTCGGTCATAGCAGAGTTAAGGGCTAGACCAATGTTTTTGCAAGAGATCTGCGAAGCTCAAAAAGGTGATGAAGAATTGCAAGCTAAGATAAATCAGTGCGAGACGGGTATAGAATTAGATTTTCGGATTGGTTCAGATGGCTGTTTAATGTTTCAAGATAGAATTTGTGTACCCAAGGATGACGAGCTTATTCAGAAAATTTTGAATGAGGTACATAGCAGTTGTATGTCTATCCATCCGTGTAGTGTGAAAATGTATAATGACATGAAGAAAATGTATTGGTGGTCGGGAATGAAAAGAGACATCTCAGAGTTTGTCTCTAAATGTTTAATTTGTCAGCAAGTGAAAGCCGAACACCAAGTACCTTTAGGTTTACTTTAGCCCGTAATGGTTCCCGAATGGAAATGGGACCGTATTACCATGGATTTTGTGTCTGGATTGCCATTGACACCAAAGAAGAAAGATGCTGTGTGGGTTGTGGTTTACAAGCTAACTAAGTCGGCTCATTTTATACCGGTGCATACCGATTATCCACTTGAGAAGTTGGCCGATTTGTATGTTTCTGAAATTGTGAGACTTCACAGAGTACCTTCATCGATCATTTCGAATAGAGATCTGAGGTTCAAATCTCAGTTTTGGAAAGAGTTACAAGAGGCTTTGGGGACAAAGTTAAATTTTAGTACTGCCTTCCACCCACAAATCGACGGTCAGTTGGAAAGGGTAATTTATATTCTTGAAGATATGTTGCGGTGTTGTGTTCTTGAGTTTCAAGGAAGTTGAGAAAAGTACTTACCGTTGGTAGAGTTTGCCTACAACAATAGCTATCAGTCGAGTTTGAAAATGGCGCCTTATGAGGCTTTGTATGGGCGTAAGTGCCGAACGCCCTTGTATTGGACCGAACTCAGAGAAAATCAGATACACGGGGTTGACTTAGTCAGAGAAACCGAAGAGAAAGTAAAAGTAATTCGTGGTTGTTTGAAGGCCGCTTCGGATAGATAAAAATCTTACGCGAATTTGAAACGAAAAGAAATTGAGTGTCAAGTCGGTGATAAGGTGTTCTTGAAAGTATCTTCGTGGAAGAAAGTCCTCAGATTCGGTAGGAAAGGAAAATTAAGTCCACGTTTTATTGGACCTTATGAGGTGACTGAGAGAATTGGACCGGTAGCTTATCGATTAGCCTTTCCATCCGAGTTAGAGAAGATCCACGATGTATTTCATGTTTCTATGTTGCGCCGATACCGTTCTGACCCATCACATGTGATTTCACCGACAGAGGTTGAGATTTGTTCAGACATGACCTATAGTGAAGAGCCAGTTAAGATTTTAGATCGAGAGGTCAAGAAATTGAGGAATAAAAGTATAGCACTTGTGAAAGTACTATGGCATAGACATTGGGTTGAAGAGTCCACATGGGAGCCCGAGGAAACTAGGAGAGACCACTACCCGAACCATTTTGCTGGTAAGATTTTCGGGGACGAAAATCCCTAAGCGGGGAGAAATGTAACAGCCCGATTTTAGGGCTAGTCGGAACAGTGATTTCGGGATCACTAATCCGAGGTCAGAGAAAATTATTTTAATATTATTTTATATGTTATAGCATGATTATATGAGTGCATAAATTTTTTTGGTGAATTAATTTTAGTGATTGCATGCTTAATTTTGAAAAAGGACTAAATCGCATAAAGTGCGAAAGTTTTGTTCTACAAGCTAAAGGTGTCAAATAGCTATAGAACCTTAAATTAGAGGTCCTTAATGTGCAATTAGACCCTTTAGAGGGTGATGGCCGGCCATAGGGGACAAAGAAATAAGATTGTCAAGGGATTAGGTGAGGTTTTGGTGACAAATTGACTAGATATAAAATAAAATAAAGAGAAAAAGATATCATCTCTTCCTCATCCTCCCTACCACCGAAATTTTTAGCAAAGAGGAGCTTTGGAAAGCTTGAAATTTTTAGCAACTTAAACCTTTGCAAATAAGTGATTTTGATGGTCATTTTTGATAATTTTTGTACTTTTGGAACCCCTAAAGCTTAATCTAGCTAATGAGGGGACTATTTTGCAAAATGGTTGAGAGTCTAGGGTTTTGCCATGAGAACATTTGGGCTGTTTTCTGAACTTTTATGGAAGAAAATGAAACTTGGTTGTTAAATAAACAACTTTTGTGAAAGGGGTATTCATGAAAACACCTAAAATGGGCCTTTTTGTAAAGGTTGTAAAATAGGTGGTAAATGTATGAAATAATTAGATTTGTGTGTTGCTATAAGCTTAAAATAGATTTTTCTAGGCTTGGTTAATGAGGAAATTTGATGAAAGTCGATTTACGAGCCTAGGGGTAAAATCGTAATTTTGTGAAAGTTTAGGGGCGAAACGGTAATTTTGCCAAAGTAGGAATTTTGAAATGACTTGATTAATATGGTGATTAAATGAGTGAATTTTATCATTATAGATGAAGAAAAATGGAGTCTAGACCTAGACCGGAGGAAAGCCAAGCTAGCAGACTAATTCAATTTAGTCGCTCACTTTTTGTATACCGAGGTAAGTTGTACGTAAATAATACAACGTTATTACATTTATGCTTTTAACAATTGATATTGCATAAAATGTTTGATTGTTGCTATGAATTTGCATGATGAAAGTTGATGTGATATACTCCCGGTTGAACCTTAGGAATAGATTGGATATCCAGTCCATGACATTTGAGCGATATGTGCGCTAGTGTAAGACTATGTCTGGGACATGGCATCGGCCACATTATGGACAACCAGTGCTAGACCATGTCTGGGATATGGCATTGTCGTTGATATGTGAGCTAGTGTAAGACCATGTCTGGGATATGGCATCGGCCACATTATGAGAGCTAGTGTAAGACCATGTTTGGAACATGGCGTCAGCATTGAGATGAGAGCTAGTGTAAGACCATGTCTGGGACATGGCATCGGCCTCGAGATGTAAGCCTGTGTAAGACCATGTCTGGGACATGGCATCGGCATTTTACCCTATTGTGTGAGGCTTGTCGGATATCCTTTGGTATTCCAATGAGATCAACGGGTAAATTAAAGGTTGTGTCAAAAGTGAGAAAAGTTACGACTGTGTTGTAAGTGATACAGGTACCTACATGAGATTCATGAGAAATGAACTCGAAATATGTTGTGTGGTTAGTAAGGGTGAAAAAGATTAAGTTATGCCCTTAATCATTCGAGAATCATGTGCAAGTTTATAATATGCTATGAATATGATAATGCATGTTAATTGTTGTTAATTATTTACATGCGACTTACTAAGCTTTATGCTTACTCCCTTTCCTTTCCATTTTTTTTATAGTATTGCCAAGCTAGCTCGGGGATCAAAGGACGTCGGAGGCACGATCACACTATCAATCTGAACATTTGGTATAGTTAGATTTATCATTTTGAGTATGGCATGTATAGGGATTTGGTATTTTGTTAAGTGTCATATTGTTTCGGCCAAATGTGCTGGCTTGTCTTGAAGAGGAATTCATTTTATATAATGCCATAGTTGATGGCTAATACTTGTTGTTGAAAAATGCAAATGTTGGTGTTACCATGAATGTGGTTATTACATGGTTTGGTTGATAATAAGAAATCTTGTAAGTGATAGAAAATAGCTTGGGTTCGATGCGTGGATGCCTTGGTTGTGACTGATTTAGTCATGTGTTTGAGGTTTTGATGGTACTATATGATGTGTGTAGATGTGTGCTTGAAAGGGGTGACAAAGAGGCTTGGAAAATAGCCTAACAGCCATCCCCACGGGTAGACACATGGCCGTGTGTCTAGGCCGTGTGTGACACATAGTTGCCCCATAGGCATGTGCTGAGGCCGTGTGTCCCCTGCACCTAAATTGTAAAAACTCAGACTAGCACACGGACTGGGCACACGGGCGTGTGCCAGGCCGTGTGACATCCTAATTTCTCGTGAGGCACAGGTCAGGCTCATGCACGGGCTAAGGACATGGCCATGCCAGTCACACGGCCGTGCCCCAAGTACACACGGGTGTGTGCCCCTATTTTCAATGAAATTTCCTAAAGTTTTCTAAGATTCTCGTTTTGGCCCCAAACCGTTTCTAAGGTATGTTGAGGGTCTTTTAGGATCATATTAGGGATTTTATGACAAACTTTGAAAAGTTTTAAATTTTGATCGAGCTTTTATGACCTGGGATTGTATGTTGGTATGTGTTTAAGTTAAGTAACGCCTCGTACCCTGTTCCGGCGTCAAACACGGGTAAGGGGTGTTACATGTCGACTGAGTCAGTCTAAACAACAGAGTAATTTTGTGGCTAACACTGGTGGCTCTAGATGGCCACTCTATGTGCATTGTGAATGTAAGCATCTTGGGGAGTGCCATAAGTTGATAGGTGGATGTTATAAGTGTAGTTCAAAAGAACATTTTCTGAGGGGTTGCCCCAATAGAGTTGAGGTTTTACAGACCCAGAGTTCAACACCCGTTTCTGCGCCTGCTAGAGGTTGAGATCTTGGTAGAGGTAAAGGGAGACTAGTTGGGAAACGAGTTTGTAACACCCCTAACCCGTAACAATCACCGGTTTAGAGTTAAGGGGCATTACTGGACAATCAGAAACTTTTACGAACATTTCGTATCATAATATATATATCATTGTCATATCGTAGCAAAATACAAGCATATAGTCCCTTAATAAGGTCTACGAGACCTTAGTCATGCATTAGAAATAGGTCGGGACTAAACCGGGATCATACAATTTTTTTTTGAAAATCAAACATTTTTCAAAGTTACAGAGGTCACACGCCCGTGTGGGCAGGCCGTGTGCCTCACACGGCCTCAGACACGCCCATGTGTCCGAGCCGTGCCAAAACAGGGCATACATACTGACTTGTCCACACGGCCTGAGACAAGCCCGTGTGCCTCACCCGTGGTCGACACTGACTTGCACCATACGGCCAGTCACACGCCCGTGTGTCCAGCCCGTGGTCGAGTCTGACTTGTTTTGAAATGCAATCACGAAGGACACGGTCGAGCCACACGCCCGTGTGCTCAACCGTGTGGGCAAATATAGGCCATTTACAAGGCCAATTTGCCACCCACACATTAGGTTATACCTACAAGCATTATACCAATTCAAATCATATCAAAATGACCATCTTTTCTAGCCATTCAAGAACATATCAAACATACCAACTTATGCAATATTTATGTAACATCCCGAAATTGGGCCTAGAAGAGTTGGGCCTATTGGGCCCCGAGCTTAGAAGCATCTTAGAATTTTTGAGAATATGAGAATGGTATAATATCAAGTTGGACTTATTAGGTAAGTGAATTTGGAAGGTTACGGGGCTTCCATGAAGTCCTGTGATCAAACCTGAGCTTTAGGAAAAATTTTGGTTTTAGGTGAATAAAACCCTGGAAGTTAGAAGGTAGGCTTTAAGAGTAAAATGAGGGGAAAAATGACACAATAAGGAGTTGTGGTGAAGTGGCAAAGTGACGCCACTTAGGGAGCAAGGGAATGACGCCACACAAGGAAGCAAGGGGTCCAAGGTTCAAGTCTTGGCGCTTGCATTTCATTTTGATTTATCTTTTTAAGTGAACTTAGACGTTGGCCATAGACTCATATTTAGTTGCGCATGATTTTAGACACAAAGAGCAAGGTGGCCTAGAGGTGTGGCGTCACAAGGGTAGCAGAGAGGGAGAGTGTTCGAATCCCTCAAGCAGCATGTGGGGGAGTTTTTATTTTGTGCTAAGCAGGTGGAAGAAGTAGAGTTCAGCTAGAACTCTACATGGTAGATGGAGAAGTGGTCAAACGTTTTCAAATGTGTGGAGGAGAGTGAATAGTGGAGCAAATAGGGGATAGAATCGTGGGATTCAAGTGGAAGGAAGTGTTGGCCGAGTGTGGGGGTCTCTAAGGGGGAATTTCGGCCAGAGTGGTAACTTGAAGGTGCATATTCGGCCTTGAGAGGGAAGGTGCCGATTTTTCAAGTTCTCTTGGGTGTAAATTTTGGCTTTTTGCGTTTGGACGATAGCATATCGGGTCTTTCATTTTCAGTTTCTTTTCTCTTGCCGAAAACTCAACCTCTCTTCTCCTAGTCTTCTCCCCTTTCAAATATTTTCTCCTTATTGGTTGGTAGCCTAAGCAAGTGTAGGCCGAAAACTCTTTTGCTCATCTTTCCTTGTCCATCTATTTTTTCTTCTTGCTTTTTCACTTCATCTCCCTCCCTTGTTTTCTCCATAACCGAATCTTTTCTCTACTCTCATATTCTCTCTTTCCGTCCATTTCTTTTTGTGCCTTCCGATTTTCTTTTTGCTACTCTTTCTTCTCCTTAAGTCGAATCTTCCCTTTCTTCTCCAAGTTGAAACTATATCTTCTATCCCTTGCTATCAGCCGGAACTTCTCCCACTCATTCATCCATTTGTGACATCGGTCCCTACTTCAATCTCTTTCCCCTTAGCCGTATAGTTACAAGGCCGAACCTGAATACTCCTTCCCACCTTGAGTATTACCTGTTCTTTCTTTCTTGTGGAAGCCGAAACTCAGAGCAATTTCCGAATCGGTGGCACTTTGGTAAGTATTTCTTTGGCTGAATGTAGGTAAGAGAGTTTTATTATTCGGTTGTATCTTACTCAAGCCGAATGGCTGTTTGAGTTCTTTTAGGGCCAAGAGTAAGGGGTATTAACATCTCTTTTTGTTCCAAACACTACTAGGGTCTTGACGTGCCTAACCAAACAGTCGATTAAACATCTTCTTTTGCAGTGGATCGCTTGGCTACTGGTACGTAATCTCGAGAGTTCTTCATGGAGACAGGAAATATCCAGTCTGAGGGGGGAATAAGAAGTGGGCCTAATGGAAGTGGACTTGTGACCTCCGCTCCCAAGTTCAAGCGACGTAGAGTGTCAGCGGTGCGAGACTTTTCGCCTGGATGCGGAAGGGCGTCGTCATCTGATTTAGATAGACAAATCGCAGTTGCTCGCGCTAGTGAAGGTGTCGACGACAGCGAGTGTGTAGTACTCTACGTGATCAGGTGTGTAATCTCACACCCTTTCTAATGCATGTTGCAATGTTCTGAGATTCGGTCAAAAGCCGAAAAACCAGCATCTGTGACCACTCGAGCGTGCGAACACTCGTAGTGGTAAATCGAGATACGAATAATGATGGTAGGCCATTGAGAGAGTCACAAGCACTCTCGCGATACTGAGGCCGTAACGGGCCAAGTGGGCCCAATGGGCTATCTGGCCCATTTGAGCCAAACTGTTAGAAAACTGTCACACGATAAGTCCGAAGGTGAGATCTGCAAATCCGAAACAGAAACCAAGTGTTTTGGGCCACACGAGCGTGTGGGCCCGTTTGGGCCTAAAATGGATTTTAGGCTCAATAGTTCCGTAGAGACCCAAAAAGTGTTCCGTGTCGCTCGAGGCGATAGTAAGCCTTCAGAAAGGCCGTTAAGTGCTAAATTACGAAAATACCCTTGGTGGGTATAATTACCGAAATACTCTCGGTGGGTATAATTACCGAAATACCCTTGATGGGTAAATTACCGAATTACCCCTAGTGGGTAAATTACTGAGATACCCTCGTTGGGTAAAATTACTGTTATACCTTAGGGGCAGATTTGGTATGATTGTGTATAACTTGATTAATTGCCATGATGATACATTTTGCATACACTGAAATATTATGCCATGACATGTTGCATTGGGATGGGTTTTAATGATGGAGGAAGTGCTCTACTGGTGGCTATGCCACAATATACTGATTTCAGTGGCCCAGCCACATATATCGATCTCGCGCTTTGCTTTCTGCGTTTATACCGCAACTGATCGCATTTTTGGAGTGTAGGGTTGGGTGGGTTGACGTGGTCCCCACATGGAGTGTAGGGCTGGTACGGGTGGAGTGTAGCGGATGGAATATTAGGTTGGGGCTACATTTTCTGTTTGCATTACCATGATTTTTGGGCCGTGGGCCCAAATTGATACTGTATGGGGCTTAGGCTCAGACCGAGACCATGACTGTGACTGGAATCGGGATTGCACACTGAGTTCTTGTAACTCACCCCGTTGTTTCAACCTTGCAGGTGATCCCCAGCGTTAGTGGATTTGGAGCTGTGGAGGAAGACATAAGGCCTCCGATTTAGGAAGACACATCAATTAAACACTTAATCAAATAAAAAGCCATTTTTACCATTTATGCGATTTAGTCCTTTTCTCTAATTAAGCATACAAACGAACAAATTAATTCATGAAACTTTCACACATGCATAATCACATACTGTAGACACGGAAAATAATATTAAAATATTTTTCAGACTCAGATTTGTGGTCCCAAAACAACTATTCCGACTAGGGTCTAAACCGGACTGTTACGATTCTCCCCCTTTAGGGATTTTCGTCCCCGAAAATCTTACCGTTAAACAGATTCGGATATTGTTGTCTCATAGTATCTTTAGGCTCCCATGTAGCCTCTTCCACTCCGTGTCGATTCCATAACACTTTTACTAACGGAACCTTCTTATTTCTCAATTCTTTCACCTTGCGAGCTAAAATTCGGATCAGTTCTTCCTCGTAAGTCATATCGGATCGGATTTCAATCTCAGATGGAAAAATCACATGTGATGGGTCAGATCTGTATTGGCGAAGCATTGATACGTGAAACAAATTATGAATCTTTTCTAGTTTCGGTGCCAACAACAATCTGTATGCAACAGGCCCAATTCGTTCGATGATCTTATACGGTGCAATGAACCTCGGACTCAATTTGCCTTAACGTCCAAATTGGAGTATTTTCTTCCACGGAGACACTTTCAAGAACACTTTATCACCGACTTCAAATTCGATATCTTTTCGTTTCAAGTCTGCATAGGATTTCTGTCGATCTGATGCGGCTTTTAGACTATCACGAATCACTTTCACCTTCTGTTTAGTTTCTTTGATCAAATCAACCCTGTGTATCTTATTTTCACTGAGCTCGGTCCAATATAAAGGTGTTCAACATTTGCATCCGTAAAAAGCCTCATAAGGTGCCACTTTGATGCTCGACTAAAAATTATTATTGTACACAAACTCAAACAATGGCAAATATTGTTCCCAAGTACCATCAAACTCAAGTATGCAACATCTCAACATATCCTCGAGTATCTGAATGATCCATTCGTATTGACCATCCGTTTGTAGGTAAAAAGCTGTACTAAAATGCAATTTCGTACCTAAAGCCTCTTGCAATTTCTTCCAAAATCTTGAAGTAAACCTCGGATCTCTGTCAGACACAATAGATAGTGGCACCCCGTGCAATCTCACAATATCAAAAATACAAAGATCAGCTAATTTATCAAGTGAGTAATCAGATCGCACCGGAATAAAATGAGTTAATTTCGTAAATCTGTCAACTACGACCCAAATTGTATCTTTTTTTCTCGGAGTCAAAGGCAACCCTGAAACAAAGTCCATTGTCACTCTATCCCATTTCCATTCAGGAATCATTATCGGTTACAAACCGGATGCCACCTGATGTTCAGCTTTAACTTGCTGACAGACTAAGCATTTCGATACAAACTCTGAGATATCCCGCTTCATTCCAGGCCACCAATAGTGTTGCTTCAAATCATTGTACATTTTTGTACTTCCCGGATGAACAGATAGGCAACTGTTATGTGCTTCATTCAAAATTAACTGAATCAACTCTGGATTCCTCAGAACACAAATTCGATCTCGAAATCTCAAACAATCATCATCATCAACCCAAAATTCAGAATCAGAGTTTAAATCACACTGAGCTCATTTCGTTAACATTTCATTATCAACTTTCTGAGCATCACATATTTGCTGTAAAAACAGCGGTTTCGCTTTCAATTCAGATGAAACTGAACCATCATCAGACAAATCTAAATGAGCATTCATCGCTCGTAATGCAAACAGTGATTTTCGACTTAATGCATCAGCAGCAACGTTTGCCTTACCCGGATGATAATCTATCACAAGCTCGTAGTCTTTCAACAGTTCTAACCATCTTCTCTGTCGTAGATTCAGATCTTTCTGAGTCATCAAATATTTCAGACTTTGTGATCCGAAAACACATGGCATTTTTCACCGACAAGATAATGGCGCCAAATCTTTAAAGCAAATACAATCGCAGCTAGCTCAAGATCGTGTGTCGGATAATTCTTTTCATGTGGCTTTAATTGTCTCGAGGCATAAGCTATAACTTTGCCTTCCTGCATCAAAACACATCCCAGTCCATTCAACGAAGCATCACTATAAATCACAAACTCTTTACCCGATTCTGGCTGTACCAAAATTGGAGCTTCAGTCAAAAGGGCTTTCAACTGATCAAAGCTTTTCTGACATTTATCGGACCATTCAAATTTTACATCTTTCTGAAGCAGTCTAGTTAACGGAGTCGCAGTTATCGAAAAAACCTTTTACGAACCGTCGATAATAACCAGCAAGTCCCAAAAAATGACGGACTTCAGACACATTTTTCGAAGGCTTTCACTCTAAAATAACTGAAATCTTGCTCGGATCCACTTGTATACCAGATGCTGACACAATATGCCCTAGAAAACCAACTTCACGCAACCAGAATTCACATTTACTAAACTTTGCATACAGTTGTTTATCTCGCAAAGTTTGTAGCACGATTCTTAGATGTTTAGCATGTTCAGTTTCATCACGTGAATAAATCAAAATGTCGTCAATGAATACAACAATAAATCAATCTAAATACAGTCTGAAAATTCTGTTCATCAAATCCATAAAAACAGCGGGAGCATTTGTTCGTCCGAAAGGCATAACTAAAAATTCATAATGCTCGTACCTCGTTCTGAAAGCAGTTTTCAGAATGTTAGAATCTTTTACTCGCAACTGATAATACCCCGATCTCAGATCTATCTTTGAGAACACGGTGGCTCCTTTCAGCTGATCAAACAAATCATCAATTCTGGGTAGAGGATATTTGTTCTTTATTGTCACTTTGTTCAACTGACGGTAGTCAATGCACATTCTCATCGTGCCATCTTTCTTTTTCACAAATAAAACGGGAGCACCCCAAGGTGAGAAACTCGGTCGTGCAAACCTTCTGTCGGTCAACTCTTGCAACTGAGACTTCAACTCTTTCAATTCTATTGGTTCCATTCTATACGGAGCTATCGAGATAGGAGTCGTCCCTGGTACTAAATCAATACCAAACTCCACTTCTCGTATCGGAGGCAGTCCCGATAATTCTTCAGGAAATACATCAGAGAACTCACAAACAACTGGCACAGATTCAACTTTCTTTTCATTCACTTTCGAATCAATCACATAGGCAAAATAGGCTTTGCAACCCTTTTTCACATAACTCTGAGCTTTCATCACTGATATCACAGCCGGTAATCCATTTAAATAATTTGATTCAGTCCGAACTATTTCATCATTCTGACATCTCAAATCAATAGTTTTTCGTTTGCAGTTCACAACAACATCATGCAATGTTAGCCAATCCATACCCAAAATTATATCAAACTCATCAAAAGGTAATAGCATCAGATCAGCCGGAAAACAGATATCTCGAAACATCAACGAACAGTTCTTGCATACTTTGTCAACCAGGACTCTTTTACCTAAGGGGTTCGATACTCTAATAACAAATTCAGTAGACTCTACAGGCAAAGTCTTGCTGGATACTAAGTTCATGCATACATACGAATGAGTAGACCCTGGATCTATCAATGCAATCACAGAAGTATCATAAAGAGTAAATGTAATCGTAATAACATCTGGAGACGAAGCTTCCTCATGAGCTCGAATGGCGTACGCTCTGGTAGGCACCCTAGCTTCAGATCTCGCGACTATATCTCTCGTAGCTCTTTGACTACCACTGAAATTTCTTGCATTTCTAGAAGGTCTACCTCTAGCTGAAGCGTTATCTGACTTCGAATTCTGTACAATCTCTTGTTCAACAGACTCAGGACAATCTCAGATGAAATGATCTAGTGATGCACATCTGAAACAGGCTCGATCATTCAATCTACAACTACCCGGATGTCTTTTTCCACAATGCTTACATTCAGGTCATTCAGATCAGACATTTCCCACACTAGCTATCGAAGTAGCTAGAGCTTTCAAGTTCGACTGCGATCTAGCTCGATCTTTGTTCGAATGTCCCACATTAGCCTTTGAACGGCTATGCTCATCTCTGAATTACTTTGATGCAGATTGAAATGATTTATTCAAAAATCTCTTTCTCACATCTCTAGCTTCAGACTCAGCTTTTCTTTTATCTTTCCCGAGTGCTTCAGCTTTACATGCTCGATCAACAAGCACAACAAACTCTTTTATTTCCAGAATTCCAACTAGCAATCGAATATCTTCATTCAGGCCATCTTCAAATCTCTTACACATTATGGCTTCAGTCGAAACACATTCCCGAGCATATTGACTTAGTCTCACAAATTCTCGTTCATATTCAATGTGATGCGGACATGCGTACTGTTTGATTCAAGAAACTCTTTCCGTTTTTGATCTATAAATCTCTGACTGATATATTTCTTTCGAAATTCAGACTGAAAGAAATCCCATGTAATTCGTTCTTTTGGAACAACAGAAATCAAAGTCTTCCACCACTGATAAGCTGCATCTCGTAACAAGGAAACGACATATTTTATGCATTCATCAGGGGTCAATGATTTTTCATCAAACACTCAGATTGTGTTCTCGACCAAAACTCAGCTTTCTCAGCATCATCTTCACTAGTAGCCCTGAACTCTTCAGCCCCATATTTACGGATTTTATCGACTGGAGGCTTATTCAACAGATTCAAGTTCATAACCGGTGGTACAACAGAATTCTGAGGAGGATTGGGTGGGGGCGGAGGTTGTGAAATAGCCAAATTTTTTCTAACGTATTGAGTGAACCACTCATTCATCATTTGGAAGAAGGCTTGTTTAGTCTCTCCTTCCTGACCGCTAGTAGCCGGTCTCGAATCAGATGGCGCTGTCCCTTGACAGGAGCAGGCGCATTACTTTCAACATTGTCAGCTACAGCTCTTTCGGGATCCATTACTATACGAAAAACACATTTTATACGTTAGGATTCATCACACTATCACAGTTCGTATATATGGCATGTATAGCTAGATTCTCACACGCTATGTTAGTCCTAGAATCGACTAAATCGTAGCTCTGATACCAATCAAATGTAACACCCCTAACCCGTAACCATCGCTAATTTAGAGTTTAGGGGCATTACCGAACAATCGGAAACTTTTACGAACATTTCGTATCATAATATATATCATCGTCATATCATAGCAAAATACAAGCATATAGTCCCTTAATAAGGTCTACGAGACCTTAGTCATGCATTAGAAATAGGTCGGGACTAAACTGGGATCATACAAAATTTTTCTGAAAATCAAACATTTTTCAAAGTTATAGAGGTCACACGCCCGTGTGGGCAGGCCGTGTGCCTCACACGGCCTCAGACACGCCCATGTGTCTGAGCCGTGCCAAAACAGGCCATACATACTGACTTGTCCACATGGCCTGAGACACGCCCGTGTGCCTCACCCGTGGCCGAGTCTGACTTGTTTTGAAATACAATCACGAAGGACACGTTCGAGCCACACGCCCGTGTGCTCAATCGTGTGGGCAAATATAGGCCATTTACAAGGCCAATTTGCCACCCACACATTAGATTATACCTACAAGCATTATACCAATTCAAATTATATCAAAATGACCATCTTTTCTAGCCATTCAAGAACATATCAAACATACCAACTTATGCAACATTTATCTCAATCTCATCATAAGCATTTCTAAGTATAAACCATTCAAAAACTTACCAATTCAAAGTGTCAATCCATCATCAACAATATGCTAATTTTTGCATCATAGAAATTATCATAGATTTGACCATCTCATTAGTCCTTAAACCATACCAAAACTATGTATAATATAGCATAAACTACTCATACACATCATATTCATCACCTAGCCATATCACATGGCTATTTTCACACCTTTCAAAACATAATAAAAACATACTAGACTATACATGCCATACTTTAATATATACTCTTTCAAAAGGTACCAAAATAAAAATTGATAGTGTGGTGATGATCCTCGACGATCCCCGAGCCTCTCGTAGCTTTAACGATCTATAAAACGAAGCAAACACACACAAAGTAAGCTTTCAAAAGCTTAGTAAGCCATATACAAATAAACTTAACATAGGAACATTCATAATTATATCAAATATAAGATCATTAACATCTCAATGGCATATTCATAATTCTTCCTTGGCTCATTTGTTTAGCCATTACTTCCCAACAATCATATCTCCAACTATCTCTTTTATTCAAATCACATTCACACATATATCACATTTTGTCTTAACAAGTCTATGCACATACCTCACTTGTGCACATACACATATGCTTACCTTTTATACTCAATAGTAGCATATACTTCAAACGTACCTGAAACGGTCATACATTTCACATAGTCTTTCATTTATCGAAATTGCCCGTTGAACCATTCAGAACCAAATAGGATACTCAGAATACACAGAATAATCGTACAAAAACGTCCCAGACGTGGTCTTACATGTAATCCAATATCGATGCCACTGTCCCAGACAGGGTCTTACACGAATCAAATACGATACCAATGTCCCAGACATGTCCTTACACGTAAATCTCAAATCGACGCCAACGTCTCAGACGTGGTCTTACATGATATAACATATCAGAAACCTATGTCATGACATATGAATCCTATCTATTTCTAAGGTTCGTACGGGACTTTTCGGACTTTAACACCTTGTTGATACTTTCTCGGATCTCATGTGTATATCTTCCGTAATCATTCATTACAACTCCATTTCATACGAACATAAATAAATCAATTCAAATACATTTATTTGTATATAGACTTACCTCATATTTCTGAATTAACGGACGGATTCGACTACTCGATCACTTTCGACTTTCCTCGGTCTAAATCCGTTTTCTTTGGTTCTTGATCTATACATTTTCAAATTTAACTCTTTTATTCACCAATTCATTCAATTCAATTCAAAAACACACATTTAGGGCAATTTACAAATTAGCCCTTATATTTTCACATTTTGACATTTAAGTCCCTATTTCACAAAATCACAAAATCTACATAATTCAATATAACCCATGCTTAGTCGAATTCTCTATAGGTCCCTAGCAACCCATATTTTTCATTTATTTCACATTTTAGTCCCTCAAAATATTATTTTCACAATTTAATCCAAATTACTCAAATTCACCAAAAATCCAAAGACAGAACAAGTTAATCTAACACATATATTTCATATTTCATCAACTAACATCACAAAGCTCAAGCATTCATCAATGACACTTTTCAAAATCATCATCAATTTCCAAAATTAAGGCATGGGTTATGAAGTATTCGAAGCAACGATTATAAAAATGTAGAAATTATCAAAAATCGAACAAAAACTAACCTTGAATCAAACTAAATGTTGGCCAAATATAAAATAGCTTCAAACCCTTCTTTCTTTTCTTAATTTCGGTGGAAAAGATGAACATGGTGGCTTTCTTTCTTTTGTTTATTAATTATAATTTCTTTAATAATCAAATTCCAAAATTAACCTTTTAATGAAACATATAATACATGTATAATTCATACCCTTTACCGTCCATCCCAAAGTCTAATGGCCAATTTACAACATAAGGCCTCCCATTTAGGAAGACACATCAATTAAACACTTAATCAAATAAAAGGCCACTTTTACCGTTTATGCGATTTAGTCCTTTTCTCTAATTAAGCATACAAACAAAACAAATTAATTCACGAAACTTTCACACATGCATAATCACATACCGTAGACACGAAAAATAATATTAAAATATTTTTTAGACTCGAATTTGTGGTCTTGAAACCAATATTCCGACTAGGGTCTAAACCGGACTGTTATAGAGTTGTTGTGTAACACCCCTAACCCGTAACCGTCGCCGGATTAGGGTTAAGGAGTATTACCAAACAAACCAGAACATTTACAATCATTTTACAACACAAAGTATTTCATCATTCAAACATATCAAGATATATACATATAGTCCCTTAACGAGGTCTACGAGACCTTAAACATGCATTAGAAAAGGGTCGGGGCTAAACCGGGATCATACAAATTTTTTTCAAAATTCAAACATTTTTCAAAGTTACAGAGGTCACACGCCCGTGTGGGCAGACACGGCCATGTGTCTGAGCCATGTCAAAACAGGGCATACATACTGACTTGTCCACACGGCCTGAGACACGCCCGTGTGCCTCACCCGTGGTCGAGCCTGACTTGCATCGCATGGCCTGGGACATGCTCGTGTGTCCAGCCCGTGGTCGAGCCTGACTTGTTTCAATTTGTAAACTCGAAGGACACGGTCGAGCCACACGCCCGTGTGCTCAACCGTGTGGGCAATTATAGGCCATTTACAAGGCCAAACTTGCCACTCACACTTAAAATCACCTACAAGCGTCAATTCATAAACATTTATACCTCAAATGGCAACCAAAACATACCAATATATGCACCAATTAATCATCAACTACATCATTTATTCCTATGCTCAAATTCAACTCAATAAGTCTATTTAAAATACCAATTTCACATTCCAAATCCTATAAGTCAAACATCATATAACCCATACCACAAGTTCATGTTTAAACCTCAATTCTCATCAACCATTTAAGCTTGAATCATACCATATTCATCATTCACATAATTCCACACATATATACTAACATTATTCAACTTTCAAGCCATATCACATGACAACATTTATACACCTCAAAACATGCCATATCAACTAGCCTATACATGCCATATACCATACATAATAAATCTTCCAAAAGTACCAAAATAGTTAGCCGATAGTGTGATTGAGTTGCTGACGATCCCCAAATTCGAGCTAGCGTTAAATACACTGTAAAACAGAGAAACACTTCACACAGTAAGCTTTAAAGCTTAGTAAGTTCGTAATATAATACAATTAACTCATTGAATCAAATTAATATACAAATTAAACCATCACATAGATAATTTGACAAAGATACACATGCTCAATTATATCCAATACTCACATAACCATCCATTCATCTACTTTCAAATTTATCAACCACTTAGGTTTCATACATACCTTTGCCAGCACCTAGTTTACAACCAATTTTACTACTCAATGCTCGATACCACATTTCGATCAATCTTCATTGTCTCTTCGATTCAATCGCACACTTAGTGCCTCTATATCAAACCGATCTTGATTCGGTATCTCACACACAGTGCCAATCAATATAGTCGATTCTTTCTCTATTTCACACACACAGTGCCATTCATTACTGTATTAATTCTATTTCGCACACTTAGTGCCACATTTCTCAAATTCACAATTAACATTAATAATTCATCAATCACATATTCATTCATTTCATAGTACATGATTATAAATTATACGATTTGCATTATACACGAACTTACCTCAAACGTCAAAGTAACAAAACAGGTCGATTAATCAAGCACTTTATCTTTGCCTCGATCTCGATCCAAATCCCTCTTTTCCTGATCTATACATATTCAAATTTAGTTCATTCAATCACCAATTCATTCAAATTAGTCCAAACACACATATTTAGGGCATTTTACAAAATAGCCCTCACATTTTCACATTTCGACACTTTAGTCCATATTTCATAAAATCAACAAATACACATAATTTCATTTAACCCATGCCTAGCCGAATTCTCCTTATATCCATATAAACCCACACATTTCATTTATTTCACATTTTAGTCCTCCAATTTCTCATTTTCACAATTTAGCCCAAAATAGCTAATTTTATCAAAAATTCAAAGACAAAATATGTTAATCTTTCACCTATGTTTCATATTTCATCATCAACTATTATAAAGCTCAAACATTCATCAATGGCTTATATCAAAATCACCATCAAATTCTAAAATTAAAGCATGGGCTAGCTAGAACACAAAGCAACGATCACAAAAACGTAGAAATTATCAAAAACCGAGCTCAAAACATACCTTGATTGAGCCAACTTCTAACCGAACCCTATTGTTCTTTTTATTTTCTTTTTCCTTAGCAAATTTGGCAATGGAAGATGATAATGGTCTTTTATTTCTTATTTGTTTTATTTTATTACACATTAATAAGCTTTTTACCATTTTAACCTTAATGATTATTAATAATAACACCACAAACCATGCCATTATCATCCATTTACTATCAAATGATTTATTAACAACATAAAGACCTTTCATTTAAGAAGTCATGGCAATTAAGCACTTTAACAATCTACACAGCTTTTGCATTTTATGCGATTAAGTCTTTTTTCAAAATTAAGCACACAAACGTTAAAATTTCCACACAGAATCTTCACACATACTCAATCACATTTTGTAAACACCAAAAATAATATTAAAATATTTTTCCAACCTTGGATTTGTGGTCCTGAAACCACTGTTCCGACTAGGGTCTAAACCGGGCTGTTACATGTTGCTCATATTGTTGCTTCATAAGTTGATTCTGGAGTTCCATCTCGAGTTTATGCTATTAGATAAATGTAGGGTTAAGATTCGAGCGTCAAGATTGTGGGTATTTTTATTTTGTGATCAATACTTTTATTCTCGTTGGTAGATTTAGGTTCTATGCCTTCGTAAATTTGGAGCGATTTAGCTATTAAGTGGAGAATCCCTATAGAGACTATTGAATTAGGAAAAATGGTTACGAGTTCTTTAGACGAGAGTGTTTTAGTGAGTAGAGGAATCTGTTAGCAAAGTTACTAAAAATAAGTTCATGGTAGTGAATAGGATCATTAAGAAAAGAAGTAGAAAGTTAGATAGAATAGGAATCAGAGTGTACAATGAAAGTATGATATGGTTAGTTTAAAAGCAGAAATAGCATATTTTGTGATTAAGCAAGTGATGTGTTGGTAGGGAATTTCGAGGATGAAATTCTTTTTAGAGGGGGAGAATTGTCACTCCCCAAAATTGGGTTTAGAAGTTTCGAGGGGATTTTAGGAATTTTAGCCTATACGTACTGAAAATTTCATAAGTTTGGTGAACCGATAATGTTTTCAACAAAGGCTAGTAGGATATTAAACCAATTTCTGAAAATGAGTTTTAAATATCTTTAATTTTGAAAATAGGATTGATTTGTAAAAGAGTCAAAACTGAGAGTTTTTATGAAGCAATTTACCAAAAAATTTAAAGTCTACAGCATGTTTCAAGTTATTTCTTTCTTCTTTACTAGTTGTGTCGTCCCTTGCTCTCCTCTTGCTCTTCCAATTGCTTTTTATCTCCAATTCCTAATCCCTCTTGATTTCCAACTTCCCTTGAACTATCAATCTCCATTGAAACCAAGAAAACACCTAAAAATTTCATTAATTTAATCATCTTCTTCAAGAGTGGATTTTTTAAAATTTTGCCAAAGTTCGTTTTTCTTACATTCAAGGTAACCAATCATCTTCCTATTAGCTTTAAATGTTATATAGACTTTTAAATTGAATTTCTAGCCATTAAAACACATGTTTTAGATAAAAGTTGAAATTTTGGTCATGAATGGTGGATTTCGAGTTTGCGGATTCAAACTTGTTTATAAAGTTATTTTTAACTTTTTTTGATATAACTAGAAGGTTTCTAAAGTTACTTTTAAGTTTAGTTAAGGAATTCTCGAGTTTTAATGAATTTTCGTCATAATGACCAAAACTTGTTGAAAAATGTTGATACCTTGAAACATGTAGTTTTGTGTAGTTTAAAGGTTGGGAATTAGTCAAAGATAAATATGTGGATGAACAGAATTTGTTTCATGCAAAAAGATGAACTGTATGTCGAGATATCTGAATTGAAAGTTTTCCATGTCGAAGGTTTCGGTTAAAAGAGAACGTAGCTTAGGCAATTTTTTTATTGTTTAAGGTGAGTTGATAACTGATTTTTGATTGTGTGTGTGGTTTGTCTTGTTGAAGTGTCAGAGTCAATAGGACCTTCAACGAGTAGAGACAAAGGTAAAGAAAAACCTGTCTAAGCTTTCGGCTTTTCGACAAAAGCATATTTCTAGTGAGTGTTTTGGGATCGCTACTCGTAGATAATTAGATGTGTAATTTGGGATTTAGAGGTAGCCTAAATCCTTACTCTAAATTCTGAGTGTAAATTCTCTCACACCTATGATTAAATGTGAAATATATTTGCTTGTGAATTTGGGAAATTGTGAAGTCATGAACATAAATGAGATGTTATGATATATGTTATACGCTTGTGATGACCGTTGTGAAAGTGAATATGAGGGTATGTTATTCATGCTATGTGATAGTAAATATGTAGATATGTTTTCATGCCATATAATAGAGATTATATTGTGCTACTAATGTAAATATGCAGTGAATATGTGTGGAAAATCGGTAAGTAAATATGTGATAATAATGTGGATATTTTGGCCTTATGACCTTATAAAACTGTTGGATATAGTTGGCATGCCATAGGATTGTGAGTAGTCACCTTTGTGTTGTGATATATGTGGGGCGTTGAGGCACAGGGAAAGTTTCGGAGAGATAAGGGAATATAAGCTAAGCTCTATTCATTGGGATATGTATGTTTGGTGTGTTGGAAAGTGTTAGCTATGTGCTTCACTTATTAGACATGTTCGACTCTTTGAGTCATTTTGGAGTTATGAGGATCCATGTATCAGATGTGTGGTGATAGAGTTCTGTTCATGTTCCATAATCTCAAGAGCCAAATTATCATAAAAATTGACTGAATGTGATTAAATATTATTGATATATACTGAAATATATGCTTAAATATTCATGTGATTAATGTGTGAATGAATTCAAGAAATATGATTAATGTGTAAAATATGTCATAAGAGTAAAAGATGATATGAATATGATGTATGTTTGTTTTATTGATGCATGATGACTTGTTTGCGTAGTGGTTGTTGTGAGCATTCACTGAGCTTGTTAAGCTCACCTACTCTTTTTTAACCATTACAGATACATAGTGCCGGTGTGAGCGGTGTGACCTTCGAGGGATTGATCCAATCCGATTATTTAGCTTCTTTTAGTAGGTGCTATATGCTTATTTATGTTTGAGGAATAAAGGCAATGTGGTTGATTTCATATCGGTTATGCTAAGTCAATTTTTGGGTTGTTTGCATACTATTTATGTTTGGAATTTTGTGGACTTGAACATATTGGGACTGTTATTTCAGACATTGTGATGTTTCTTTAACTAGGTGAATGAAGCATGTTGTTTAGGATTAAGTTTGAATGGTTTTAATGTTGATGTATGCTTAGATTTAATTGTCTGGAGCTGAGGTATCGATATTTGGTTATTAAAAACGACACCTCTGTATTTTTAAAAGTGCAGGGAAACAAAATATAGATTTAGTATCGATACCTTGGCCCGAGTGTAACGCCCCAAATTTGGGCCTAGTAGATTTGGGCCTATTGGGTTGTAACGCCCCAAAAATCCCGAAACTTTAAATTTCTGTGCACTGAGGTTGGTATGTATGAGTAGCACTTAGAATATTAATTTTAAGGTATCATCGGGATTATTTGAAGTCTTAGAGATAGGGAGGACCATAGGGAAAAATTTATTTTTCTTGCTTTAGTGGACCCTAGTCTCAGGCATTAGGCCTCTTAAGCAGATTAAGGGGAAAATAGGACACAAATGGGCTTGTGGTCCAGTGGCAAGGTGGCGTCACTAGGGGAGCTACAAGGTGGCGTGAAGAGGTCCAAGGTTCGAGTAGTGGTAAAGTGTTTTTGGAGTGTTTAATTTTGCATAATGGACGGCCAGAGTTGTGTGGAATTTGGACTCTTTCGTTGAAGTGTTTGAATTGGTCTTGTGAGCTGATAAAGGAGGGAATTTTGGATGAGATAAGGGAGATATCATGGAGAAAAATTAGGAGATGAGAAGTGGGAAGAGTTGGTGCCGAATTAGACTGTGGGGGAAGGTAGGATTCGGCTATTGGCTATAAAAGGAGGTGCCGAATTCCTTTGAGAGGTTCCTTGGGTTCCATTGCTTTTCTTTTTCACCCCTTTAGCCGAATTCTTCCATTTGCCGAAAAAAAACCCATCATTCCTTTGCCAAATTTTGATTTTCTCTCTAGCCAAATTCCCCATACCTTCTCTTCTTAAATTCCTTTTCTTGTTCACCTTTAGTTCTAGCCGATCACTTCTCCTCTTCTTCTCCCTATTGGTGCCGAATTGTCTTTGTCACCATACTAATCTCAAAAGCCGAATTTAGGCCACAGGATCGAAAGTGAATTTGGTAAGTATTTGGTTAACCTCTCTTGTACGTTTTGCTAAAAGACAAAAGGCTATCTAACTGACCTATCGTTAACTCTGTGGTAACAAGGATAAGGTTCAAAGATCGCAAGTGTGGTAGGATCGTTAGTAAGGGTAAGTGTTCTTTACTTCGGTTTAAGGGTTGGCCGAATGGTCATATATGTTGTGAGGGTGACTTGTGTTGGATGGAAGTCATCTATAACTTAGGCTCTAATGTTTAAGTTGGTACAGATCTAGGGTCTAATCGCAGTTGGTGATAAAGAAATGAGCTATTAGGGCTTGTCGCACACGGTAAGGCTACGGTGAGGTTTCAGTTTTTGATAAAGTTTGTATTTAGCCTATGATTAATGATTAAGGAATATCGAATGTAGGTTCGTGACTAAGAGAAATTCGCAGCACGCGCTATTACCAGGTGTGTACAAACACTACACACACACGATGTCGGCAATGCCGAAAAGCCGAAAAGCTGAAAGTGGTTAAATGGGCCTGCCGAGCTCGTGGGCCCAAATCAGCAATGGTTTATATGTGAACTTGAGTATGAATTGACATGAACGGTTGTATGATGTGTTTATAATCGGGCCTAATGGGCTACATAAACGTGATTGGGCCTAATGGGCTATATGAACATGAGTGGTCTTTATGGGACGTTAGGAATGCATGTTAGGGTTTAATGGACTCTACGCCTAGTTCTGATAAATTCTTAAATCACATAAAACTTATTTTTATTAATCAAACATGCCTGTGGACAAGTCGATTAGTTAGAGTGTGGTAACCGACATATGCATGTCTAGGATTGGATCGAGGGAGAGCTTGGTACTTAAGCGATCCTAGTGACCCACCTCCTCTTCTCTGAGATCCTACCTGGTGCATAGTGTTTGTTCACTTTAACCGCGAGGAATTGTTGATGGGCCAAAGTTCATAACTAAAACCCGAGATGAAAGAAATTATGGAAATACCCCTGTAGGGTAGAAATTACGGAAATACCCCTATAGGGTAGAAATTACAGAAATACCCCTATAGGGTAGAATTACGGAAATACCTCTGTAGGGTAGAAATTACAGAAATACCCCTGTAGGGTAGAAATTACGGAAATACCCCTGTAGGGTAGAATTACGGAAATACCTCAGTAGGGTAGAATTACGGAAATACCTCTGTAAGGTAGAATTACGAAAATACCCCTGGGTAGTGAAATGACTAAAATACCCCTAAGTGCCTAATGTGTGGAAATGTGTATGTTGCATTCATGAGATGTATGTTGCACTTGGGTGGGTTTGATGATACGGAGGAAGATATGTGAGGATCGCATAGTCGCTTGACGACCGTGGATCCACCAGTGGCTTTAAGCCCATTATATGCTTAGCGACTTTGGCCGCAACGTTTGAGTAGTGCCACTGTTGGTGCTACCTTTGGAGTGTAGGGCTGGGTGGGTTGATATTTATATCCCCACAGGAGTGTAGGGTTGGTACGGGTGGAGTGCAGGTTTGGATTTGGGATGAGTGCATTGCATTCATGTGATATTGATATGATATGAGGTCATTGTGGGCTAAGGCCCAAGACCACCGATTTTGATAGGGCTTAGGCCCAACATGATAATTGTGATAATTGCATGTTGATTGGGTTGCCAAGGGTCGTACACACTGAGTTTCGAAACTCACACCCTTTAATTAAATGTTTCAGGTGATCCTCAGTAGACGGTTCGACGTGGAAGAGGACTCGGGGACGACCACACACTACAAGCTACTTAGAAGTTTTTTCTTTATTTGTTTTGAACAACTCTATTCTAATTACTTTATTTTCATTGGGATGTAATAAGGCCGTGTACCTCCAATTTGATATTACATTTGGGTTTTAAGTATTGTTCAACTGCTTAATCATTAAACTTAATTAAATTTTTAAAATCTTAAACTTAAGCAAAGTTGTTTTGGAATTGTCCTTTTTAACTTTTCTTTAGAAGGGTTTCAATGAAAACAAGGTTTTCGCAAAAACACTTCAATGTGACATGCCGGGTTCGGGCCTAACTTCTAGGTCGGGTTTAGGGTGTTACACCGAGTATCGATACTAGGGGTAAATTTATCGATACCTTGCGAAAGGTACCAATAGTTTTCAACGTTTTGAAATTCTTATGAGAAATAGAATGCAGGTTTGGTATCGATTTTTCATGTGGTATCGATACCACTTAAAGAAAATATCGATACCACTCCTTTTGTATCGATACCTACGTAACATTTTTGGGAAAATTGGCTAAGTGGTGCTATTGCTCGATGTATGCCCATTTTATGTTTGGTTATCATAAATTAGCATAGTTAAATGTTAAATTGAGTTTGCATGTCTTAATATTCACATGATTGCTATAGTAACAAAAGAAAATAAAGATGCACGTTTACTAAACGTGACAATTATGATGAAATCGATGTGAGACGATGGTGTAGCATCCTAGTATTCGGGCTCGTATAGGGTGTTACATTTATCTTAGGTCCAATTTTGATGTTCAAATACCCATTAGACCAAACGTCTAACTTGAAAAGTAATTTCCAAAAATATCATATTTATTTTAATTAATCCGATTAATTTAATTTTACTTGATCAAAATTAATTTCCCTAAAAATCACTTAGATTTTCTAAATTAATTTTTCAAGAAAATTCTTTAATCAAATTCTCTAGTTGAACAATTCTCATGGCCGCTTAATTTAATTCCAAATCGAATAAATCGACTTAATTAAATTATTTCCAAAGTCATAAATTTTTCTTCTGATTCAAATGCAGCATAATCGACCTTTTGTTGAGCTAGCGGTGGGACGAATCAGACATATACAATTAGGCTCTAGTAATTGAAATTATGTCCAGAAGCATTGTTCTGATTATTCGCAATTTACTTAATCATGGAGTCAGTCCAAAAGAAGTACCATTGTAACACCCCTTACCCGGGTTCTACGCTAGGAATCGGGCCCGGGGCATTACCGAACTTAAACCACTTAATCGCCACTTAGGCTCAACGTCATTACTCATTATAACCTCATTCTCGACTTACGAGGCCTCACTCATACACACGAGGGCTCTCGAGACTAATCCGGAACTTTTACGATCCTTAAAATTTTTCTCTTTTATACAGGTCTCACACGCCCGTGCATGAGCACACACGCCCATGTCCCCAGACCATGACTAAAAACCCAAGCATTCTGCCAAATGCCCCACGGCCATGGCACGCCCGTGCTTCCCAACCGTGGTGAACACTGACTTCCCTCGCACGGCCTAGAGTCTAGACACACGCCCATGTGGCTAGCCCGTGGCCAACACTGATTAATCCCACACGCCCTAGGCACACGCTCGTGTGACTAGTTCGTGGTCTATTCTGTTTTCAAATATTAACATGCAGGGGACGCACGGCCACAGCACACGCCCGTGGGCTGGTCGTGTGTCACACATGGTCTAGAAACACGCCCGTGTGTCTACCCACATGGTCAAGAGCAAGACTAAGTGTCAAGTTCTTTTCACCCTTCCAACATACACAACATATACACATCTAACACCATCATAATCAACTCAAATTGAAGTGCATTCTCACATAGAAAACTACATCTTTCTTTCATATAATGTAATAGCCAACAACCATGGCATTATACAAAATAAGCTATCCATCTATAGGCCAACACATCTTAGCCATTTACAACAAAATTTACTAACTTATCTAGCCCCTATACATGCCATATACAAAACATTAAGTTTCATGTACCAAAGTGTGCTGATATGTGGGCTATCTTCTGATGATCCTCGTATCTCGATTCAACGCTTTTAATCTATAAGACAAGGGAAAAGAAAGAGAGTAAGCTTTGAGCTTAGTAAGTTTACACATAAACAAATAAGCAACATAGTATAAGCTAAGCAACTATTAGCATTATACCAACAAGTAATTCACAACTATGCTTACTCTTTCTATCCCTTACCACATTTCCAACACATCATGAGTCACATACTCATAACCATTGAAATGCACCCCTGCATTCAATATCACATTTACGTAATATACAACACATCATTATTTATCGTAATACATCAACACAGTCAATCCACATAACTTATCCATACAGCTCATCCACATAGCTAGTTTACATAACTAATCCACACAACTCATCCACACAGTTAACACTCACAGTTAATCCACACAGCCAATATCTCGGTGGTTTCGCACTTAGCACACCACATTTGATTAATAAGGTGGTATCGCACTTAGCCTACCACAATGGTATTCGTAGTGATTCAGCACATAGCTCATTAGATGATATACCTCACGATAGCATCGCACATAGCTAGCTCATCGTCAATATGCATTAGGATGGTATCGCTCTTAGCCTACCATCTAGCATTATCACAACACATGCACAAGTCTACTTAAACCACATAGATTCCCAATCATTCTCGATCATACATTCATTCACCATTTCTACTACATTCATTCTACTTGAACCACATAGGTTCTAAATCAATCTCGAATTAGCTACACACTAGCTATCGTCAACAAATTGTAAGTATGAATGCAATGTTTATGCATAGACTTACCTCGATACTCAAAAGTACAGAAATATGCAATTTAGTCCACCACCTTGGTTTTGCCTCGGTTTCGATTTGGGCTTCGTCTTTCTTGATCTATAATGAATAAATCAGCTTATTCAATACACACATTGACTAAATTGACCCACATCTCATACTTTAGAAAAATTACTATTTTGCCCCTAAACTTTCTCATATTTACACTTTAGTCTCGAAGGCTCGTAAAGTGATTTTTATTCAACTTTCTACTCTTTCATGCTTAGCCGAACCACTTACTCAACTAAATCATTCATCAAATCTCACTAAATCACCCATGTATGACCAAACTTAAGATTTTCACAACTAAGTCCCTACATGCATTTTCATGGAAAATCACTTAGCAAAAGATGTTTCTACTACATCAAGCTTTCATATTCTTCCATAAAACATCAAAATACATGCATGTCATACATATGTAAATTTTTGAACATCTATAATAGCTCACCAAATAGCTATAAATAGCTTACTCATGCTACCGGGACTTCAAAAATACGAAGAATATCAAAAACCGAGCTTAGGAGCACTTACTAGCAAGCTTGAAAAACTGAAGGAGCCCTAACAATGGCTTCTCTAATTTTCGGCAGCTATGGGAAGAAGATGAATGAATTTCTATCATCTTTTCACCTATTTTAATCACTTAATTGATAAATGACCAAAATGCCCTTTTTGATAAACTTTCAATTTTAACTCATCCATGCCCATTTTTGTCCAAAAATTAGAATTTGGGTAAATTGCTATTTAAGGACCTCAAATTAATAATCTAAAGCTATTTCACACAAATAGCTTCTAGAAACACACATTTTGCAACTTTTGCAATTTAGTCCTTTTGGACAATTCAACCACAAATTCACAAAATTGCTTCATGATACTTTCACACTAGCATGCATACATATTATAAGCCTCAAAAAATCATTCATGACCCTCGGATTTGTGGTCTTGAACCACTATTCTGACTAGGCCCTAAACCGGGATGTTACAACCATGATTAAAAACTCCTTATTATATACTCTTTACGAAAGAAATTCATCCAACTACTTTGTCCAACGACCTTGTCATGTGTGTGTTACCCTCATATGATATTCTTGATTCTTTTGAGTTAAATCCACTCACTCGATACAATCCTATTTTTTTTCATTGTCACTATTGTGTTTTCTTAATGATTAATACGAACACTATCAACAAATGATTGTGATAAATTGCTTGTTCGAGAATAAGCAACTTGTGGCCACATTCTATATTTATCAACTCACACAATGCCAATGTGAGGATATCGTTAACTCTTTAATCGAGCTATGAATTTCATTATTGCTAGTAAAGCCATGCCATACACATGTCATGTACCCAATATACCGACTATTGGCTCGATCATATTTAGAGCATAACCTTCCACTTATATAAAAGCACATGAGTTACATATGCATGGTCAATGACTAACTCAAGACTTAGGTAAATCACACCATGCACATCACAAGTGAATTAATTCACAAATGGATTCATAAGTAATTTATCTTGGGTCCATTCCAATATATCATTCTTCCAATGAATACATCTATGTCTCTACTCATGGAGTCAACTGATCTAATGGCCAAGACTAACCATCTCTCCAATTGGAATTGTAGATGACATAATAATCCTTCTAAGTATTTGAATCAAATACTCACTTTGATTCTTTTACGTGATTATAGGGTCGTTTAGATTATCTATTGAAGTTGTGTTTCTTGAAATGTAAACTTCTTATAGTGCCACTTATCATCAGTTTGAACTTAGACAAATATTTGTTTGTCATAATTTCACTATGCATGAAAAACATGAAAGACAGAAACACAAAAACATAATAGTGAAATGTGAAATTAGCTTTATTTATTTATTCATCATTCAAATGCATAGAAAACAATTACATGTTTACTAAAATATGGGTACATTTCCCAACAATCTTCCACTTGCCCTAGTGAAGTAAATGTGTCATGTTTCGCATTCTCATATCTTCAACCTATTTGTTAAAACACTTAGTTACAAGAGTCTTAGTAAACGAATCCGCAATGTTATCTTCAGAAGCTACTTTCACCACATGTACAATTCCTTCAACTACTACCTCTCGTATCAAGTGATACTTTTGATCAATGTGTTTCGTCCTCTTGTGACTTCTCATTTCCTTGGTATTTTCTATTGCAGCACTATTATCACAATATAATGTTATAACTTTTTTCATACCAGAAATGACTTCAAGATTAGTTACGAACTTTCAAAACCATATCGCTTCTTTCGTTGCCTCATAAGCAGCCATATATTTAGCCTCCATGAAACACCCTATACCCGGCCCAGTCGTCGAGCCCGAATATCAGGATGTCACACAACCACCACACATCATACTCATAGTAAATTGTCACATTATTAAGAAATCATCCTCTTTATCAGTAATCTTATGAATTCTCAGTCAAACATATATCAATCATCATTAGAACTTACCAAACATACTTTAAATAAACTTATAATAATAATTAACCATGCGTTATGTCCACTTAGCAAAATTTCCAAGACAATCATGTAGGTATCGATACTAGGACAAGGGTATCGATATTTTCATGGTACAATATTGATATCGTTTGTAAAATCGGTACCAAATTAGTATTCTGTTTCTCGTCTAAAATCAAAACTCATGAAAATATCAGTACCTTTCGAAAAGTATTGGTAATTTTTACCTCGAGTATTGATACTCGTGGTATGGTATTGATACCAAATTACGATTCTAACTTCCTACACATTTGAAAATCACAGAGGTATTATTTTTAGAACACGAATATCGATACCTCTACTCCAGACAGTAAAAATTCAGCATATAAACCATTCCAACACGAATCTATTCAACATGTATCTTTTACCATATCAAATAAACATCAAAACGACTATAATAACAGTTTCAAACATCAAGAATAAGTCTGAGCAATAATCAACATATTACGATTCGAATCTTTAAATCCTGAGAATAAATAAGCTATGGAAACATCCAAAATATCATGGAAAAATTCATGCAACAATTCTACCACATTGCTTTATTTCCCCAAAACTAACGTCTTGCTTGGATCACCCTTCGGAAACCACACTGCTCACATCGACACACAACTAATTTGTGATGGTTTAAAAGGAGTGGGTGAGCTTAACAAGCTCAGTGAATGCTCAGAATAACCACAATGTCCACACAATATGAAATGTTAAACAAGAGCATACTACAACATGTTCACAACCATATTGTAATGAAGTCAAAATAACATATTCACGTTTCATTAAATCATAAAACTAACATATGATCCTACATGCAATTACACTCAACTAGCTTATATATAATTCATTTGAAAATAATTCATCAAGACTAAATAACGTATATATTCTTTAATAACCCACAAGTCTAGCTGATATATTCACATGCATTCACAAGTTAAATGGAAATGATCCAAACAACAATTACATACACAATTTACTATAAGAACATACTAACATTTTCATGAGACTTAAATAAACTCATTTAGCATATTATTCACATGTTTTTACATCCATCTCACATTGTATTATTACAACATATAAGATCACATTTAAATGATAATTTGGCACTTGAAGCTATAAAACATAAAAGTGGGCTCTATCACCACACATCGGATACACGGATCTCCAACACACCAAATGACTCATAGAGTCAAAAATATCCCAAAAGTGAAGCATAAAACTAACACTCTCCAACACACCAAACATGTCCCGTTGAATGGAGCTTAGCTCACATTCTCTTATCTCTCCAACATGTCATAGGGCCTCAATGCAAAAATCACAAAAAAAATATAAGTGAGTACTCACAGTCCTATGACATGCCAACTATATCCAATGGTCTCATAAGGTCACAAGGCCAAAATATCCACAATTACACAATTTTAATTACTGATTTAATGCGCATCATCTCTGTTTATATTCATCAATTTACATCACAAACTTGTACAAAACGCATGCTTATCAAATTCACATTTAATTCCACTTAAAGTGCCACAATAATACTCATTGAACCATCATGTATCCAACCACATATGAGTGCATTAAAATCAGTTTATCACATATATAACCTGTTACATTAGCATCACATTCCATAGTTCAACACATACGTACTCACCGGTTTTTGCACACTTTTACTGCACATTTATATTTCTAACGCAACATCATCACTATTACTCGGCATATTTAATATGCCCATAACATAATACAATTCACAATAGTCATCACACATGTCTCATATCACAATATCGCATCATAATAATCAATCCATAAATATTCTCATAATCATATAATTTACCAAAACTAAAACAAAAGAAATAGAAAGCTTACACTTGGAACTTAGGATAGGGGTTTAGGCTATTCTTAATCTCTCAATTAACACTATGAATTGTGTCTACTATCAGCGATACCAAACACTCACCGTTTACACTTTCGCCGAAAAGCCGAAAGCTTAAACTAGCTTTTCTTTTCCTTTCGCCTTGCTCGAAGAAGATTCCAACAGTTCTGGCGCTTCACACATGATAACCACATAGTATAGACAATCAATATTCAGCCAAAGCTTCACTTAAACCAACCAAAAATGCAAGTCTAAGCTATATTCCTTATGAAATTAAAATTTTGACTAACAAACTTGAAACTCAAATATCTTCCTCTATACTTAATCTTTTCGGCTAAAATTGATTCCGTTCATCTAATTATTCACCTACAACTAATTCTCAACCTTGAAACTACACAAAACTACTCAATTCATGGTATCAAAATTTTCAACATGTTTATGGCTATTTTCATGAAAATTCATTAAATCCTTAGAAATCCTTAGCGAAACTTTAAAGTCAGTTTAGAAACCTTCTAATCAATTCAAAACCAATTGAAAAACACTTTGAAACCTCATTTTCATGCAAAATCCTAAATTTCACCATTAACGACCCAAGTTTCGACTTTTATTCAAACATATGATTAAATGGTTAAAAAATCAGTTTAAAAGACCAGATAACATTAAAAACTAATAATAAAATGATTCATTACCTTAGTTGTAAAAAATCCAAGCGATTGATCAAAAATTCAAAAATCTTAAAATGTTCAACAATGGAGAAATCTATGGTGTTTTGGGTGTTATTCTTGAAATTTTATGGAGGTTTAAGGCTTGGATGTTGATAGGAACCAAAAGATCAGAGTTTGGAAATAAAAAATTGAACGGGAGAGTAAGAGAGAACAAGGGACAACACAAGAATGAGGGAGAAGAAAAACTAACGTGAAAATAAAACTAGGCGGGGGAAGATATAGGGTGAATTTTAAATTTTGGTTAAATTGCTTTATAAAAACTCAAAGTTTTGACCATTTTACAAATCAATCCACTTTTCAAAATTGAAGTTCTTTAAAACTCATTTTTCAAAAAATGATTTAATTTTCTAAAAGTCATAGAAAAAAACAATTTTGAGTTAACACAATCAAAAATTTCTAAAGCCATTTCGAGCCAAAATTCCTAATTTACCCTCAAGGCTTCTAGACCCAATTTTGGGGTGTTGCACTCCATAGTAGAGCCAGCAGTGCAAATTTGATTTACAGCTCTCCATACTATGGCTCCACCACCTAGGATGAATACATTTCTTGGTGTTGATTTCCTTAAATCTTTATAGGTTTGGAAGTTTGAGTCTGTGTATCCAATAAGAGTAAGCTTCTCCCCAAAATACACCAGCATATAATCCCTGGTTCTTTTTAGATACCTTAATATATGCTTTATAGCTTGCCAATGCCTGATACCAGGATTCGTCTGATATCGACTAACCATTCCCACTATGAAACAAATATCTAAATGTGTGCAAAGCGTCTCATACATTAAGCTTCCAACTACCGAAGCACATGGAACCTTACTCATATACTCCTTTTCTTCTACCGTTTTAGGACAGTCGGCCAAAGAAAGATGAAAACTCGATGCATTCAGTTGAGCTCCTAGCTTCACATTATTCATTGCAAGTCATTCCAGTACCTTATCGATGCATGAAGCTTGTGATAGAGCTATCATTTTATTCTTTCGATCAATAAGGATTCAAATTCCAATAATATAACTAGTTTCACCCAAGTCCTTCATGCTAAACTATTGGATAACCACAGTTTAACCGATGACAATTCTACTACATCGTTTATTATAAGTAGAATATAATCAACATACAGAATAAGGAAGACCACCTGTAACATCTCAAAAATTGGGTTAGAAGAAATTGAGGTATGAAATCAAGAGTAGTCATCTCTCGATTTTGAGTTAAGATTTTAGAAATTTTGAACAAGTAAATTAATCTGGTTTAGTGGTTAGGTATTTTGGTTATGTGTGTGAGGTTCTGGGTTCAAATCCTGTTTCTTGAAGTTTTCTATTTTTGGTCAAACCTCTATTCTTGACCATCTAGCATAAGTTCTATTTCCGATCAACTGATGACAAGAATGAGCCTGCTGGTTCAATGGTTAAGCTTCTATATACCTTCTAGTCTGGTGTTCGAGTCTTTGCGTAAGCAATGCGAAAATATTTTGTGCTATTCTGTAATTTAGTTTTTTTTGTTTGATTTTAAAGAAAATAAGTTAAGTAACTTCTTTTCCTCATCTTCCTAGGATGTTCTCCTCCCTTCAACTTTTCTTTTTATGTTTTTGCTTCTGTTTCGACCAACTATACTTTTCTTTTCTTTTTCTTTGATATTTTGTCGTTGAGTTTTTCTGTATTCGTTAGGCCAAGTCCCTTTGTGCCTTTAATCTTCAAGCAAATTGTAAGTGATCCTGATTCAGTTTTATTTGCTTGAGTTTGATAATCGTGGAAGTTACGTTCTTTTCATTGGAATGGATTTCTGATTTGTGTAAGTCTTTGTCAGATGAAGTTCTCAAGAGTAACGTCCTTCTAACATTCTAAGTTTTTCTATTGATTTCGTGTAACACCCCTAACTCGCATCCATCGCCCGAACAGGGTTTCAGAGCGTTACAGGAACATTAAAAAAATTTATCAATTAATTCAGGTAATTTACTATTCATTCACTAAGGTCATTCATAATGTCCCTTAAATGGACCCTCGAGGCCTAATACGAGCACTAAAATCAAGTCGGGACTAAATCGGGAACTCAGGGAATTTTTCACGAAATTCTAAAATTTTCCAAGGCACGCCTGTGTGGTCTAAGGGACACACCCGTGTGACCCTGGGACACGCCCATGTTCAAAACTAGGTAGCTCTCTGACTTGTGCCACACGGCCATGCCACACGCTCGTGTGCTAGGCCGTGTGGTTAATCAATTCAATTCAAATTAGGTGCAGGTTTCACATGGCCAAGACACACGCCCGTGTTCAAGCCCATGTCACCCACACGGTTGAGACACACGCCCGTTTCTCTGCCCGTGTGCTCAATTCTGAGCATTTTATTTCTTGAATTTAAGGTGCAGGGGACACACAGCCTAACCACATGCCCTGTTACCAGGCCGTGTGTCATACACGGTCTAGACACACGCCCGTGTGTCTGCCCCTGTGGACAAAATAAAGCCATTTCTAGCTTTATTTCTCACCCAAAATTTCACCCATAACCCGCACTTGAATCACACATACAAATACCAACCATTTCAAGCATTCAAGATGAGCAAACTCTATCATTCAACATGATATATCATCACAAGCATTCATGTTTATAATCTTACTCTTTAATAAGCATACTTGTTTCCCCTTTCTTAATCAAACAATATATAGTACCTATGTTATCACAATAACATGAACTTAAATACATATATGCATGTACCAAAACATAATCATCACTAGCCATTCCAATGGCTAGATTACAAGCATCATTTACGTTTACATGCCAATATGGCCAACATATCATATACATGCCATTACAACCGTAATTGAATTACCATACTATACCGACATGGGCCGATGGATAGTGTGAGTGATCTTTGCCAAGCTTCCAATCCAACGAGCTTCTGATTTACTATAAAACAGGGGAAAATAAAATAAGGTAAGCATAAAACGCTTAGTAAGTTCGTATAACATGGTACTTGACTTACCATACATCCTATTTGAGATAACTAAGTAAGGCATATTCAACCACTTTGATCTCAAACCCTACACACATTCTCATTGCCCTTGTTAGTCATATATTCCATAGTAATATCAAGACATGTATGGGCTCAACAATAACCAAATTTCCAAGCACATATGCTTTCCACATCAAGTATTCATTCAACATACATAATTCATTTCATTATTTTGAGTATAATTTCATAATATTTCATTTCAAATTTAGATCATTTTGCATCAGAACTTTACACATATTACTCGGAATATCAATGTCACGATTAGTATACTCTAGGGGTACAAGTCCATAATCAAGAATGAACATTCTCATCAAATAGTTTCCATGTACAAATATCATCATCTCATATTTCATATATCACTTGTCATGTATCATGATTTTCTTGCATTTCATGAAATATTCTTTCATGTCATATTCCCATATCATATGTATCATTCCATGTCAATTTGTTTTCAATTTGTTTTCAATTTATCTTTGCTCTTGTCAGAACTTTACCCGTTGAATTTATTCGAAATGTCGATGGATACACAGGTAGTACACCTAAGGTGTACAAATCAAAATCCGCCAATTCACGTCCAATAGTACCCTTAAGGTACAATTTCCAGAGAGTACACTCTCGAGCTACACATGTATACAACAGGATTACTAGTCCAGGCTAAATCCTTTACATGTCATATGCTCTAAAGAGCTTGATCTGGATTACCCGTCTGGGCTAAATCCAATTCATAACATATGCTCGAGAGGACTTATATCAGGATTATCCGTCCGGGCTAAATCCTATCAGAATTGAGGTCGAAGGATTACTCATCCGAGCTAAATCCTATCCGCAACAAATGCAGGACCTCTTTCGTTTCGGGAAATCACTTATCCATCGATTTTCCATTTATTCAAACGAGATTTAAATACTTTTCATACCTTATCGGCATTTGATTATTTTATACCTCCGTAACATTTATGTAATTCGAGTAAAACACATTCTACATTCATGTCAAGCATACAAGTAACATTTTATTCATTTACCATTTTATCGGGCATTTTCATTTACCGGGCTATATCAAGTAGGTGATCATTTCACATATTTATGACATCGATAAAATTCACAAACACGACATTTAAATCAAGCATAAAAACATATACAATTTAGTTACACGAACTTACCTCGACAAATGTTCGTGTACATAAATCCACTAATCCGACATTTTCCTCGTTCTAACTCTGAATTTGGTCTATTCGGATCTATACGAGTAAATTTAATTTCAATTTATCACATTTTACACTTATTTGGACTCAATTTTTATCCTAGGCAAAATTACCATTTTGCCCCTAACTTTTTCATAAATTACCATTTTATCCCTAGGCTCGAAAAATAAAATTCATGAAATCCGACCCTCTACCCAAGCCTAGCCAAAATATACATACAACTTTTACAGCACATACATTTCACAAATTTCAGCATTTTCCATGGATTTTCACCAATTTTTATTTTAGCCCCTAAATCAAGTTTTCATGAAAAATCACTTTGTAAAAGTTGTTTATCTATCATCAATCTTTCATTTTCTACCATTAATTTCAAATTTACATCATATACATCCTTGACCCAATTTTTATACTTTGATAACTTTTCAAATTAATCCCCCAAATAGAGAGATTAAGTTATCCCAATTCCAAAAATATCAAAATTACTAAAAACGGGACAAGGAAACTTACCCAATTTGGCCATGAAAGTCTCTTCTCTCTCTCCTAGGGTTTCCATGTTTATTTTGAGGAAGAAGATGACATAAAATAAGATGATATCTTTTATCATCTTTTTAATTAATAAGTATTTTGCTATTTCCAATTTAGTCCTTAGCCTTTTTCTCAATTTCCATGGCTGAATCATCCAAAAATATCTACATACTTTTTATTAATGGTCTAATTACCATATAAGGACCTCTAGTTTTGAATTCCATAGCTATTTGATCCTTATAGCTACTAGAATTCAACTTTCGCATTTTATGCGATTTAGTCCTTCTCGTAATTAAGCACTAAATCGATAAAATTTTTGTATTAAAATTTTCACATGAATTTTCTAACATAATACGGTCCATATAATAAAATAAAAATAAATTATATTTTCTGCTCGGATTTGTGGTTCCGAAACCACTGTTCCGATTTCACCGAAATTTGGGTTGTTACATTTCGTGTAAGGGTAAGCATTAGTTTTCATTTTGAGATTTCGTGTCAAAGTTCTTCGACATAACTTCAGTTTTGGATGCTAATCTTAGCGATTTGTTTCGAATAAGTCATCTGATTTGTTGTTGTAATGTCGTTTTAGGGACATGAATTCATTCTTGTTGGTTCTACATCGAATCCGTATCAGGTGGGTACCAGAAACCCCTTCCTCTTCAAGTTTTATTCATTAAAAAATAGGACTGTTGATGCCATACGGTTGTGTGGTAGGCCGTGTAGCTCACACGGCCGAATGTCAGGCCGTGTGGCAGGCCAGGTAACTCATTGTTCACGAATTAGAGGCACACGAGCTAGGGACACGGGTGTGTGCCCAGACCGTGTGTGGGAATGTTTTGTGTAGGTTTCACACGGGCTAGGGATACGGGCATGTGTCCAGGCCGTGTGCGAGTATCGTTAGATCATAGGTCACACGGGCGTGTGCCAGGTCGTGTTCCAGACCATGTAAAACACTATTTGAAACCACACGACCGTGTGCTTGGTTGTGTGATGGACCATGTATGACATTAAGAGGGCCACACAGGCGTGTGGTAAGCTGTGTGGGCCACACGGGCTAGACATCCAGGCTGTGTGGATCCACACGGGCGTGTGGGTCAAAATTCTAAAATTTTCCCCAGAGACGTGAACGTCGTTCGGATCTAACGTAGGCCTTTCGTAAGGTACGAATGATCTGTGTTTAGCTATAAAACTCAGTATTTTTTGATGTTTTAGTGTATAATATGTTATCTGTACGTATGTCTATTCTAAGTTCAGTGGAAACACGAAAATATACACATTTTTTCATGCCCTTTTCAACTCAAATTCATGCAGTTTCGGTAAAATTCTTGTCGAAAAATATATAATAATTATAAAATAATTAAATTGTACTTAAATTATTAACATGTTGAATTTTAATGAATTTTATAATAAATTTTTATTAATTTTGATCATTTTCGACAGATCCGCACAAAAGGCGAAAATTGGCTCGGCAGACACTACTAGAAGCGCAAAATCGAGAAGCAATTTTGAAGCATCAAGGTAAATTAAATTTTCAGCATAAGACGGTCCAAATTATGAATATTAATTCATAATATAATTAATTTTAATTTTAATCCAGTTTACTTTGGGTTAAATAAATTATTATTAATTAATTATGAAAAGAGGCCCAGTTGAGCTGCTTACCCATCAGCTTGTTTGGCTGATTATTTGGCTTGCAAAATAGCCCTTGAAGACTCCTTCAATTTGCATTCAAACCCCTCCAGTATTTATGCCTTTCTAGATTTGCCCCTACCTTAAAATAGCAAGTTTGAAACCTTCAAACTTGCCACATGTGTGGCCGGCCATCGGGGAGTCTTTGGCTGCTAATTTTTGATATTTTTAGCAGCCTACTCAACCTATAAATAACCCCTTGCCTGCTCATTTCAAAAACATCTCAAAACCTCCCATCCTTTCACTTCTCTCTCACTTTCTCTCTTCAATCCCCTTCCGTTGTTCTTCATTTTCTTCCTCATTCCCTTGCCGATTTCACCTCCTGAAAAATATTCCTTCAACCACCATTTGGAGCAGCATTCAAGTGTTCATGGAAGTCTCGGTTCAACATGAACAAGCAGAGAAGGAGGAACTGAGCAAACTAGTCAAGCCTCGGAGAAACACTAGATTTGATTCTTGTTCCTTATCATTTTAATTTTATTGTTGTTGTTATGAACATTTCTATGAATAATTCTGATGTTGATACGTTTAATTTAATTAATATGGCTTAAATTTAATTCTTGTTAGGTTGATTGCATTTTGTTCACTTAATTTATTAAAATTGTGTTTGTGTTGTTATATGTAACATCCCGATTTAGGGCCTAGTCGGAATAGTGGTGTGAGACCACAAATCCGAGGCATAAGTATGAGTTTTTGAGGTCTATGCCATGTTTGCATGCTAGTGTGAAAGTTTCATGAAGCAATTTTGTTAAATTGTGGTTGAACAGTCCAAAAGGACTAAATTGCAAAAGTTGCAAAATGTGATATTCTAGAAGCTGTTTGTGTGACATTGCTTTAGAATATCAATTAGAAGTCCTTAATGAGTAATTTTCACAATTTCTAATTTTTGGACAAATTTGGGCATGGATGAGTTAAATTAGCAAGTTTGTCAAAAAGGGTATTTTGGTTATTTGACAATTAAATGATTAAAATAAGAGAAAAGATGACAAAATTCATTCATCTTCTTCTCCAAGGCTGCCGAAAATTTGAGAGAAGCCATTGTTAGGCTCTTCAACTTTTCAAGCTAGCTAGTAAGTGTATTCTAGCCCGTTTTTGATATTCTTCGTATTTTTGAAGTCCTAGTAGCATGAGTAAGCTATTTTTAGCTATATGATGAGCTAAAATGGATGTTCAAAAATGTACCCATGTATGACATGCATGTATTTTGATGTTTTATGGAAGAATATGAAAGCTTGATGTAGTAGAAACATCTTTTACTAAGTGAATTCCATGAAAAATGCATGTAGGGACTAGTTTGTGAAAGTCTTGAGTTTGGTCATACATGTGAGAATTAGTGAGAATTGATGATAGCTTTAGTTGAGTAAGTGATTCGGCTAAGCATGAAAGGCTAGAAAGTTGAATAAAAATCACTTTACGGGCCTTGGGGCAAAAGTGTAAATATGAGAAAGATTAGGGGCAAAATGAGGATTTTGCTAAAGTATGAGATAAAGGTCAATTTAGTCAATGTGTGTATTGAATATGTTAAATTGTCATTATAGATCAAGAAATACGAATCCCGAATCGAAACCGAGGTAAGGGCAAGGTCGTGGACTAAATTGCACATCTCCATACTTTTTTAGTACAGAGGTAAGTTTACGTATAAACGATGCATTATGCGTATACTTTGTAAATTCTAGCTAGAGTATAGCATGGTTGAGAACCTATATGGTTCATGTGGAATGAATGAGTTAGTTATAGTGAACGAATGAATGAATGAACTACAAAGTAGATATGTGGATGTGTAGTGATAATGCTTGATGGTAAGCTAAGTGCGATGCTACCCCAATACTTAGCAACGATGAGCTGGGCTATGTGCGATGCTATCGCTAAGTATATTGTTTAGTGGGCTAAGTGCGAGACCTCTATGATTACCTTATTGGTAGGCTAAGTGCGATACCACCTTATTGTATCGATTGTGGTAGGCTAAGTGCGAAACCACCGGAGAGTAGGCGTGTGGATGTATTAGTGAGTAGTGTGGATGTGTGGATGTGTTATTGTGAAATAATGATGTGTTGTATATTGTGTAAATGCGATATTGAATGCAGGGGTGCATGTCAATGGTTATGAGTATGTGACTCATGATGTGTTTTAAATGTGGTAAGGGATAGAAAGAGTAAGCATAGTTGTGAATTACTTATGTTAGTATAATGCTAATTGTTGTTTAGCTTATATTATGATGCTTAATTGTTTATGTGCAAACTCACTAAGCTCAAAGCTTACTCCCTTTCTTTTCCCTTGTCTTATAGAGTAATAGAGTTGAATCGAGATACGTGGATCAATTGGAAGATCGCCCACACTATCAGCACACTCTAGTACATTGGATTAAACGTATTGTATATGGCATGTATAGGGGCTAGACAAGTTAGTGATTTTTGGTTGTAAATGGCTAAGTCATGTTGGCCTTTAGATGGATAATCTATTTTGTATAATGCCATAGTTGTTGGCTATTTTATTATATGAAAAGATGCAGTTATCCATGTAAGATTGTGTTTCAAATTGAGTTGATTATGGATGTGTTGAATGAATATATGTTGTGTATACTAGGGGGTGAGAAGGGGCATGACAAATAGCTTTGTTCTTGTCCATGTGGGTAGACACACGAGCGTGTGTCTAGACCATGTGTGACACACGGTCAGTCCATGGGCGTGTGACTTGGCCGTGTGTCCCCTGCATGTTAGTATTTTAAGTCAGATTAGACCACAGACTAGTCACACAGGCGTGTGCCTAGGACGTGTGAGTTATTCAGTGTTGGCCACGGGCTAGCCACACGGGCATATGTCTAGACTTTAAGGCCGTGTGAAGTAGTCAGTGTGCACCATGGGTGGTGAACACGGGCGTGTGACCTAGCCGTGGGACTTTGGCAGAATGGTTGAGTTTTGTGCACGGGTTGTGGACATGGGCGTGTGTGACTACACACGGGCGTGTATCATCTAGTACGGGCATGTAGTCCCTGTCTAGATGGAGAAAATTTTTGAGATAGTAAGAGTTTTCGATATGGTCTCGAGAGCCCTCGTGTGTTTGAGTAAGGCCTTGTAACTCGAAAATGAGGTTATCGTTGTGACTTAATGAGAGTAGTCACGTTGAGCCTAAGTGGCGACCAAGTAGTTTTAATCCGGTAACGCCTCGGACCCGGTTCCGACAGGGATTACGGGTAAGGGGTGTTAGATTATAGGCCTTGGTAAGATGTTTGATTAAGTAAAACCATGACTAAGTTATTCTTGCATTACAATTGTAAGCTAACTAATGAATTAATTATTTAAATGGATTGAAATTGTAATTAATTGACACAATACTTAATCAGTGGATGTTCAATTATCTAAGGTAGCTGAGGGTTAAATTAGCAACGGTATCTAACGATACATTAGCCTTGCATAACTTACAAGATTATTATGATTAAACTGTTTCAAGGTAGGAATACATTGTTACCTCACGTAATCTTTTATGTTCTTATGAGATTGAATTAATTGTCTGAATTGGTATAGAGATATATACAAGAGATTATTTTAATTTCATAAATATGTATGTGCATTAACACATTTGCTTATTAAAATCTGTTTAATCGGTTGAATTGGCATAGAGATATAGTCAAGAGGTAAATGAATTTTGGTAGCTGAGTATGTTCATAAGTTAGCAAATTACCAAGTTGCCATGAATTTATTCGTAACAACATGAACATGAGTTTAGTAATTCTAAGTTAAAAAATGTAATTAATCTAACACAATTATGTCATCTTGATTAAAATCATCTTTTTGGAATTTTTATTTCCTCTTTATTTATTTTACTTAGTTAAAAATCTTAGTTTTTAATACCTCCTCAAATCAAAATATTTTTCTTCACCAAAGTGTTTTTAATTGCATTCATAAATAATTCTTTTCACAGCCCCTGTGGGTACAATAACTCAACATTTACTTGTGACTTTATTACTTGTTGCGATTGTGTACACTTGCACATTTCCGTTGTTTCAATAAGTAAAGATGATTGCTAATGTATAAGGTACCCTTGTTTGGATACGTTTGGGTATGTGACTTGTCCAGGTACGATCCGTATTCTGTTAAGTCTGATGGTATGCCCTGTGTTACTCTATGATTTAGAATATAAGATAACCAAATATGTTGAATTGATTGGTATTGATTCTAACTTATGACCATGCATATGATTTCATGGCAATCTGATGTGATCTGTTGAGATTTGATAAATCTGTTTTACAAAGCATGGACTCCCATGCCTACTGATTCTGTTATTGTATGATGCATGACCTACATGCTTATCACCTTGACTTTATATTTGCATGCCATGACATATTGCAAGGGATTGGGATGATGTGTAAGGAGGGAGTTTATGGCAGTTTAATGATCTGCATTATCTGGTGGTTTATCCACAACTCTATTCTGGCAGCTTGATTGTAATATAGTGGCTCGACCACATGTCTCTGATCTGGAAATTTCACTACAAATTTAGGTGGCACTGTCCATAGTTATCTATTGGTGTGATTTGGTTAGACGAATTTTGGGGAACACTATTTTGGTGTGTAGCGGAGTTGGGTAGGATGTTTTCTGATAAATCTGCACTTTGATTGGTTTTGAAAATACTGCATCGACATTGACATATATTTTATGTTATGTTCTACTCTGTTCTGTACTATTCTGTTCGGTTCTACTCTATTTTGATTTGTTTTATTTTGCTCTGTTCGGTTTTGTCTTGTTCTGTTTTGTTGTACTACCACTGTTGAAATCTCTACTATACTCTAGAACTGTTCCGTACTTGTTGTACAATTGTTATTAAGTTATCTACATTAATATGACTTTTATGTTACGATCTATCTATTTGTATTTGAGTTTGGTTATACGCGGTGCTTGGTAGCTCATCCTTTGTCTTATCTTTATCTGTTCAGGTAAACATCTGATTTAGGATCAGACGACGTACGGGAGCTCATATTGTTTTTGCATTGATGTAACTATGATTGGTTCTTTTGGGGTTTTATAATTTGCTTATGAACTTGCCTTGTTTTTGATAATCTCGTCAGTATCTGACAATTTTTAACACGAAGCTGCAAAATCACTTAAATAAACTGAAATGGTTTTTTTGTTGCTAAAGTTAAAACTTCGAAAATATTTCTGCCACAAATCGTGTAAAGTTTTGAATGGTTTCTGAATACTTACCGAAATCAGTTTTCAATACGTTGGTGTAACTTTTCCCAGATTCAATTTAAAATTCTAGGCTGGGTTTAGGGTGTTACACCACCTTTTTGTCTTTTATACGCTTATAAACACAAGGTTCATCAGCGTTTTACGCAAACCCAAAAGTCTTGATCGTTTGATCAAATCTTTTATTCCATGAACGGGACACCTGCTTAAGTCCATAAATGAATCTTAGCAATTTGCAAGCTTTCTGCTCTTTTTCATTTGAAAACATAGCTAGTGGGTTTAGCCATGCAAATAGTTTCATCAATATAGCCATTCAAGAATGTTTTCTTGACATCCATTTGTCAGATCTCGTAATCGAGAGTATTAACAATGGATAAGAGTATGCAGATAGACTTGAGCATGAGTACCAGAGAGAAGGTCTCATCGTAATCGATGCCTTCTTTCTGTGTGTAGCATTTCCCTACAAGTCTAGCTTTATGTGTTTCCACTTTCTCTTCCTTATTTCTCTTCTTCTTGAAGATCTAGTTACACCCTATGGATTTAATCCCAATGATAAGTCTACAAGTTCTCATACTGTGTTGGATTTCATCGAATCCATCTCAATATCCATGGCATGTTTCCAAAGCTTGGAATCAACGTCCTGCATAGCCTCCTCGTAAGTAAATGAATCATCATCCTCGTGATTGGCTTTCGTATTATAAATAATACCATCATAGACAAAGAAGTCCACTTTCTTAGAAACTCTCCCATTACCTCGAGAATTGAACTTGGTGATTGTTCTACAACTCCCGAAAGTTCCTCAAGTACCACTTTACTTCGAGGCTTAAAGTTATCCATGTAGCTTTCCTCAAGGAAAGTAGCATGAGTAAAAACTTTAATCGTATTATCTTTCAAATTGTAGAATAATCCACCTTTTGTTCATTTTGGATATCCTACAAACATGCACAATTTTGTTCGTGCATCTAACTTCTTTGGATCCTTATCCATAATGTGTACTAGACAACCCCATATGCTAAAGTGATTTAGAGCGGGTTTCTTTCCATGCCATAGTTCATAAAGGTATCTTACAAGCAGACTTGGTTGGCAATTCATTCAGAATATAGCAAGCCATTTGTATCGCATATCCCAATAAGGAAGTAGGAAGTTGTGAATAGCTTAACATTAAACAAACAATATCAAGCAAGGTTCTGTTCCTTCTCTTAGCTACGCCATTCTGTTGTGAAGTGCCCAGTGTTGTCAACTTAGATAAAATCTCATTCTCTATAAGGTATCCTAAGAACTCTTCAGACAAGTATTCCCACCTCAGTTAGACCGAATATTCTTTATGGATAAACTTAATTACTTTTCCACTTCTGCACGAAACTCTTAAAATTTATCAAAATTTTCGCTTTTGTAGTGCATTAGATATACATACCCATATTGAGAATAGTCGTCGATGAAAGTCACGTAATAACCTTAACCTCCTCGGGCACTGATACTCATGGGACCACATACATTAGTGTGCACAAGTTCTAAAGGTTGGTTGACCTTTATACTTTTCGCATTAAAAGACATCTTATTCATTTTACCTTCTAAGCTAGATTCACATTGTGGAAAACTAGCTTCCTTAAGCATACTTAAGGGACCACTTTTCACGAGTCTAGTGATTCTTTCTTGGTTAATATGACCAAGACTTAAGTTCCATAGGTACCCCTCATTAGAGTGAGAATTTTTAAGTTTCTTACTCACCATTTCAGTTTGAAGCACTGAGTAGTTATTTGGTTTGATAAAGTAGAGATTATTTTCTATCCGTCCATTACAGATTATAGAACGATTTTTGTGAATAGCAAGACCTTTATTGAATGTCACGGAAAACCCGTCATTAAATAAACATGTTATAGAACTTAAATTCATCTTAAAATGAGGTACATAAAATACGTCCTTTAAAAAAATCTTCCTAAATTTATCAAAATGTAAAATAACTTCTCCCACTGCTTCAGTTGAAACATAGTTCTCATCTTCAATCCACAACGAGAGGCTCTGTAACACCCCTAACCCGTATCTGTCACCGGAGTAGGGTGACGAGGTGTTACCAATTAATACACATAATTTAATATACATAGCTCATACATTTATGCATTCATACTCAAATATCATTTAATCACAAACACATTGTCCCTTATAAGGGCCTACGAGGCCTTAAACAAGCTTTAGAAGTGGTTCAGGACTAAACCAATAACTCGAGAAAATTTTTAGAAACTTAGAAAAATTTCAATCATACAGGGGTCACATGCCCGTGTCAACAGGCCGTGTGCCTCACACGGCTCCAGACACGCCCGTGTCTCAGGCCATGTGGAAACAGGGCATACATACTGACTTGGGTCACACGGCCAACCACACGCCCGTGTGTCCAGCTCGTGTGCCCTTCAAAGTGGCCACACACGCCCGTGTGCCAGACCGTAAGCTAGGTCATGCCAAACCTGTAGGGTATACTGACTTATACAACACGGCGAAGTCACACACCCGTGTGCTAGGCCGTGTGCCATTTAGAGGGGTATACTGTCTTGTACCACACGGCCAGTTACACGCCCGTGTGTGAGACTGTGTGGAGCGTACTGACCTCAAATTAATTTCAACACCAGGGGACACACGACCGTATAACATAACCATGTGTCACACACGGCTGAGACACACGCCCGTGTCTCTACCCGTATGGACAAAAATAGGCCATTTACAAAGCCAATTTGCGACCCCATTTTTCACATACCTACACAAGTACAAATGGTATCATTTCAAGGCACAAATATGCAGCCAAATCAATCCCAAATCATGCACATTTCATGCTATACAAATACAACCATTTCACTTATTCAAATATAAACCAAAACAACATCAATAATATGGTTCATTTACCATAATTCACATATACAATTCAATTTACTAATTCATTTCAAGCATACATTATCAAGCATTAATTCACAAACACATAACTTCCAAACTATCAACTTCAATCACATAACATAAATCAATTTACCAAACTCAAAATAGAATCATTTGCACATTTATAACATCATCATGTTCATTATTTTATGCCAACCCAGATAGCCAAAATACATATTCACCAAACATACCAAAATGACACAAGCCTATACATGCCATATACCATATTTACACAACTCAAAAGTACCAAATAGATGTCCGATAGTGCGATGAAGTTCCTGACGATCCCCAGTTCTGAGCTAGCTTTGATTAACTATAAAATATAGAAGGAAATAAACAAAGTAAGCTATAAAGCTTAGTAAGTTCGTATGTAAATATGAAATAATCTCAACATTTACTAGCATTTTCAAAACGGATAACATAATTAGCATTTAGAGCATTAATCAACGAGTTAACATATAGTTAAACCACATCGTAACTCATAAGTCCTCAACATCTTCTAACACGTTACTTGAGCAGTTTTCCGTACATACCTGTACCGATACTTATCTATCTCTCGACAATTGTCTTATCAAACCACTTTGGCTTATAAATACTTATGATACAAATTCATCGATTTTCCGATGCCATAGTCCAACTATGGTCTTATACGTACATTTCCAAGGCCCTGCCGTGGTCTTACATTCATATTCCATAACCCGGTTATGGTCTTATTTTTCTGATTTGCCATAGCCTAGCTATGGTCTTATTCAGCAACTCGTATGCCTAAACCGTACATTTAAATTCAATATCTCCAAATTTAACTAATGGAATACATACAATCTCAATTCTATCCATCAATTAAACAAATATACAATTAAGTTCAATTATACAAACTTACCTCGTATACGGAAATGACGGATCGGGTCGACTACTCGATAACCTTGCTTTTCCCCCGATCTAAATCTGAATTCTTTCTTTCTTGATCTAAATGAATTCAAAATTAACTTATTCAATCACATATTCTTTAAATTTAGTCCATATCATACTTTAAAACATTTTTACACTTTTTCCCCAAGTATTTCACAACTTTTACAATTTAGTCCTTATTACACAATATCACAAATTGATGCAATTTCATCCAATCAAATGCTAGCCGAATTTCCCTAATACACATATCAACCCAAATTTTTCATTTATTCACATATTTAACCACATATTTTCAACATTTCTCATTTTAGCCCCTAATTTGCATTTTCACCAAAAAATCACTTAACAAAACTTGTGTAATTCATAACAAATATTCATATTTCATCATCAAACATCAAAGAAAACATATATATATCAATGGAAACTCTCACAAATGTTAACAGTTTTGCAAATTAGTTCCTAGGCTAGCTAGACCTAGCTGCAATGATCTCAAAAACGTAGAAATCATTAAAAACGGGAACAAAAATCGTACCTAAATGCAAGAATTGAAGATGGCCGAAAATGAGAGCTTTAAAATAGCTTCTTTTGCACCCTATTTCGGTTGGGGAAGATGAAAAATGAATAGATAATTGTTTTTTTTATTTTAATTAAGCTTTTAATTACCAAATTACCTAATTAACCTTATTATTAATTCAATATTTCCATAATGCAAAAAAAATATCATCCACTATAAAATTTTTGGACTATTTATCACATAAGTACCTCAACTTTAAGGTTCTATAGCTATTTGACACCTTTAGCTAATAGAACAGCACTTTTGCATTTTACGCGATTTAGTCTTTTTTCTCAAATTAACCAACCAATCGATAAAATTAGCTCACGGAATTTTCACACATATCAAATAACATGTTTTAAATACTGAAAATAATATTAAAATAATTTTTTGACATCGGATTTGTGGTTTCAAAACCACTATTCTGATTTAGCTAAAACCGGGCTGTAACAGGCTCCTGTCGCTCAGACTTCTTGTTTCACTGAACCCCTGTAAAGAAACACACACATGGTTAGTGGCTCCAGAATTAATAACCCAGTTGTCAATTGATTCTTCCACTAAGCACGCTTCAACAACAAAGAGTTTCAATCATTTTTCCTTTTTGGCTATGTAATCCAAATACTCCTTGTAGTTTGATTTGAAGTGTCATTTCCTTTTGCAGAAGAAACATTTGATCTTTTCAGGAGCATTTGAATTCTTATTCTTCTTCCTATCCACACGAGGTGGAACTGAAGACTTAGTCGGTTTCTTCTTTCCCTTAGTTGTTTCCCCTTAGAGGATTAGGGGCCCACAACTAAGTTTGCCTTAGGTTTCTCCTAAACCGGCTTACCACCATGCAACATCAACTCATAGGACTGTAATTCCTTCATGAACTGAGTCAAGGTAAGCATCTTGTTCCCAAAGTTGTAAGCAGCCCTAAAGCCTGTGAACTCATTGGTCAAGGATTTGAACACTATTTCAATAAGTGTTCACATCTAGTTCAGCCCTTTTTTCCTTTGCTTTCACAAAGAATCTTATAAGCTTAAGCATATGTTCTTTGACCGGAGTGTTGGGTTTTTGCTGGGATTTCATCAAATTTGTAATAGAGGATTGTCGAGCCAATGCGATTTGGCCTCTGAGCAAATCCTCTAAATTTTTCATATGATCTCTTTAGCAATACGAAAATTCTCGTGTTGCTTTTGCAGCACATTACTCATGCTCACTAACATATAACGTCGAGCAATTGAGTCAAAATCTCTCCAGTGATTTCTCGTATTGGGCTGAGCTTTAGGTGGGCAAGGTTCATCAAGGATGAATTTGTGTTTCTCACAGTTGAGAACTATCAACAATTTATGTTTCCATCCTCAAAAGTTATCTCCATTCAATTTAGTTTCAGTAAGAATGCTAATAAGAGGAGTATGGGACATATTTTAACTAGAAAAAAAATAAATATTCACTAATTACTACTTTTTGTATTCAGCAAATATTTTCATTTCAGCAACATATCAGAACTGCAGTATGATGCATGAGTCTTGTATTAAAACCTTGAAAAACATTTTTCCGTTACTACGATCATTCTCACACCCACCAATCATGTTGTCTTGGGGTCTCATGATTAACTAACAAGAACATGGATTACATCCAATCAGTTCGTGAATCTTAATTCTCAAGACTCCACACGAACCAACGACTATTTAACATTTGGCCATCATCTCTAGCTTAAATATAATTTTTAGGAAACTATTTAATAAGAGACGATCTTGAGTGTGCAACTATTGACTCAACACCCATCATGAACATGCTCTCATTTGTGAGTCATCTTGGGATAATCTCACCAAGAGTCATGCACGACTAGTTGTCCTTAAAAGGAAATCTTATTTAGTGAACCCACATGATAAAGTTTACCTTGGGGTGTGGCCAAGATAGAAACTGACTCGAAACTTTATCATGTTATCACTTAGGGACCATTAATGGAGGCCGTAGGTCTTGTTCAATGACCTTCTCCCTCTCAATATTTTAAAAACATGTAAGGTTTTTATCCCAGATTTCAAGAAAGATCATACAATAGTCCTAGTGGAATTCTTACCTAATCTATATGACATTTTTACAATATATGCATGCATGTGATGAAAATTTTATAATATTCACATTCATTTATTCATAAGAATCAATCAATCATAAAAAATAATAATTTTGATTCTCCACAGTTTTTCTTTCAAGAGAAAAAATCAAAGAAGTGAATGTGAACCGTGCACCAGGTAGGGTTGGAACGATGAAACTATGCAATTGTACACAATTGTATCAAGTAATAAAGTGACAAGAATGTCAAGTTATCGTACCCACAGGGACTGTGCAAGAAAATATTTATGAAATGTAAATTTAAACAATATTCAATAATTCACATAGCAAGAAATTCTATAGTTTTATGAAAACTTTACAGTATTGCAAGTAACTTAGTAAATTTTGTAAGAGCTTTAGTAGTGTGATAAGAAATTCACTAAATTTGAAAGAAAATCAATAATATACATAGTTATAAGAAATTGTTGTAAGATATTCGATAATCTTTTAAGAGTTTTGGGAAAGTCTAAAAATTCAATAAATCGTAAGGGATTCTATAATTATGTAAGGAATTATGAGATTTAGTAATTCTGTAAGAAATTCAGAATCTATAAAAGATTTAGAATTTGTTAGGAGATTCAATAATTGCACAAAAATTTTAGTAATATACTAAAAATTTTGCAATGTCCAAAAGATTTTAGTTATTTAGAAATGTTTTAAGAGATAAAGTAGTTTTTTATTTTAAAGAAATTTAGTAATTTTAAGAAGTAAGAAATTGAAGTTTTACGTTAAGCTTAATGATAAATTTGGCCGCTAACGTTTGCATTGTTTTTTGTCAAAATTGTCCTAATTATATTTTTGAGCCTTTTTTAGCCATCAACCTTTGTTCTTTTTTTCAATATATTTTTCTAACAGATTTAATGAATAAATTCAAGGTTCCAATTTTTCTTTTCCTTCAAAAGATTTCAATATTTCATATGTTTTTTTACTGAGAAGTTTTTCTACTGAGTTATTTTTTTAGATAATTACATTTCTATTATTTAAATTAAGAGTTATTTTTTAATTTAATGTATTATTTATTTATTTTATTACTTTTAACATGTAATTATCTTATTAGTTTATCTAAGTAATAAATTATATCTTATTAAAAATATTTCACATATGAAATTCTACATCATCCCCGTTAATTTTTTTAATGATACTTTTATTAAATCTGTTAGAAAAAGCATATTAAAAAATAGAACAAAGGGTGATGACAAAAAAAACTCAAAAATACAATTAGAGTCATTTTAACAAACCATGCAAACGTTATTTGTCATTAAGCCAAAACGTTATACAAAACATTAAAAAAATTATAAAAAAAAAAGTACTTTTACCTGCTATTTGTTTAGCCAATTTTACCTGATCGCAAGTTTCTTTTAAAGTGCTCACAATAAAATATTCAAATTAAAAGATCAATAGAATCTTTTTAAAAATTAAGTGGATTAAACTTGAGGCCACAGTGAAATTGCCAAATTTGAATTCTCATATGAAAGACATATTGGTGATAAAAACTGGAACTTATCTTTTCCTTTAAAAGAAAATAACCTCAATGGCTTGAGAAAATGTTTTTCTTTAAGATGAATTTAATCTGATCCCTCAACTTGACAACCAAGTTTACTTTGGTACTTCTATCTCAAAGCGTTCAAATACCAAAGTAGGCTTAGTTACCAATTTTAAGTACAAAATTTAAAAAAAAAAAAAAGTTCAAATAGTTGTCAATTTCAGGACAAAAAATTACACTAACACATCCTTAATAAGATATCCCGAATTTAATGGTAAAATTACAAGCATTCCATTGTGTAAGTTTGTTTGAACAATACATGTCCCCTCATTTTCTATTGCAAGCCAATCACATTGTTCTCCTCTGCGAAAAATAGGAAGAGAAAAATGCAGTGCTTATAAAGTAGGAGGTCGCGTACGGTCAACAGATAGATACATGCTGGACACAAAATGCCGTAGTAGTATATGGAAACAGAACGGAGAGAAAGTATGTATATGTATATACATAAACATATGTATATATACTTGTATCCACACACTGTATCTGCAGCTGATTCTCTGTTACAACCTTTCACTTTTCAATCACATTCACAGGTCTATATTATATTATAACTATATTAATTGGCAGCCAAGCCAAGCGAAGACAAGACAAGCCCCCACACATTTTAGTCCATATGCAAACCTGTTCATGTTCATAATCATTGATTAATGAGGAAGCTCTCTAGGAATACAAAAAATGCATCACACTTCTATCTCAACTAATAGCTCACACATCATTGTCCCTGCTAAGAAACCTACCCACATACATGAACCTCCAAGCTCTCCAACTCATAAGAGTTACCCCCCATGTACAACGCCTCCCAATGGCAAACCAAACAATGCTATCTGCATCAGCCAAATCGAATTACAATGCATGATATATCATCTTTGCTTTTTCTAGCCAACGCCTCGGTCGTTAATAGTTTGGCTGCTGCTTGGGGATCCTTCACGGATTTCACCAAATTAACTGCCTCTTCATTCTTCATTACCTGCCAAACAATTGAAACAAGTTATTTTTCTTTTACTTAGTCATGCGTCAGCTACTTACAGCCAACATAGAACTAAAGAAACCCTATGCCATTTAAAAACATAGAACTCATTTTAGCAGAGCAGATAAAGAACACCATCACAGGGGATTATTCTTTGCTACACATGATGATCATTTCCCTAAAACAAGTCCATATAATGGAAATCGAGCAAAAGTTAAGTTGGTCTCTGATAAAATTAAAAAAAAAAAAAAATGATACTAAAAGAGCACAAACTTTTTAGTAGTAAGAACGTCAAATTGATTATTATCCTGTATACTAACTGTAGAGTTTTTAAACTACAAAGGCAAGCTTACATGATCAACATGTCATTACAAATTTCCCTAGTTATAACCAAATCGTGGAGTTTTAAGAATCTAACATCAATGTACAGGATCAAGTAAAAAAAAAAAAAACTCAATGTACAGGATAAATTTCCATTCTACTGTATACTGCTAAAATTGAACAATAGAATTACTTCTATTGTTTTTCTTCTTTCCTTTGGTAAAGACTAAAGGACATAGTTGAACGGAGATTTTGTATCTAATAACTGTTAAAAGGGAAACATCATTGATTTAAGAATGAAACAATACAGTAATATGATAAAAGTATTGAAATGACATTTAGTTAAATCTTTACTTTTATCTACATAACAATTTCAAAAATTGTCCTTTTTTGCTTTTCCTAGAATTTTTCATCGTTTTTTTACTGAAAATCTTCCTTGAATTGTCTCCAAAATGAGTTTATTGATGCATTAAAAGTTTTAAATCATTGACAATTTAAATCTCAATGATCTCAAAATTATCAAGGATTTATCTACCACCACCTCATGGATATAAACAATCAATTCAATGATTATCTACTTTTTATCTAATAGATATTACGTTATTAACATTCCAAAACATCAGCCCAAGACATTGTAATGAACATTCACCAACAACTATCATTAGGCAAGTCCAAGTAAAGAATAACTTAATAACATTAAAAAAAAGGACACAATGTATCATTTGCCTACAGTTCCTAGTATAACTGTTAATAAAACAAAATTAGAGGTAAAAAAAGTATTGATAAAAGGGCAAATGTATCAAGATATTGACTATATGCAAAATTAATAAACCATAAATTCTAAAAAAGTTATACATTAAACTATATCAATTTTGAGGAAAATGCAAAGGGCATCAGAACATTAAATCAAGGTTATTAAAGAGCTTAAAGGTTCATGCCTGGTCATTGGAACTAAAGTCCAACATTGTACCAACAGACTACATGGCCGGTGGCTATTGTTTCACTTTAGTTAATGGTTAGTGATTATGCATTAGTTTTAAGTGATCAAGTGGCTAGGATGTGATGCCGTTATGAGTTCGAATGGGGATTTATGTGGATTAATCCAAGGGCTAGGATTGAAGCTGTTGAAACCCCAGTGCAATTTTTTGACATATTAGGCAGCCGTATAGTATTGCAAATATTATCTATTAGTGGGTCTAAAACACTAAAACCTAGTTTTCTTGCTCCAACTTCAATATTATATAATTCATTAGTTTCTGGCCTTCATTATCAGCAGCTGATCTAAGGAAATACAATAAACAACAACCATTTCACTAGTTCAAAAGTTTCTTCATATCTGTGCTTTTATTCATATTTATAATTTTATACACACCTCTCCCCCTAATGACGAATTTCTGGTTTTGCATGTCAACAACCATTACGGACATTGCCGCCTATAAATGTGGCAAACCATGTCAAATGTCAAAGACATGATCTCGACATTGCCATTAACATAGCGATCACAGCCACCACCTTAGTAGTTATAATGTGCTTATAAAGTCAACATCACATGAAAAATTACTAACATTACACACCAGCATAACCACCACCCGTGTACTCCTTAATTGCAACATAATGTTGTCTCAAGTATCACCTCTCTCCACCACCAAAGTGGGATGTGACTAACTCTTTTCATCAGACTACACTCCAATATAACATATTATATAATTTTCGATTGCAAGTTGCTGTAGCTATCAGCTAATAAAACAACTTCAGTGCTACACTTAATAACTGAAAACAAAATATTGCTGCTAGAATAAATTTTATTTTTAGCCAATAACAAGAAGGGTAAAAAGGTACTTTAATCAGAAACCAATGATCCTTGCCAAATTCTCCGAAGTTGGTGAGGAACAATAACACATTTAAGAAGGCAGATTCTAAAAGAAAATGAATACTCTTCTTCGATCTGTGTTTCAGAAGCCTAGCCTTTTAAAATCATCAGGAAATTACATGCTAGTCAGATGATAACTCAATAAAATAAAGAAGCATCCAAATCAATAACTACAAAGTAGTAAACCTAGCACCTTAGTACACAATCACCACCTAATCCTAGCCATTAAATCTCATTAAAAGATAAAAGGGTAAACTACACAGTTGGTCATCCAACTTTTGTAAGTTTTCATTTTGGGTATGAAAATAAAATAAAATAATTGCCAAAAAAAAAAAAAACCACTGCCGTTACAAACCGTTTTCATTTTGGTCACCAGCCATTAATTTTGGGTTAGGCAATATTATTGTATGCTCATTTTAGTCACTCAACTTTAATTGTTCATTTTGGTTATTCATTTTCTTTTTTAGAATTAATTTTATTTTTAAAAAACTTGGTTTTTTTATGGGAAACTTAGTTCTTCAGCTGCAACATGAAACCCAAGATTTTTTTCCTATAAATCAATCCCTTTAAAAAACTCAAGTTTTTCTTGTAAAAAAACCCATGTTTTCCCTTATTACTAAAAAAACTAAAATTAATTCTAAAAAATAAAGGAAATTAAAAAGATCTTCTTCTTTTTTTTGTAAAAACCCAAATATTTCCCTATAATCCAGGTAATTTCCTATAAAGTCCCCAATTTTTCCCTTCCTAGGGAAAAACTAAAATTAATTCTAAAAAAGTACAAAAAAAAATTAATAAGATAAAATGGTTTTTCCATATAAAAACCCAAGTTTTTCTCTACAAAATCTAGGCTTTTTCCATTTGTTGGAAAAAAAAAACTAAAATTAATTCTTTAAAAAAAGAAAAAATAAATAAAATTAATGATCAAAATAGAAACTTATTCAAAGTGGGTGACTAAAATGAGTGTACAATAACATTGTCTATAACTCCAAATTAATGACGAGTGACCAAAATGAAAACGATTTGCAACTGTGGTGCCCTTTTTGCAATTTTTTTTGTTTTTGATGCCTAAAATTAAAACTTATGAAAATTAGGTAACCAACTGTGTATTTTACCCAAAGATAAAATGCCGCTAAGCTAGTCATATGTCCACTTATAGAAGCATAATTACTAACTAAAAGAATAGTGGAACATTAAAAATAAAGGAAAACTTATCAAGAAAAGAATTAGATCACTTTTAGAATGCTTAGGATGTATCATTCCAACATAAAATCTCAAAGTTCAAACTGCTGCAGTGGGACTGGAATTCTCTTTTGTTTAACAAAGAGAACGTGTATAGCTTCTAGATATATAATATTTATTTATGTGATCAGTTTGGTAAGAAACTAGTTCGAACTCTATCATTCAACAATGACCAGACCCAGCAGATAAAGATTAGAAAACAATACAGCAAAAGTTTTCGTACTTTAACCAATCTAATATGTATATGCAGCAGTCCAATTAAATTTCTCTTCAGTGTTTATAGAAAGAATTCTTACAAGAGATAAATATGATATCTCTTCTCTATTAGGCTCCAGCCAAATCATGTTACGATCTATTTTGATTTAGTAGATCAGCTCATGAAAGGAAGACTAAAACCTTAGGACTCGTTTGAGAGAGACCTGAATCTCTTTAGATTTTTTTTATAGAAATACTTCTTAGGTATTATTATTCCATATGGCCCTTTAAGTAAGGACCAGTATTATTACATACATATGAAACCTATTCTAGAAAGGAAATAACTCAACTGAAATAAAAGCACAATCAAGAAACCTAAGGAAAGAAATAAAATCTCAACCTAAGCCTTAATTAGATAACCAAAATTAATGGCCTTTCCTAACATAGATTCAGCCCATAACATTACTCTCCTCCTGGAGAAAGAGCTTGTACTCAAGCTCGAAGTAAGGATATACTTGACAAAAGGTACCTTCCTAAAGAGTGGTTGACATTTTCAGTGCTTACACATCCATCATTCATCATCGTAATCAAACCGAAGGTAATTTTTTAGGTAAAACAACCAAAACCACACCATTATTCCTTTCCATTGCTAATAGTAGAAACCAATAGGAGTCATGGACCTCCACAAGCTTATTCTTTTTTATCAGAACCATTGGATAAACCTCTTCAAACTTCTCACTAGAATTAACAATTTTCAAAAAATAACCTTGCAAACTTTCTCTGCTAGCAACTTCCATAAACCCAAGGATGTCTTTAGTAATTAAAAACTGCACATTCTTAACAATAAAAGAACTAACAATTGAGTCTCTATCATCAATACCCCTTTCACTATGTAATCCATTGGATTTAGACTCGTTAAACTTTTTAAATTTTGGAGGTGTTTTGGATTGTGTGATATGAGTTTAGAAGGGGTTAAAGAATATGACAAGGAAGTGAAGTTGGTTGTGGCAGCCACGGTTTTTGTTGAGATGTGTTTAAGAGTGTTTGATGCATAGGATAATGCAATGAGATTGGTAGCGGATGCCATGGTTTAGTTTTATTCAGTTAGAGGGTCTACCTTTGTACCTACCATAGAGTTACTGACCTTTTTAAAATCAATCATTTTATCCATCCCTTCTACATTTGATTGAAGGCTCGTGTTTTGCTTTCAGCAATAATTTCATCAACAAGCTACAATGTACGATCAAGCATTTGTTCTATCTTTGTCCACATGCTCAAGCTCCTTGTGCATTTTTGGTCGCCACTTTGCCAACCATTATTTTGCTATTGCCGAGGATCATTCATTGTGATTGATAGTTCAGTTCATCAAAGGGAGACTAAAACCTTAGGACTTGTAAGAGAGAGATCCAAATCCCTTTAGATTTTTTTAATAGAAAATTTGGTTAGGTTTTATTACTCCAAACGTCCCTTTAAATAAGGACTAATCTTATTACATAAATAGGAAACCTATTCTAGAAAGGAAATAAATCAACTAAACTAAAAGCACAATCAAGAAACCTAAGGAAAGAAGTAAAATCTCAATGCCTTAATTAGAAAATCCGAAATTAATGGCCTTTCCTAACATAGATTTAGCCCGTAATAAATTACTTGTTCTTAAAGTTCCAAATAATGAACTCTGCCTTACTAAAAAATGAAGCATAATCTATTTGAGAATGGAGAGTGAGTTGACTCAATCTCAAATTGTTGGTGTAATTAACATGTTGAAGCTTAAGCATTTGAACTCTTGCCCTGAGTTCAAGTCGAGTTGAAGCAAATATTTAATCCTTAGGTCAAATTTGAGCAACTTATTGCTTGGAGTAAGTTGGTTATTACCTACAGATAAACTAGTATATAGTATACAAAATGAAAATGCTCATTTGCCTTCAAAATTTACCATATCTCCCTCATCTCTTCCACAATGTTTTGAGAGAAAGAGAGAGATCGTCCAAATAAGAATGCCCTATCACATACTCGTAGTTTGAGGGATGTACTCTAGAATTAGTGAAGTGTAATAACGAAGGTGACACTTTCTAGTCTATTTAAGCCCTATCAACTATTTTGAGGCAAAAAGTGTAACATCTACCATTCAATATTGAGGTTCCTTTAGTGGATAACAATTCATTGGAAGGCGTTATCTTAGAGCAAGGCTATGGATCAGCTTTCTAACTCAACTTAAAACATAGGTACATCAAATGAGTGATTGAAGAACAAGTCCGAAAAGAGATTTCATGGAACAAACATGTAAAATTAAAACTATATTGAAGGTTTGTTAGATCAAGTCTTCAAATTAACAGACAAACTAAAATTGAGATTGTTAAAAAGCTTTGCTAAGGAAGATTTGGATTAAGATATCAGCTATTTCAGCAAGGGGAGCTTTCTCTCCCCATTTCCCGACTGCCACTCAGCACCCCATCAAAGCAAAATAAATAAATAAAAGAAGGAAAAAAGAATGAAAGAAACAGAACAACCTTGACAGCTTCACTCTGTAAAATACAAAACTTGAATGTGCAAACACAACTAAACTTTCCCAACCTCGGAAAGAAAGTGTAATCCCTCTTTCCATGCTTGGATAAGACCACAATTCACAATAATGCATCTTATCCATTACCTCAGTATAAAAACAGTAAAAAGGACGCAAAGAAAGAAGTAAAATGGAGAAACTTTTTCTTTAAGAACTCTAAACCTTAAATTAAGAATGCACCAAACAACAAGCAACTCCAACATTTGTTTTCAACCATTTAGAAATTCTGAGAGAAGGGTGCAGAAAATATCTCACATTCATCATTCTTGAAGAAAATTATGAGATAGTTTCGCAAAGCATCATTGCAACAAAAATTTTACCCCCCACCGGGAGTAATTTTACACTTTATGGTTTAGTTTATAGGCACCTATGCTCTTCTATTTTTCAGGAGGTTTAGGATTATCAATTATTAAATTTGGAATTTGAAATCACAAATTAATTCTTCTCTTCTAGTTCTTTTATTTGTTTAACTATTTTCCCTTTCTTCATGAGTGATGCAGGAGCTTTATTTATATTATAATATTTTATTATTTTAGTTTTATCTTATAATATTTATTTTAAGTATTAGATATATTATAGACGGCTAGGGTTATTAGTTATCTTAAATATTTAAACCTAGAGCTTGGAATAAAACTTTGTTTGCAAGAAAGCCTAGTAACTTTACTTGCAAGAAAGAAAGTTTATATAAATAAATTGTAGGCTTTACAGCCATCATTATTATTCTGATTATTTTCTTTTGAATTAATAGAAAAACTAGAGGTTTTTATAACCCTAAGTTTCTAGAGTTCCAATTTTCCTATTCGTTTGTTTTCTGTTGTTTCTCCCCTCAATCACATCAATTTTGGTATCAGAACCTAATTAGATCCTAAGGTTTATATTAGGGTTTGCTATTAAGCCATAGCTGGATGCATTAGTGGTCAAGGAAGACAAAATCAGTATCAAGAAACAGAATTGGCTGTGCTACGACATGCGACTGAAGAATTGTCATGTGCCATTTATGCTCGGCTACAACAGGAAAAAAAGGAAACCTTTATGGAGATTCCAAAAGGTGCCCACAACCAGTTTGACATTCCAGAAGGTAGTCTCACTGATAAATCTGATTTTGGTGAAGAAGAAAACCCCTTTCATGATGTTGGACCCGTAGATCATGCGGTACAAGGTGGACTGAAGCAGCAGTTGGTTCACGCCCTTGAATTAAATGAGAGTGGAATTAATTTTGAAGTTGCTGATTTTCTTAGCAAGATGTACGTGGAAGAGCAAGATTATGATTTGTTAGATCCTATTTATGGTGAGTACCCTGAAGAAAGTGAAAAAGTTGAGGGAAAATCTTTGGTTGTTCATATCACAACCTCAAAAGAAGGGGAGGATTGGAGGCGAATCAGAAATCTCTTACATATGCCAAAGGACACAACGTAGATGATGATTTTGGAGTAAAAAGAACCGTTTCAGTTTCTACACTTAAAACAGATTCTTCTAAGAGAGAATTCAATGTTGAACTCAAGAAAAAGCAAGAACGCTTGAAGGCAAGTAATCGTGTAATGGTGATGCAGCCTTTTAGAAGAAAATTACTTGCACTTGGTGTGAAAGCTAAGTTTGTGAAAGATTTTACTGAAAATCTGGTTCCGAAATTTCGGGTGAAATAGGTGTTGCTAAAATAGGAGAGAGTCTTGGTGAAAGAGGTACGGACGAGTATTTTTGGTTGATAATTTCGAACGACTGTTTTCTTGGCAACCGAACAACAATTATTTGTTCAAACATCTTGGTCTAGTTCGTTTTTTCTCTGAGACAACTTTTAAGACCATAGATGCCTTTATGAGTAGTTAGAAATGCCAAACACATTTAGGCGGATCATGAGTGAGGTAAGTAGACAACTTGGCATTGCAAAACAGCATGCAGCTGCTGTAATAGCTACCTTAAATGCAGAACTAACTATTCTGGGCGCTAGCAATCATGAGCACTCTATTAATTTCAGTGGAACAACAATCAACAATGGTGCTAATGCTATTTCATCTGAAAAGTTAGTTTCAATGGGGCAGACTAATATCTTGTTGTCGTCTAAGACTTCAGGGACTGCTTTGCTTGATGAAAGGTCATTGTTGGTGTGCATAGTTCGTACAATGCCAACTGGTGGCAGAATTCAAACCAGCTCAACGCAGCCAATTAGACTGGGGAAAGTGCTTCCACCATTACACTGCCTTGATCATAAGAAAAGGTACGGGAAGTTGGATGACTTTGTAGCTAGCTGCCCTAAGTTATTTGTGATTGAGGGTGATTATTTTCAGCTTCAAGAGGAAGCACAAGAGATGATAGCAGCCACAGATGCTGCTAAAGCTGCTGCAGCTGCTAAAGCACCATTTTCATTCTCTTTTTGCGTTTTGTTTTTGTTATGCCAATTACACAGCCTAATTAGCTAAAGAAGGCGCTTGAATCAATTGATTCCAACTGTATGAAGGAGAATGCCCTTTTCAAGGGCATGCAGCTATTGGTAAAATGCATCTGATGCACAGCTATTAGTAATGCAGAATCAACATTCCAGTGGAATTTGTCTTGGCATGTATGGAGGTTTCTTCAATGTTAAAATATTGAGCCAAGCCAATGATCCTAATGAAAGTAATGGATCACATTTCGAGTGATCAAGTGTGACTAGTGTTGAAAGCAACTCATATAAACATGTTTTCGTGACTTGTAATGAGACCATTTCAAAATTGTGGGATCTAGATGCTGCAACTCTCAGTAGAGATGCTTAGGCCAACATTGTTTATTCAAATTTATTTGGCTGGCTTTGGGGAAGATACATCTTGTTACTGGTTCTGGAATCAGAATACTTGATTGGTGTTCTTGACTTTTATGGGCTCTAGAGTTTCAAGACAAATTTTTTGAGCAACTACACACCAGTTTGACAAATGAAAAGCAACAGCAGCATTCTAATCAGCATGTTTCTATGATAAGCATGAGTTGGGGTATTGATATAGAAATTAATGCTGAAAGTGGTGAAAGTTTTCTTGCTGGAAGCCGAGTTTTCCAAGCGGGGGAGAATGACGCAGGAGCTTTATTTATATTATAATATTTTATTATTTTATTTTTATCTTATAATATTTATTTTAAGTATTAAATATATTATAGATTTCTAGGGTTATTAGTTATCTTAAGTATTTAAACCTAGGGCTTGGAATAAAACTTTGTTTACAATAAAGCCTAGTAACTTTACTTGCAAGAAAGAAAGTCTATATAAATAAGTTGCAGGCTTTACAGCCATCATTATTATTCTGATTATTTTCTTTGGAATTAATAGAAAAACTAGAGGTTTTTATAACCCTAAGTTTCTAGAGTTCCATTTCTTCAAGCCCAATTCGTTTGTTTACTGATGTTTTCTCCCCTAAACCACATCAATGAGGAGAACCAGGCTACAGTCTACCACCCCAATTATTCCATGGTTTTTATTTTGAAAAATGGATCCATCTTTTTTGTTCAATAGACAGATTGACATACATGCAATTTCCATTCCTTGGGTGCTTCATGCACACAAAACCAGAGATGCAGAATAGAGATCAAAGAAACAGACAAAAGTGACAAATGAAATAAATAATAACCTATTAACAACTGACCTTCCACAAACCATCACTAGCCAGTATTACAAAGTCAATAGTGGAGTCTATGGGGACATGTCTGACATCAGGTTCTGAGCTTAAATGAGCTTTAAGGCTCTGATCCCCAAAGGCCCGTGCTACTGCAAGTTGACCATTCACCCTAGGCACATCTCCTGAAATATGATTCACATTTTCATCATTAAACTATTTTTTGTAATAAAAGGCGATGTTGCCTGCCAATTATATCGATGTGGCATAACCAGTTTAGAATGACCTTGGTGCACGGAGTGATAAAAGGAAAAACATAAAATGCACGATACCAGGAAGAGTAGTCACAAAGCCACCCTGCTTCTCTATCCTTCTTCGTTCAGCATGCGGCTCATGGTCCACTGTAATTTGATTGGCAGAGCCCCTCTCACATACAACAGCTCTAGAGTCACCAATGTTCGCTACCCATAAATCTTTGCCATCAATGACAATTGCAGTTACAGCAGTGGAGCCGCCAGGCCCTAATTGCATAGAGTTATCCAATATAAACTTATCTGTGGAGGAGTATGCACTCCGTATTGCGGCCTCGGGGTCTTTCCAGAAATTTGGCTGTATCATGGTATTTAAGCCATGTATAATATAAGAAGCAATTGGAAATTGGAACACAAGGATAGTGATGAGAAGGAAAAGATACCTCTTCGAGTATGTTGTTGAAAAGGTTGTCTTTCAAATAAGTGGGCACGCGATCCCCTAAGTGACCATCAAATATTGCAAACAATCCAAGGGTATGATTCTTCCTTTTTCTGTACTCAGCAACATGGTAATCTTCCATTTTATGGCCTGATTGACCTTCCACTAAGTGGAACCCATGGGAGACTTTGTTACTGGATGACTTGCTTTTCCCTTTTCCCCCTTTCCCCTTGTCTGAGGATGATGATGATTTCAGGCAAGCAACATTCTGCAATCCAAAAACAAATTCACAGGGCAATAAATTAACTGAAGGATGTTTACACCAACTTCATACATACATACATATATGGATACAACAAACGCGTTTATTTTTACAAGTCAATCCAAGTAATTGAATCAGAAAAAGTAATTGAATAAAAGTAAAAAGTAAAAGAGCGAGCAGGCAGGCGGGCATCTATGAATTACGATAGGAGAAGAAGAGGGTTGGTTACCTTGATTTTGGTAAAAAAGCCGGCTTCTTTAACGGGGCGGGAGGCGCCTGCAACGGATGAATGTTGGCTCATGTTTTCAAATTCAACATATAAATATACCAAGTAGAACCCTTCCCTTCCTTTGCCTGATAATTGATATATGATGCTGTATTTGGTTAAACAGGCCAATACCCAGAAGCCAAAGAACCGTCAGTTTTGGTGTGAATACAAACCCAAAACTATGAAAACAGAGTAATTTCCACTACCAATAAAATTAGGATCAGAAAAATATATAATGAATAATAGAGATAAAGGTTGGTTTTGGTTGACCATTACTTTGTATATATTTTTATAAATTAATTAAAAATTAGAAATAGAGGAATATAAAAATTTCTACCTAAAAGCATTAATTTCTTTTTGGCTATACAAAGCATAAATATATTGTTTTCTCTTTGCTTATTATTATTATTGTATGCAAATATTTAATGTATTTTCTTGACTTTGTTGAAAGGAAAAAATTATGAAAATTAAAATACATATAATAAATAATAAGGATGAATTGACATTGAAATTCAAGTTTGACTAAGAACACCCTCAGAATGCTATTTATTTTGGTTTAAGGAGTCACAGTATAATATGTAAAATTTCTTTGTTAGGAATTGTTTGGTTAGTTTCTGCTTATTTTACCAAAATAAATGTATAAATAAAAGGGATGATGTCAAATTCCGCGTGAGCAGGGCCGATTGTCTTTGTTTCTTGAAACTTCCGACCATTGCGACTTGCTTGCTCTTACTCTTACGTCCCCTATCTCTTTCAACCCTCAAACCAGCCTCTTGGAAATTTGTACTTGCCTCTGCACCGTTCTTACAAATTATTGGCTTTTCGCTTTCATTCAAAAACTTTTCAAAACATTTTGCCATTGCCATGAGTTTAATCTAATTTGTTGGTTTTAATTTGATCTGTACTAAATTTTAATCTGTTCTTATTGTAATAATTTGATTTTACTTTATGATTTTTTTAAATAGTAACAATTTTATATTTACAGTCATTTAAATATGTATTTATATTTATACTTATAAACTTTCCCAAAAAAGAATTAAAAAAATTGTTCAAGTTTAATATTATTAAACATAATAACTTAAATAGGGATAATGACAAAAAATCTCTTTTATTTTAATAAATTTGTCAATGTGGTATATGTAATTTTAATTTGTTCGATTTGGTACCTCAACTTATTTTCGTCTAATCTTTTGGTACCCCAAATTAATAGTGTTAACTTTTGTCAGATTTTGACACATTGGCCAATGAATGGACGTCACATGGCAAGGTGGGCTAGGTCTGAATTGGTAAACTGGCACGTGAGAGGACTTGCAAATAATTTTTCCTTTTGAGAGGAGTCCATTTGTTGGCCTACGTGTTAAAACTTGACAAAATTAAAGACTGTCAACCTAAGGTACCAAAAAATTAGACTAGAACAAAAGTTGACGTACCAAATCGGACCAATTAAAAGTACAAGTACTACATTAATAATATTTTTAAAGTAAAACGAGATTTTTTTCCATTATTCCACTAAAAAAATAGAAAATTACAATCTTTTTGGTGATGTTGTGTCCTTTGATACAATGTACCAAACAAATAAAGAACACAGACCTTTTGCTATCTTTGTTGAGATGAATAACCATAGGAGAATGGTGATTTTTCGTGCTGCTTTATTGTATGCAACAATGAGTAAAGCGATCTCAACAGTGATGCCTGAATCATATCATCGATTATGTGTGTACCACTTTGAGAATAATGCACTTAAGCATCTTTGCCATCTATATAAGAGTTCAAATGCTTTTGGTGTTGATTTTAGCAAATCTATCTATGAATATGAAACTGACAAAGAGTTTGCGAAAGTATGGGATATTATGCTTATGGAGTTCAAGAAAATAATTAGCTAAAATGTATTATATCTTTAAATATGAAATTTTATTATTTTCCATTTGAATGATTTTATACTAATATGTTGTTCATGTTTATAGATATTTTTCCATATAAAGAAAATGTTGGAAAATTTATAATTTTTGGAAACTTTGAGGCATAATCTCAATTGGTAAAGGTGGAGAGTTGAAGTATAAAATTATGGTTTTATATTCTACTCTATGAGACCTTTACAACGGTATATCATATGCTCAAAATGGTTGAGTGATGAATGAGAATTGATGCTCAAAGTAAGCTACTTGTGAATATTTGTTGAGGAAAAGAAAAGCTTAGAAATCACATTGGTTAAATACCAAGTGTGAGATGTGTACATATATGAGAACCTGTAACAGCCCGATTTTGGGTCCAGTCGGAACAGTGGTTTCGAGACCACAAATCCGACGAAGAAAAATTTATTTTTATTATTATTTTATGGTCTACAGTTTTATGGAATAATTTCGTGAAATTTTCGTTCAGAAATTTTGACGTTTGAGCACTCAATTTAGCTAGAATGACTAAATTGTAATAAATGCAAAATGTGTGTTCTAGAAGGTAGAGGTGTTTAAATGCTATGAGATTCAAATTGGGGGTCCTTAAATGGTAATTAGACCATTATACTTTAGAGTGGACAAAAATGGACATGGTTAGGTGAAATTTTGAAGTTTTTCATTAAGGACATTTTAGTCATTTGGTTAATAAAGACAAAATTTAACAAATAAAAGATGTCATCTTCTTCATATTAGTCCCAATGGCCGAATTTCACAAGGAGAATACATAGATAGGGTTTTCCAAGCTTCCAAGCTCGGTTGTAAGTCCGTTCTTGTCCCGTTTTTAACGATTTTTGTATTTTTGAGATCGTTGTAGCTTGATTTAGCTATTTCAAGGACTAATTTGAAAGAAAGGTGAAGTTTAAAATTTTACCAATGTTGAACATGCATGTATTTTGATGTTTGATGGTAGAAAATGCATGTTTGTTGTTTGTTAAACGACTTTTGCTAAGTGATTTTCGGTAAAAATGTTAAAAAGGACCTATTTGTAAAAGTTGTAAAATGAGTAGAAAAATGTGAATAAGTGAGAAATGTGGGCTGTTATGAGTATGAAAATGGTTCGTCTAGGCTTGGGTTTTTAAGAAATTGAATGAAATTCATTTTACGAGCCTAGGGACTAAAGTGTAAAATGTCAAAAGTTTAGGGGCAAAAATGTAATTTTTCCATAAAGTGATTTTGGACTAAATTGAATAATGTGAGTATTAAATGAGTCAAATTTGCTATTATAGATCAAGAAAAATGAAGTTCAGACCTAGATCGGGGGAAAAATAAAGTGTTTGACGATTAGGTCCATTTTCGCTATTTTTGTACCGAGGTAAGTTTGTATGTTAATAATGCAACGTTATAATTGTATTTATAAAGTTTTGTTATTGCATGAATTCTATGATTGACTCTATGGATGTAATTGACAAAGTTTCGACAAGCGAGAAAATCCCGGTTGAACCTTAGGAATAGATTAGGATACAAGTGACATGTCACTAGGAACCCATGTGATTATGTGATTATGTGTCTCGGGTGCTGGTCCTGTATGTTCTACCGGTGGCTGGGTATACCGGTATATGTTGTGGATACCTGAGAGCTTGTGTGAGCAGCACTACGTAGCTACATCTCGACTGACAGCTTGTGAGAGCAGGCCCGTGGATAGCTCGAGAGCGAGCCTATGTATGTTATGAGATTGGTAGTAGCTTTAGCTACATATGTGGCACTTATGTATCTGATAGTATTACAAGTGGTTCAACGGGTATGTCAAAGATGAGAAAGTATGTGAATATGTTATGAGATGGTACATGTATGTACGAAAAACTCAAAGGGAAATGGATTCGGTATATGATGAGCTATTGGTAAGAAGGTGATTGAGTTTTATAATTAGTTATGTCATGGGTCTCTTCAGGAACCCCTGCCTCCACTATATGACCATCTTGAATATTTTCTCATTCTTTTTACGAGGATTTTTATCTTTGGAACCGACCGGTCTTCAACACTTCAGGCATGGATTACTTTCTTTTACACTAATAGTTTGCCCTATTAGGACATCAATTTGTATTAGAGCATTTTCAGCTGGTATGTGAGATTTAATGAATCTGACAGTTGATTTGTAAAATGAATTATCTGTTGAACGTCTGGTTCACATTACTTTGTACAAGGATCTTAGACATTGATAATTCATTTCAAGTACTTTATTAATCCAGCTTTTTATTCTCTCCCCTTAATGTTGGGAAAACTAACAACTCATGTCATAACTAAATCTCGAATTAATAGCTCAAAAATATTATAAGGAGACTCATATAAATGTACATTCTCAATCTCTTATGATGACCCATCTTTGTGCGTTGTGGTGGAGTAGTTGGAACATATACCGCACATCCAAAAATTGTAAGATGGGAAATATTTGACTCTTGACAAAAATCAATTGTAATGGGGAGTATTTATAATTTATTGGCTTGATGCGTACAACATGTAAAATAATACAACCTCATGCTGAAATAGGAAGTTTTATTCTCATAAGTAATGGTTTAGCTATTAGTTGGAGGCATTTGATAAATGATTCAGCTTTATCCTTTTATGTGTGAATATGAGCTACATGATGTTCAGCTTTTACCCTGATTGACATACAATAATTATTGAAAGCTTGGGACATAAACTCACCAACATAAGCAAGATGAATTGTTTTTATTGCATAATCTGAAATTAATCATTTAAACAAGAAATCTCGCAAATGACAGGTTGCGTGTTGATAATGCATGTGATTATTTTGTAGATGCATCTACCAAAATCATAAAATGTCAAAATAATCCACATGCTAGATGAATGGGCCCATATTCATTTCAGAAATGCAAAACATTAAATCTCAACTTTAACCAATGTGTTTGTAATAATCAATTATCATTGAGAACAAGCAACACATGAGAATTCTTTAAATTAAAGAATCTTCTGGTTCTTTAATAAATGTCTATATGAATTCTCAATTAATTTTCGCATCATATATAATCCAGGATGGTCTAACTGGTCACGCCAAATAGTAAATGTATTTGTATCACTAAACTTCTGGTTTACTTAATCATGTTTTTCAATTACACTAATAATGTAAATATAAATTTTGACAATTAATAAATTTATCATTATTCTTTTTATTTTGTATTAACATATAAGCAATATTGTGACATTTACTTCTGGAAATGTCGACATCAATGTGAAGTCCATAATGTTATTAACTCAATAAATGAAATATAATTTGCAAACAATTATTTGCAATATTCATTTTAGGAAATATGCCAAAATCTTCAAATATTTTGACCACAATTTTCTTGTTTTTCATTATTATTTTCTAGTAGTTAGAAGTACCACTATTATAACCACCTTGATAACGGTTATTAGTATGTCTCCAACCACATCCTCAATTACAACAACAATCATGTTCTCTATATTTTCATTTTTCATAATTGTTATGTACTGCTACATTCACTTCAGGGAATGAAGCAAAACTAGTGAGAAGAATTTCATAGTTTTTCATTAGTAACATATTATTTTTCTTAGCCACTAGAAGGTATGAGATCGTTCAAAAATACTTTTAAAGTCATTTTCACATTATTGCTACTGCAAGAGCACATTAGATATTTCAAACATATAATGTAATGTATTCCTTCGGGAAATATATATAATACAAATATATGAGTATCTCATGTTATTTCTATATATGGTTTTAATGTAAAACACATGAAGGTTTTATTCAACATATATCTTATTGATCTGAAAAACAATATTATATTTTACAAAATTTTGCATCACAAGGAGGTAAAATATTAGCTCTTAAAGAGCTTTTTTTACAGTTTGATGTAATATTAGCTCTTTAGGATTATATAATAAAATAGAGTATATAATCATTTTATTATATAATCCTAATGAATGCTTAATTTATTTTAAATAATATACAGTTTTACAATTCTTTTTAACATGAATGATAAAAAAATTTCTGATCTTCTAAAATTTTATTTATTCATATAAAATGAATAGGTATAAATAAAACATATATTAAACATAACAAATAATAAATTAATGTTACTAATAAATCATTGTGGTTAGATAATATATATTTTATATATCATAACACAACAAAATACAAAATATTATAATGTCAAATTAAAATAACTTTACAACTATAAAGGTTTAAACATAAAAATTTTCTAACTTCCACCTCTTACGATATAATTTCATTTCAAATTTTACAATGATATGAAATTATCACAGATATGGTGAATATCCCAAAGTTCATGACAAATAAGTATTTTTACTCGCATTTCATAATAATCATATATCTTAATCAAAATCAAAATTAAACCAATCAATTCTATTATAAAAATATTTATCTCTACATAAAAATCCTAATAACTAAATGCGTGAAGGGTTTTATAAATTCATAGAGATACAGACAGTGAATTATATAAATTGAACTTTTTAATAGAAATCAAATCAAATTTCAAAAGAAGTTGATTAGATTGACTTACATTACCATGAATGAGAAGTAGGGATTATAAACATCCTTTGTAATGAAGAGAAAGAGATAATCCGAAGCAAATATCAAAAAACAAACTTTGAGAGTGGATCTTATTTCTCGATTTCATATAGATAACGATATCAAATCTTTCACCATCATTAAGAACAAAAAGTAAAATAAGTTAATTATAACAATGAAAATGTATAATGAAAAAAGAATGAAAAATAATAATCAGATATGAAACATTAAATAAAAGAAACTTCTTGTAAAAACTTTGCATTTTGCCGTCAAAGATATTGGAAATCATGGAAGATAAATTTGATCATCAATAAAAGGAACTATCACTTTGAGCAAGATCGTGCTGATAACGTGTTATAAAATAAAGAGAGATATGGAGACTAAAGAACAAAGAAAATATGGGAAGCAATAAAGAATGTATTTTATTGATCAATGGGATGATTACAATGCTTCATCAGAGTATTTATTTATAGGCATAAGAAGTATAAAAGAAGTAGAAATCTAATTCTAATAACTATTAGAATTTAAAGTACATTAAAACTTTATCTTGATCATGATGGACATCCATTTAATAAGATATTCATAACAATTATATATATATAAATATTTGTTTATTTATATTTATATATTTATTCGATAATGTGTTTTGTCCAACAATCTTAAGATACTCTTTATTATTTTGCAATTCTCTAATCCGAGACGAACGAGACACCAAGGCGAAAAAAAATATTTTTTATTTGAAAATAAAAATAAAAATTGAATTAAATCTGTTTCAGGATTTATTCCCTCCGTTCAACAGATTTTATTCTATCTTTGATTTTGTTTCCAAACGAGTATTAAAATTAAATAAAATCTGTTTCGGGATTTATTCTCGCCGTTTAATAGATTTTATTCAATTTTGATTTTGTTTCCAAATGAGAAATAATTGAATAATATTTATTCCCGCCATTTAATAGATTTTATTCGATCTTGATTTGTTTCCAAACGAAGACTTAATCAAATAATTCTATTTCGGGATTTATTCCTGTCGTTTAACAGACTTTATTTTGATTTTGTTTCAAAACAAGATTTAATTAAATAATTTTGTTTCAGGATTTAATCCTGTCGTTCAATAGAATTGATTTTGATTTTGTTTCAGAATTTTAATTATGCCGTCTAACAAATAAAAAGGAAATTTTTCTGTTTATGGTGGCCTTAATTGTGGATTTAAATTGCGAAAGCTTAATTTGTAGCTTCAAAATTGTGACATCAAAGGAAAATAAAATTATCAAAGGTGAATTAAAAAGACAATATGAGAGTGCATGTCTAGGATTGATTCTTTGAATGACTTGGTATTTAAGCGTGCCAAGTGCACCACCTCTTTCTTAGAATTAACTACCTGGTGCATTGTTTTATTGTATTTTTAATTAGACCGTAAAAACTTTTATTTCAGGTTTTATTAGATTCCTGCCGTTTAACGAAAGTTGATAATTTTTCTAATTCTGGTTTTGTTTCTTAATAGAAAATGGAAACTTCCACCAATTCAATTAATTCGCAATCTGAAGCTTTGGTTCAAACGCAATCTTCGATTCAAAACTCAGTGTTGCCGGTGGCGGCTTCTGTAAGCCACAATGAGAAACCTGCAAAATTCTCGAGACATAGTTTCAAGACTTGGCAATAGAAAATGCTATTTTATTTGACCATGTTGAACTTGACCAAAATTTTGAAAGATAACCCTCTTACTGTTAAAGAGGACGAGGTAGATGAAGTTACCGCTCTCACTGCTATTGAAGCTTAGAACCATTCTGATTTCCTGTGCCGAAACTTCATCCTGAATGGATAGTCTGATACACTGTATGAAGTGTATAGTGTCAAGAAAAAAGCTAAGAAATTATAGACATCATTGGACCATAAATACAAAATCGAAAATGCTAGAGATAAAAAGTTTTTAGTTGCTAAATTCTTGAATTTTGTAATGATTGATTCTAAAATAGTTGTGAATCAAGTTCAGGAACTTCAACTGATCATTCACAGAATTATTGTTGAAGAGATGGTGGTAAGTGAATCCTTCTAAGTGGCATCCATTATTGAGAAGCTGCCTCCTGCTTGGAATGGCTTCAAGAATTACCTAAAGCACAAAAGAAAGGAAACATCAGTGGAAGATTAATTGTCAGATTAATTGTCAGACTTCAGATTGAAGAAGAAAATAGAGGTACGAAAAAAAGGCTCAACAAAGCAACAATTGTCAATGATGCTAGGGCAAACGTCATAGAAGTCAAGAAGAACTTTAAGAATGGAAAAGAACCTTAGAATGGGTCTAAACTGGGACAAAAAGGGGGCGTTTCTAAGAAGCAAAAATTTCAAGGAAAATGCTTCAATTGCAACAAAATGGGGCACAAGTCATCTGACTATAGAATTCCAAAGAAAGTTAGAGCTAACAAGGCCAATGTCGTGGAAGAAATTTCCAAGGAAGTGTCCGATATGAACTTATGAGCCTAACATACGCAAGAACTATGAAGAAGAATGTTTCTTTTAAATGGGGAATGTTTGTGAAAATGAGATATGTAACGCCCCGAATTTTGGGCCCAGTAGAGTTGGGCCCATTGGGCTTTAGGTTTCCTAATTTTTTTTTAAATGAGCAAGAAAATGACAAATGACATGACGGCTTTAAAGGTGTAATGAATTTGGAGTGTCTAGGATTGTTGGAGAAGCTCTGGGTTTGAGTTTTGTGGTGGAGGATTCTTAATTTAATTAATTAAGGAATCAGGGTTGTGAGTAGTGGGCTTTTAAATAAAAATAAGTGAAAAATGGCACAAAGAAGCCTGTGGTGAAGTGGCTAAGTGATGCCACTAGGGTGTAGAGAGGTGGCGACATATGCATGCAGGGAGGTCTGAGGTTCGAGTACTAGCTTAATTTTATTTTGAGTTTAATTTTAGGCTTCTAGAAGGCTGGAAGTGGCGTGTAGAGGGACTCTAAGGAGAAGTGATCAGTGGAGAGAATTTAGGAGAAGGATAAGGGAGATATCATGGAGAAAAATTAGGAGATGAGCAGTGGATGAAGTGGTGCCGAATTGAACTTTAGGGGTGGCTAAGTTTCGGCTATAGACTATATAAATGTGTGTGTGCCGAATCTGGGGTCTGAGGTAATGCCGAATTTTCCATTCTTTTTCTTTTCCTTGTCGAAACCTTATTTTTCCACAACCGAAAATACCTTGCCTTGTTGCCGATTCTTCACTCTTCTTCTACCTTCTAAACCTTTATTCTTGCTTCTTAGCCGACTCTTCTCTTCTTCCTTGAAAAACCGAATAGCCTCTATTCTCCCTCAAGGTTCTTCTTTGATTTTTGCGATTTCATCTTCTTCCTTTATCTTGAATTTAGGTGCCGAATATCCCTTTGCACCACTCCGATTTTTAGGCCGAATATACCTTGGCTGAATCTTCTCTGTGCTTTCTCTTCAGCTTTGGCCGATTGATTCTTGGGATTTAGAATCGATCTCTTCCCTCCAAGGTCATTACCATTTCACTCTTGTTGCGTCTCGGGTTTTGGGGTAAGTGTTCTTTACTTCGGTTTAAGGGTTGGCCAAATGGTCATATATGTTGTGAGGGTGACTTGTGTTGGATGCAAGTCATCTATTACTTAGGCTCTAATGATTAAGTTGGTACAGATCTAGGGTCTAATCGCGATTGGTGTTAAAGAAATGAGCTATTAAGGCTTGTCGCACACGGTAAGGTTACGGTGAGGCTTCGATTTTTGATAAAGTTTGTATTTAGCCTGTGATTAGTTGTTAAGTAATATCGAATGTAGGTTTGTGACTAAGAGGAAATCGCAGCACACGTTATTACCAGGTGTGTACAAACACTACACACACATGATATCGACAATGCCGGAAAGCCGAAAAGCCGAAAAGCCGAAAGTGGCTAAATGGGCCCGGTGGGCCCTGAGGCTAAGTTTTGTGAAATTAATTGATTTGGTTATATGAATTGAGTTAGTCATGCTTGTTACATAATCTGAATTAGATTTGGGCTTAATGGGCCACATGATAGCGATTTGGGCCTAATGAGCCATATGATTGAGAATGGGCTTTGTATATGGATTGGGCTTAGTACCTGATAACTGCTAAAATTTCATAAAACTTAAAAAATTAATCGCAACCGTGGACAAGTCATAAGGGTTGAAATGTGGTAACGAGTATATGCATGTCTAGGATTGGATCTAGGGAGAGCTTGGTACTTAAGCGGTCTCAATGACCCACCTCCTCTTCTCTGGAGTCCTACCTGGTGCATAGTACCTGTTCACTTTGGCCAACGGGGATTTGTCAACGGACCCAAGTAAGTACTAAATCCATAATACTTAAAAATGACCGAAATGCCCCTAAGGGCAAAAAAGACTAAAATACCCCTATATGTTAAACTTAGGATTTGTAGATGTTACATGCTGCATTCATATGATATACTGTCTAGGTTGCATATGGGTGAGAATTATGGAACGGAGAAAGTATATGAGGATCGCATGGTTGCTTGACGATCGTGGATCCACCGAAGGCTTTTAAGTCCATTAGCAGCTTTGCTGCAACATAGGTAGTACCGCAAATGGGCTACCATTGATGTGTATCGGATGGGTGGGTTGATGTAGACATCCCCACATGATGTGTATCGGGGGAAGGAGATGATGTGTACCGGATGGATTATTTGGGGAGGGTTGCACAGCATTGCATGTATGATGTTGCTATTATTATCCCAATTGATTGCTTGTATGCTATTTGTTTGCTGAGGGTTGTCCACACTGAGTTTCGAAACTCACCCCCTCTTTTATTTTTCTCAGGAAATCTTCAGTAGACGGTTCGACGAATGGAGGGACTCAGAGGTGGCCAGCTAGCAAGACGTTTCGTTTTACTTGATTTTCTTTATAGTTTTAAGTACTTTGATCATTTTAAGTTGGATTGTAATAAGGCTTTCCCTCTGTTTAACTTTACATTGAATGTTTTATTTTATTTCTTCTAAGATTTATATCAAACCTTTCTGAAAACAAGTGTTTTATTCAAAATTGAGCTTTCGCTGGTAAAAAAAGTTTTATTTTTAAATAATTGTTAACTTACAATCGAAAAGACAAATTTCCTAATACACTTTGATTTGGAAGACAACTATGAGCTGGGTTTTTAATCAAAATTCTCTAAGAAGGGTTTTTAATGAAAACAAGGTTTTCGCTAAAACACTTCAATGTGACACGCCGGATTCAGGCCTAACTTCTAGGCCGAGTTTGGGGTGTTACATTTGGTGGTATCAGAGCCCGGTTGCAAAGCTTGGGCTGTGAAAATGGGCCTTAATATTGATTTTAATATTTTTAGAGTACTTTGGAAATTCTTGCTGGTGGCACACCGAGTCCTCGACGTCAAACCAAGTAAGTTCTCTTGATACTTGATTATTTTGAACTGTTACAATATAGATAGCGGGCTACTCTTAGAATATACCTAGAGTAAAACTAAAGCCCGTAAGAACTTCAAACTGTAGAGGATTTACGAAAACAACCTCTTTACTTAATACTATCATAAAACATCGGCTTAATTACTAAAACTAACTAAAATTTCATAAAATTCCTAATTCAGATAATACGAGAATCAATGATGAGCGCTAGAAGAGGTGCAAGAGGTCGCGGCAGAGGCCGTGGAAGTGTTAGGGCTGATGTGCTGACTCAGCTAGTTTGGGAGGTACTGGAGGAGGTTAAAGAAATTGGTGAAACACTTCGGGTTAGGTGCATGGACTGTAAGAAAAAAAGAGATCCTAGTTTTCTAGGGCCGCAGACTCGTTCTGTGAAGCATGTTAAGGTACGTCCAAGCTTTTTAGCTTGCGAATATTGCAGAAGGCGTCATCTGGGTGAATGCTGGAGGAAGTTAGGAGCGTGTTTAAGATGCAGGTCTGAGGAGCATAAGGTTCGAGATTGTTCAATCACCATTAAGTCGGGTATGTTTTGTGTGGATGCGATATTTTTGGGTATATAAACTTTATGCGTGTAATGTTTATGTGTTATTAAATCAGAGTGCACAACGAAAGCGTAGTGGTGAGACTTGGGTAGTACAATTAATAGTTAGTTGGAAATTTCGAGGACGAAATTTCTTTAAGGGGGTAGAATTGTAATGCCCCGAATTTTGTGCCTAATAGAGTTGGGCCCATTGGGCTTTGGGTTTCATAAAATTTTTTTTAAGTGAGCAAGAAAATGACAAATGACATGACGGCTTTAAAGGTGTAATGAATTTGGAGTGTCTAGGATTGTTGGAGAAGCTCTGGGTTCGAGTTTTGTGGTAGAGGATTCTTAATTTAATTAATTAAGGAATCAGGGTTGTGAGTAGTGGGCTTTTAAATAAAAATAAGTGAAAAATGGCACAAAGAAGCATGTGGTGAAGTGGCTAAGTGACGCCACTAAAGTGTAGAGAGGTGGCGACATATGCATGCAGGGAGGTTTGAGGTTCGAGTACTAGCTTAGTTTTATTTTGGAGTTTAATTTTAGGCTTCTAGAAGGCTGAAAGTGGCATGTAGAGGGACTCTAAGGAGAAGTGATCAGTGGAGAGAATTTAGGAGAAGGATAAGGGAGATATCATGGAGAAAAATTAGGAGATGAGCAGTGGATGAAGTGGTGCCGAATTGGACTTTAGGGGTGGCTAAGTTTTGGCTATAGGCTATATAAATGTGTGTGTGCCGAATCTGGGGTCTGAGGTAATGCCGAATTTTCCATTCTTTTTCTTTTCCTTGCCGAAACCTTATTTTTCCACAACCGAAAATACCTTGCCTTGTTGCCGATTCTTCACTCTTCTCCTACCTTCTAAACCTTTATTCTTGCTTCTTAGCCGACTCTTCTTTTCTTCCTTGACTAACCAAATAGCCTCTATTCTCCCTCAAGGTTCTTCTTTGATTTTTGCGATTTCATCTTCTTCCTTTATCTTTCATTTAGGTGCCGAATATCCCTTTGCACCACTCTGATTTTTAGGCCGAATATACCTTGGTCGAATCTTCTCTGTGCTTTCTCTTTAGCTTTGGCCAATTGATTCTTGGGATTTAGCATCGATCTCTTCCCTCCAAGGTCGTTACCATTTCACTCTTGTTGCGTCTCGGGTTTTGGGGTAAGTGTTCTTTACTTCGATTTAAGGGTTGGCCGAATGGTCATATATGTTGTGAGGGTGACTTGTGTTGGATGCAAGTCATCTATTACTTAGGCTCTAATGATGTAACACCCTGGTTTTAGGGGTTAGGCTTTTGGGGCTTAGCTCGGGGGTTGGCACACTTTAGTGTGTGGTTTAGGGTTGGGTAAGTTTTAGGGGTCCTGAGAACCCTAGGTGGTGGTAGATGCCTTAGGAAAATTTTTAGTTTTAGGGGTCAAAAGGGGAGCTTGGATAGAGGGGGCTTAAGAGAAATTTTGGTGGGAATTAGGCACAAGAAATAAGTCGGCAGAGTGGCAAGGAGGCGCCACATAAGGCATGGGAAAAGTGACGCCTCAAGGGGAGCCGGTAAGGGTCTCGAGTTCGATTCGCAAGGGCGGCAGGAGGCCTTTGTTTTTGCGTCATAAAGGTAGAGTGTTGGACGGTTTTTGGATGCTTAAATGAAGGATATTTGACTTGTTCAAATGTTTTGAATGGATGGCTAGGAGAAGAGGTGGGTTGGTTACTTTTTGATTTTATTTGAAGGGATGGTGTAGAGTGTTTTTAGGAGAGAATGTTGGGATTTTGTGGGGAGGTGGAGTGTTTGGCCGAATTTTGTTTCTTCTAGGGGGGAGCTTGGCCGAATGTTATAAATAGGGGAAGGTGCTCATCCTTTTGGGTTTTTCCCATGTGCTTGCTTGCCGAAAATTTCTTCACACATCTCTTCCATTTCACTTGAGCCGAAACCTTCATTGCCATCCTTCCTCTCTTCCTTTTGGACCCTTGGCCGAACCACTCATCTTGCATTCCCCCTTTTTCTTCTATTTTTTTTAAATCGAAGGTACACCCCACACCTTTCTTTCTTTTGTCTTTGGCCGAAACCACTATTCTCTACCCCTTGATTTTATTGATAGCCGAATCTACACCACCACCTTTGCCGAATTTCTTTCCCTCAATTGGGTAGCACTATTGGCCGAATATTAGTTTAGACCTCTTCGGGTTTTGTTGCAATCGTGGTTGAAGGTATTCTGGGATTTTAAGGCTTTCGGTCTAGTTTCAGTAGTTAGCAGTCGGCTTGGTAAGTGGTGGTAAGGCTTTTTGGTAAGCTATGTATGTGATATTTCGATTAAGTTTAAGGTTGTTAAAGTATATGATGATAAGGCCGTTTGTAGGGGGGAAGAGCCTAACGCAGAGACCTTTTCGGGTTTCGTATAGGCGGCATTTGGAGAGGCATAGAGTAGTGTTTCGGGTTGATCGGTTGTGCTATTAATTAGGTGCGTAAACATCGCACTATTTCTCGGCTTGCTTGCTAACGTTTTTACATGTGTATTATGTGTGCAGTGGCCGATTAGGATGGCTTAAGTGGTGAGTCAAACGGTGATGGTAAGTTAATTATGATGTATATTTATATATGTATGATGTAGTGATGATATGATAAATATGTATATATATATACTCATGTTATATGATGATTTAACCTGTGACATTTATATAGTTGCATGGGATTTGGGCTTGATTCGATGAAGGAAGAAGGGTACATATGATGTACGTGGTCTAATGTTAGCCTCGGCTACGTTAGCGCTTGAGGGTTAGCTTTGTGCTACCTCAAGGGAGATGTTGGCTCGGTGCCCATCTCGGCGGTTGATGGCTATGGCGTCCACCGTGGCCGGATTACGATATTGGGATCACTTGAGTTGATCGGTGGCTCAGCCACGGCCTTGAGCAGCGAGTTTGCCAAGGTAAGGTTTATGGATCACCATGTGATCAGTGGTGGTTTATCCACGGCCTTAGCCAGGGAGGCTGCTAAGGTTGGTGTTACGGTTGGACAGTGGGTTGGGCTAAAATGCATTCTTGCACGATTTCATTACGAGAATCAGGTGGGTATGGGCCAAGCCCATACGTGTGGGAATATGTGTTGTGTTTATGCACCGAGTCGATGGACTCACTCTATTTTCTTAACCATTTCAGGTGATGCGTAAAGTTGGACCGGGTACGGAGAGGATGCGAGGTGGCCCATGCAAAAAAAGATGTTTTTAGTTATTTTTTTTATATTCAGTACTTGGCTTAGATAAAAGATGTAATAAGGGTCTTTCTATTTTTATTTATTTTGGGAACTATTCTATTATTATTTTAAATTATGGTTGGATTATATTAAATTACCATGTGAAGACGAATTTTTCCTAACAACGTGATTATTCAAACTGGTTTTATATATTCACTAAGGTTGATTTAGACATTTTATAACAATTAAGTTTTAGTTACGTTTTTGAAAGAACTTGGTTTCAAAAAGATGATTAATTTCCATGTTTATTCAAAAGTCAGAAAGATTGTCAACCGTCTTTCCGCAGTGACATAACCAGATTCGGTCGTAGTGAATGGTCCGGGTTTAGGGATGTTACAGATTGGTATCAGAGCCAGGTTCAAAACTCGGCTTTGAGGGTTTTGGGCCCGAAACAGTTTTTAAAATGGGTTTTTGAAATGTGGGCTTTTATAAAAAGGTTTTCAGGTTATTCGGCATGGCACTTGTACCTCCTACCAGAAGTCCACCAGGTAAGTACTTCGGACTTTCTTGAAGTGATTTGTCTATATGAATTATTATGGGCTTAGTTTGGGCTCGTAGATTAGAAATTAGGACTATTGGACCCTAGGATTAGTCTACTCAAACATATGCATAAAACTTAAGGCTACTAAACAAACTGTGAAGTTAGTCGTCGAGTTAAGGTGTGGCAACCATCATGCATGTCTAGGAATGGTATTCAATGAAGAGCTTGGTATTTAAGCGATCCTAGCGGCGGTATTCAGATGAGAGCTTGGTATTTAAGCGATCCTAGCGACTCACCTCCTCTTTACTTGAATCCTACAGTGCGTAGCTACGGTTCACCTTAACCAAGAGGACTTGTTCATAGGCTAAACCGATTATTAAAACCCGAAAGGGATTTGGCCTGATTGTTTTAAATTCTGTTTTAAAATTATCAACTTTACCCTTTTGGTCTATAAACCCTAAATCTAATTCTCAAGGACGTTTTTTGATTTATAAAATTACCAAAATGCCCATGATTTCCAAAATTACAAAAATAACCCCGATTTAAAATTTGTGCGATACCTCTGGTTTGAAAAACAAAATTTTCAAGATGACCCTGTGATTTTGTAAATTTTGAAATATCTTTAAGTTGGAAAACTATTTTTCAAAATTGACCCTGAGTTATTACCGATATACCTCTTATAGGAAAATGACGAAATTACCCACAGGGCGGGAAGGAAACTTGATTGCTCGAAAAGAACTACTCTTGGAAACTTCATTGCATAAAATTGCTCGTGGATAAAACAGTGAAACAAGAATTTCTGATGCATAAAACTTTTTAAGCAGACTAAATCGAGGCGCTAGATATGAGTTCTAGGGGGCGTGGTCGTAATACTCGCGGACGTGGTAGAGGCAGGATGTCAGTATCGGAACCAGTTGGGTCACGCCATGGGTCAGAGAGTGATGCACCGCCACCACCGGTGAGAGTGGAACAGCAGAGATCGGGATCGAGGAGACGACGCAGATCGCGAGCTATCTTCGCGGGTGCTTGAGCGAGTGGCGAGGAGCCAATGGGGCGATGGGACTCGGAAGTCGATGCGAAAGGCTTAGGGTGAATGGAGCCGAGGTCTTCGAGGAGTGTGCGGGGTAGCTCCGAACGTGGCGAGAATCGGCTTGAGGCGGTGGAAAGGATTATGGACGACTTAGACTTAATCTGCGAGGAGAAGCTTAAGGGTGTTGTTTCGTTGTTTGCGAGATGAGGCCTACCGGTGGTGGCTCATTTGTTAAGGAAAGTGCACTGCGGATCGAGTGGACTGGGCTACTTTAAGATCAAGTTCGAAGGAAGTATGTCGGAGCAAGCTATGTGGATGCTCGAGAGGAAGGCGTTCTCAATCTGGTGCAAGGTAGCAAATCGATAGCGGAGCACGGCCGAGTTTTACTGCGTTTGAGCCGGTATGCTCGGGAATCGTGGCAACCGATTATGAGAGATGCGTCGAGTTGAAGATGGGCTACGGGATGAGCTGCGGGTTTTGATTGCGCCGCAACGAAAGAGACTTCGCCAGTATTAGTGGAGAAAGCTCGGATAGCCGAGGAGGTCAAAAAGCCGAGAGAGGCGTAATGAGAAAGGAACCGTGATAAGAGAAGTGTTGGACCGTCAGAAGTGGTTGAGAGGGTTCAGAAAAGACCGAGGGTTGAGACTCCTGTTCATATTGCTAAGCCAACCGCCGGAAATCCAGATCGTCCGTGTGCTCAATGTGGAAGGTACCATGTTGGCGAGTGCTGGAATCGTGTTCGAGAATGTTTTAGATGCAAGTCCAAGACTCATCTGGTTAAGGATTGTCCTCAGAATCCGAATAGGACTCGGACAGAAGGTCAAGGTTTTGTGCAACCAGGCAGAGGTGGTCAGCAAGCGGCAAGAGGTCGTGGTCCGAACCATGGAGGAAATGGTTCCGGCCGAGGTCGTAGAGCAGTAGACCGCGGTAATGGTGGCACTGAGGCAAGACAGCCAGGTCTGGTTTATGCAGTCCGTCGGAGGGAGGATAGTGAGGTGCCGGATGTGCCAGCGGGTAAGTATCTTGTGTTTGGAATGTTCTCTGTTGTTTTTCGTGTGGGTGGTCATTTGTTTTGTTGCTCGTAAAGTATTTGGAACCTTAAGTATGATAGATACTATGCCTAAAAGTATGTTAGCTCTTTAAGATCGAGTGCTTGCACTATAGCGTAGTGTGGTGTTAGTTTAGACAAGTAATTTTGAGGACGAAATTATTTTAAGGAGGGTAGAATTGTAACACCACTGGTTTTTAGGGGTTAGGCTTTTGGGGCTTAGCTCGGGGTTGGCACACTTTAGTGTGTGGTTGGGTAAGTTTAGGGGTCCTGAGAACCCTAGGTGGTGGTAGATGCCTTAGGAAAATTTTTAGTTTTAGGGGTCAAAAGGGAGCTTGGATAGAGGGGGCCTTAAGAGAAATTTTGGTGGGAATTAGGCACAAGAAATAAGCTGGCAGAGTGGCAAGGAGGCGCCACATAAGGCATGGGAAAAGTGACGCCTCAAGGGGGAGCTGGTAAGGGTCTCAGGTTCGATTCGCAAGGGCAGCAGGAGGCCTTTGTTTTTGCGTCATAAAGGTAGAGTGTTGGACGGTTTTTGGATGCTTAAATGAAGGATATTTGACTTGTTCAAATGTTTTGAATGGATGGCTAGGAGAAGAGGTGGGTTGGTTACTTTTTGATTTTATTTGAAGGGATGGTGTAGAGTGTTTTTAGGAGAGAATGTTGGGATTTTGTGGGGAGGTGGAGTGTTTGGCCGAATTTTGTTTCTTCTAGGGGGGAGCTTGGCCGAATGTTATAAATAGGGGAAGGTGCTCATCCTTTTGGGTTTTTCCCATGTGCTTGCTTGCCGAAAATTTCTTCACACATCTCTTCCATTTCACTTGAGCCGAAACCTTCATTGCCATCCTTCCTCTCTTCCTTTTGGACCCTTGGCCGAACCACTCATCTTGCATTCCCCCTTTTTCTTCCATTTTTTTTAAATCGAAGGTACACCCCACACCTTTCTTTCTTTTGTCTTTGGCCGAAACCACTATTCCCTACCCCTTGATTTTATTGATAGCCGAATCTACACCACCACCTTTGCCGAATTTCTTTCCCTCAATTGGGTAGCACTATTGGCCGAATATTAGTTTAGACCTTTTTGGGTTTTGTTGCAATCGTGGTTGAAGGTATTCTGGGATTTTAAGGCTTTCGGTCTAGTCTCAGTAGTTAGCGGTCGGCTTGGTAAGTGGTGGTAAGGCTTTTTGGTAAGCTGTGTATGTGATATTTCGATTAAGTTTAAGGTTGTTAAAGTATATGATGGTAAGGCCGTTTGTAGGGGAGAAGAGCCTAACGCAGAGACCTTTTCGGGTTCAGTATAGGCGACATTTGGAGAGGCATAGAGTAGCGTTTGGGGTTGATCGGTTGTGCTATTAATTAGGTGCGTAAACATCGCACTATTTCTCGGTTTGCTTGCTAACGTTTTTACATGTGTATTATGTGTGCGGTAGCCGATTAGGATGGCTTAAGTGGTGAGTCAAACGGTGATGGTAAGTTAATTATGATGTATATTTATATATGTATGATATAGTGATGATATGATAAATATGTATATATATATATACTCATGTTATATGATGATTTAACCTGTGACATTTATATAGTTGCATGGGATTTGGGCTTGATTCGATGAAGGAAGAAGGGTACATATGATGTACGTGGTCTAATGTTAGCCTCGGCTACGTTAGCGCTTGAGGGTTAGCTTTGTGCTACCTCAAGGGAGATGTTGGCTCGGTGCCCATCTCGGCGGTTGATGGCTATGGGCGTCACCGTAGCCGGATTATGATATTGGGATCACTTGAGTTGATCGGTGGCTCAGCCACGGCCTTGAGCAGCGAGTTTGCCAAGGTAAGGTTTATGGATCACCATGTGATCAGTGGTGGTTTATCCACGGGCTTAGGCAGGGAGGCTGCTAAGGTTGGTGTTACGGTTGGACAGTGGGTTTGGCTAAAATTCATTCTTGCCTGATTTCATTACGAGAACTGTGTGGGTATGGGCCAAGCCCATACGTGTGGGAATATGTGTTGTGTTTATGCACTGAGTCAGTGGACTCACTCTATTTTCTTAACCATTTCAGGTGATGCGTAAAGTTGGACCGGGTACGGAGAGGATGCGAGGTGGCCCATGCACAAAAAGATGTTTTTAGTTATTTTTTTTATATTCAGTACTTGGCTTAGATAAAAGATGTAATAAGGGCCTTTCTATTTTTATTTATTTTGGGAACTATTCTATTATTATTTTAAATTATGGTTGGATAATATTAAATTACCTTGTGAAGACGAATTTTTCCTAACAACGTGATTATTCAAACTGGTTTTATATATTCACTAAGGTTGATTTAGACATTTTATAACAATTAAGTTTTAGTTACGTTTTCGAAAGAACTTGGTTTCAAAAAGATGATTAATTTCCATGTTTATTCAAAAGTCAGAAAGATTGTCAACCGTCTTTCCGCAGTGACATAACCGGTTCGATTCGTAGTGAATGGGCCGGGTTTGGGGATGTTACAAATGATTAAGTTTGTAATATCCTGATTTTGTGGGTCTATGCATTTCGTACGTTGCATGGATAAATTAGTAAGTTAAAAGGCTTTGAGGTGTGTATTGGGCTCAGGTTTGGGCCTAAATCTGGGTAAAAATTTATTAAAAATAGTGCTCGTAGTATTTTAATTTAAATTATTATGTTTAGTGGCAAGTTGGGCTTGTGGCCCAAATTTTGGAGGTGTTTTAAGTGGGCATTAAGGTGGCGTCACAAGGGGGGAGTTGGGCCTAGTGTGGCCGCTTGGGGCCCAAATTGATGGGTCAAATTTCGGCACTTCAAGGGGGAAGGGGTGGACGGCATAGTGGCTACATTTTTGGAGCTTTAATTCTTTTTATTTAAGTGATAAAAGATGATAAAAGGAAGGAAAGAGTTAGGCTGAAGATTGTCTCTTTTAAAGGTAAGATAAGGGATGTGTTATGAGATGGATGAGATAAGGGATTAAGGCTATCAAGAGAGGGGAGAGTTGGCCGAAACTCCAACTCTGAGGTGAGTGCATGTGTAGCCGAATTTTGAAGCCTAGTGTCCATCTTTTCCATTCGTTTTCTTTTCTTTCTTTCTCACTTACTCTTCTAGCCGAAAATTCTCTTCTTCTCCTATTCTCTCAAATTCTTTTCTTTGCATAACTCTTCAACACATTCTTCTTTTCATTCTTTTCTTCCAAAGCCGAATACCACGTCTTCATCTTCTTCTCCATAGCCGAATCTACAAGGGTGGATTTCTCCTGAAGGTGCACCATAAGCCAGTACTCCTCTTTAATCTGGTGAGTTTGAGGATTTTGCTTCTCTGCGGTTTCTCTTTTTCTTTTCATTAAGTTCTAACTCGAATCACTTGTTCAAAGGCCCCATCGATTTCACTCTCTACCCCTAGAAGCCGAATCTGTCTTGCTTGTGCCTGTATGGCCGATTTGTGGAAAGCCGAAGGTAGGTTGGTAGGTTCGGCCGAATGGCCTTTCTTATTCTTTTGGCTTGGCCGAATGTGTTTTGGTACTCATTTGATTGCGTTTAAGGGATTGGTTTAATACTTTAGTGATGGCCGAATATAGGTGGGAAGGTGACGTTTTCTTAAAGACTTTCGGGATTCGACGATGGTAGGTAAGGATTTGTTTTAAGTGGTATCATTATTTAATTAGTGAGATCTCATCGTTTAATTGGTTTGGTGATTAAAGGATTATTTTGAACTCGATTAACAATCGAGCGATAGAGGTTGGATCTGTAAATCCAAACGAATAAGTATCGGGAGTTGGATCGTGAGACCGGCGATGGTAGTCTCAGTGACGATAGTATAGAAGCGATGAAGAGCGTTAGTACGATAACCAGTGTGTAACTCTTACACACTTTCTATACTGATATGTTAATGTTGTGTGTTGTAAAAGCGGAATGACGACAAAGGTTACTAAAATACCCTTGTGGGTAAAAGCGAGGATGCCGGGTAAGTTGTTATTATTGCTCGCCTTGATTGTAATCTATGAAGGCATGTTATTCTATAAACGTAGTTATATATGTTAAGCATGATCATACTGGTATGGATTGCATAAGTATATGCCATGGGTGATGAGAGGAGGGGGAGTATGATCTATCAGACTGTCACCAGTGATTTGGTATCGCACAGTGGGTTGGCCCCACGTATATTATAAAAAATGTGACTAAGTCTCAGTGGTTTGGCACCACCAGTGGTTTGGTACCACGAGGGGTAGATTTGGGAGACCTGGATGGAAACTTAGGTTGGATGGGTTGCATGACTTGATATTAATGTATGAATTTGTGTAAGAGCATAATTTCTCTTGGGATGGGGACTTACACATTGAGTCTAGGTGACTCACCCCTTCCTTTACATTTTGCAGATCAGACTTAGATCGTGGATATGGAGCCGGAGTGGACTCGAGGTGGCCATGCTCAGCATTTGTTTTATATCAAAGTTTTCTGTTTAGACTTAGCTGTTTTATTTAAATTTTAGGTTTTCCTCGTTGTAATAAGGCCGCCTAACTTTTATTCCTGTGATGTTTTATTTGGTTATTTTTTTTATATAACTTTCGATAAGCATACTTGGTAAATGTAAATTGGTTGTTTTTAAAACCTCGATAAGAATGTGTTTTCTGAAATGTTCACTGATTAAGTAATAAGTATGGAGTAACAATTGAGCAACTAAGTTTTTCTAAAGTAAGATTTAACACGTTTTGAACACCACAAGATTCAAATTCATTTTCTCTAAAATTATTCAACAGTTTTCTCCTTAAACAAAATTGACAAGTCAATTTTCAAACATTTTCTTTCCCGTAGCACGCTAGACTCGGTTGTAGTGGTTAGACTGGGTTTGGGGTGTTACATTTTGGTATCAGAGCCTGGTTCAAAAGCTCGATTATGGGTTTATGGCCCAAAATATTTTTAAGAGTTTGTGAAATAATTTTTCTTTCGGAAAGCATGGCACCTGAGTCTCCGGCGCCGATCCACCCAGGTAAGTACTCTAACCTTTGATTTAATGTTTATGTGTGGGCTTGGGGGCTTTAGATGTAGTTGAGCATGGTAGAACTGATGGACCATAGGGTTAGTTTACACAACTTCTTAATTACATAAGACTTAAGTCGAATCAAACAAACACATGAATAAGTCGCCCAGGTTAGGGTGTGGCAACAACCAGCGCATGTCTAGGATTGGATTCAGGAAGAGCTTGGTATTTAAGCGATCCTAGTGACTCACCTCCTCTTCGCTCGAATTCTACAGTGCGTAGTATTGCTCACTCGACCATGAGGACTTGCTCACAAAGCAAAATCCGATAATTAAAACCCGAAAGGGACCAACCACACACATTTTGTAAAACCCTAGTTTTGAAATTATCAAATTACCCCTTGATTTGTGAAAACTACCCTGAATTTGGAAAAAAGACCAAAGTACCCCTGGTTTGTAAATTACCAAACTACCCCTGATTGACAAAATTACCAAGATACCCCCGAGTTGCAAATTACCAAAATATCCCTGCTTCACGAAATTACCAAAAGACCCTTAATTTGTAAAATCACCCGAAACTTTGTTTTGGAAAAATTTTGAAAATACCCATGTAGGTAAAAATTACGAAAATACCCCGGTAGTGAAGATGACGAAAATACCCTACACGTTGAATGTGGTCCATGGATGTTGTTTGTGTGATGAATGCACTTAGAACTAGGAGATAAGCTGGCGAAACTATAGATAGATTCGACTTGAAAGAATCACTTTTAAAACTATTTTCCATAAAAATTGCTCGTGGATAAACAGTGAACATAATTAATAATACATAAAATTCTTAACCAGATAAACGCGAACGGGAAGAATGAGTACACGCAGGTCGTGGGCGTTCGCCGCGTGGCGGGGTAGGGGTAGGATGACCTTGTCGAGCCGCAGTGTCCGCCATGGAGTGCAGGAATGTCTTTGATCCGCCTGCGCGGAGAAGTCGAGTTTCGAGATCGGGCATGGTGATAATGATGTAATATCCCAGGCGGTACTGCGAGTTTTGGAGAGAGTTATCGGGGCAGGCGCGGGTACAGGAGCCCGGAAATCGGTGGCTGAGCGACTCCGAGCTAACGGAGCGGAGGTGTTTAGGGGGGTGTCCGGTGTAGCTCCCAACACTGCTGAGTACTGGTTAGAGGCAACAGAACGTATAATGGATGACTTAGACTTCTCGACTGAGGAGAAGTTGAAGGGGATATTGTCTCTTCTCCGGGATGAGTCGTATCAGTGGTGGCACACGGTCAGGGATGGTGCAGTGGCCGATGATATCACCTGGGATTATTTTAAGGCAGCCTATCGAGGAAGTATGTGGGAGCCGGGTTATCTTGATGCATAGCGTAGGGGTTCCCGAATTTGGTTCGGGGGTAAGTTGGTACCGAGTACGAGGCGGCAATTTTGAGGTTAAGTAGGTATGCTCGGGGTATGGTGGCTCTGAAATATGAGCGCTGTGTTAGGTTCGAGGATGGGCTAAGAGATGAGTGCTGGTGTTGATTGCCCTCACGAGAAAGGGAATTGCTCTCGTGGAAAAGGCCAAAATAGCTGATGAGGTTAAGCAAACCGAGAAGCGGAATCAGGATAGAGGCAGGGATAAAAGGAGTTTTGAGCCATCAGGGTCTAGTGGAAATACTCAGAAAAGGGCTAGATTTGATGGACCGGATCGAGCCGCAAAGCCTGCTGCTTTGCTCGATGGCCACCTCGGTCGTTAGATGTGGGAAGTCTCATTCGGGAGAGTGTTGGGCTGGTAATAGAGGTGCTTTGAGTGTGGGTCAATGGAGCACCGGGTAAGGGATTGTCCGCGGAAGTTAGTTAGGACTCAAGCTGAGGGTCAAGGACGTGGTCAATTCAGAAGAGATGGCCAGCAACCACAGAGGGGTCGAGGTGCAGTTAGGGGTGGTAATGGTAATGGTAATGGTAATGGTCGAGGCCGTGGAGCACCCGGCCGAGGTCTTTGGGAGTGCTAATGCTAGACGACACTGGGTTGGTCTATGCGACCAAACGTCGAGAGGAGGCGACGCCCGGACGTCATAACCGGTACGTTTTTAATTTCTGGGTTGCCTTATACTGCTTTGATTGACGTTGGATCAACACACTCATATGTAGCTAGTAGCGTAGTGGGAACTCTGAACTTAGCCTATAAGATTTCTTCTAGGAAGATGACAGTAGTTAGCCCTTTAGGATACTCTGTGGTAGTAGACAAACTGTATAGGGATGTACCCCTAGAACTTCAAGGGTTCGTGTTTCAAGCGGATTTGATGGAACTACCCTTCGGCGAGTTCGATTTAATCTTAAGAATGGATTGGTTAGTTAAGTACCAGACAGAACTAGACTGTGCGGCTAAGCGCATGGTGCTAAAATTGGCCGAGGGTGAAGAGGTGGTAATGATAGGTGAAAGAAAGAATTACCTATCTAATGTGGTGTCCGCGCTGAAGGTGGAAAAGATGGTAAGGAAAGGATGTGAGGCGTTTGTGGTTTATGTTTGTGCCTTGGAAGCTAAGGATTTGGCTGTAGGAGGTGTTCGAACGGTGAAGGACTTTGTCGATGTCTTTCCGGAGGAGCTTCCGGGTTTGCCACCGGATCGAGAGGTGGAGTTCGGTATTGACCTTCTACCAGGAACAGCGCCAGTGTCTATTGCTCCGTATAGGATGGCGCCAAAGGAATTGGTGGAGTTGAAAGCACAGATTCAGGAGTTATTGGATCGGGGTTTCATTCGCCAAGTGTATCACCTTGGGAGCGCCCGTGCTCTTTGTTAAGAAAAAGGGCGGTCGATGCAAATGTGCATAGACTACCGTCGATTGAATAAATTGACAATTAAGAACAAGTATCCGTTGCCTAGGATAGATGACACATTCGACCACCTTTAAGGAAGCATCGGTCTTTTCCAAGATAGATTTGAGGTCGGGATATCACCAACTTAAGGTAAAGGAGGCGGATATCCATAAGACGGCGTTTCGTACTCGATACAGGCACTATGAATTTTTGGTAATGCCGTTCGGGTTGACGAATGCACCGGCAGCGTTTATGGATATGATGAACCGGGTGTTTCAATCGTACTTGGATCGGTTCGTCGTAGTATTTATAGATGATATTCTGGTGTACTCGAGGTCGGAAGAGGAACACGACGCGCATTTGCGGGTAGTGTTGCAGATTTTAAGGGAAAAGCAGTTATACGCCAAGTTTAGTAAGTGTGAGTTTTGGTTGAAGGAAGTTACTTTTCCGGGCATGTGGTATCGTGAGAGGGGATAAGAGTGGATCCTCGGAAGATTGAGGCAGTATTGGATTGGAAACCATCCAAGTTGGTGGCGGAGATTCGCAGTTTCTTGGGGTTAGCAGGCTACTATAGGAGATTTGTGGAAGGGTTTTCTTCGATAGCAGCACCTTTGACAATGTTGTTGAGGAAGGAGGTACCTTTTGTATGGACGGATAAGCAGCAGGAGAGTTTTGAGAAGCTGAAGAGGGTTTTGACTGAGGCTCCGGTCTTAATTCAGCCTGTGGTAGGGAAAGATTTTGTGGTGTATTGTGACGCTTCCCATACGGGGTTAGGTTGTGTATTGATGCAGGAGGGGAAGGTTGTTGCTTATGCGTCTTGGCAGTTGAGACCGCATGAAGTTAACTATCCGACGCATGATCTGGAGTTGGCTGCAGTGGTCTTCGCTTTGAAGGTGTGGAGGCATTATTTGTACAGGGAGAAGTAGGTGATCTACACGGACCATAAGAGCTTGAAGTATCTGCTGACTCAGAAGGAGCTGAATTTGAGGCAACGAAGGTGGGTGGAATTGTTAAAGGATTACGACTGTTCGATTGAATATCACCCGGGAAAGGAAAACGTGGTGGCGGATGTGCTAAGTCGGAAAGTGGTGTCGAATTTAAGGGCGATGTTCGCTCATCTTAGTTTGTATGAGGACAGAAGCCTGTTAGCGGAATTGTAGGTGAAGCCATCATGGGTAGATCAGGTTAAGGAGAAACAGCTGGTAGATGAAGTCTTAAGTGCTCGATGCTTGCAAGTGCGAGAATGGTGGATTGGAGGGTATAGTCCGAGCAAATGATGGAGTATTATGTTTTCGGGGAAGGTGTGTATGCCTAAGGATGTGGGGTTAAGGCAGAAGATTTTACAAGAGGCACATAGCAGTCCATATGCTATGCATCTGGGAGGTAGTAAGATGTATCAGGATTTGCGAGAGCAGTTTTGGTGGCTGGGTCTTAAGCGTGACATGTCAGCAAGTCAAGGCTGAACATCGATTATCGTCGAGTTTGTTCTGTAATTAAGATTCCACAGTGGAAGTGGGAAAGGATCACAATGGATTTTGTGAGTGGGTTACCCCTTACACCCACTAAAAAGGATTCGGTTTGGTTGATTGTGGACCGTCTGACGAAGTCTGCTCATTTCATACCTGTACGTATGGACTTCTCTCTTCAGAAGCTAGCGAGACTATATATAGCGGAGATTGTAAGGTTGCATGGGGTGCCGTGTTGATTATTTTGGACAGAGACCCTAGATTTACGTCAAGGTTCTGGAAGGCTTTGCATCAGGCGTTGGGTACAAGGTTGGATTTCATCTTTACATTCCATCCCGATCGAGATAGACAGTCGGAAAGGGTGATTCAAGTCTTGGAAGATATGCTAAGGGGTTGTGTCTTGGATTTCGAGGCGCTTGGGAAGAATTTTTACCGTTGGCGGAGTTCGCGTATAACAATAGTTATCAAAGAGTATTAAGATGGCACCATACTGAGCGTTATATGGTCGGAAGTGTCGTGACCCCTACGTGTTGGACGGAGTTGGGGAGCGCGATTATTGGGTCCGAGTTGGTTCTTCGAGACGAAGATAAGGTGGAGGTGATTAGAACTCGGTTGAAAGAAGCTTGAGACAGGCGTAAGTCTTATGCCGACCTTAAACGTAAGGATATAGAGTTTGCAGAGGGTGACAGGGTCTTCTTGAAAGTGTCGCCAGTGGAAGAAGGTTACGAGGTTCGGTAGGAAAGGCAAGTTGAGCCCTAGGTTTATTGGGCCTTATCGGGTATTGAAGCGAGTAGGACCAGTGGCTTACCACTCGAGTTGCCACGAGTTGAGTCAAATTCACAATGTATTTCATGTTTCCATGCTTAGACGCTACCGCTTCGGATCCGTCTCATGTGGTGCCAGATGGAGGAGATTGAGGTGAGTCCAGACTGTCTTTTGAGGAGGAACCATGCATGCATCCTCGATCGGGATGTTAAGGTTTTGCATAGGAAATCGGTCCCTTTGGTAAAGGTATTATGGTGGAACCATGGATCGGAGGAAGCGACATGGGAGCCGGAGGATATCATGCGACAGCAATACCCTCAACTCTTTTGATCAGGTAAATTTCGAGGTCGAAATTTATTTTATGGGGGTAGAACTGTAATATCCTGATTTTGTGGGTCTTTGCATGTGGTACGTTGCATGGATAAATTAGTAAGTTAAAAGGCTTTGAGGTGTGTATTGGGCTTAGGTTTGGGCCTAAATCTGGGTAAAATTTTATTAAAATAGTGCTCGTAGTATTTTAATTTAAATTATTATGTTTAGTGGCAAGTTGGGCTTGTGGCCCAAATTTTGGAGGTGTTTTAAGTGGGCATTAAGGTGGCGTCACAAGGGGGGAGGAGTTGGGCCTAGTATGGCCGCTTGGGGCCCAAATTGATGGCTCAAATTTCGGCACTTCAAGGGGGAAGGGGTGGACGGCATAGTGGCTACATTTTAGGAGCTTTAATTCTTTTTATTTAAGTGATAAAAGATGATAAAAGGAAGGAAAGAGTTGGGTTGAAGATGGTCTCTTTTAAAGGTAAGATAAGGGATGTGTTATGAGATGGATGAGATAAGGGATTAAGGCTATCAGGAGAGGGGAGAGTTGGCTGAAACTCTAACTCTGAGGTGAGTGCATGTGTAGCCGAATTTTGAAGCCCAGTGTCCATCTTTTCCATTCGTTTTCTTTTCTTTCTTTCTCACTTACTCTTCTAGCCGAAAATTCTCTTCTTCTCCTATTCTCTCAAATTCTTTTCTTTGCCGCAACTCTTCAACACATTCTTCTTTTCATTCTTTTCTTCCAAAGCCAAATACCCCAGTCTTCATCTTCCTCTCCCATAGCCGAATCTACAAGGGTGGATTTCTCCCGAAGGTGCACCATAAGCCGAGTACTCCTCTTTAATCTGGTGAGTTTCGGGATTTTGCTTCTCTGCGGTTTCTCTTTTTCTTTTCATTAAGTTCAAACTCGAATCACTTGTTCAAAGGCCCTATCGATTTCACTCTCTACCCCTAGAAGCTGAATCCTGTCTTGCTGTGCCCTGTATGGCCGATTTGTGGAAAGCCGAAGGTAGGTTGGTAGGTTCGGTCGAATGGCCTTTCTTGTTCTTTTGGCTTGGCCGAATGTGTTTTGGTACTCATTTGATTGCGTTTAAGGGATTGGTTTAATACTTTAGTGATGGCCGAATATAGGTGGGAAGGTGACGTTTTCTTAAAGACTTTCAGGATTCGACAGTGTAGGTAAGGATTCGTTTTAAGTGGTATCATTATTTAATTAGTGAGATCTCATCGTTTAATTGGTTTGGTGATTAAGGGATTATTTTGAACTTGATTAACAGTCAGGCAGTGGAGGTTGGATCTGTAAATCCAAACGAATAAGTATCGGGAGTTGGATCATAGACTGATAGTGGTAGTCTCGAGTGACAGTCGCATAGAAGCAGTAAGAGCGTTAGTACGATAACCAGGTGTGTAACTCTTACACACTTTCTATACTTGATATGTTAATGTTGTGTGTTGTAAAAGCCGGAATGACGGCAAAGGTTACTAAAATACCCTTGTGGGTAAAAGCGAGGATGCCGGGTAAGTTGTTATTATTGCTCGCCTTGATTGTAATCTATGAAGGCATGTTATTCTGTAACGTAGTTATATATGTTAAGCATGATCATACTGGTATGGATTGCATAAGTATATGCCATGGGTGATGAGAGGAGGGGGAGTATGATCTATCGATTTGTCACCAAAGATTTGGTATCACACAGTGGGTTGGCCCCACGTATATTATAAAAATTGTGACTAAGTCTCAGTGGTTTGGCACCACCAGTGGTTTGGTACCACATATGTTATTTTTGTAACTTCGGTTACCAGTGGTTTGGCACCACCAGTGGTTTGGTACCACAAGGGGTAGATTTGGGAGACCCGGATGGATACTTAGGTTGGATGGGTTGCATGAGTTGCATATTAATGTATGAATTTGTGTAAGAGCATAATTTCTCTTGGGATGGGGACTTACACACTTAGTCTAGGTGACTCACCCCTTCCTTTACATTTTCAGATCAGACTTAGATCGTGGATATGGATCCGGAGTGGACTTGAGGTGGCCATGCTCAGTATTTGTTTTATATCAAAGTTTTCTATTTGGACTTAGCTGTTTTATTTAAATTTTGGGTTTTCCTCGTTGTAATAAGGCCGCCTAACTTTTATTCCTGTGATGTTTTATTTGGTTGTTTTTTTTTATATAACTTTCGATAAGCATACTTGGTAAATGTGAATTGGTTGTTTTTAAAACCTCGATAAGAATGTGTTTTCTGAAATGTTCACTGATTAAGTAATAAGTATGGAGTAACAATTGAGCAACTAAGTTTTTCTAAAGCAAGATTTAACACGTTTTGAACACCACAAGATTCAAATTCGTTTTCTCTAAAATTATTCAACAGTTTTCTACTTAAACAAAATTGACAAGTCGATTTTCAAACATTTTCTTTCCCGTAGCACGCCAGACTCGGTTGTAGTGGTTAGACCGGGTTTGGGGTGTTACAAAGTTGGTACAGATCTAGGGTCTAATCATGGTTGGTGTTAAAGAAATGAGCTATTAAGGCTTGTCGCACACGGTAAGGTTACGGTGAGGCTTCGGGTTTTGATAAAGTTTGTATTTAGCCTGTGATTAATTGTTAAGTAATATCGAATGTAAGTTTGTGACTAAGAGGAAATCACAGCACGCGTTATTACCAGGTGTGTACAAACACTACACACACATGATATCGGCAATGCCGGAAAGCCGAAAAGCTGAAAGTGGCTAAATGGGCCTGGTGGGCCCTGAGGCTAAGTTTTGTGAAATTGATTGATTTGGTTATATGAATTGAGTTAGTCATGCTTGTTACATAATCTGAATTGGATTTGGGCTTAATGGGCCACATGATAGCGATTTGGGCCTAATGGGCCATATGATTGAGAATGGGCTTTGTATATGGATTGGGCTTAGTACCTGATAACTGCTAAACTTTCATAAAACTTAAAAACTTAATCGCAACCGTGGACAAGTCATAAGGGTTGAAGTGTGGTAATGGGTATATGCATGTCTAGGATTGGATCTAGGGAGAGCTTGGTACTTAAGCAGTCTCAATGACCCACCTCCTCTTCTCTGGAGTCCTACCTGGTGCATAGTACCTGTTCACTTTGGCCAACGGGGATTTGTCAACAGACCCAGGTAAGTACTAAACCTGTAATACTTAAAAATGACCGAAATGCCCCTAAGGGCGAAAAAGACTAAAATACCCCTATGTGTTAAACTTAGGATTTGTGGATGTTACATGCTGCATTCATATGATATACTGTCTAGGTTGCATATGGGTGGGAATTATGGAACGGAGGAAGTATATGAGGATCACATGGTTGCTTGACGACCGTAGATCCACCGATGGCTTTTAAGCCCATTAGCAGCTTTGCTGCAACGTAGGTAGTACCGCAAATGGGCTACCATTAATGTGTACCGGATGGGTGGGTTGATGTAGACATCCCCACATGATGTGTATCGGGGGACGGAGATGATGTGTACCGGATGGATTATTTGGGGAGGGTTGCACAGCATTGCATGTATGATGTTGCTACTATTATCCCAATTGATTGCTTGTATGCTATTTGTTTGCTGAGGGTTGCACACACTGAGTTTCGAAACTCACCCCCTCTTTTATTTTTCTCAAGAAATCTTCAGTAGACGGTTCGACAAATGGAGGGACTCAGAGGTGGCCAGCTAGCAAGACGTTTCGTTTTACTTGATTTTCTTTATAGTTTCAAGTACTTTGATCATTTTAAGTTGGATTGTAATAAGGCTTTCCCTCTGTTTAACTTTACATTGAATGTTTTATTTTATTTCTTTTAAGATTTATATCAAACCTTTCTGAAAACAAGTGTTTTATTCAAAATTGAGCTTCCGCTGGTAAAAAAAGTTTTATTTTTAAATAATTGTTAACTTACAATCGAAAAGACAGATTTCCTAATACACTTTGATTTGGAAGACAACTATGAGCTGGGCTTTTAATCAAAATTCTCTAAGAAGGGTTTTCAATGAAAACAAGGTTTTCGCTAAAACACTTCAATGTGACACGCCAGATTCGGGCCTAACTTCTAGGCCGGGTTTGGGGTGTTACAAGATATGTAATGCAATCTCTATAAAAGTAAAAAAAAAAACTATGAATAAGAATGTTTCTTTTTATGGCATTGTAGGCTCAAACATGTTAATTATGTTACTTTACATAAATTAATTAATTTAGAGCACATTCTTTCATTTCACATTAATTTTAAACATAAATGTGAAACTTGTGTTGAGGCAACATTAACAAAGTCTTCATTTTAAGCTGTTGAAAGAAACACAGAACCACTTGATCTAATACATAGCAATGTTTGTGACTTAAAGATTGTTCAAACGAGAGGAAGGAATAAATATTTTATTACCTTCATTGATGATAACACAAAATATTGCTACGTATATTTGCTTAAGAGCAAAGACGAATCTATAAAGAAATTTATTCTCTATAAGCAAGAAGTTTAAAATCAGCTTAACAAAAAGATTAAGATGGTGAGAAGTCATCATAGTAGTGAATATGTTGAACCATTTGGTTAATACTGTACAAAACATGGTAATATTCATGAAGTGACCCCACCATATTCTCCTCAATCAGATGGAGTAGCGGAGTGCAAAAATCGGACTCTAAAGGAAAAGATGAACGCATTGTTAAGAAGCTTTGGGTTATCACAGAAATGTGGAGGGAAGCTTTTCTACCAGCTAATTACCTTTTAAATAAGGCGCCCACGCAAGAAAAGGGACAATACACCATATGAGTTATGGAAAGGTAGAAAACCATCCACAAGCACTTGAAAGTGTGGGGTGTCTTGCTAACATAATGTATAATGGTAAGTGAAGACATATGCGTCTTCGATACAATACCATTAGACAATTGTTCTCAAATATAGTTATCTCTATTGATTTTGTAAAATCAAAAAATAATATTGTGGATCCGCTAACTAAAGGCTTAAATCGAGATTATGTTGACAAAACATCGAAAGGAATGAGACTAAAGCCCATGAATATGAAAGGCGCTATGTGAAGGAAAACCCTACCTAGTTGACTGGAGATCCCAAGATCTAGGTTCAAAGGGACAACCTAATTGCATAGACCTTGTGAGGTCACTGTGGGGGTACTTATCTCAAGTCCATTCCTATGATGTAAATATTGACTAAAAATGGGATAGGTTAAGCAATGTTTTTATTGACCATTGTGTGTTTCGGTGAGCTGAACAACATAAGTCACCTATATGAGAGTAAAGTGGGGCCGCTTCAAGGAGACTATTGGGGCGTAGTTCTCTCAAACTTCTACAGAACCAGGAGATGTTCATGGTTATACGAACATACCTATAAGAACTAAAACCTTGCAAAGGAGGTAGTTGTGTGAGGTGTATCATCATTTACACAAATGACAGAACAGTTCAAGGACATAAAGTCTACTGGTCAGCTAGTAAAGTAAATATACTTTCACAAGGGATGATTCAAGGGTGGATGCCTACCTATCCTATACAACTATCAATCGTAGATTCTACCACCACATCGAGTCAATATTTTCCGTTAAAACTATCAATTTTCATTCATGTGAGGGATTGTTGGAAAAATTGTAATTTTTGGAAACTTTGAGGAATATTATTGATTGGTAAAGGTGGAGAGTTGAATCATAAAATTATGGTTTTATATTCTACTCCATAAGAACTTTACAACGGTATATCATATGCTCAAAATGGTTGAGTCATGAATGAGAAATTGATGCTTAAAGTAAGCTACTTGTGAATATTTGTTGAGGAAAAGAAAAGCTTAGATATCACATTGGTTAAATACTAAGTGTGAGATGTGTATATATATGAGAACCCACTTGAAGGGTGATTGAATGACTAAGCTTGAAACCCTACCTCGTGTGTAGGAGGTGCGGATCCAAACCCATCGGGGTTTGGGTGCACCCACATGACATGGGCAACATGAAATGTCCGGACCGATCGGGCCCAAAATGGGCCTATAAGATATTTTAGCCCAACACAAAATTTATTTTTTCTCAGCAAATAAACAAAATCTGATTTAAAATGACATATATTCTAATTTTATTTGACTCCAATCAATTTGATTTAATTTTAATCAAATTGATTTAATTGCTCATTTAAAACATATTTTGTATCCTTATTCATGGATATTTCCAAAATTCCTCCATATTGAATACCTATAAAAGGCTAAGAATTCTTCAAAAAATTTTACACTCACACTCTCTCACACCGAGTTTATTTTGCTCTCCAAAATTCTTCTCTTTTCCTCTCCATATTTTCCAACGTTTCGGTGATAAAAGAAGGCAATGTTTGTTCGTTGATCACTGTATAGGTGCTACTGCTTCGATTATCGTGTTGTTATATCCTCGGAGACAGTTGAGCAACGTTTCTCCAAGTACTGTAGGAGCGGCTAAATTTTTCTTAAAGAAATTGTGTAAAACAGGCCTCAACATCTAGTAAACTCGATTCTTCTTTTTGATTTCTGGTTTTTGTTATAATTGGTTTTTCGTATCTGATAATTTAATTATAAGTTATTCAATTTATTTTATTATATATATAAATATAAGTTTATTTATATTTATATATTTGTTCGCTAACGTGTTTTGTCAAACAGAAAAATGGTCAATGGCATATGGACGAAATAAATTTTCAGTTGGATTGAGGATAATACAATTGAGTAAAAGCTTTAACTAGGATTTAAAGATGCATTTAAAGATTAGTTTGGATGTGGTGCAATTCTTTAAACATTATAAAAATGCAGTGATTGATAAAAGTTATAATCAGTTGAAAGAAATATACGATATGACCCAATGGTTGCCTATTTTAAAGATTAATATACTTTTGTTAAGGCATGCAAGGGACGTCTATACTTCAACCATGTTTGAAAAATTCCAAAATGAATGGGTGGAATCTTTGTTACGTGTAAATATAATGTGCGAGTGTGCAAGTATACATGTCGAACCAATTAATATAATGATAAGTAAGATAGTCTCTACAGGGATCAGATAAGATTAACTTGGTTAAGTTGCTTTTATGAAGTATATGAATTACGCTAAGGCAAAACAATGACAGAAATGCAATGATAATCAAAGTAATGATGATGTGCGCAATATGTAAAGAAACAAATATTTAAAAATATACTATGGAAAAGATACCAAGACAAAACTAAGAGGATCTACGCTATTGAATGAAAAAGCTGGGATTACTAGGAATCTACCCTTATAAACCAATAATGCCTTTGCAAATTCTTAATCAACTTATTGCTTAGAATGGATTTAAAACGGTCTACTTCTTTCGAGAGCAAGACCTAAGGATACCTCACCTACGAAAATATATGTCTATAGACCTCAGATGTGATTCCCAGTACTGATTACTCTTCACTCTATATCAATCAATTATGGTCCAACTAACCTAACCTTTTCAGAATTAGATTATGTTTATAAATATACTGTTCATTCATCTATGTTTAGAGACTGCATGCATGCAGTTCGAAAGAATAAATTGAATGAAATAGTAAAATAGATCAGATCCAAGCTTCAACATTAATGGAAAATTAATATATCATCCAATAATCCCAACCCGATGAGATTTAACTCATGGGTTGGTTAATAAAATCAGAATTTAAAATATCATTCAATATCTTCAACAATTAATTTTGCAAAGAAGCAATTTAAGAAAATAAAAGAAGAACTTTAGGAAGCTTTGGTGGCGCAATGTCTTGCAAAGACCAGGTTGACTAACTTCTTCTTCTCCCTCGTGTTCTGCTTTGCTGCTTAGCTTCTACTACTATCCTCACTTTTTCCTCAGGATCTTTCCCCCAAAAAATTCTCCCAAAAAACCCTCTTTCCCTAGAATTTTCTCTTTTCGTTTTTATATTTTTGTTTTCCTCTGGTAGGTCCCTTAGCCCATGCTTTTTCACCTCCTCTTTTCTAGTAGATTTTCTGGTAAAAATACAGCTGGGGCTGGTACACGTTGAATGTTGACTCGATGACTTACTGGCATTGTCATGGCATTAGTGTTGGCAAACTGACCAACCTTTTTCCATGACAAAAATTCACTCATTTACTTCCTTTTCCTCATTCCGCACCTGCCACTCAAACAACAAACAAATCCTTTCCACCCACAAGTAAAAGTAACATATAATAACATTTAAGCTCAGTCCAAACTCCATGATGCAATGTTCTAAAAATATATTAATATAATATCCTAAAATGTAACTAAATTCACCTAAGTACAAGCAATTAACCAATTCTAAAGGCCTGAAATGTAACAATCTTTAAGAGTTATCACACCCCCAAACCTGAGTTATTGCTTGCCCCCAAGCAAAATATACATGAATACATGAATGTAAGAATTGTCATAACAACATAATTACCTTTGTATTGCCAAATCGTATAGAACATATTTTTGTACTTCAGTTTTCAGTAATCTTTTGCGTCTAAAAATTTGTTCAAGCTTCATAAGCTTTTTTAGCAAAGGCAGTGTAGAAAATATTGCCCTAAAAATAAAAATTATAAGTCTTCATGTAACACCCCAAGCCCGGCCTATGCGTTAAGACCAGACTTGGCATGCTACACAATTCGAACTTACATCTAGTCATCAATGCTTTTAATGAAAACAATTCTTCAAAACGATTTTGAAAATGGAATTTATCATAAATCGAGATTTATTTGAAAACCATGATTTTAAAACATCAGAATTTACAATTTGATTTTCAGAGAAATAATTGATTGAAATCTTAGATTTATAAAAGATTTTTCACGAAATATTTTGGATTAAGTGATATTTAAGAAAAACCCCTTTTTATGCGCAAGCTTAAGAAATCATTTATAAAATTTAAACAACCCCATTTAAGTAACTAAAACATATTAAAAATCCATCTACGAATAAAAATCCATAAAAATAATACCAGAGGCCTTATTACATCGCAATTGAAATAGTACTTAAATAAAAATATTTAAAAGAAGTTCAAGTTTATAAAAAACCCATCATTCGTAGTATGGCCTTCTCACAAAGTCATCCCCAGCCCAAGTCTCCATCAATAATCATTACCTGAGAAGGGTAAGAAAAATAGGGTGAGTTACTTAGAACTCAATGTGTAACCCACTTACCGTGTCCACTGGGCCAAATCCATTTAAGCATTAAATTGGGCTTGAGCCCATTTACAAAAGTACAATATATATGTAACACCCCAAACCAGGTCTATGCGTTAAGACGAGATTTGGTTTGTTACATCGATCTATCATTCATTTAATACACTAATGTTTTAGGTAAACAGTTCTATAAAACCTTTCGAAAATGATGTTTAGTTGAAAATTTAGAAAAATGATTTAAAATTTGATGAATTAAGAAATACTAGTTTGAAATCTAATCATTTAGTACTTTAATTGTTTAAATCTTTAAAGTAGTTTTTAAAGAGTTCAAAAGGATTAAAAAAAACACGAATAGTTAAAGCATCTTCAACGTTTTAAAGGAAATTTAAATCCATCCACACACATAAAAATCCATAAAAGTATTAATAGAGGCCTTATTACATCATACCCAAAATAGTAATTAAAAGAAATTACTTAATAAAAGTTCATAGTTTATAAAAACCCATATTCGTAGTATGGCCTCCATGAAGTCATCCTCGGCCCAAGCCTTCGTCAATTTCCATTACCTGAAATGGTTAAAAAGATAGAGTTAGTTACTCAGAACTCAGTGTGTAACTCACTTACCACGTTCATTGAGCCGGATCATCAAGGCATTGTTTTGGGCTTGAGCCCATTTACGAATATAATATAATAAATTAAATGCATGCAAAATGAAATTTCCCAACCAAACCTAATTTCCATCCGCTACACACCCCCGTACCAACCAACACACCTGTGGGGATCAAGTCAACCCACCCGGCCAACACACCAATCGTAGGCAATAAGCCGTTTTAAATATATTGTGGTGCACCACCGAACTAGATTGTGACAAAGTCACCGAACTAGAGGCATTAAGCCATTAAAATTTTGTGGCAAAGCCACCGAACTAGATTTTTGGCAATAGGCCTTTCTTCTCTTCATCAGTTATCCCAACCCATGCAATCAGGTATGCATAATAATTTATATCCATGTAATAATTTAACAAAAGGCCTACCATACATGTGAGTCTATATTACAAATTTTCATTTGAGCCCATAAGATAAAATAGCATTTAGCCCATTTAGCAATCTAGCTAACTTGGGCCCATATATCGATCTAGCAGATTTTCGGCCCATTAATGATCTAGCAGTTTTCGGCCCATTTAACGATCTAGCAAATTTTCAGCCCATTTAACGATCTAGCAGTTTTTGGCCCATTTAACGATCTAGCAGTTTTCGGCCCATGAATTTAACGGTTTTCATACATTTACACAAAAGTGTTAATTACTATGTATTTTCCGATTTTGCCATCTTTACGATTTTATCCCAATATTTACGGTTTAGTATCTAACCCGAGAGATAAGTGTGAAGTTACACACCTGGTTACTGTGAGAGCTAGACTTTCTCGCTCGTCGATATCTAAACGCATCATGATAAATTAGAACACTATAATTTATTCACATATCGAATCTTAGAAATAACTATCTAGACTTTACCCTCAAAATTTCGAACCACTTCTATTTGTGGTTTCTCCTCGATTGATGGTTCGTTACCCGATAAAAATCCACGAGCAAACAAAGGTTCGGGAGTACGAACGATTTCAAACAACTGATTCTCCTCGGATGAGCGTCCACAACCCGGTGGAAAATCTCGGATTGCTGAAACAGTCCTTTGCTTAAACTTAGGGGGAATAGCGGAACCACCCCTCTTCCGAACACTATTCACCACCCTTTTTCGTCCCTATTTTGATTATTTCTAATGACAAAAGATCATGAGTCCGACTAACTATATCGAAATTATGACTAACGGTTACAAGGGTGAGATTGCCTTACCACGAAATATCCTTGTTCCACAATATGCGAATTGAGCGTCGTCCCCTAAATTGAAATCGAGTTATAATCCATCTATATCAAAATGACGAGTAATATGAGAATCTTTGAATAAACTCCTTACCTTAACTCTTTAGATCGTTTCCAACGATTCACTATACTCACGAACACTTGAGTTTCGGTCCTCCAAAATCACACTATTGTCCACGATTGAAAAAGAAACGTTTGAGAAGAATACCTATGTATAGTAGGAGATTCGGCTATGAATAACAAAGGAAGGGAAAAATGGTTCGGCAATGGAGCAATCTAGCATTCGGCCATGAGAGAAAATAATGAAGAAAATTTAGTTGAGAAGAAAGTAGAAGGATGAAGGAAGGAGATGATGTTGATTCGGTTTTCAAGAGAGAAAAGAGAAAAGAAAAGAGATGAGTTTAGGAGTAAGGTACATTCGGCAATAGGGAAAAGGAGAAGGAAACAAAAATGATCTAAGCTTTGGTATTTCGGCCAAAAGAGAAAATGTCTTGAGATGCTAAGCAAAAATGTGTCCAAATGGTAACATGAAATGGTCAAAAACAAAGCTTACCAAAAGCTCAAATTCTGCTAAAAGAAAGGTTGAGAAGAGAATTGCAAATTTTGCACAAAAATGCTAGAAATGACCAAAAGCTAACTCCTAATCCTAACCAAGCTACTAACACATTCGGCCAACCCCCTTAGTCCACAATGCCGTCCATGTTCATGGTCAAAATGGCCATGAAGAAGTTACCAAAACATCAACCTTGATTCAAGCCTTGCAATCCTCCATTTTCCTAAAGTTTGAGAATCTTATCCCCAAAATCAAGCCATTCCATCCCTTAAATCATGCTTGCCATAAACCTTAATATCCTTACCATAAAAATTTAGTCCATCTTATCCATGTTTGATGCTTGGCCGACACATGCTAGGAAAAACCAAAAATAAAAGCTCCTAAATTGCATGCTAGGAGATTCGAACCTCTCCCCTCAAGTCCAACTTATGGCGCCATCACCACTTTGCCAATTACTCATCTTATGCTAATTTTAGACACTTAAATTAACTTAAGTATCAGTGTCACTTGATCCACTTCAATAAATTCTCAATACTAAAAATTATTCTATACTGTATACTTCTATACCCTTTTCAAGGCTATAATAAACACGAAAAAAGAAGAAAGGAAAATTTTCATTCATAAGCTAAACACCAAAACATGCAATATATCGATACTCGGATTTTTAGGATGTTAGAATTCTACCCTCCTTAAAGAAAATTTCATCCTCGAAATTTACAGTTAAAAGAGGTGAGGGTATTGTTGTCGAATTGCATCCTCGGGCTCCCACGTAGCTTCCTCCGCTCCGTGATTACGCCAAAAACCTTGACCAACGGCATTTGTCTTCTTTCTTAGCTCCTTGACATCTCGGTCTAAAATTTCCACTTTGGTTCCTCCTCGAAAGACAAGTCGATCTCAACTCCACTTCTTCTACCGGTACTATGTGTGACGGATCCGATCTATAACGCCTTAGCATGGAAACATGGAAAACATTATGAATTTGACTCAACTCCGAGGTAATTCAATCGATAAGCCACTTTGGACCAACACGCTTCATCACACGATATGGTCCAATGAACCTAGGACTCAACTTGCCCTTCCTTCCAAATCGAAAATTTTCTTCCAAGGTGAGACCTTGAAAAGACTGATCCCCACAAAGAAACTCGATATCCTTACGCTTGGATCTGCATATGACTTACGTCTATCCAAGCTTCCTTTAATCAGTGCTCGAATGACTTTTACCTTTTCTTCCGTCTCCGATATTAACTCCGACCTAACATCTGCCGTTCGCCCAATTCAGTCCAACAAGTAGGAGAACGACACCTATGACCGTACAATGCCTCGTAGGGTGCCATCCAATGCTAGACTGATAGCTGTTGTTATACGCAAATTCTGCCAAAGGTAGAAAATCCTCCCAACTACCTTTGAAATCAATCACACATCCCCTTAACATGTCTTCCAATAACTGAATTACTCTTTCATCGACCATCCGATGAGGATGAAAAGCCGTCATAAGTTTAACTTTGTTCCCAAAGCTTCATGCAGAGCTTTCCAAAATCGTGATGTAAACCTAGGATCCCTATCTGATATAATAGATGCTGGTATCCCATGCAACCTCACAATTTTAGATACATATAGCTTAGCCAACTTCTGTAATGAATAATCTGTACGAACTGGTAGAAAATGAGCAGTCTTCGTCAATCGATCAACTATTACCCAAACGGAATTTTTCTTAGTAGGTGTTAAAGGTAACCCACTAACAAAATCCATAGTTATCCACTCCCATTTCCAAAGAGGAATCTTTACCGGTTGTAATAAGCCTGACGGCAATTGATGCACCGCCTTCACTTGTTGACAAGTCAAACATTTTCCCACAAACTTAGAAATCTCACGCTTCAACCCTGGCCACCAATAATGTTCACGGAGATCTCGATACATCTTATTTCCTCTGGGGTGCATAGCATAAGGGCTACTATGCGCCTCCCGCAGAATCATTCGTCTCAAATCAGAGTCCTTAGGCATACAAACTCTTCCACGGAAACACAGCACTCCATCCGTGTTTATACCAAAATCCTCTATTTCACCACTCCCAACTTGCTGAATTAAGGGTCCCAACTTTTTATCTGATATATGCTTTTCCTTGATTTGCTCTAACCACAGAGGCTTCACTTGAAGTTCCGCTAATAGACTACCATCCTCATACAAACTCAGATGAGCAAACATTGCTCTCAAATCAGATACCACCTTACGGCTTAACGCGTCAGCTACCACATTAGCCTTTCCTGGATGATACTCGATTGAGAAATCATAATCCTTTAACAGTTCTATCCATCTTCTTTGTCTCAAGTTTAACTCATTCTGAGTAAGAAGATACTTAAGACTCTTGTGATCCGTGTAAATGATGGACTTCTCACCATAGAGATAGTGTCTCCAAATCTTTAAAGCAAACACTACCATGACTAACTCCAAGTCATGAGTGGGGTAATTTACTTAAATGCGGTCTCGGTTGAAGAGAAGCATATGCCACTACATTTCCACTTTGCATCAAAGACACAACCTAAACCCGTGTGAGACGCATCACAATAAACGATAAATTCCTTTCCGACCTCAGGTTGAATCAAAACCGGTGCTTAGTCGAATCTTCTTCAATTTCTCGAAACTCTCTTGTTGTTTTTCACCAAATATACGGTACCCCTTTCCGCAATGATTTAGTTAGGTGTGCGGCAATCGAGAAAACCCCTCAAAGAAAGCGCCTATAATAACCAGCCAACCCCAAGAAACTCGAATCTCGACTCATCGAATTTGGCGCTTTCCAATCCAAGATGACCTCAATTTTCCGAGATCCACCCTTATTCCTTCAAATGATACCACATGACCCAAGAAAGTCACTTCCCTTAACTGAATTCACATTTACTAAATTTGGCATAAAGTTGATTATCTCGAAGTAACTGCAATACTATACGCAAATGCGAGTCATGCTCCTCATCATTCCTTGAATATACCAAAATGTCATCTATGAACACCACCACAAACCGGTCTAAATATTGTTGAAAGACCCGGTTCATCATGTCCATAAATGCAGCTGGTGCATTGGTCAACCCAAACGGCATCACCAAAAACTCATAATGTCCATAACGAGTTCGGAATGCCGTCTTATGAATATCAGCTTCTTTCACCTTAAGCTGGTGATAACCCGATCTCAAATCAATTTTGGAGAAAACTGAAGCTCCTTTCAATTGATCAAATAGGTCATCAATTCTCGATAAAGGATACCTATTCTTGATCGTCAATTTATTCAACTGCCTGTAATCAATGCACATACGCATCGACCCATCCTTCTTCTTAACGAACAAAACCGGTGCTCCCGACGGAGACACACTCGGTCGAATAAAACCTCGATCCAAAGAATTCTTGAATTTGAGCTTTAAGCTCCGCCAACTCCTTCGGTGCCATTCTATAAGGAGCAATGGACACCGGAGCCGCCTGAAAAAAGCTCAATACCAAATTCCACTTCCGATCCGGAGGTACACCAGAAGTTCTTCGGAAATACATCCGAAATTCCTTCACCGTTCTCATGTCCTCCACTCGATAACTCTTTGGCATCCAAAGCACTAATAAAAGCTAGAAATGCTCCGTGCCCTTTTCGCACCAACTTTTACGCCTTTAACGCAGATACCACATTTACCAAGTAATTCCTTCGTTCGCCTATCATTACTATTTCTTTATCATCCAAGTCCTTATTGACATCCGCTTTTCAAAGACAGATCCAAAAGCGCCGGTGCTTAACCAACCAATCTATGCCCAAAATTAGATCGAACTCGCGAAAGGCAATTCCATCAAATTCGCCAAAAAATTTCTCCTTGGATTTCTAAGGGCACGTCTCTAAATAGTTTATTTACAATTACCGACTGTCCTAAAGGACTAATTACCATCATCTCACTATCGGTAATTTTAGATTCTAGATTCAAGTTTCCAGATATGGCGCTAGCAACATACGAGTGGGTAGAACCAATATCTATCAAAGCGATGAATGTGTACATCAAAGATAAAGAACGTACAGTTATCACATCAGGTGCATTGCCATCCTCGCGGCGTCTAACTGCATATACCAATCCTGGCTGTCTTGCATCCGTGTTACCTCTAGAACCATTTCCTCGACCCAGTGCACCTTGACCACGTCCAGCCCCATTACCACCACGACCTGATCCACGACCTCTCGGTGGCTACTGAGTTCCTCTTGCCGGCTGTGCTTCAGTATTACGAACTTCCTGAGTCGTATCCATGCGTTGAGGGCAATTCTTATATTCATGATCCATTGAACCACATTTATAACAAGCACCCGTTTTCCTCCAACACTCTCCGGAATGTCGTTTCCCACATTCAGTACAGTCTCGACTCTGATTATTAGCTACAGGTGCTCTTCCTTGAGCTGGCTCATCATTCCGAGGCCTCTTCAGAAACCTTTTTGAAGAACCCAAATACTTTATATCTCTTTTGCCTCTAACTCTTTCCTGATTCTGATGTTCTGAGCTCTTAGCCTCTTCGGCTATCTTGGCTTTCTCCACAAGCGTGACAAAAGTTCTAACTTGTTGTGGGGCTATCAAAACCCGCAACTCATCATTTAACCCATCCTCAAAGCGTACACAACGCTCATGGTCCGTTGGCATTATTGTCTGAGCATAGCGACTCAGACGTAAAAACTCAGCTTCATAAGCTGTCACCGTCTTATTTCCTTAAATCAGATTCAAAAATCCTTCCTTCGAGCATCCACATAACTTGTGCCTACATATTTCCCCTGAAAGGCAGCTTTGAAGAACTCCCAATTAACTAATGCAGCTTCAGTGCCTTCCCTGACAAGATAGCCACCATTGATAAGCTTCGTCCCTTAGCAAGGACACCGCTCCTCTTAGTTTCTGTTCTACAGTGCACTCGTGGTCTTCCATAATTTGCTCCACCGCCTCAAGCCAATATTCGGCAACATTTGGAGCTACACCTGAGACACCTCTGAAAACCTCAGCACCACTTGATTTCAGTCGCTCTGATATCGACCCACGATTTGTTGGGCGGCTCTGGAGGTCCAGCGACCCTTTCAAGGACTCGCAGCATTGCTCATGTTAAAGCATTATCTTCTTCCATATGATCATGTGATCCCGACTCACTCTCGCGATGCAGTGCATCCATTTCCGCACACATGACCGTGGCTGCGCAGCGCAAAGACCTCGTCCTCTACCACGGCCATGTCTACTGCGTCCACGACCACGTCCTCTAGTGCTCATAATAACTAATTCGGTTTATTACAGTTTACAAGTTTTATGAATCGAATACTATTTCGGTGTTTATTAACGATGTTTTATGAGATATAAGAGGTAAAGTTGTTTTCGCAATCAGGTCCTATAGTCTCAATCTCTATTGTTTTCAACATCTAAAACTAGAAGTTCTAGAGTGTTCCTATGATCATATCACAATAATAACAATAAATATACAAATACTTACTTGACTTGGTGCCGGATGCTCGTGGTGCCATACTACCTTTAGAACATAAAGTTTAAAAATTTAAACTGTTTCTCAAACAAAAATTGTTGTTGAACCCAACCACAACCGAGTTTTGAAACTGGCTCTAATACCATTAAATGTAACACCCCAAACCAGGTCTATGCGTTAAGATAAGATTTGGTTTGTTACATCGATCTATCATTCATTTAATACACTAATGTTTTAGGTAAACAGTTCTATAAAACCTTTCGAAAATGATGTTTAGTTGAAAATTTAGAAAAATGATTTAAAATTTGATGAATTAAGAAATACTAGTTTGAAATCTTATCATTTAGTACTTTAATTGTTTAAATCTTTAAAGTAGTTTTTAAAGAGTTCAAAAGGATTAAAAAAAAAACATAAATAGTTAAAGCATCTTCAACGTTTTAAAGGAAATTTAAATCCATCCACACACATAAAAATCCATAAAAGTATTAATAGAGGCCTTATTACATCATACCCAAAATAGTAATTAAAAGAAATTACTTAATAAAAGTTCATAGTTTATAAAAACCCATATTCGTAGTATGGCCTCCATGAAGTCATCCTCGGCCCAAGCCTTCGTCAATTTCCATTACCTGAAATGGTTAAAAAGATAGAGTTAGTTACTCAGAACTCAGTGTGTAACTCACTTACCACGTTCATTGAGCCGGATAATCAAGGCATTGTTTTGGGCTTGAGCCCATTTATGAATATAATATAATAAATTAAATGCATGCAAAATGAAATTTCCCAACCAAACCTAATTTCCATCCGCTACACACCCCCGTACCAACCAACACACCTGTGGGGATCAAGTCAACCCACCCCGCCAACACACCAATCGTAGGCAATAAGCCGTTTTAAATATATTGTGGTGCACCACCAACTAGATTGTGACAAAGTCACCGAACTAGAGGCATTAAGCCATTAAAATTTTGTGGCAAAGCCACCAAACTAGATTTTGGGCAACAGCCTTTCTTCTTCTTTCATCGATTATCCCAACCCATGCAATCAGTATGCATAACAATTTATATCCATGTAATAATTTAACAAAAGGCCTACCATACATGTGAGTCTATATTACAAATTTTCATTTGAGCCCATAAGATAAAATAGCATTTACCCATTTAGAAATCTAGCTAACTTGGGCCCACATATCGATCTAGCAGATTTTCAGCCCATTAACGATCTAGCAGTTTTCGGCCCATTTAACGATCTAGCAAATTTTTGGCCCATTTAACGATCTAGCAGTTTTCGGCCCATTTAACGATCTAGCAGTTTTCGGCCCATTTAACGATCTAGCAGTTTTTGGCCCATTTAACGATCTAGCAGTTTTTGGCCCATGAATTTAACGGTTTCCATACATTTACACAAAAGTGTTAATTACTATGTATTTTCTGATTTTGCCATCTTTACGATTTTATCCCAATATTTACGGTTTAGTATCTAACCCGAGAGATAAGTGTGAAGTTACACACACAGTTCTTTGTGAGAACTAGACTTTCCCGCTCGTCGATACCTAAACGCATCATGATAAATTAGAACACTATAATTTATTCACATATCGAATCTTAGAAATAACGATCTAGACTTTACCCTTAAAATTTCGAACCACTTCTATTTGTGGTTTCTCCTCGATTGATGGTTCGTTACCCGATAAAAATCCACGAACAAACAAAGGTTCGGAGTACGAAACGATTTCAAACAACTGATTCTCCTCGGATGAGCATCCACAACCCGGTGGAAAATCCCGGATTGCTGAAACAGTCCTTTGCTTAAACTTAGGGGGAATAGCGGAACCACCCCTCTTCCGAACACTATTCACCACCCTTTTCGTCCCTATTTTGATTATTTCTAATGACAAAAGATCATGAGTCCGACTAAATATATCGAAATTATGACTAACGGTTACAAGGGTGAGATTGCCTTACCACGAAATATCCTTGTTCCACAATATGCGAATTGAGCGTCGTCCCTAAATTGAAATCGAGTTATAATCCATCTATATCAAAATGATGAGTAATATGAGAATCTTTGAATAAACTCCTTACCTTAACTCTTTAGATCGTTTCCAATGATTCACTATACTCACGAACACTTGAGTTTCGGTCCTCCAAAATCACACTATTGTCCACAATTGAAAAAGAAACGTTTGAGAAGAATACCTATGTATAGTAGGAGATTCGGCTATGAATAACAAAGGAAGGGAAAAATGGTTCGGCAATGGAGCAATCTAGCATTCGGCCATGAGAGAAAATAATGGAGAAAATTTAGTTGAGAAGAAAGTAGAAGGATGAAGGAAGGAGATGATGTTGATTCGATTTTCAAGAGAGAAAAGAGAAAAGAAAAAAGATGAGTTTAGGAGTAAGGTACATTCGGCAATGGGGAAAAGGAGAAGGAAACGAAAATGATCTTAGCTTTGGTATTTCGGCCAAAAGAGAAAATGTCTTGAGATGCTAAGCAAAAATGTGTCCAAATGGTAACATGAAATGGTCAAAAACAAAGCGTACTAAAAGCTCAAATTCGGCTAAAAGAAAGGTTGAGAAGAGAATTGCAAATTTTGCACAAAAATGCTAGAAATGACCAAAAGCTAACTCCTAATCCTAACCAAGCTACTAACACATTCGCCAACCCCTTAGTCCACAATGCCGTCCATGTTCATGGTCAAAATGGCCATGAAGAAGTTACCAAAACATCAACCTTGATTCAAGCCTTGCAATCCTCCATTTTCCTAAAGTTTGAGAATCTTATCCCCAAAATCAAGCCATTCCATCCCTTAAATCATGCTTGCCATAAACCTTAATATCCTTACCATAAAAATTTAGTCCATCTTATCCATGTTTGATGCTTGGCCGACACATGCTAGGAAAAACCAAAAATAAAAGCTCCTAAATTGCATGCTAGGAGATTCGAACCTCTCCCCTCAAGTCCAACTTATGGCGCCATCACCACTTTGCCAATTACTCATCTTATGCTAATTTTAGACACTTAAATTAACTTAAGTATCAGTGTCACTTGATCCACTTCAATAAATTCTCAATACTAAAAATTATTCTATACCAGAATACTTCTATGCCCTTTTCAAGGCTATAATAAACACGAAAAAGAAGAAACGAAAATTCTCATTCATAAACTAAACATCAAAACATGCAATATATCGATACTCGGATTTTTAGGATGTTACAATATAAATGAAATATAAAAATGCATGTGATATGCAATTCCCAACCAAGCCTAATTTCCATCCGCTACACACCACCCGTACCAACCATCACACCTGTGGGGATCAAGTCAACCCACCCCGCCAACACACCAATCACAGGCATTAAGCCATTTAAAATATTTGTGGCAGAGCCACCGAACTAGATTGTGACAGAGTCACCGAACTAGATTGTGACAGTGTCACTGACCTAGAGGCATTAAGCCAATTAAAATATTTGTGGCAGAGCCACCGAACTAGATTTTGGCAACAGGCCTTTCTTCTCTTCGTCAATTATCCCAACCCATGCAGTCATGTATATATATATAATGCATAACAATATATTCATAAGGTAAATTTCAACAAAAAGCCCATATTACAAGTTATCAACTTGGCCCATTAGTCAAAATAACAATTTAACCCATTTAACGATCTAGCAATTTTGGCCCTTATATCGATCTAGCAGTCTTGGCCCATATATCGATCTAGCAATTTTGGCCCATATATCGATCTAGCAATTTTGGCCCATTTATACACATGAGGCCCTTTTCACAATTTTCTCACTTGGCCAATTTATCAAAAATAATTCATATGGCCCAAAATATCACTTTTTAACAATATAGCCTATTAAGGGCAAATTCGTAATTTTCACAACTTTAATACCATTTTCATGCTTTCACACCAAAAGTGCTAATAAACCGTATTTTCAAATTTTACCGACTTTACGATTTTATTCAAATACTTACGGCATAGTATAACCCATGAGATAAGTGTGAAGTTACACACCTGATTACGGTGAGTACTATACTTTCCCGCTCGTCGATACCTAAATATTTATCACGCTTGATTAGAACGTTAATATTTAATATAAAACTATTCTAATGATAAACGATCTAGATCTTTACCCTCGGAATCTCGAACAACAGCTATTTGTGATTTCTCCTCGATCGATAGTTCATAACCCGATGAAGAACCACGAACAGTCAAAGGCTCAGGAGTACGAATGACTTCAAACAATTGATTTTCGCCGGATGAGGGTCCACAACCCGGTGGAAAATCTCGGATTGCTGAAACAGTCCTTCGTTTGAATTTAGGGGGAATAGCGGATCCACCCCTCTTCCGAACACTATTAACAACCCTTTTCGACCCTATCTTAAAATCCCGAGTGATTTCCAAAGGATTCCTATATAAAAACTTTCGGTTATAACAATCCCAATGATAGTCATTGATAAAAACGAGAGTGATCAAGAATCCTTGAAGAGTTCCTTCTTACCTTGCTAGATATGATCCGAACTTGAATAACTTCAAGATGACTTTGACGAGATGGTGATTCGGCCCTCCACTATTTCACTAAAATATAACGAAAGGAAACGTTTAATAGAATGGATGATTATCAATTTAAAGGCTCTTCCTAGGCCATCCTATAGATTCGGCCAAGGTGACCAAATAACAAAAGAAAAAAAATGATTCTTACTGATGATCCAAAGTTTGAGTAGAAGAAAATGATTGAGAATAAATGTTATGAGGAATGGAAGATTCGGCTATGATTTAATGGATAGGGAAAATAATTTCGGCTATGGGGATGGTCACAAGCATTCGGCCATGGAAGGAAAATGAAGGAAGAATGTGTTTGAATGATAAGTAAAATGGAGAAGAAAAGAGAATAGGGAGAAGATAAAAGAGAGGAGTTTAGGAACAAATATGTATTCGGCAATGGGAAAAAGAAGAAAAAAGAAATGGCTTTTTGTGTTGATAATTTCGGCACTAGGAGAGAAATACAAGATGAAGCACTTGAGGGTTTTTGCAAAAATGACCAAAAGAATCAAAGCAAAGATTGTTTTCTCCTAACACAAGCACATTCGGCCAAGAGAGGAAAAGATGAGAGGAAGAAATGTTTTTGGGAGAGCAAAATGACCAAATGAAAATTCTATCAAGCTACCAAACTTTACCCAAAACTTACCATCAAAATTCGGCTCCCCCTTTAGTCCACAAAGTGTCCAAGTTCATGGACAAAAGGCCATTCAAATGTTTCCAAAACATAGCCCTTAAGATATGCCTTGTGTTCCCCTTCATTCCATAAGTATAGGATTTCCTTTCCCCAAGTTCAAGCTTATCTTATCCAATAGTCACCTTGCCATAAAAGAAATAGTCCAACCTTACCATAAATAAGGCTTGACCGACACATGTAATCTAGGTGCAAAAATAAAAGTCACCTAAATGCTATCCATGGGATTCGAACCTCTCCCCTCAAGCAACACTCATGGCGCCAACTCCACCTTGCTACTAGCTCAACTTATGCTAGTTTTTGACACTTAATTACCTTAAGCATCAGGGTCACTTGATCCACTTCAATAAAGTACTTATTTCTAAAATTTATTCTAATTCCGAATAAATCCCGAGCCTTCTCAAGACTATAATAAGCACATAAATTTAATCATTCACAAGCTAAGCACCAAAAACATGCAACATATCGATACTCATCTTTTTTAGGATGTTACACTTCAAGCAATTTTGACTATAACAAATGTCTTCTAAATTACTTAGTTCATCTTTTAACCAAATTCAGTTTTCTTTTTAAACTTGGCATCTTGTATATTTTAATATGTATATATATGTATATATTATAATTTTTTCAACTAGGGGATTTATCTCATCACATGGTTTTTTTTACTCGACAATCACAGTGGAGCATACACTGAATTGCTGAATACTCAATAATGCCATGATTTGAATGGGATTCACTCATGAAGCCAAGGTTTTAAACTTAGAAGATGGATGGAGCAAACAACTACCTCCTTAGCTACTTGGCCTATTACTATAGTGGAGTGCCTCTAAACTATTTCTTCTTCTGTTTTTTTTTTTACACACTCTTACTTAAACTTTCTTTTCTAATAAACAACATAATGGAGCAAACAAAATGTTGTTGACCTATTCGACAATTTCAAACATTGAACTGTTTGAGTGTTTCATGGCATTTCTTTGATTTTTCTCTTAATTTTACTTAAACTTTTCCATTTTATTCGTTATTAAGTATTGCCATTTTACTGAATTTTGATTAAAGAATCTCTAAGTTTATTAAAAGAAACTTACTATAAACCAATTACAATAGGAGTTAGGGTATTCTATTTTTAGAGGTCAATTTTCAAGCAACTATCCTAAGCTAAAATTAGCTAATCCACTATCACAATTTTCTAGATTTATTAAAGAATTAATCTCCTCATCAAACATCACAGACAAATATATACTCATTATAGTCTAAACAGTCCTTGGCAATTATGTGTCCTGGTAGAATGAATGACAAAATGAAAAAAAAAATACTAAAATGAACATACTTAACTAAATATCTAATGCATCCTACATGCACAACACACCTCCAAACCTAAGGGATGCATTGTCCTCAATGCATGAATAAACAAGAATCATAAAGGCAAAAACATATATATATATATATACAAAAAATGATATGACAAAAATTATGAATGCATGATGTAATAAAATAAAAAGACAAACAAATGGCAGAAGAAAAAAAAATTGATTAAATGCTTGTAGCTAATTTTTCGTTGTTACTTTAGTTTGTACAGTTGTATTTGCATGCAGCATGCTTGTAATAACCCATTTGTGCCCGGGCCCATACCATTCAAAAACAAAAAAAAAATATTTAATAAAGTCCCTTTACAGTCCACTTACAGCCCAAACTAAATAGATTATCCAAACCCAAATTACTAATCTATTACAGCAGCCCAATTAACATCACAAGCCACACTACCCAAAACTAAACCCCTAACCCAACAAACCCAAAACCTACGAGGCCCAAAAGGACCCAAATACCAAACAGAATCAGAAGCCTAGGGTTTTTGAAACCCTAGGCGCCGCAAGTGCCCAGCACAGCCCCCAGTTGCGCCGCAATCAGCGCACGGATAGTGCTCCACCGTCGTGGTTCTCGCCATTCACCTGCAAAATAAGGAAAGAAAATAGACAGCAGCAGCAGATTGTGATTTTGTATTTATTTTCTGATTTTATTTTTTGGTTATAAATAACCCTAAGGCAATCTGTAAGAAGACAATACACGCAAAAAATACAAGAGAATACAGAGATTAAAAACCCAATAACAGAGGTGATTTCCGAATATTCATTTTCGTCCTTTTTTATTTTTTTCTTTCGATTCGTGCAATTTTTTTTGTATACAAAATACTATTAAAAATAGAGAGAATGATTTCACCTTTTGATTCGCGCTAAAAAGCAGGATTTTTGACTTCTCGGCCGCCGTGTATGGTGGCGCGTACAGTGGCGCGTGCGGTGGCGCACGGCGGTAGGTCGGACCGGAGACCTGGCTGAAGGCCAAAGGAGAGAGAGAGTTTTTTAAAAAAACTCGGTTTATTTTTTTTTGAAGGGGTTTAAAATGTTTTTTTTTAAACAAGATTTTTGTTTATATAGGCCATTCATACGACACCGTTTTGGGGGTCACCATTAAAGGCCAAAACGTCGTCGCTTAAAGGCCAGACCCGCGCGTTGACCCGATACCCGGGGAGGGTCCGCGTGTTTTTATTAAAGGGGCAATTTGCCTCTTTGGTCCTTCCGTAATTTTATTGCTTGTAATTTAGTTTAATTCAAATTTTCTTTTATTTTAATTTGGCCCTGAAATACGACCCTTGTCTCGATTTGATCCCTAAAGCCATTTTAAAGGCAGGTGATGGAACGTCGCCGTTTAGGAGATAGGGCATAATTGTCCAATAAGTCCCTATAGATTGGCGCGCGTTCCAACATCATCCTTTTTACAATTTTACCTTAGTTTTCTTTTATTATTCTGATTTAATCCATATTTCTTTGATTTTTTAATTCTTTTTATTTTCATTTTTATTCTTATTTTTAATTATTTTAGTATTATATATACGTATTAAATTATTACTATTTATTATTTATACTAGGTTCTTTTATTAAGTTTAATATTATTTATTATATTATACATTTTTAAAATTTTGTATATTATATGTTATTATATTATATTATATATAACATTTAAATTTTTTTGTCCTTAATATTGTATAAAATTTTGTATATTGTATAACATATATTGTTTATATTGTTTATTCTTAAATATGTAGTTTTTATGCATATATGTATTAGATTATTGTATTATAAATATGTTTTTATTTATATATCATTTTTTATTTTAAAATGTATTCTACTTATTTTCTCATGAATATAAATATTATTATTTTTTAGATTATGCCATATCATTTTTATATATATGTTTTTTTATTTGCAATATCTATTATTATATGTCACTCATTCTATTTTGTTATTTTATTTTACACTTAATCTTGCATGTAAAGTTTCATATTTATTTAGTATTTTTTTATTTTTTATCTTTCGTTATCTACTGCTTTATATCTTATATTTGTTTATCCATGCTCTTTTATTTGTTTATGATTTTTATGTTTGCTTTAGTATAGTTATTCTATTATTCGTATCATTCGTTATTTCATATTATTCTTTCTTTAATTGTCTATATTAGTATTAATTGTTAATATGACCTGTAATTTTGGTGAATTGCTATTTGGTATGTATGTTGTAATGTATTAATGCAATATTTTACTCAAATCATTTTTAATAAAAAATGCATTTTGCTAGATTGTCGCATTTTATTCAAAAGATTTTAAGAAAACGGCGATACATAATATTTGAGAGCTTCAGAAAAATTGTACCCTAACTCACTGGGTCACAATTTTTTCTCGTTGAACTTAAGAAATCAAGTATCCTTTTTTTGAAATAAAAATCCATAAGTTTCAACTCAAAAATTATTCTCGGGAATTCGAGATGTTGTGTCCTAACTCATTGGATATGATGTCTTGTGTCTCGAGGTAAGGATTTCCTACAAATAAAGGCAAGCTTAGTTTTGAAGCTTTGAAATGTTGAATCCTAACTTATTGGGTGTGACATTTTATTACTTCGAGATAAGCGAGTCTTAGCTTTCTTTCGAATAAAAGGATCGTATTTTTAAATTTTTCAAATTTTCGACATTAGGACATGAGTTTATCAAATAGGTACCAATTTTTGGGCGTTACGAGGGTGCTAACCCTTCCTCGTATGTAACTGACTCCCGAACCCGTTTTCTTGAATTTCGTAGGCCATAATCAATGTTTTAAATAAAAACAAAAATTGTTTTACAAGGTGATCCGATTACACCAAAGCAAAAAAAAAGATATGTGGCGACTCCCGTTTTCTTTTTTTTTTTTAAAGTCGATCCCCGTTTTTCCAAAAATTTAAAAATGGTTTCGACAGCTTGGCGACTCCACTGGGGATATAATAAGAGAGTCAAGACGTAAAATTGATTATTTTCTGTCCTTTGTTAGAAATTTGAAAATTCAATTTGAAAATTTGAAAATTTGATTTGAAAATTACGATCCTTTTGTTGCATTTGTTTGTGTCATTGCATATGATTGTTATTTTCTTGTTCACATTGCATTGCATGACTGTTATGGTCGCACCTTTAAGTGGGAGTGAGAAACTATGCCTTCGTGAGGTTTTCACCTCCGTGCAGGATAGTGGATCGCTTTCGGGATACATCCGTACCTATGTCTTCGTTAGATTTTCATCTCCGTGCAGCCATAGGGAAATGTATTCCCCGGAACTGAACTCAGTCCATATGAGCCTACAATGGGTGAGGATCGAGGAATCTGCTGGTTCATTTACCTCAACTTTAGAAACCACATGTAGAAAACCTAAGGGCTTACTCTAGGTAGAACTATGCCAAACCTTAGTGATCACCTAGATAGGGGTTTGTTTATTTGCTTTATGTTTTATTTCATGTTACTAACTGGTTGTGTTTTATTTTGGTGCATGTCATTTCATATTTTAAAAGGTACCGATTCACGGTCAGTTACTAAATTAGAAAGCTAGTTATGGAGAACGAATTTCTTGATAAAGTGGAAGACAATGCAGCTGTCCGTAGGTGGTCAGAAACGCAATTAGAGAAAGGGGATAGCCTAGCCGAAGGGTACACATCTGAATTATGGGACTACACTCGCATCAGTGTGATGTAAAACAATCTCCAGGAATTAAAAGAAATATGGGACCTGTGGAGTGACAGACCAAGTAGTTGTTTTACCGCAGCTATGGGGATTTGTCGTACTTGTTGGACATTAATGTAGATGCACATTTGTTTCGAGCCATCACCCAATATTGGAACCCTGCGTATAGTTGCTTTACTTTTGGAAGGGTTGATTTTGTACCCACGGTGGAAGAGTATACAGTTCTATTGCATTGTCCCAAGATTCAAGTTGATAAAGCTTACTCAAGGGCTGCTAGTGTTCCGACCTTTTGGAGGAAATTAATGAGTATTACGGGGATGAGTGAACAGTGGGTCACAGCCAGAATCAAGAAAAAAGGTGAGTGTAAGTGCATCCCTTGGAAAGTTTTGAAAGATTTGATTCTAGTACGTCCTGATATGAAAAAGAGGGTAGATGTTTTTGCTTTGAGTATATACGGATTAGTGATCTTCCCTAGGGCATTGAGATATGTGGATGAAGCAGTCTCAGATATTTTTAATCGACTTGATAAACAAGTCACACCTGTTCCTGCAATCTTGGCTGAGACATTTCGATCATTGAATGCATGTAGGAGAGCTGGGGAAGGCAGATTTATAGGATGTGCGCAGTTGTTGCTGGCTTGGTTCCACAGTCATTTCTAGAAGGTGGATAAGGTTTCTTATCGGGTCTTCTCGAAAAATTATTCCCCATTAAAAGAGATAGTGGCTACCCCAAGAAGAGATGACATATCAGAAGAAAATTGGATAGCGCTTCTACGAAATCTCCAAGAAGAAGACGTTGAGTGGAGAGCTCCTTGGATGGTTTTCGATGAAGTGTTGTATCGGTGTGGGGGTTTTGATTGGGCCCCTCTACTTGGAATTTGGGGAGCCATTGGATATGCGCCCTTGCTCGTACTGAGGCAATATAGATCAAGGCAGTTTATACCGGCTACACATAGGTTGGCTCAATGTGAGTTTTCGTATAAGGGAGATAGCTACAAAAAAAAGGGTTAAGGAGATTTCTAATGCCTGAAATCAGACCCGTCGTATGAAGAGAGTGGACATATGTCCAATGATGACCCCAGAGTACAACGGATGGTGGAGTAGAAGAGTCAATGACAATATCCTTGTACCAAGTTTAGAAGACGCTCGACCGATCGAAGAGTATTTACGAGTGGTCCCATCAGAATTAGAGATTGTAAAACAAGATTTTGAAAGGAAGAGTTCAGAGCTCGGAAAGAGGATAGAGAAGCTGGAAGAAGAAAAAATGTACCTGAGATTAGATGTGGATGTTCAGAAATCAGAGGCTGGAAAATTAAGAAAAGGGAAGAAAAGGGTCGAGGAAGATCTGGATAGTCTAAAGACAGAATATAAGAAGCTACGTCTATCGATGAAAAATGACGGATTGGGGAAGACTTTGGAACAGTGGCAATAGGAGATTCAAGAGGAAAAGGCTAAAGCTGACCATTGGGAGAGGAAGTTTCAAGAAATGCAAGTGCGAAACGAGGCCTTAGAGAAGAGTTTGGCAGAAAGTCGGAATGAAAAAGGAGAATTAAAAGCTAGAGTGGCTGAACTTGGACGGTCTCTTCATCACCATCGAAGTCGTAATTCTGTGATCGAGCTAAAGTTAAGTCTGAAAAGGATTGAGGAAATGAATGGTAAGATCGAAGAGTTAGAATCGACATTGCAAAACTGTGAACTCCGGATCGAGCTTCTTGAAACAAGAGAAGGGCGTTGGAAAGAAGAGCTTCACCATTCTCATGATCAAGTTAGAAATAGGGATTATCTCATGGGTGAAGCCATAGCTTAGATTCGAGAGGTAGTTGATCATTTAAAGACTTTGGCGATACAGGCTGATACGTTGAGCATGTAGTATGAGCTACAGTCCGATCGTGGTCAAGAGCTAGCCTTATTGTTTAGGAAAGTTAAGACTTTGGGCATTAGGGCGAAAGCATATTTGTAGTCCATTTTATGTAAAGGATTTTGTTTTCTAATAAAGTTTTCTAAATGAAATTGAATCTGAATCGATGCCTTTTTGCATTCATGCATTTGCATACATCGCATCATATGCATTTAAATCCATAGAAAGACCCTAATTAGTTGAAATTATTATAGAGAGAGAAAGTGAGAAGGAAAAGTTAATCTGGAAACCAAACACCGTTACGGTACACGTGCTAAAACAAAAAATATGGATCAAAGACTTGAACAGTTCCGAAGAGATATGCAAGACCAGATGCAAGAGCAATTGGCAAAGCTCCAGCAAGAGATGAGAGACCAAATGCTGGAAGGCCAAAGAAATATGATGGCTCAAATGGCTCAGCTACTGAACGGGGCAATGGACAAAGGAAAATGTCCCATGATTAATACCGGAGAAGATAATGAGGACTTTCCTCCGGGCTTTACCCCACCACACATACAAACACAATTTGAGGAGTATCTTCGAAGGCCCTCTGTTACGATTAGGCCTAAACAAGGGCAAACTAATGCTGGAGTGCCCGTGAATTTCCAAGTGGGCACAGGATCTAACCTAGGAGATAACCCTGCTAATCCTGTTATCCCTGATTTAGATATAGCAGAGAAAGAAGGGACAAGAATTGAATCCTCAAGGCAGTTAGAGGATCGTTGTAGATGGTTGGAAGAAAAGTTCAAAGCCTTGGAGAATGTTGATAATAACCATGGAATTGATGCTAAATATTTGAGCTTGGTTCCAGATTTGGTGCTTCCTCATAAGTTCAAAATGCCAGAATTCGAGAAGTACAATGGGACTAGCTGCCCTGAAGCCCACATTACCATGTTCTGTAGACGGATGACCGGCTATGTTAATAATGATCAACTCTTGATTCATTATTTCCAAGATAGTCTGGTGGGGGCAGCATCCAGGTGGTACAATCAACTGAGCCGTGCTAGGATTAGCTCCTGGAGGGACCTAGCCCAAGCTTTTATGAAGCAATACAATCATGTCATAGACATGACGCCTGATAGAATCACTTTGCAGAATATGGCGAAGAAGTCAAATGAAAGTTTCAAGCAGTATGCGCATAGATGGAGGGAGGTTGCCATGCAAGTTCAGCCACCGCTTCTAGAAAAGGAAACTACAATGCTTTTTATCAATACCTTGAAGGCCCCATTCATTACTCACATGATAGGAAGTACCACCAAGAGCTTTGCAGATATAGTGATGGCGGGAGAAATGATTGAAAATGCCATAAGGGGTGGCAAGATTGAAGCAGGGGAAACCATTAAAAGGTCTGCTCCAAGGAAAAAGGAGAATGAGGTGAACAATACGAGTACATACAACAAAGGGTACTCGAAGGCAATTACTGTTAGCCAGCCAAAAGTAATTACTGCTGGGCAACAAGGGTCAGTAAGATAGGAATCAGGCACAAGGTAAAACTCTGAAAAGCTCCAATTTATGACAATCCCAATGATGTATAAGGAGCTATATCAAAGTTTATTTGACGCACACGTGGTGTCCCTATTTTATCTAAAACCGTTACAGCCCCCATATCCCAAATGGTATGATTCAAACGCTCAATGTGACTACCATGCAGGAATAACGGGGCATTCAATAGAAAATTGCACTGCCTTCAAAAAGTTAGTCGAGAGACTCATCAAGATGGGGATTGTGAAGTTTGATGATACACCTAGTGCGGAGAACCCATTACCTAACCATGGAGATAAGGGGATAAATGCAATTGGTGAAAATATCATGAGAAGGATCATAGAGGATGTTACGGAGGTAAAAACCCCGTTGAGAATGGTCTGGAGAGAAATGGTAAGAAGAGGATTGATATTATCAGATTTTGTGGAAGGATGTGAAGGAGTAAGGGACTACTGTGAGTTTCACAAAGCAAAAGGGCACGAGATCCAGGAATGTGTTGAGTTCAGGGTCTTGGTGCAAAGCCTTATGGACAATAAGGAATTGGAATTTTATGAAGAAGGCTCAGAGGGAGGAAACATATACGCAACAGAAGGAGAGTTGACAAAGCAAAAAGTCAATTACCCGAGGATCACTATCTCCCGACCAAGAGGTACGGAGGGTGAAACCCAAATGGCGCCAAAGGTCGTAATCCAGAGACCTGTTTCCTTTCCTTATAAGGATAACAAAATGGTACCTTGGAATTATGACTGTAATGTGACAATACCAGGAAGGGAAATCCTAGCTAGCGATTCCAAGGAGAAACAAAATGAAGGATCTTACACACGTAGTGGAAGGCGTTACGACTCAGTAAACATCAGAACAGAACCAGTGAAATCAAAGACCTTGGCAGTTGAACGAGAGAAAGAACCTGAGGCACTTATCAATGAACCAGTGAAAGAAGAAGAGGCTAAAGAATTTCTAAAATTCTTGAAGCATAGTGAATACTGATGTGGTAGAGCAACTCACGAAACAACCGCTCGCATATCGATTGCTAGCCTTGCTTTTAAGTTCGAAGTGCATCGTGAGGCATTGATGAAAGTGCTGAATGAAACTTATGTTACTAAAGATATATCTGTCAATAAACTTGACCGACTTGTTAGTAATATAAGTGCCGATAACTTTATTTATTTCAGTGATGATGAAATTCCACCTGGGGGCATGGGATCGACTAAGGCTTTGCACATTACTACTTGTTGCAAAGGATATACTCTACCAAGTGTGTTAATTGATAATGGATCGACTTTGAATGTCTTACCATTGTCCACGTTGAAAAGATTGCCTATAGACAGTTCTCATATGAAGACATGCCAGAACATAGTGAGAGCATTTGATGGCACTGAGAGAAGAGTGATGGGAAGGATTGACATACCGTTGTTGATTGGGCCGAACACATATGAAGTGGATTTTTTGGTGATGGATATCAAGCCCTCCTACAATTGCTTGTTGGGAAGACCCTGGATTCATTCGGCGGGAGTAGTGCCCTCATCACTGCACCAAACATTGAAGCTGGTAACAGAAGGTCGGCTAGTTACTGTAAACACGGAGGAAGACATCATAGCAACTGTTACCAATGACGCGCCATATTTAGAGGCAAATGAGGAGGCCACTGAGTGTTCCTTTCGATCTTTAGAGTTCATGAACGCAACATTCATTTTGGAAGGGAATGAGGTTTCGGTGCCTAGAATTTCCAAGACCACGAGAATGGGCTTGCAAATGATGGTGGGGAAAGGAGCCTTACCGGGAAAAGGACTGGGCAGACATCTCCAAGGAGGGATTCAAGTTCTGATGCTGAAAGAGAAAAGAGACTGTTTTGGCTTGGGTTTCAGTCCGGATGCTAGACAAAGGAGGAAGGAAATAGAGAAGAAACAAGAGAGAAGAAGGGCATGGCTGAATGGGGAAGAAGTCAAGTGGGAATTGATGACATTCCCTCACATATCCCGGACTTTTGTATCAGGAGGGATAATTCACCCTGAGAGAGGATTGTTGGAAAATGAAAATCTTCACACCAATGCCATACACGAGGAAGGAACTGAGCAAGGAAACCTGTTGGCCATTCGTCCTTATGAACCTGGAAGTGTTTTGAACAATTGGACTGCAGAGGAACTTCCTATAGTGTTTAGAGATTACACAGAGTAATGTTCAAAACACACTTGTTGTTTTTAAAGCCTAGAAGCAATAAGATTTTATTTGTGAAATAGGCTAATGTTCAGACATCATTGTTTCAATAAAATACATCTTTGATTATCAATTTGAGCGAATATTCTTTCATTTTTTATATTCTTTTGATCTTCTAATTTCCATCCAAAATTTTTTTCTTTTGTTATTCTCATTCATACCATGTAAATAGTTGTTTTTGAATTCATTTGTTCTTTATACATTCTTTTGTGCCTACCACAGGTCCTTAGATATCAATGACATGAGCAACGATACTACAGATTCAGAGGTCCTTTTTGAGCAAGACATGTGTTTAGGGAAATCTCAGGATTTTGAGGGTGACAGAGATTGTGACTTGTCTCCAGATTTATTAAGAATGGTAAAGCAAGAAGAGAAAAAAATTTTTCCCCATGAAGAGGCGGTAGAGAATATAGTCTTAGAGGAAGGAAAGATTATAAAAATTGGAACCCGCATAGCCGAGGAGACGAAGCAAAGCCTCGTTGAGTTATTGCGGGAATTCAAAGACATCTTTGTATGGTCATACCAAGATATGCCTGGGCTAAATACTGATATTGTAGTGCACCGCCTTCCCATAAGAGAAGAGTGCAAGCCAGTTCAGCAAAAGCTATGGAGGATGAGGCCTGATGTGGTGTTAAAAATAAAAGAGGAAGTCAAGAAATAGTTTGATGCTGGTTTTCTACAGGTGGTAAAATACTCAGAATGGGTAGCCAATATTGTTCCTGTCCCTAAGAAGGATGGAAAGGTTCGGATGTGTGTAGACTACAGGGACTTAACTAAAGCCAGCCCAAAGGACAATTTCCTTTTGCCTCATATTGACATGTTGGTGGATAATACGGCGGGATACTCACTGTTTTCTTTCATGGATGGTTTTTCAGGATACAATCAGATCAAGATGCACCTTGAGGATATGGAGAAAACTACTTTCATAACATTGTGGGGTACCTTTTGTTATAAGGTGATGCCATTCGGGCTAAAGAATGCAGGAGCAACATATCAAAAGGCCATGGTAACCTTATTCCATGACATGATGCACAAGGAGATTGAAGTATATGTTGATGACATGATCGCCAAATCTCGAACAGAAAAAGAATACATTGAAGCTTTGAAGAAGTTGTTCTTGAGATTGAGAAAATTTCAATTAAAGCTCAACCCGGCAAAGTGTACTTTTGGAGCTCGGTCGGGGAAATTACTGGGCTTTGTAGTTAGTGAGAGAGGAATTGAGGTCGACTCAGATAAGGTCAAAGCTATAGAAGAATTGCCTCCACCATGCACTCAAAAAGAAGTTCGAGGTTTTCTTGGAAGATTAAATTACATTGCTTGGTTTATTTCACAATTAACTGAGAAATGTGATCCCATATTTCGTCTTCTTAAGAAACATAACCAAGGTGTATGGGACGATAAGTGCCAGAAAGCTTTTGACAAAGTCAAACAATATCTGTCAAATGCCCCAATCCTATCTCCACCTAATCCAGATAGACCAATAATACTGTATTTGATAGTGTTTAATAACTCCATGGGATGTGTGCTTGGTCAACATGATGAGTCAGGAATAAAAGAAAAGGCAATATATTATCTCAGTAAAAAGTTCACTGAGTGTGAAATGAGATATTCGTCAATTGAGAAATTGTGTTGTGCCTTGATTTGGACAACTCGGAGGTTGAGGCAATATATGCTATATCATACAGCCTGGTTAATTTCGAAACTTGACCCATTAAAGTATATGATGGAGTCAATTGCTCTGAATGGAAGAATGGCAAGGTGGCAGATTTTGCTTTCTGAATTTGATATAGTATATGTGAATCAAAAGGCTATAAAAGGGAGCGCAATAGCAGAATTTTTGGCTAGCAGGGCTTTAGAGGATTATGAACCTTTGAGTTTTGATTTCCCCAATGAAGAGCTAATAAATGTGGCAACTACTAAAGAGTATCCATGGAAGCTAAATTTTGATGGAGCATCAAATGCTGTGGCAAATAGAATTGGGGCAGTCTTGGTATCTCTTAGTGGTGATCATTATCCATTCACATGCAAATTGGATTTTGATTGCACAAATAACATGGTAGAGTATGAAGCGTGCATCATGGGAATTTGAGCAGCTGTAGAGCGTAAAATCAGAGTGCTAGAAGTATATGGAGATTCTGCATTAGTAATCTACCAGCTTAAAGGAGAATGGGAGACAAGAGATCCCAAATTAATCTATTACCGAAAAATAGTTCTGGGGCTGATTGGGGAGTTTGATGACATCACTTTTAATTATCTCCCACGAGATGAAAACCAGATGGCAGATGCTTTGGCAACTCTAGCTTCTATGATTAAAGTAAATAAACCAGAGGATATGAGACCTATTCAGATGAGTATTTTTGAAGTTCCAGCTCATTGTTGTAACATGGAAGAGGAGGAAAAAGATGACCACCCTTGGTATCATGATGTATTGCGATACGTAAGAAATCGTGAATACCCGGAGCATGCAACTGAGAATGACAATAGGACGTTAAGAAGATTGGCCTACGACTACGTTTTAGATAGGGATATCTTGTACAAAATAAGGAAAGATCAAGTATTATTGAGATGTGTTGACGCTGTTGAAGCTAGGAAAATTTTGGAAGAAGTTCATGAAGGCGTTTGTGGAACACATGCTAATGGATTCACGATGGCTAGAAAAATAATGAGATTTGGATACTATTTGTCCACCATGGAAGGAGATTGTATTAACTATGCCAAAAGATATCATAAATGCCAGATTTACGGAGACAATTCACGTACCACCTTCACCTTTGTATGTTATGACTTCTCCATGGCCTTTTTCCATGTGGGGCATGGATGTCATTGGGCCGATTTCACCAAAAGCTTTAAATGGGCATCGATTCATCTTTGTGGTTATTAATTACGGCACGAAATAGGTGGAGGCTGCTTCATATGCTAGCGTTACTAAGTCAGCAGTTAGCCAGTTTTTGAAGAAGGAAATCATATGTCGATATGGAATGCCCGAGAGGATCATATCAGATAATGCACTGAACTTGAACAACAGCACGATAGCAGAAGTCTGTAGTCAATTCAAGATCAAACACCACAACTCGTCTCTGTATCATCCAAAAATGGTTGGGGCAGTGGAAGCGGCCAATAAAAACATCAAGAAGATAATAGGGAAGATGACTGAGACTTATAAGGGTTGGCATGAGAAATTACCATTTGCACTCTATGCTTATCGAATGTCCGTCAGAACTTCTACTAGGGCAACTCCTTTCTCATTGGTTTACGGGATGGAGGCATTCCTACCCATTGAAGTAGAGATACCTTCTCTTCGAGTTTTGTCAGAGATAAAGCTGGATGAAGCGGAATGGATCCAGTCTCGATATGATCAGTTGAACTTAATTGAGGAAAAGAGGTTAAGGGCTATTCGTCACGGTTAGATGTACCAAAAACGAATGATGCAAGCCTATGATAAAAAAGTCCGCCCAAGAGAATTTCACGAGGGGGACCTTGTACTGAAAAAGATCCTTCCCATACAAAGGGATTTCAAAGGAAAATGGATGCCGAATTGGGAAGGACCATATGTGGTGAAGAAGGCTTTCTCTGGGGGTGCACTGATTTTGACTGAAATGGATGGGAAAAGCTTACCTAATCCTGTGAACTCAGATTCAGTCAAAAAATATTTTGCTTAAAAAGGAGAAAAGGCCAAGGTGAAAACCCACAAAGGGCGCTTTGAGACTTCAAAAAAAAAAAAAGAAAAGAAAAGAAAAAGGAGAGGCTTAGGCGAAAACCCGTAAAGGGCGCCTTGAGACCAAAGGGGTTTTGAGTTGAAAACCCGAAAAGGGCGGCTCAAATTCTGAAAAGGCATGCAGTGATCTTGCTATACCTGAATCAACAAGAAATGAAGTATGTTGCATATCGGGGCATCAACAAAGTACTTTGGATCTTCTAAACACATGTTAAGCTCAAAGCAGTCTTCATGGAGTTTGTATATAGAAGCCCAATCTGCGATATCTAGGGCATCTGGCCTCTGTCCTATTCATATTTAATTTACTATCTTTGGATTCTTTTTCTTCTCAAAGATATGTTCCCAGTCAATTTCTTTTGATAATTTATTCAACTCTTCTCAGGATCAATTTACTTGTTTTCCATTATTCATAAGCATGTTGCATTAAAATAATGATTGATGAACTAATAATATTTTCACAAAAGAAGTTCTGCATATTACTAGATAATACAAGAAACTAAAACAAGACAATTGTTTAAGAATTTCCATATGTGAGGATTGGAAGTACTTGAGAAAGTCTAGATTGAGACTATTTCTTTGAATTCTTTGTCTAAGTGGTGATTGGACCAAATAATGAGTTGTTGCAACAAATCCTAAGAGAGGATCATTTTACTAGTATTCTCATTGGGTCATAACGTTCAGGGAATGGTATGACTGGCCAAGTTGCGGTCGAATGGATTGAAGTTGAAACAGACCCTGTGGGTTAAATCCTATAATCTTGGTGGAATGGTTCGAAGGCGGTATAAGCCTCGTGTCCTCAAGGTTCCAAGAGAGTGGGCCCTAAAATCTCCATGGGGCAAATTATTTAGGCAAGAATATGATACTTCAAGAGGAACGAAGATGAAACCTTGACGAATAAATGAGTGATGACACCTGAAATAGGAATCATTCTCATAACATTTTTGCATTCATATATCATAGCATGTCTAAATAGGAGCATTTGACTCATTTTGATTAGGGCATCCTAATTATTAGGCATAAGCATATACCCATTCTACAGGTTATATCCCCTAGAGGACAATGTAGTAGGGTAGAGCGAATACATCAGTCTTATCTCCCTAAGTTTGCAGTGGAGCAGACTAAAAAATTGTAGATCTAGCCTTCCTGAAGTTGCAGTGAAGCAGATCGAAGACACCAGTCTTGCCTCCTTGAAGTTGCAGCGGAGCAGACTAAAAATAAGTAGATCTTATCTTCCTGAAGTTGCAGGAAGCAGATCGAATATATTAGCCTGCCTCCACCAAGTTGCAATGTGATCGGACTAAAAATAAGCGGATCTTATCTTCTTGAAGTTGCGGGAAGTAGATCGAAGATATTAGCTCGCCTCCTCGGTTATTACTGGTGAGTAGATCAAGATAGCGAGATCTTATCTTCCGAAGTTGCGAGAAGCGGTCGAAGATATTAGCTGCCTCCACTGAAGTTGCAATGAGTGGGGTGAAGACAATGGATCGAAGATATTAGCCCGCCTCCCTGAAGTTGCGATGGAGAGCGAGTGATCAAGACAATGAGATCTTATCTTCCTGAAGTTGCAGGAAGTAGATCGAAGATATTAGCCTGCCTCCCTGAAGTTGCAGCAGAGCAGACTAAAGACAACAGATCTTATCTTCCTGAAGTTGCAGGAAGTAGATCGAAGATACTAGCCTGCCTTCTTGAAGTTGCAGTGAAGTAGGTCGAAGACACTAGTCTCATTTCCCTGAGTTTGCAGTGGAGCAGACTAAAGATAGCGGATATTGCATTCTTGAAGTTGCAGTGAAGCAAATTGAAGCTGTCAAACATATAGTTCAATACCTCTAAAATTGCAGTTGGGTTGGAAGTTATTTGAAGAAGACAAGGACCAAAAACTCAAGACTTGGCAAGACCGGGCAAAATTGGACCTTTTATAGTCTTTGCTCTATTTTCGTTACATGACAATGAGCAAAGAGGGGCAGCTGTAATAACCCATTTGTGCCCAGGCCCATACCATTCAAAAAAAATATTTAATAAAGTCCCTTTACAATCCACTTTAAAAAAAATACCATAACATGGTAATATTCATGAAGTGACCCCACCATATTCTCCTCAATCAGATGGAGTAGCGGAGCGAAAAAATCGGACTCTAAAGGAAAAGATGAACGCATTGTTAGGAAGCTCTGGGTTATCACAGAAATGTGGGGGGAAGCTTTTCTACCAGCTAATTACCTTTTAAATAAGGCGCCCATGCAAGAAAAGGGACAATACACCATATGAGTTATGGAAAGGTAGAAAACCATCCACAAGCACTTGAAAGTGTGGGGTGTCTTGCTAACATAATGTATAATGGTAAGTGAAGACATATGCGTCTTCGATACAATACCGTTAGACAATTGATCTCAAATATAGTTATCTCTATTGATTTTGTAAAATCAAAATATAATATTGTGGATCCGCTAACTAAAGGCTTAAATCGAGATCATGTTGACAAAACATCGAAAGGAATGAGACTAATTCCCATGAATATAAAAGGCGCTATGTGAAGGAAAACCCTACCTAGTTGACTAGAGATCCCAAGATCTAGGTTCAAAGGGACAACCTAATTGCATAGACCTTGTGAGGTCACTGTGGGGGTACTTATCTCAAGTCCGTTCCTATGATGTAAATATTGATTGAAAATGGGATAGGTTAAGCAATGTTTTTACTGACCATTGTGTGTTTCGGTGAGCTGAACAACATAAGTCACCTATATGAGAGTAAAGTGGGGCCGCTTCAAGGAGACTATTGGGGCGTAGTTCTCTCAAACTCCTACAGAACCAGGAGATGTTCATGGTTATACGAACATACCTATAAGAACTAAAACCTTGCAAATGAGGTAGTTGTGTGAGGTGTATCATCATTTACACAAACGACAGAACAGTTCAAGGACATAAAGTCTACTGGTCAGCTAGTAAAGTAAATATACTTTCACAAGGGATGATTCAAGGGTGGATGCCTACCTATCCTATACAACTATCAATCGTAGATTCCACCACCACATCGAGTCAATATTTTCCGTTAAAACTATCAATTTTCATTCATGTGAGGGATTGTTGGAAAAATTATAATTTTTGGAAACTTTGAGGAATATTCTTGATTGGTAAAGGTGGAGAGTTGAATCATAAAATTATGATTTTATAATCTACTCCATAAGAACTTTATAACGGTATATCATATGCTCAAAATGGTTTAGTGATGAATGAGAAATTGATGCTTAAAGTAAGCTACTTGTGAATATTTGTTGAGGAAAAGAAAAGCTTAGATATCACATTGGTTAAATACTAAGTGTGAGATGTGTATATATATGAGAACCCACTTGAAGGGTGATTGAATGACTAAGCTTGAAACCCTGCCTCGTGCGTAGGGGGTGCAGATCCAAACCCATCGGGGTTGGGGTGCACCCACATGACATGGGCAACATGAAATGTCCGGACCGATCGGGCCCAAAATGGGCCTATAAGATATTTTAGCCCAACACGAAATTTATTTTTTCTCAGCAAATAAACAAAATCTGATTTAAAAGGACATATATTCTAATTTTATTTGACTCCAATCAATCTGATTTAATTTTAATCAAATTGATTTAATTGCTCCTTTAAAACATATTTTGTATCCTTATTCATGGATATTTCCAAAATTACTCCATATTGAATACCTATAAAAGGCTAAGAATTCTTCAAAAAAATTTACACTCACACTCTCTCACACCGAGTTTATTTTGCTCTCCAAAATTCTTCTCTTTTCCTCTCCATATTTTCCAACGTTTCGGTGATAAAAGAAGGAAATGTTTGTTCGTTGATCACTGCAGAGGTGCTACTGCTTCGATTATCGTGTTGTTATATCCTCAGACACAGTTGAGCAACATTTCTCCAAGTACTGTAGGAGCGGCCGAATTTTTCTTAAGGAAATTGTGTAAAAGAGGCCTCAACATCTAGTAAACTCGATTCTTCTTTTCGATTCCTGGTTTTTGTTATAATTGGTTTTTCGTATCTGATAATTTAATTATAAGTTATTCAATTTATTTTATTATATATATAAATATAAGTTTATTTATATTTATATATTTGTTCGCTAACGTGTTTTGTCCAACAGAAAAGTGGTCAATTGCATATGGACGAAATACATTTTCTGTTGGATTGAGGATAATACAATTGAGTAAAAGCTTTAACTAGGATTTAAAGATGCATTTAAAGATTAGTTTGGATGTGGTGCAATTCTTTAAACATTATAAAAATACTGTGATTGATAAAAGTTATAATAAGTTGAAAGAAATATATGATATGACCCAATAGTTGCCTATTTTAAAGATTAATATACTTTTGTTAAGGCATGTAAGGGACGTCTATACTTCAACCATGTTTGAAAAATTCCAAAATGAATGGGTGGAATCTTTGTTACGTGTAAATATAATGTGCGAGTGTGCAAGTATACATGTCGAACCAATTAATATAATGATAAGTAAGATAGTCTCTACAGGGATCGGATAAGATTAACTTGGTTAAGTTGCTTTTATGAAGTATATGAATTACGCTAAGGCAAAACAATGATAGAAATGCAATGATAATCAAAGTAATGATGATGTGCGCAATATGTAAAGAAACAAATATTTAAAAATATGCTATGGAAAAGATATCAAGACAAAACTAAGAGGATCTACGCTATTGAATGGAAAAGCTGGGATTACTAGGAATCTACCCTTATAAACCAATAATGCCTCTGCAAATTCTTAATCAACTTATTGCTTAGAATGGATTTAAAACGGTCCACTTCTTTCGAGAGCAAGACCTAAGGATACCTCACCTACGAAAATATATGTCTATAGACCTCATATGTGATTCCCAGTACTGATTACTCTTCACTCTATATCAATCAATTATGGTCCAACTAACCTAACCTTTTCGGAATTAGATTATGTTTATAAATATACTGTTCATTCATCTATGTTTAGAGATTTGCATGCATGCGATTCGAAAGAATAAATTGAATGAAATAGTAAAATAGATCAGATCCAAGCTTCAACATTAATGGAAAATTAATATATCATCCAATAATCCCAACCCGATGAGATTTAACTCATGGGTTGGTTAATAAAATCAGAATTTAAAATATCATTCAATATCTTCAACAATTAATTTTGCAAAGAAGCAATTTAAGAAAATAAAGGAAGAACTTTAGGAAGCTTTGGTGGCACAATGTCTTGCAAAGACCAGGTTGACTAACTTATTCTTCTCCCTCGTGTTCTGCTTTGCTGCTTAGCTTCTACTACTATCCTCACTTTTTCCTCAGGATCTTTCCCCCAAAAAGATTCTCCCAAAAAACCCTCTTTCCCTAGAATTTTCTCTTTTCGTTTTTATATTTTTGTTTTCCTCTGGTAGGTCCCTTAGCCCATGCTTTTTCACCTCCTCTTTTCTGGTAGATTTTCTGGTAAAAATACAGCTGGGGCTGGTACACGTTGAATGTTGACTCGATGACTTACTGGCATTGTCATGGCATTAGTGTTGGCAAACTGACCAACCTTTTTCCATGACAAAACTTCACTCATTTACTTCCTTTTCCTCATTCCGCACCTGCCACTCAAACAACAAACAAATCCTTTCCACCCACAAGTAAAAGTAACATATAATAACATTTAAGCCCAGTCCAAACTCCATGATGCAATGTTCTAAAAATATACTAATATAATATCCTAAAATGCAACTAAATTCACCTAAGTACAAGCAATTAACCAAGTCTAAAGGCCTGAAATGTAACAATCTTTAAGAGTTATCACACCCCCAAACCTGAGTTATTGCTTGCCCCCAAGCAAAATATACATGAATACATGAATGTAAGAATTGTCATAACAACATAATTACCTTTGTACTGCCAAATCTTATAGAACATATTTTTGTACTTCAGTTTCCAGTAATCTTTTGCGTCTAAAAATTTGTTCAAGCTTCATAAGCTTATTTAGCAAAGGCAGTGTAGAAAATATTGCCCTAAAAATAAAAATTATAAGTCTTCATGCAATTTTGACTATAACAAATGTCTTCTAAATTACTTAGTTCATCTTTTAACCAAATTCAGTTTTCTTTTTAAACTTGGCATCTTGTATACTTTAATATGTATATATATGTATATATTATAATTTTTTCAACTAGGGGATTTATCTCATCACATGGTTTTTTGACTCGACAATCACAGTGGAGCATACACCGAATTGCTGACTACTCAATAATGCCATGATTTGAATGGGATTCACTCATGAAGCCAAGGTTTTAAACTTAGAAGATGGATGGAGCAAACAACTACCTCCTTAGCTACTTGGCCTATTACTATAGTGGAGTGCCTCTAAACTATTTCTTCTTCTTCTTCTTTTTTTTTACACACTTTTACTTAAACTTTCTTTTCTAATAAACAACATAATAGAGCAAACAAAATGTTGCTGACCTATTCGACAATTTCAAACATTGAACTGTTTGAGTGTTTCATGGCATTTCTTTGATTTTTCTCTTAATTTTACTTAAACTTTGCCATTTTATTCGTTATTAAGTATTTCCATTTTACTGAATTTTGATTAAAGAATCTCTAAGTTTATTAAAAGAAACTTACTATAAACCAATTACAATAGGAGTTAGGGTATTCTATTTTTAGAGGTCAATTTTCAAGCAACTATCCTAAGCTAAAATTAGCTAATCCACTATCACAATTTTCTAGATTTATTGAAGAATTAATCTCCTCATCAAACATCACAGACAAATATATACTCATTATAGTCTAAACAGTCCTTGGCAATTATGTGTCCTGGTAGAATGAATGACAAAATGAAAAAAAGAAAAATACTAAAGTGAACATACTTAACTAAATATCTAATGCATCCTACATGCACAACACACCTCCAAACCTAAGGGATGCATTATCCTCAATGCATGAATAAACAAGAATAAAAAATGCAAAAACATATATATATATATATATATATATACAAAAAATGATATGACAAAAATTATGAATGCATGATGTAATAAAATAAAAAGACAAACAAATGGCAGAAGAAAAAAAAATTGATTAAATGCTTGTAGCTAAGTTTTCGTTGTTACTTTAGTTTGTACAGTTGGATTTGCATGCAGCATGCTTGAAGCAACCCATTTGTGCCCAGGCCCATACCATTCAAAAAAAAATATATATTTAATAAAGTCCCTTTACAGTCCACTTACAACCCAAACTAAACAGATTACCCAAACCCAAATTACTAATCTATTACAGCAGCCCAATTAACATCACAAGCCACACTACCCAAAACTAAACCCCTAACCCAACAAACCCAAAACCTACGGGGCCCAAAAGGACCCAAATACCAAACAGAATCAGAAGCCTAGGGTTTTTGAAACCCTAGGAGCCGCAAGCGCCCAGCACAGGCCCCAGTTGTGTAACACCCCAAACCCGACCCATGCGTTATGACCGGATCTGACATGTTACATGAGAAAAACGTGTTAAATCCCTTTTGATTTGTACTAAAATAGATATTATTTTGTTATAATCAAGAAAACATGTTTAATTAGAAATATTTGATAAAATACTACCAATCCTCGAAAGTTAATTGAGAAATCGAAAATTTGAACTAATGATCTTATAAAACCGTGTCTTTTAAAAATATCGTTTGAAAGTTCGAGTGAAAACTTCCGTGTTAAAATATTTATAAAAGTTTAGTTTGAAATCCATTTGTTAATCGATTTTGGAAAACCTTTATTTAAGTTTTTAGAAAATTCTCATTTTAAACAATTTAAGCAAAATAATAAGTATAACAACCATAAAAGAAATAATAAAATACTCCAGAGGCCTTATTACAACATAAAAAAAAGCCCAAAATAGTAAAGTGAACGGAAATAGAAATTTAAAGTTCAAAATAAAACACCATTTCTGAAGTATGGCTTCCACCGAGTCATCCATGGCCCAAGTCCACATCACTGAGCATTACCTACAAGGGTTAAGAAAAAGGGGGAGTGAGTTACAAGAACTCAGTGTGAAATCCCCTTACCGTCATCCACTGGGCCTGAACCCATATAGCAATATCATGGGCCTAAGCCCTTTTACATAACAATCTTAAAATGAAGCAAATGTATGAATGTATGCAACCCAACCCATCCTAGATATCCATCCGCTACACACCACCCGTACCATCCCATCACACCTGTGGGGATCAAGTCAACCCACCCCCCCAAACACACCAATCGCAGGCAAGTTGCCATTTAATTCGCAGGCAAGATGCCATTTAATTCGCAGGCAAGATGCCATTTCATAATATTTGTGGCTGAGCCACCAGAGTCATAATTATGCGTGGCATAGCCACTATCTGATTGTGGCGAGCCACCGAATATCATATCACGGTAATATAATCAAGACACGACCTTGGGTAAATATGATCGACACAGAGTCGTTAATTCATATATTAGGCACATAGCCCCGGGTAAATACGTTTAGCACAAAGCCATAATCACGATGGCACAAAGCCATATTTAGGTTGGCACATAGCCATTATCAGAATTTGTGGCAGAGCGACCAGAATCAGAATGAAACATAATAACAAACATTTTTGTGGCAATGCCACCGGGCTACACTTCTCTTCAATTTTTTTCCCATCCCATGCAAATTATGTAAATGCAACATACATAATAAAGCATACATAATAAAGCATAATATCCACAAATATAAACAACAATCATTGATTTAGAGATTTATTACGGTAAATCGACCAATTATAGAACTTGTAATTCGGCCCACTAAAGCATTCTAGCAATTCGGCCCATAGGAGCATTTTGGTAAATCGGCCCGTAGGGGCATTTTCGTAATTCAGCCCATAAGGGCATTTTCGTAATTCAGAAATTTTAAGGATCTTTAAGCAATACGGCCCATTAAGGCATTCTAGCAAATCGGCCCTTTAGGGGCATTTCCGTGATTCGGCTCATAGGGGCATTTTCGTAATTTGAAACTTAGGGGCATAAAAATTGAAACTGTCCATCTGCGTCATATTGACTAAATTGACTATAACTCAAGCTAGGAAACTCGAAATTTAGATCCGTAAATTTTCCTTGAAACTAGACTCATATACCTTCTTACTAAAATTTTTATAGAATTTTTGGCTTAGCAATTTAGTACAGTTTATTCATTAAAGTTCCCCTTGTTTCATTGACCAACGATTCTGACCTCTCTTACCCTAAATTCAAATATCTCACTGTACAGTTTTCATATGTTGCTCCCACTTATTTCTATTGAAAATAGGCTCACTAAGAAATCTATACATATAAATTATACCTCATAATTCACTTTTTACAATTCTAAACGATTTTTCCAAGACAGAACAGGGAACCACGAAGTTAATCAGAACCAGTCTCACTAAAATAAAAATATCACAGAATATAAAATTCCTCTTCCTCCTCTGTTTCTTTCATATAAAAATAGACACCGTAAACTTTAATTAGATATCTTTTTCACTTTCTAATTCCCTTTATCCTATTTTTCGTGATTTTTCAAAATCACGTCACTGCTTCAATCCAAAACTTTCATTGCAAACTATGGTTACCACTACGAACATACGTACGCCCGAGTGGTCACGGATGCCGATTTCCAGTTTTCTTCGATATTTCGACCGAATCACAGAACATTTCATGCAAACATTCAGAGAGGTATGAGATTACACACCATTTCAAACATGTATTCGGAAGGGTACGGGATTACACACCTTATTCGGAATCCGTAACACGATACTCTCCGCGGCACCTAAAGGTACAATCAGTTAACAATTAGTCCAAAGCCCAATTTTCAACTTCAACCAAGTATTGTGATTGATTAACAATCTATATCACTTACCAAAAATCGGAGTCTCTTATTACGAGGGATAGGTGATCGAGCGATTTGGTCCCTAAAAATAAACGATTAGTCATCACCTCTATACCGTTTAGCAAACTAACCGATCAACGAAAAAGATCAAAAAGAACCATGACGAATACCTTACCTTGACAATAATAGATCCCCTTCTATCGATTTCCTTAAGGCTAGAAAGATGATGAGAGTGTAAGCTAACACTCTACCGATTCGGCCCACACCAAGAGAACCAAGAAGATGGAAGTAGCAAGGAATAAATTCGGTCTTGGTCAAAAGAACAGGGTGAATAATCGGTTTTAGAAGAGGGAGTAAAAGAGAAACAAGAAGAAAATAAAAGAAGAGGAAGAACACTACCTTGCAACCACTGAAAACCCGAGAAGGCAAAGAAGCTTCGGTAACCACAAAAACCAAGTTTCGGCTATGAGATAAAGTTGATGTTTCGGTTATGGTGTATAAAAGAGAATGTTTGAAAAGAAAAGAGTAGAAGTCAATAGGCAAATTGAAGTTTCGGTCAAGAGGAAATGCAATCAAAAGAACCAAAATATTTAGAAAGGAAAAAGAAATTACCCCCAAAGATGTGAAAATGCAAGGGAGAGCTAGAGAAATTCGGCTCCCCCTCTTTCCCTTAACCAAAACCATGTATCATCTTTTCCAAAAGATGAGCATTGACCAAATAAAAATCTTTCCAAAACACCTTCCACACTATAAGCCAACATGTTCCCTTCACATGCCTTTTTCTTTTGATTCTTTCCATCATCAACCCTTATCTTCCTCCTTACCATATTCCTTAGCCATCTTTCCCAAATTAAAAAGTCTTTCTTACCTTATTAAAGCCTTGACCGACACTTTGGAAGAATAACACAAAAATAAATCCAAAATTTGCAAAAGATGGGATTTGAACCCCTTCCCTCCATGCTCTCCACTTGATGCCTTAACCTCCTTGCCATATGCTCTCTTATGCTAGCAAAATACACACTTATTACCTTAAGCCTTGATGCCACTTGCCTTTTCCCCTTAAGTGCTCAAATACAAAAATTTACCTATAGCCTAACTTGAACCCGTAACTTCCTAGAAACCTCGTAACTTTCCAAAATCACCTTCCTAATAAGTCCAACTTGAAATAATGCCGTTCTCTTGTTCTCAAAAATTTTAAACACTCCTACGCCCAAGGCCTATTGGGCCCAATCCTACTAGGCCCAATTTCGGGTCATTACAAGTTGCGCCGCAATCAGCGCACGGATAGCGCTCCACCGCCGTGGTTCTCGCCATTCACCTGCAAAACAAGGAAAGAAAATAGACAGTAGCAGCAGATTGTGATTTTGTATTTATTTTCCGATTTTATTTTTGGGTTATAAATAACCCTAAGGCAATCTGTAAGAAGACAATACACGCTGAAACACCCACACCCAGCCCACGAGCCTGAACCGGATCTGGTATGTTCCTTAAGTAAACCGGTTTCAAAATTCTTTGTTTCTCAGAGAAAATTTGTGTATTTTCAGAAAAATTTCGTTTTGGGTTGGGCTTAGATTAAAACCCATTTATTTAATTTTATAAATCCAATTTAATTAAGGTGACAAAAGAATTTTTGAGCTCATTTTTAAGAAAAATAATTTTGTACTTACTTACATCCAAATTGGTTCGTGACATAATATCTAATAGTAAAGCAAATAAAAATAAAGAAATTCACTTGGGCCTTATGGCCTTATTACATCAATCAAAACCCAAAAATAATAAAATTTAAGTACTTAATATAAATAACAGTCCCAAATAATAAAAGTCTTTCCTTGCTATGCATGGCCACCTTTAGCTCCTGCCGACCTTGGTCCATCACCGATCATCTCTGAAAAATATTCCCAACGGGTGAGTCAACAGACTCAATGTGTACACAAACTAACATTCAACAATTCAGGCATACATGTTCATATCAAAGACATATTCAAAAAAAAAATGATGCAACCCAAACCCAAGCCTATTTGTCCATCCGCTACACACCACCCGTACCTGCCAATCACACCGTGGGGACTACTAAGTCAACCCTCCATCCGCTACACACCATCGAAGGCAGTCGCTGCAGTCGACGTGCTCATCGCCCATATAATTTGTGTCATTAGACACCATATTCAAATAATGTAACCGAAGTTACCAAATTCAAATAATGTAACCGAAGTTACCATATTCAAATTTTGTGACCGTAGTCACCATATTCCGTTGGTGAGACCGAAGTCAACACCTTCTTCCCCTTTCACATATAGCCCGAAATGCCCCACATATTTTATCATGCACAACATACTTATTTTCTCATTCATGTTACTATTCACATATTCAAAATATATCACATTCGTAATCCTATCAAAAATAGGAAACGTACCTGGGTATTCTTTACCACATTTGTGGTACTTAGCCACATTCTCATTCTTATGCATATTCATATATTAAAATAATTATTGCCATAATATATTGAAAATTAGTGTGGTTACACACCTGATTCGCTTAATAGATTCCTTGAAATCCGAAGAACGATCTACCGATCTAGATCTTTAACTCCTATATACTGCCAATTATTAGAACATATTAACAAACCTATTTGGCTTAAAAACCAAATCCTAGTAGGATTTGTATTACTTACCTTGTTGCCGAATTGAATAAATCCCGAAGTTGTGGTATTCCTCCCTTAAATTCGGCTAGCCACCAAAAACATGTATTTTCATCAGTTTCCGACTTTTGGAAAGAAAAGGAAATACTTTTAGATACCAAAGTAACCCTTGGCCGATTAGATCTATACACTTACAGCAATTTCCAATTCCCGAAAACAATCCTTGCCTTGTATGTCTGTTTAAATCCCTATAATTATATGTTAATTTTAATCTCACATATAATCCATAACTTTTGACCAAATATGTGTATATCTTACCTTAGATCCTTGAATCCCTAAGATTCCTCCTTGTATTCGAAGTTGTAGAAACTTGATAAACCCCTTGTAGATTCGGCCATAAAACAGGAATAGGGATTAGACCCTTCTCTTTCGGCAAATAGAAAAGAAAAAGAACTTGAATAATGCTTAACCTTACCTTTAATGCTTTGACCGATTGCTTCCTTGCCTAGAGCCACGAGAGATTCGGCTATGAGGTTTTAGTCGGGGATCAAAAGAAAAGGGCTTGGCTTGACAGAGATGAAGAAAAGAGAGGCGTAAACGATGAATAGAAAATTCGGCAGAGGGGGGTTTTGCTATGGAATTTTCGGCAAAGCTTAGAAAAGATGAGAGAATAGCCTTTAACTCTCCTTCTTTAGCCGAAATTATCAATAGGAGAGTCCCTTGCTTGGCCACTACTCCTCTTATGATAATATTATCTCCTTTATTTAAAAATAAAAGTGTTAAATCCATTATTATCTCTTCTAAATAATCTAAATTAAAAAGCTTTTATTTATCACCTTATTAAGCAATATTAATGGAAATAAAACACCTCCCTTTTCTAGAAACAATTGCCGTCCACCCCTTAGCCTGGGAAGCAAAAATAAAACTTCATTTATTTGCTTCCCTTGTGACTCGAACCCAGGCTCATGCCTCTTGCACATGGCGCCATTTCCATAAGCCATAAGTGCCATCTTCAGGCCACTTTTCCTAGCCCGTTTGTGTGTCAAATTTTACCAACTTTTTCTTTTAAGGCCCCCTTGCCTTAATTTCCTATTTTAAACATTAAAACTTGGCATTTCTTGATTATTTCTAAGTTTCCTAAAATTTTCGATCGGCTCTGTAACTTGCCATTTTTCTTACATTTCCAGGTTTCCCGAAATGTTCACTTTCCATTTTTGAAACATTTCCAAAAATGTTCAGGTTTCCAAAAATGTTCAAGTTTCCAAAAATATTCAGGTTTCCAAAAATGTTCATTTCCATTTCTATGCATTTCTAGAATTCCAAAAATACCAAAAATTTATTCATAGTGCTTAAGACTTGTCATTTCGTACAATTAAACCCCGAAAATGCATAGGCCCTTTCGAGGGCGTTACAATTCTACCCCCTTAAACAAAATTTTCGTCCCAAAATTTCCTAACTAAAATAGTTGAGGGTATTGCGACGCATTATCTCTTGAGACTCCCACGAAGCTTCTTCCGATCCATGGTTGCGCCATAATACTTTGACTAGAGGCACTGACTTCCTTCGTAGTACTTTCACATCTCGTTCCAAGATTCGAATCGGCTCTTCCTCGTAGGATAGATCTGGCCTTAGCTCCACCTCTTCGATTGGTACCACATGGGACGGATCCGATCGGTAACGACGTAACATGGACACATGGAAAACATCGTGCATTTGCTGCAACTCTGGCGGTAATTCCTGTAACACCCCTTAACCCGTATCCATTGCTGAACTACGGTTATGAGGCGTTACCGAACTAGACACAGTTTAGCACAGTCATTTATGGAATAAACCCAATACGCATATTTAAATTTTTCCTTATCAACAAATAATGTTCAAGACTTACGTTACAACCAGGTTTCATAATGCAACACATCATTATCCATAATCCATACAAGTTTCGAATCAAGCTTCCACATAACAACACCAAATTTCGTATGTCCAACATATATATAATTACATCTATTTCATTAGCCGAATATCAACATATCATTTTATACATTCTACAATTATGCATATTAAAACGGATAGGTCCATGATACTCTATTAACCTTTCATTCACACATGTGACACTCGAATATTATAACATTACTAAATATACACATCATGCTATCATGATATGCGCAATGTCCCTAAACCAAAAGCCATGTCCAACCATAATCATCAATTCATCCTACCTTATTAATTAATGGACACAGAGATCATTGAATAACCTACCAAACACACATGATATGTGACTAATCCAAAATATATATATATTCAACCAATCCATTGACCATATATTCGGTCTTCAATTTTAAACTTCAATGATCAACACAAAGCATTAGTATATACAATTTCATAATCATCTCTGAATTATAACCAAACACATAATAATTTAAGAAGAGATATTCACACGACATAATATGCATACTTATACATATATATGATCATTTCTATAAAACTACATTTAACTTTCAAGCCTAATATGCGTATGTCTTATACCAAAGATTAAAACAGACCATTATATCAAACATTCAAACGATGCTTAACACAAAAATAACAGCCTTATTCGCAAGGCCATATATATACATTTACAAAACTGAACATCATTCATTACTTATCAAAATTCAGCCTATACATGCCTTTGATTTGAAAGGTAAACATATATACCAAAGAGAGTGATAGTGTGGTCGACTTTCTTGATGATCCCCTGAGCCCGTAGTTGAATCAACGATCTATAAAACAGAAATACAAACACATACAAAGTAAGCTCACTAGCTTAGTAAGTTTTAAGCAAAAGATAATTCACTAATCAAGCACTTAAACACTTTTAATCAATAATTATAGGACATTTTATATGTACATTTCGATATGAAATTGATACAAAGCCGAATACTAGTAATATATTAACTCAATTACTTATGCTTCACTACCATCAATCTGCAACTCATTAAAGCACAAAGTACATATATTACATGAATCGCATGTTTATAATAATATAAATTCAACATTCATATCAACTACATTATCACACTAGAAATTCTGTTATATATATATATATATTCATACACGTCGATTATAAGCTCAAAATCACATAACACCGTTCTTAACATAATATTTCAACTCGAGTAACATTAATCACAACTTACCTTACTTCTAATGAATTCAGATGGGACTTATGCTTACCTGAGTTTTTAACTTAATAGATTAACTATGTTACACCTCGAGCAATTTATAGTTCCTTCGTTTTAACGTATCACGGCATTAAGCCCGCTAGGCACTAAGCCCGAATATATCACCGGCACTAAGCACCGCTGAGGCACGAAGCGAATGTATCACCCAGGCACTAAGCCCTGCTAGGCAAGAAGCCCGAATATGTCACCGGCAGACTAAGCACGCTAGGCACGAAGCCCGAATATATCACCTGCACTAAGCTCAAGCTGAAACACGAAGCCCGAATATCAACACATTCAACCATACGATACACATTACTTAGTACTAAACTATCAACCATCTCATATTCTTCATTTTACTTTCACCTATTAATCCAAACATACATATTCACATTGCACTAACTAAATTAATTTCACTACAACTCATACTCCACATTCGGCCCAACATGTATATTTATGCTTTAAATTTTCAAACATCATCATATACTATGTTCATAAATAATTCTTTGATGTATACTTGCTTAAGGACTTACCTCGATCGTCGACGGACCGCGTAGAAACCTGGCTACTCGAGAACCTTTGTTTTCCTCGATCCAAATCCGCTTTTCTTTGTTCTTGATCTAAACACATTAAAATTTAGCTCATTCAAGTACATTTCATCTCAATTTAGTCCCTAAGCATATAATTAGGCAATTTACCATTTTACCCCTACTATTTCACATTTTCACAATTTAGTCCTATTTGCATAAAACACAAAATACACAAAATTTCTCAACACTACTTTAGGGCCGAATATGTATAGGGACTATACAAGTCCATTTCTTTCATTTATTTCATAAATAAGCCCTCTAAAAATTTATTTTTCAATTTAGTCCAAAATACTCAAATTCACTAAAATTTCCGATACAAAATATACTAATCTTTAACATATCTTTAAAATAAAATTATCAAACATCAAAAACTACATGAACACATTAATGGCCGAATATCAAACATGCTTAGATTCAAAAATTTCAACATGGGTAAGCTACCGTTCAAAACAACGATCTCAAAATGTAAAAATTATCAAAAACCGAAAATCACACATACCTTAATCAAGCAATTTGATTGCCGAAATTCAAAGTTCCTAACCCTTATTCTTTTCTCCATATTCGCCAAGGAAGAAATGAAAGATAATGGCTTATTTTTTTATGATATTTTTAACTAATAGTATGTTATTTAACTAATTACTAACCTAACCTTATAATATAAAATTCCATAATATATAACTTAAGGTTATTCTTGACATAAGCCACCCACTAACTCAAAAATGGGTTATTTACCTTTTAATACTCCACTTTAAAAAGCCATCATCAAATAGGCACTTTTCACTATAGCTTGAGACTTTTAAAATTTACGCGATTAAATCCTTTTTATCAAATTAAGCACCCAAACGATGAAATTTTTCTACGAAACTTTCACACATATTAATTCACATATAATAAACACAAAATATAATATTAAAATATTTCTCAGACTCGGATTCGTGGTCCCGAAACCACCATTCTGATTAGGGTCAAATTTCGTCTGTTACAATTCCAGCTGGTATGCCACTGACCCAACTCGCTTCAATACTCTATAGGGCCCTATAAACCTTGGGCTTAGCTTCCCTTTGCGACCGAACCTCATTACCTTCTTCCAAGGTGAGACCTTCAGGAACACTTGGTCTCCCACTTCGAACTCTATCTCCTTCCGCTTAAGGTCGGCGTACGACTTTTGCCTATCAGAGGCTTCCTTCAATCGTGCCCGAATTAACTCAACTTTCTCTTCCGTTTCAGCCACTAACTCTGGACCCAAAACTCGACGTTCTCCTAACTCGGTCCAACAAGTAGGTGTTCTACACTTCCTACCATACAATGCTTCATATGGTGCCATCCGTATGCTTGCCTGATAGCTGTTGTTGTAGGCGAACTCAATAAAGCCAAGTAATCTTCCCAACTTCCTCGAAAATCCACCACACGACCTCTCAACATATCCTCCAACACTTGTATAACCCGCTCGATCGCCTGTCGATTGTGGATGAAAAGCCGTTGAGAAGTCTAACTTAGTGCCTAAAGCTTGATGGAGTGCCTTCCAAAATCGAGGCGTAAACCTTGGGTCTCGATCGGAGATGATCGATACTGGTACTCCATGCAACCTTACGATCTCCGCCACATATAGCTTGGCTAATTTCTGGAGAGAATAATCAACCTTCACCGGAATAAAGTGCGCGGTCTTGGTCAAACGGTCCACTATCACCCATACCGAGTCCTTCTTAGTAGGCGTAAGGGGAAGCCCACTAACGAAGTCCATGGTAATCCTTTCCCACTTCCATTGGGGAATCTCAATTGGTTGAAGTAATCCTGATGGAACTTGGTGTTCAGCCTTAACTTGCTGACACGTCAGACACTTTCCCACGAATTCCGTCACTTTCCGCTAAGATCGGGCCACCAAAATTGTTCTCTTAAATCTCTATACAGCTTAATGCCTCCGGGATGCATAGCATAAGGGCTACCATGCGCTTCCCGAAGAATCCTTTGTCTTAACTCACTGTCCCTCGGCATGCAGACTTTTCCTTTGTAGCACAGTACTCCACCATCAATGACGCCATAATCCTTTACTTCTCCGTTCTGTACTTGCTGTAACTTAGCACTTAGATCCTTATCTGCCAACTGGCCCTCTTTCACCTCATTCAGCCATGTGGGCTTGACTTGTAATTCTGCCAACAGGCTTCCATCATCATATAGACTTAAGTGAGCGAACAAAGCCCTTAGATCCGACACAACCTTCCTACTCAGAGCATCGGCTACCACATTCGCCTTGCCCGGATGATATTCTATCGAACAATCATAGTCTTTCAGTAATTCCACCCACCTTCGCTGCCTCAAGTTCAACTCCTTCTGAGTCAACAAATACTTAAGGCTCTTGTGGTCAGTGTAGATCACTGACCTTTCTCCATAAAGGTAGTGCCTCCAAACCTTAAGGGCGAAAACCACTGCTGCTAGTTCCAAGTCATAAGTTGGGTAGTTAACCTCATGAGGCCTTAATTGTCGAGACGCATACGCCACCACTTTTCCTTTCTGCATTAGTACACAACCTAACCCCGTGTGCGAAGCGTCACAATATGCTACGAAATCCTTGCCTGCCTCTGGCTGAATTAACACTGGAGCTTCCGTCAGCACCTTCTTGAGCTTATCAAAGCTCTCCTGTTGCTTATTAGTCCATTCAAAGGGTACTTCCTTCCTTAGCAACTTTGTCAAAGGCGTGGCTATTGACGAGAACCCTTCCACAAACCTTCTGTAATAGCCTGCTAAGCCTAAGAAACTTCGTATTTCAGCCACGGAACTAGGTGGTTTCCATTCCAACACCGCCTCGATCCTCCTAGGGTCCACTCTTATTCCTTCTGCGGATACCACATGTCCTAAGAATGCCACCTCTTTTAGCCAAAATTCACACTTGCTGAATTTGGCATAAAGCTTCTTTTCCCTTAACACTTCCAACACCACTCGGAGATGCTCATCATGCTCCTCCTCCGACCTTGAATACACCAAAATATCGTCGATGAACACCACGACGAACCTATCCAAATAGGGTTGGAAAACCCGATTCATCATATCCATAAACGCGGCTGGAGCGTTTGTCAACCCAAACGGCATCACCACAAACTCAAAATGGCCGTACCTTATCCTAAAGGCCGTTTTGTGGATATCTGCCTCCTTCACCTTTAACTGGTGATATCCCGACCTTAGGTCTATCTTCGAGAACACAACTGCCCTTTTCAGCTGATCGAACAAGTCGTCTATCCTTGGCAAAGGATACTTGTTCTTAATGGTCAGCTTATTCAACTGACGGTAGTCTATGCACATACGCATAGTTCCATCCTTCTTCTTCACAAACAGACTTGGTGCTCCCCATAGAGACACACACCGGGTCGAATGAACCCACGATCCAACAATTCTTGGATCTCGAGCCTTGAGCTCAACTAACTCCTTTGGCGCCATTCGGTATGGAGCAATTGACACAGAGCTGCTCCTGGTAGCAAATCTATCCCAAATTCCACCTCCCTATCTCGGGGTATTCTGTAATTCCTCTGGAAATACATCCACGAAGTCCCTTACCGTCCCTAACTCCATTAATACCTTCCTCCTTCCCACCTATCGTACTAATGAAGGCTAAGAATGCCTTACACCCCTTCTTAACCATCTTCTCGGCCTTGATGCGAAACCACGTTAGACAAGTAGTTCCTCCGTTCTCCGATCATAGCTACCACTTTATCCTCCGGGGTTCTTAGCTCCATCCGTTTAGCTGCACAATCTAACACGGCTCGGTTTTCTACTAACCAATCCATTCCGAGTATAAGTTCAAACTCCCCGAAGGGTAGTTCCATTAAGTCACCAAAGTTTACTCCACGAATCTCTAGGGGTACATTCCGAAAGATCTTGTCTACCACTATGGTTTGGCCTAATGGGCTTACTACGATCATCTGTCTATCGAGAGAGTTCGAGAGTCTAGGCCTAGTGTTTCCACTACACTACATGCAACATAGGAATGGGTCGAGCCCACATCAATCGTAGTAAAATAGGGTTTATCAGAAATAAAGAACGTACCGGTTATTACATCCGGTGCGTCACCATCCTCCCTTCGACGAACCGCATAAACCAATCCCGGTTGCCTTGCTTCTGCATTAGTAGCACCTCGGCCCTGTGCTCCACGGCCTCTGCCAGCACCATTACCTCTGTTAGCCGAACCACGACCCCACTGAGGCTGCTGTCCGCCTCTACCACCGGCTAGCATTACAATCGCCATTCGGCTCTCATCTGGTTGTTTGGGACAATCCTTAAGCATATGGTCCTTGGATCCACATTTGAAACATCCACCCGTCTTTCTCCAGCACTCTCCCAAGTGCTTCTTTCCACAATGCTCACAAGGGCGATACTGCCAGCCCGTACCAGCTTGTTGATTTCCTGGCCTGTCAACCCTAGGCCTCTTATGACCCTTTCCGGATGGTCCAAAACCTCTCTTAGGCTTATTCTTGTCCACACACGCTGCTGGTAGCATCTTTAATTCCCTTGGCCACCTTGGCCTTTTCCACCAAAGAAGAGAACTCCCGATCCCGATGCGGTGCTATCAACGATCTCGGTCGTCTCTCGACCCGTCCTCAAATCGGACACAGCGTTCATGTTCGATCGCTACTACCCTCGAGCATAACGGCTCAACCTCGTAAATTACGCCTCATATTCTCGCTCTGGACTTGTTCCCTTGAACTAGCCCCGGAAAAGCTTTTCTTTGCTCGTCTGTATACCTCGTTCCCATATTTTTTTCGAATGCCTCCTTAACATATTCCCGTGTCGATCCTCCGCCATAGCACCATCTCGCCACGATTAACCACCACCGATACGCTTCATCGCGTAACGGTGCCACCATTCCTTTCAACTTCTCCTCGTGGGTCGGTCGAGTTCATCCATGATGCGCTCCGTCGCTTCAACCAATGATCACCAGATCTTGGGTGCCACTCCCGACACTCCACGAAACATCTCACTCCATTAGCTCGGAGCCGTTCGAGCCGCATTTTCGGGTTCCCGAATTTCCACCCGCACCAGCCACCAATTCCAAAACTCGTAGCACAACCTGCGACACAGCATCTTCCCCCGTCTGAGCTTGCTGCTCCACATTAACAGTTGGGGGTGGTGGTGGCGGTGGTATCTCATTGTCAGAACCCTGACCCGATCTAACGGGTTCTGACACAGTCATCCTTCCTCTACCTCGTCCACGATGACCACGTCCTCTGGAGCTCATTTATAACGTCGAGATCTGATTAAAAAGTTTTATGGATTAGTCATTGTTCCACTTATTATCCGCGAAGGAGTTTTATGAAAAGAGTTTTAGGAGTGGTTCTTTCGTATTCACACAAGCACACAGTCTTTCATTCATTCATCCATCCATCAAACAATTATGAACTTTCGCTCGTTCAGAGAAATGTTGTAGTTTTCATTGTTATTGTTTTTCCACTACCCAGGGGTATTTTCGTAATTTTGTCCTCTGAGGGCATTTTCGTAATTTTTAAAATAGAAAGTTCCTCGGTGATTTTTCAAAAGTGTTTTGGAAATTTTAAAGTTCCGGTAATTTTGGGAAAAAATTTTGGAATCCAGTATGCGTTTGATAATTTTTGACCTCGGGGGTATTTTGGTAATTTTACCACTAGGGCTTTTTTTGTAATTTTCACAAATCAATTTTTTTTTAAAACATGGCTAGTTCCCTTTCGGGTTTTAGTCATTAGGTTTAGCTCATGACCGAGCCCCTCTTTGGTCGTAGGTGAACCAAAGCTACGCACTGTGTAGGATTCGAATGGAGAGGAGGTGAGTCACGCGGATCGCTTAAATACCAAGCTCCCATCGAAACCATTCCTAGACATGCGCACGCAGGTTGCCACACCGCTGAGCCCTCTCGAGTTAGGGTGAACCGAACGCTACGCACCAGGTAGGATTCTGCGAAGAGGAGGTGAGTCACTAGGGACTCGCTAAATACCGTGCTCTTCCGGGTCCAATCCTGAACATGCGTCTGAGGGTTACCACACCTAGCTCTGTGACTTAGCCATAGGTTTGTTTAGTGCATTAAGTCTTATGTGGTTCTGTGTTTGAGTAATCTAGCCCTAAGGTTCATGTTCCTATCATTCTATTCTACGTTCCATACCTTTTCTACATAAATCACGAAATCACACATAAAGTTAGGGTACTTACCTGGTGGATCATGGTCGGAGACTTAGGTGCCATGCCGTAACACCTGCTTTATTTTAAAGAAAATCATTTGGGCTCAAATTAAAAACGTTTTGGGCCTTAGCCCACAGCCGAGATATTAAAACTGGGCTCGATATGCAAATCAAACACTCCCACACCCACGAGCACACGAGCCCAATCGGATCTCGTATGTTCCTTAAGTAAACCGGTTTCAAAATTCTTTGTTTCTCAGAGAAAATTTGTGTATTTTCAGAAAAATTTTGTTTTGGGTTGGGCTTAGATTAAAACCCATTTATTTAATTTTATAAATCCAATTTAATTAAGGTGACAAAAGAATTTTTGAGCTCATTTTTAAGAAAAATAATTTTGTACTTACTTACATCCAAATTGGTTCGTGACATAATATCTAATAGTAAAGTAAATAAAAATAAAGAAATTCACTTGGGCCTTATGGCCTTATTACATCAATCAAAACCCAAAAATAATAAAATTTAAGTACTTAATATAAATAATGATCCCCAAATAATAAAAGTCTTTCCTTGCTATGCATGGCCACCTTTAGCTCCTGCCAGACCCGGTCCATCACCGATCATCTCTGAAAAATATTCCCAACGGTGAGTCAACAGACTCAATGTGTACACAAACTAACATTCAACAATTCAGGCATACATGTTCATATCAAAGACATATTCAAAAAAAAAAAATGATGCAACCCAAACCCAAGCCTATTTGTCCATCCGCTACACACCACCCGTACCTGCCAATCACACCGTGGGGACTACTAAGTCAACCCTCCATCCGCTACACACCATCGAAGGCAGTCACTGCAGTCGACGTGCTCATCGCCCATATAATTTGTTTCATTAGACACCATATTCAAATAATGTAACCGAAGTTACCAAATTCAGATAATGTAACCGAAGTTACCATATTCAAATTTTGTGACCGTAGTCACCACATTCCATTGGTGAGACCGAAGTCAACACCTTCTTCCCCTTTCACATATAGCCCGAAATGCCCCACATATTTTATCATGCACAACATACTTATTTTCTCATTCATGTTACTATTCACATATTCAAAATATATCACATTCGTAATCCTATCAAAAATAGGAAACGTACCTGGGTATTCTTTACCACATTTGTGGTACTTAGCCACATTCTCATTCTTATGCATATTCATATATTAAAATAATTATTGCCATAATATATTGAAAATTAGTGTGGTTACACACCTGATTCGCTTAATAGATTCCTTGAAATCCCGAAGAACGATGTACCGATCTAGATCTTTAACTCCTATATACGGCCAATTATTAGAACATATTAACAAACCTATTTGGCTTAAAAACCAAATCCTAGTAGGATTTGTATTACTTACCTTGTTGCAGAATTGATTAAATCCCGAAGTTGTGGTATTCCTCCCTTAAATTCGGCTAGCCACCAAAAACATGTATTTTCATCAGTTTCGACTTTTGGAAAGAAAAGGAAATACTTTTAGATACCAAAGTAACCCTTGGCCGATTAGATCTATACACTTACAGCAATTTCCAATTCACAAAAACAATCCTTGCCTTGTATGTCTGTGAAATCCCTATAATTATATGTTAATTTTAATCTCACATATAATCCATAACTTTTGACCAAATATGTGTATATCTTACCTTAGATCCTTGAATCCCTAAGATTCCTCCTTGTATTCGGTTGTAGAAACTTGATAAACCCCTTGTAGATTCGGCCATAAAACAGAATAGGGATTAGACCCTTCTCTTTCGGCAAATAGAAAAGAAAAAGAACTTGAATAATGCTTAACCTTACCTTTAATGCTTTGACCGATTGCTTCCTTGCCTAGAGCCACAGAGATTCGGCTATGAGGTTTTAGTCGTGGGATCAAAAGAAAAGGGCTTGGCTTGACAGATGAAGAAAAGAGAGGAGTAAACGATGAATAGAAAATTCGGCAGAGGGGTTTTGCTATGGAATTTTCTAAAGCTTAGAAAAGATGAGAGAATAGCCTTTAACTCTCCTTCTTTACCCGAAATTATCAATAGGAGAGTCCCTTGCTTGGCCACTACTCCTCTTATGATAATATTATCTCCTTTATTTAAAAATAAAAGTGTTAAATCCATTATTATCTCTTCTAAATAATCTAAATTAAAAGCTTTTATTTATCACCTTATTAAGCAATATTAATGGAAATAAAACACCTCCCTTTTCTAGAAACAATTGCCGTCCACCCCTTAGCACAGGAAGCAAAAATAAAACTTCATTTATTTGCTTCCCTTGTGACTCGAACCAGTGCTCATGCCTCTTGCACATGGCGCCATTTCCATAAGCCATAAGTGCCATCTTCAGGCCACTTTTCCTAGCCCGTTTGTGTGTCAAATTTTACCAACTTTTTCTTTTAAGGCCCCCTTGCCTTAATTTCCTATTTTAAACTTTAAAACTTGGCATTTCTCGATTATTTCTATGTTTCCTAAAATTTTCAATCGGCTCTGTAACTTGCCATTTTTCTTACATTTCCAGGTTTCCCGAAATGTTCACTTTCCATTTTTGAAACATTTCCAAAAATGTTCAGGTTTCCAAAAATGTTCAAGTTTCCAAAAATATTCAGGTTTCCAAAAATGTTCATTTCCATTTCTATGCATTTCTAGAATTCCAAAAATACAAAAAATTTATTCATAGTGCTTAAGACTTGTCATTTCGTACAATTAAACTGAAAATGCATAGGCCCTTTCGAGGACGTTACACACGCAAAAAATACAAGAGAATAGAGAGATTAAAAACCCAATAATAGAGGTGATTTTCGAATATTCATTTTCGTCCTTTTTTATTTTTTTTCTTTCGATTTGTGCAATTTTTTTTGTATACAAAATACTATTAAAAATAGAGAGAATGAGTTCACCTTTTGATTCGTGCTAAAAAGCAGGATTTTTGACTTCTCGGCCGCCGTGTATGGTGGCACGTACGGTGGCACGTACGGTGGCGCGTGGCGGTAGGTCGGACCGGAGTCCTGGGCGAAGGCTAAAAGAGAGAGAGAGTTTTTTAAAAAAACTCGATTTGTTTTTTTTTTTGAAGGGGTTTAAAATGTTTTTTTTTTTAAACAAGATTTTAGTTTATATAAGTCATTCATACGACGCCATTTTGGGGGTCACCATTAAAGGCCAAAACGTCGTCGCTTAAAGGCCAGACCCGCGCATTGACCCGATACCCGGGGAGGATCCGCGTGTTTTTATAAAAGGGGCAATTTGCCTCTTTGGTCCTTCCGTAATTTTATTGCTTGTAATTTAGTTTAATTCAAATTTTCTTTTATTTTAATTTGGCCCTGAAATATGACCCTTGTCGCGATTTGATCCCTAAAGCCATTTTAAAGGCAGGTGATGGAACGGCGCCGTTTAGGAGATAGGGCATAATTGTCCAATAAGTCCCTATAGATTGGGGCGCGTTCCAACATCATCCTTTTTACAATTTTACCTTAGTTTTCTTTTATTATTCTGATTTAATCCATATTTATTTGATTTTTTAATTCTTTTTATTTTCATTTTTATTCTTATTTTTAATTATTTTAGTATTATATATACGTATTAAATTATTACTATTTATTATTTATACTAGGTTTTTTATTAAGTTTAATATTATTTATTATATTATACATTTTTAAAATTTTGTATATTATATGTTATTATATTATATTATATATAACATTTAAATTATTTTATCCTTAATATTGTATAAAATTTTGTATATTGTATAACATATATTGTTTATATTGTTTATTCTTAAATATGTAGTTTTTATGCATATATGTATTAGATTATTGTATTATGAATATGTTTTTATTTATATATCATTTATTTATTTTAAAATGTATTCTACTTATTTTCTCATGAATATAAATATTATTATTTTTTAGATTATGCCATATCATTTTTATATATATATGTTTTTTTATTTGCAATATCTATTATTATATGTCACTCATTCTATGTTGTTATTTTATTTTACACTTAATCTTGCATGTAATGTTTCATATTTATTTAGTAGTTTTTTTATTTTTTATCTTTCGTTATTTACTGCTTTATATCTTATATTTGTTTATCCATGCTCTTTTATTTGTTTATGATTTTTATGTTTGCTTTAGTATAGTTATTCTATTATTCGTATCATTCGTTATTTCATATTATTATTTCTTTAATTGTCTATATTAGTATTAATTGTTAATATGACCTGTAATTTTGGTGAATTGCTATTTGGTATGTATGTTGTAATGTATTAATGCAATATTTTACTCAAATCATTTTTAATAAAAAATGCATTTTGCTAGATTGTCGCATTTTATTCAAAAGATTTAAAGAAAAATGGCGATACATAATATTTGAGATCTTCGGAAAAATTGTACCCTAACTCACTGGGTCACAATTTTTTCTCGTTGAACTTAAGAAATCAAGTATCCCTTTTTTGAAATCAAAATCCATAAGTTTCAACTCAAAACTTATTCTCAGGAATTCGAGATGTTGTGTCCTAACTCATTGGATATGATGTCTTGTGTCTCGAGGTAAGGATTTTCTACAAATAAAGGCAAGCTTAGTTTTGAAGCTTTGAAATGTTGCATCCTAACTTATTGGGTGTGACATTTTATTTCTTCGAGATAAGCGAGTCTTAGCTTTCATTCGAATAAAAGGATCATATTTTTAAATTTTTCAAATTTTCGACATTAGGACATGAGTTTATCAAATAGGTACCAATTTTTGGGCGTTACAAGGGTACTAACCCTTCCTCGTACGTAACCGACACCCGAACCCGTTTTCTTGAATTTTGTAGGCCATAATCAATGTTTTAAATAAAAAAAAAAATTTTTACAAGGTGATCCGATTACACCAAAGCAAAAAAAAGATCGGTGGCGACTCCCGTTTTCTTTTTTTAAAGTCGATCCCCGTTTTTCCAAAAATTTAAAAATGGTTTTGACAATGCTTGTAGCGCAACTTTCGTTTCAACGCATTAAGTGGCACTTCCTCCTCATCACCATATTTGGTGAGATCATCAATGAGCTGATTGATCTCTCGATCTTGTGCAGACATAGGTTCAGTCGATGGAGATGGGATAGTAGTAGTGCTATCCATTAGTGGTGCAGGAGTTGGAGTTGCTTCTACTCCTTCCTTATTATCAGTCTTAATACTGACTGATTCAGTCTTTTCTTCTTCTGTGGGTTCCTCTGCTTCTTGTCTTTTAGTAGCAGGATGTGTAGGGATAGGGTCTGTTGCACCTGCCTCTGCTTCACCTTCCCCTTCCTCTTCATTTGCATGTAGTTCCTTGGGAAAGTTAAGAAACGCATGCATAGGCTTGGTGAAGTTCTCTTGAAGGGACCTCTTTATGGCAATGTCTCTCCCTTCTACATAATCCTAAAATATGGCCATTTGTTCTTGTGCCCGCGACAAGTCTATAGCAATCTGTAGTTGCTGAGTCTCAAATAGATTGAGCCGCTTATGCAACTTCTCAAAAGAGCTAAGCACTTGTTGCTCAAAGATGTTGATATTAGTAGAGGGTGGTGTTGTGGCATAGATTGGATTAGAAGAGGTAGTGGCAGAACCAGGAGGTTGGTGCCACAACAAATCCTCCTCTGAAATATTTGCAGCAATTTACTTTATAATGGCCCATTTGTTTGGGGTGACATCTTCATTAGCCTGGACAGAGACATTCACACACTGGCACAATGTAGTGATGAGAAAGGGAAAATTAAGGCTCCCTGCATTCTTCTAGGTGCACCAGCGGACTTCTTTGAATATGATTTTTCCCACATTTATCTTCCTTCCTTTTATGATGGAATAGAGCAGCAACATCCGCTCCTTAGAAATCATGGAGTTATAAGTTGAAGGAACTAGCCATGTCTTAAGGAAGTGATACCAAACCCTACAGTTGGTTTTCAAAAAGGTCCTCTCCACAGTGTAATAGTCCTGTCTTAGCACTATCCACTTAGTACTTGCTATACACAAGTCTTAAATAACTTGAGTCAAACCATTAGTAGTGATTGTATCATCAAACTAGTTATGCTCATCTTGAACAGTAGAAAGGCCATACTGCACATTGATGGTATCTTCATCAAATAGCATCGGGGCTTCTCGCACATAAATAAAAGCATTGTTGGGAGAAGTAAGATGAGTGTAGAACTCATGAACCACCTTTGTCAAAACGTCCATTGCATGTAAGCAGAGCCATCCATGTTGTTCTACCACAGAAGAAATAGACTCATCATAGCCCATAAAGGGTTTGTCTCGAAAAAGGAAGCATTTTTCCAAGCAAAAAGGACGCTTAGAGACATTGTGCATGTGTAACACCCCTATCCTGTCTCCGTCGTCGGTTTAAGGTTACGGAGCATTACTGTACAATCAAAAACATTTAACATCATAATATTTAAATAAATTAAACTCATATTATAAACCATTTAATCTCATGCATTTTGTCCCTAAATCGAGCCTTTGAGGCTTTAAAAATAGCTTTGAAACAATTCAGGACTAATTTGAAACAAAACAGAAGTTTTAAGAAAAAAGTTGCAAAATTTGGAAAACAGGGGTCACACGGCCGTGTGACATCACCCTAGGCCGTGTAATTTCGAACAAGGGACACATGACTGTGCCCTTGCCCGTGTCCTCACCCGTGTAACTCACTGAGTTGCCCCACATGCCCGTGTGTCAGGCCATGTGCTAGACCGTGTAACTCACTGACTTGGAACACTAAGAAATCTCAAATGACATGCGGCCGTGTCGCAAGGCTGTGTTTATCACACGACCGTGTTACAAGGCCGTGTTGGTCATGTGGCCGTGTGAGAGCTCGTGTCCCAGGCCATGTGAACCCAAAAATTTACCTACAATCAATCATTTCAAGTCCATTTCATGCATAACTAACCATTCCATTTGGGCACACAATTAAGGGGTTTAAACATCATTCAAATACACATAAATATGCAATTTCAAACATCCTAAATTACCTAACCAATATTCCATTCAAAGGCACCACAATTGCATCAAGTGCTATGAATCAAACCAAAGCAATTTGACTATATCTCAAAACACAAAAACCTAGTTCATTTAACTACTAGACATGACCATTTGCAAGCCATCAAAACATGCCAAAATAACCTTATTTACAATCCCTTAATAGTGACCAATTTGACATAACTTGGTAAGGCATTAAAGTGCACCAAACCAACCATAAACTTCAAAGCATAAACATAACAAATCAACATTAACAGATTCTCAAAATACCATTACTAATTAACCTATACATGCATTATTAACCATGGCCAAAATTACTCAAAAACCACATAATTGACTGTTGGATAGTGTGATAGGTCTTTGATGAGCTTCCAACCGATCGAGCTTCCAATAATCTATAAAACAAATGAAAGAAACTATGTAAGCAACAAGTGCTTAGTAAGCTCGTATAAACTTTAACATAACTTACCATGTTATTTATACAATTGTTAGATTAAACATAAATCAATACCAATGCCATAAGCTTAGTAAAAGCCTATACAACATTATCAAACTCACAAGTTAGTATACTTTTCCATGATATAAATGAAACCAACCATAAGATATGTAAATTTCCATATATAAACACATCATTTAGCTCATCAATGTTTCCATAATATAATGATTCATTCCATTTTCATACTTACCATTACACTTCTTTTTCTTACCCGTTGAACCATCTAGAATTACATCGGATACTCGGGAAAGCTCGTACATAGTGTGCCTTTCTTTACATATAACCGTAACATTTCCTTTACATCAATGCTCACACGAGTTGTGGGTCAAAATGTAAGCTACACGATGCTGCTCACACGAGCTGTGGGTCAGAATGTAAGCTACACAATGCTGCTCACATGAGCTGTGGAGAATCTGCAACAAATGTAGGACCTCAGCCATCGGTAGGACATTCAAGACCAGTACACGAAACATGAAATCTCTAATGACATGTCATTTACATCCTAAGAATTCTTAAGGTTCGACCAGGACTCATTATCCGTCAATTCATCATAGAATTGATACATATATATTCAAATTCAATTATATTAAAACAACATAGAAAATATTTAATTTGATTAACATTAAAACGATAGTAGTTCATACGAACTTACCTCAATACTAAAGTCGTAGAAGTAAAGTTGACCGATTTTGAAGCTTTAACTTTTCCTCGATTTAAGCCCCATTGTGGTTTATCTTGATTTAAATAAATAATTTCATTCAATTAAGTACTTCTAGAATTCCATTTAATCCATAATTCATTTTTATGCAAAATTATGAATTTGCCCCTAACATTTCAACTTTTCACAATTTAGTCCTTAAGCTCATAACTTAAAATCTAACCATTTTAACCTAAATCTGTAACATCCTGAATTTATGGGCTTGTGCATTTTGTGTAGTGTATGCTTAAAATATTAATTTAAGGGTTGGATGTGCAAATGGGGCTCAGGTATAGGCTGAGGCTTTGATTAAATATCCTGTTTAGACACTCTAGGGGCTTGAATTAAAGTTTTAGTGGTTTAATTAACATATTGGGCTTGTGGCCCAACAGTCAGGAGCACAGTAAATGGGAGCTATAGTTGGCGTCACTAGTACATGAGGAGGGCCCAAATTTTGGCTGCCTGGAGCCCAAGTTATAGGGCCAAATTCGACACTCATAAGGGACTAAGGGGGGACGACAACAAGGCAAAATTTTAGGGATTTTTATTGTGTGGATATTAAGCAGATAAAGGGAGAAGGAGTTGGTGATAATTAGGGGCTATTTTTGAGGAGATAACAGATTGAGATAAGGGAAAAGGGATAGGAGCTATCAGTGTTGCAGTGTTGGCGAAAATCAATCTCTGTTAAGGGAGGAGTCGGTTCTCTATATATGCAGAGGGGTGCCAAAATTTCTGCTAAAGCTCCTATCTTTTCTTTTTCTCTGCAAAATTTCTACTCTATTCTCTCTCTCTTTTTTTTTTTCTTGATTGGCCGAATCCTCTCTTTCTCATCTCTTTGAGACACCTTAGTCGAATCATCAAGCCTCTCTTTACTCTCTTCTCACTTTCCCTTGTTAGCGAAACATACCACCTGGATCTTCTAAAAGAAAAAAAAAAAAGCCAAAACGCAATAGGTTATCTTTTTCGGATTTTTCATAAAAGTCAAATCGTGAGATCTAGTCTTACATGTGTGCCAAATCGAGTCTAGGGTGCCTACTTGTGCCTAAATCAAGAAAACTTTAGGTAAGTGTTGATTTGAGAAAACCAAATCTTTCTCGGCTTTTCAAAGTCCCTAGCCGAATGGCTATTTAGGAACTAATCTCTTATTTTTCTCTTATTTTCGGCATTTCGGGATCTGAAAAGGAGTCAATCGTGTAGATCTCTAAGTCATAAGTTCAGTAATACCCGAATCGTGTCACTTTCGGGATTCCAAGGTAAGGAGATCTATTGATTTTAGTGTGTAAATTTGGGATTTACTAACCTTTGGCCGATTATAGGGAGGTCAATTTTAAATGATTTTTGGCTTTTCGTTGAACCAAGTTATAAATCCGGATAGCAAGGATACCGACTAAGAGTTTAGTACTTAGCGATAACAGTGTGTAACTTTTCACACCATTAGATTGATTGTATATATATATATGTATATGTGTAATAAATCTGCTATACTCTGTTAAATGCCGAAATCCCGTCATAACGTTTGGAAACCCGAGAAGGGTAAAGGCTAAATATCAGGTTAGTGATTTCTGTCATTCATCAGTGAATGTTTCTGTTAAAAACGATATGTTTTATATGTCTATTTTTATATATGCTTGGGGTTGGGTGATTGATGAAAGGGGAAGTGATGCATGCTCGGTGGCTTATGCCATTTTCGGCGTGACTCTGTCACAACTCTTTTTCTCGTGGCTTATGCCATTTCAGACTGGTGACTCTGTCACGATTTGACGATGAGCAGCGAACTGCAGCATGACTGCCATCGATGGTGTGTAGCGGTGTGGGTTGATTGTAGTAATCCCCAATGGTGTGATTGGTAGGTACGGGTTGGTTTGTAGCGGTTGGAAACCTAGTAGTTAGGTTCAGCTTTGCATAATTTCTATTATAATATATTCTGATATATGTTCTGTGGGGCTAAGGCCCAAATCTAATGGTGCATGTGGGTTGCACACTGAGTCTCGCGACTCACCCTATTATTTTAACAAATTCAGTAGCACTTAGTGCATCGGACCGGCCGAGAGGAGAGCAAGGTGGCCATGCGATAGAAATCACGAGGATTCCAAAAAAGACTTTATTTTATTTATTTTTAAGAAATTTGTCTTAAGTGGGTTTTATATTTCGTTGTAATAAGGCCATGGGCCACTAGACTATTATTTATGTTTTTGGGTTTAAGTTGGGTTTAATTATTAGACATTTTTATTTTTATGCTTAAAATTAAGCTAAGACATGTACAAGGTTTCTTTTTTTTGGATTTTAATTAAAATTCATCAAGGCAATTTATAACTTTATATCTTATATGACTTAATAAATTATTAAGTTTTCGGTATTAATGATTAAACCTAGAGATCGTTTTCCAAAATGCGACATGTTTTGCAAAACTCCTTTGAGTGACATACCAAATCTGGTTGTAGTGTTTGAGCCGGGTTTGAGGGGTTACAGATTGGTATCAGAGCCCGGTTCAAAACTCAGCTTTGGGTTTTTGGCCCAAAACGTTTTCTAAAGATGGGTTTTTGAAAACATGCATGTTTATAAATAACACAGGAGGGTTTTCTCGGCATGGCACCTGCGTCTCCGGCCCAAGTCCGCCAGGTAAGTATTCTGAACTCGTTGTGTGTTATATATATATATATATATATGTGGCCTTGATGGGCTTTATGGGACGTAGATTAGTTAGATTAGAACTTGATGGACTTTAGGCCTAGCTTAAACCACTCTCTAAAGGCTCATAAGACTTAATTTTCCCTAAACAAACCCGTAAATGAGTCGCAAGGCTTGGGTGTGGCAACAGGCATACGCATGTCTAGGATTGGATCCGGAAGAGCTTGGTATTTAAGCAGTCCTAGTGACTCACCTCCTCTTCGCTGGAATCCTACCTGGTGCGTAGTGACTGTTCACCCTAATCATGAGGACTTGTTGACAGGCTAAACCTCATAATTAAAACCCGGAAGGGACCAGCCACCTTATTTTTACAAATTGCTAAAACACCCTTACTTCAAAAACAAATACCAAGATACTCATGATTTGCAAATACACCCTGATTTACAAAGTCAACGAAATTTTCCTTAGCAAAGAAAAAACTCACACAACACACGATAACAAACCCACAAACACCTGAACACTATTATTATTCCTCTGAAATCAAATTCTCCAAGACACCCCTGTTCAAAAAAAAAAACTTCTTAGTTTTGTAAAATTTTCCTTTGAAAATACCTTTGATTTGTAAAATTTCCCAAAATATCTCTAATTTGCAAAATGACCAAAGTACCCTGATGTGAGAAATTACCGAAATACCCCCGTATGTCAAAATTACCGAAATACCCCCGGGTTGCAAAATTACCAAAATACCCTTATTTCACAAAACCACCAAGGAACCCTATTTTGGAAAATTACGAAAATACCCCTGTAGGATAAAATGACGAAAATACCCCTGGGTAGTGCAACAATGAAAACACCTTTATTAGATGAATGTAAGTTCATGGATGATTCTTTGTATGCTAATTGAGTGTATGTGTTTCCTAGAACTAGAGGGTACGGACATGAGACTAAATTATGTATGCGAATTCGAAAGAACTACCCTTAAAACTGTTATTCATAAGATTGTTCGTGGTTAATCATTGGAAAGAATTAATGATTCATAAAATTCTTAATCAGATAAACGTCGATCGAAAGAATGAGTACAAGGGGTAGAGGACGTCCGTCGCGTGGACGCGGTAGGGGTAGGAGGACCGTGTCAGAGCCAGTAGGGTCTGGCCACGGGTCAGGAAACGAGATGCCGGATCTGCCGGCGGTAGAAGGAGAATTTCGGGATGAGGTGCCCAGAGATGATGCTGTATCTCAGGTGATGTTGAGGGTTTTAGAGAGGGTTGCTGGAGTAGGCATGGGCACAGGAGCACGAAGATCTGTGGCGGAGTGGCTTAGGGCCAATGGGGCAGAAGTGTTTAGGGGAGTTTCTGGCGTAGCCCCTCACGCAGCTGAGTATTGGATGGAAGCAACTGAGTGCATAATGGACGATTTAGATTTTACGGGGGAGGAGAAGTTGAAAGGGGTCGTGTCTCTTCTTCGAGACGAGGCCTATCAGTGGTGGCTCACGGTAAAGGAGGGTACTGCCATAGATCGGATTGATTGGGACTTCTTTAAGGAATCGTTTCAAGGGAAGTATGTTGGGGCTAGCTATGTGGACGGCCAGAGGAAGGCATTTCTGAATTTGGTACAGGGAGGTAAATCTGTGGCTGAATATGAGGCGGAGTTCCTGCGCTTGAGCCACTATGCTCGAGGAATGGTAGCAACTGATTATGAGTGTTGCGTACGGTTCGAGGATAGACTAAGGGATGAGGTAAGGGTGTTAGTAGCACCGCAGCGGGAGAGGGACTTTGTAGTTTTGGTTGAGAAAGCTAAAATATCCGAGGAGGTGAAGCGGACTGAGAAGCAAAATAAGGATAAGGATCGGAATGGGAATTAGAGAAATTTTGAGCCGTCAGGATCATCAGGAAATTTTCAGAAAAGGCCTAGGTCTGATGGGCCAGCTCGTGCTCCGACGGGTCAGAATCGATCATATAATTGGTGCGGGAAAGCACATTCCGGGGAGTGTAGAAGAAAAATCGGTGGATGCTTCAAGTGTGGATCCACGGAGCATATGATTAAGGTCTCTCCACAGAAGGATCAGGTGCAGCCAGCCGGACGAGGTTCTGATCAGGCTGGGAGAGGTGGTCAGCCAGTACCAAGGGGCCGTGGTCAAGCCGATGGTGGCAATGGCACAGGACATGGTCATAGAGCACCGGTGGAGGTCCGAGTTATCTTTGAGGCGATGCACGGCCCGGCTTTGGTCTATGCGAAGACGCGTCGCCAGGGGACGAGGACGCTCCAGACGCGAATACCGGTGCGTACTCTATCATATTATCCTAAGTGTTTCTTTTGGCTTTAGAATTAGAGTTCATAGCGAAAGCATAGTGGTGAGACCTGGGTAGTATGATTAATAGTTAGTTGGAAATTTCGAGGACGAAATTTTTTAAGCGGGGTAGAACTGTAACATCCTGAATTTATGGGCTTGTGCATTTTGTGTAGTGTATGCTTAAAATATTAATTTAAGGGTTAGATGTGCAAATGGGGCTCAGGTTTGGGCTGAGGCTTTGATTAAATATCCTGTTTAGACACTCTAGGGGCTTGAATTAAAGTTTTAGTGGTTTAATTGACATATTGGGCTTGTGGCCCAACAAATCGGGAGCACATGAAGGGAGCTATAGTTAGGCGTCACTAGTACATGAGGAGGGCCCAAATTTTGGCTGCCTGGAGCCCAAGTTATAGGGCCAAATTCGGCACTCATAAGGGACTAAAGGGGGGACGGATACAAGGCAAAACTTTAGGGATTTTTATTGTGTGGATATTAAGCAGATAAAGGGAGAAGGAGTTGGTGATAATTAGGGGCTATTTTTGAGGAGATAACAGATTGAGATAAGGGAAAAGGGATAGGAGCTATCAGGTGTTGCAGTGTTGGCCGAAAATCAAACTCTGTTAAGGGGAGGAATCGGTTCTCTATATGCAGTGGGGGGTGCCGAAATTTCTGCTAAAGCTCCCATCTTTTCTTTTTTCTCTGCCGAAATTTCTACTCTATTCTCCCTCTCTTTTCTTTTTCTTCAGTTGGCCTAATCCTCTCTTTCTCATCTCTTTGAGACACCTTAGCCGAATCATCAAGCCTCTCTTTACTCTTTTCTCACTTTCCTTTGTTAGCCAAAACATACCACCTGGATCTTCTAAAAGAAAAAAAAAGCCGAAAACGCAATAGGTTATCTTTTTCAGGATTTTTCATAAAAGCCGAAATCGTGAGATCTAGTCTTCTGTGTGTGCCGAAATCAGTCTGGGGTGCCTACTTGTGCCTAAATCTGAAGGAAACTTTAGGTAAGTGTTGATTTGAGAAAACCAAATCTTTCTCGGCTTTTCAAAGTCCCTAGCCGAATGGCTATTTAGGAACTAATCTCTTATTTTTCTCTTATTTTCGGCATTTTGGGATCTGAAGAGGAGTCAATCGTGTAGATCTCTAAGTCATAAGTTCAGTAATACCCAAATCGTGTCACTTTTGGGATTTCAAGGTAAGGAGATCTATTGATTTTAGTGTGCAAATTTGGGATTTACTAACCTTTGGCCGATTATAGGGGAGGTCAATTTTCGTGATTTTCCGGCTTTTGGTTGAACCAAGTTATAAATCTGGATAGCAAGGATACCGACTAAGACTTTAGTACTTCGCGATAACAGGTGTGTAACTTTTCACACCATTAGATTGATTGTATATATATATATGTATATGTGTAATAAATCTGCTATACTCTGTTAAATGCCAAAATCCCGGCATAACGTTTGGAAACCCGAGAAGGGTAAAGGCTAAATATCAGGTTAGTGATTTCTGCCATTCATCAGTGAATGTTTCTGTTAAAAATGATATGTTTTATATGTCTATTTTTATATATGCTTGGGGTTGGGTGATTGATGAAAGGGGAAGTGATCTGTTCTGGTGGCTTATGCCATTTCAGCCTGGTGACTCTGTCACGATTTGACGATGAGCAGCTAACTGCAGCATGACTGCCATCGATGGTGTGTAGCGGTGTGGGTTGGTTGTATTAATCCCCAATGGTGTGATTGGCAGGTACGGGTTGGTGTGTAGCGATTGGAAACCTAGGAGTTGGGTTCAGCTTTGCATAATTTCTGTTATAATATATTCTGATATATGTTCTGTGGGGCTAAGGCCCAAATCTAATGGTGCATGTGGGTTGCACACTGAGTCTCGCGACTCACCTTATTATTTTAACAATTTCAGGTAGCACTTAGTGCATCGGACCGGGCTGGAGAGGAGAGCAAGGTGGCCATGCGATAGAAATCTTGAGGATTCCGCAAAAAGACTTTATTTTATTTATTTTTAAGAAATTTGTCTTAAGTGGGTTTTATATTTCGTTGTAATAAGGCCATGGGCCACTAGACTATTATTTATGTTTTTGGGTTTAAGTTGGGTTTAATTATCAGACATTTTTATTTTTATGATTAAAATTAAGCTAAGACATGTACAAGCTTTCTTTTTTTTGGATTTTAATTAAAATTCATCAAGGCAATTTATAACTTTATATCTTATATGACTTAATAAATTATTAAGTTTTCGGTATTAATGATTAAACCTAGAGATCGTTTTTCAAAATGCGACATGTTTTGCAAAACTCCTTTGAGTGACATACCAGATCCGGTTGTAGTGTTTGGGCCGGGTTTGGGGTGTTACAAAATCCAACTTATCCAATGTTACAAGGGCCCTTGAAAAAATCCAATATTATCTAAAATTCACAATAAAACCCTTGGATTTATACTTTTAACAATTTAATCCCTAATTACAAAATTCAACAAAAATCACTTAACAAAACATGTTTATTTTACAACAAAGATTAATAATCTATCAACTAACATCAAAACGTATTCAAAAGAATTCATGGAAAGTCCCTCAACCTTTTACAGTTTTGCAAATTAACCCCCGGGCTAGCTAGATTAAGCTAAACCAAACTCAAAAACATAAAAATCATTAAAAACGAGACTCAAAATCATACCATGCAAGGTATAAGAAGAAACTGAATGCTCCCCCTTTCAAAAATGGTGATTTTGTCTAAACCAAAGAGAAATGGGGAAGATGATAGCATTTTTCATAGTATATTTTAGATTTAATTACCAATTTACCATTTTGCCCTTAATAATAAAAAAATTCAACAAAACCTTCTCCATGCACATCCACTATCTCATTAAATGGTGTATTTACCGTTTAAGTCCTTTAGTTTAAGATTTCATAGCCATTGGACCCCATTTAACTAATAAAACTCAAATTTACACTTTTTATGATTTAGCCCTTTTTACCTAATTAACCATTTAAGCATTAAAATTTCTTAACAAAATTTTAATACAACCTTAATATAATCCCATAGACATTAAATAAATACTAAAATAATAATTTACTCATCAGAATTGTGGTCCCAAAACCACTGTTTCTGGCACCACTGAAAACGAGTTGTTATAACTCTCCCCCTAAAGGAATTATTGTCCCCAAAACTCTTACCAGAAAATAGGTTCGGGTATTGCACTTTCATAGCTTCTTTCGGTTCCCAGGTAGCTTCCTCAACTCCATGACGTTTCCAGAGAAATTTAACTAAAGCTATATGTTTATTTCTTAACTTTTTAACTTCCCGAGCTAAAATTCTGATCGGTTCTTCACTGTATGACATATCTGGCTGAATCTCAACATCTACAGGTGAAATCACATGTGAAGGGTCTGATCGATACCGCCGTAACATCGATACATGAAACACGTTATGGATTTTCTCTAACTCTGACGGTAAAGCCAACCGATAAGCCACTGGTCCTATCCTCTCGGTGATCTCATATGGCTCGATGAATCGTGGACTAAGCCCCTTTTCGGCTAAAATGGAGTACTTTTCTCCAAGGTGATACTTTCAAAAATACTTTATTACCGAATTGAAATTCAATATCTTTTCTTTTCAAATCCGCATAATATTTCTAATGATCAGAAGCAGCTTTCCAACTATCACGTATTACTTTGACCTTTTCTTTGGTTTCTCAAATCAAATCAACATCGAATAACATTTTCTCACTCAACTCAGTCCAGTATAATGAGGTTCGACATTTCCAGCCATACAAAGCTTCGTATGACACCATTTGAGCTCGCCTGATAACAATTATTGTAGGCAAATTCAACCAACGGAAGAAATTTCTCCCAACTACCCTCGAATTCTAAAATACAACATCAGATCATGTACCTGAATCACTCGCTCAGAATGACCATCGGTGTAACACCCCTTACCCGTAATCGACACCTGGTCCGGGTACGAGGCATTACCGAACATTACTTGCTCAATCATTGATAAACCGTAATATATACATATTTTAATCCCACATTTAGCATACTTTTGGATGATTTATTCCCTGAATTGTAGAATTTGTTGCTTCTAATCCTTTATTTTCATGTTTTATACTTAGGAAAGCACCGGAGGATGAAACGAACATGAAACGGGCTAAAAAAGGGCCAAAGTAAGAAATCAACACTACCTGGGGTTTCACCACACGGTCGTGCCTCCCTAGCAGACCCAACCACGGTCTACAATTCGATTCACACGGGCGTGTTGCACGGGCATGTCCCTACCGTGACAAAGAGGAATTTCACTCGGATTAGGATACTAAGAGGCGAAGAAACACATTCTGAAGCCTATATAAACACCCTAAGTATAACCTAAAAGTTGCTTTTGGTCAGGGGGCATCCAGCTAGGCCAAGGAGCTGAGCCAGAGAGGTCAGAATTATGGGATTTACTCGAAGAAAGCCAGTTGATTCATCTCAAGAAGCCGAAATCATACTCAAGATGGCGGATCTCTCCTTCAATTCCTTCAGGGGGTTTTAGGGTTTTCTTATGTTTTGTTTTATATTTTCTTCTGAGATGTATTTTTTTATGATTATGAACTAAACCCCTCAGATACCTGAGGGGGATGAAACCTAAGACGGATCTTGTTATTGTTTTCTGAACTATATGATAAATACTTGATTTGTTCTTAATTATGTGTTCTTAATTCTTGTTTTGATATTTCAGGATATTGATTCAAGTATTGATGTGCTTAGGCGAGAGGAGGAATAGACCACGCCAAGAGTAGATCTAGCATAATTAAGCGGAGTTGATCGCAACCCTAGAGATAGGATGACGAAAATCTGCCGGATTAGGGTCAAACCTAATTTGGGAGTCCATAGATCGAGTTAATGCAATCCTAGGGGTTTTAATTAGAAAGAGATTTCAATTAATCAACCTAGGGTTAGACGTTAGTAGCCCCGAGAGAGGTATTAACATAAATTAGGGAATCTTACGGATCAAGTCAAGTGAATAAATCGTCTGGTTCAGAGTTAGATAACAAGTGAAGTCTAGGTGGATTCCTCCTTGGGTATTGACTTAATCAACTGGTTTTTCCCACAAGTATTTCCCCAATTCGTTCTCTTTGTCTTAGCGTCTTTAGCTTAGTGGTTAGTTAATTTTAGATTAAACAATAATTCACTTCAATTCTTAGGCTAAATAATAGAAAGAAAGTTAGTAATAGTACTTTTGGTTCCTTTGGGTTCGACATTCCGATCTTGCCACTAAACTATACTACTGTTCGATAGGTGCGCTTGCCTCAATCATTGTCATAGTTAGTTTCTAGGCTAGATCATTCATTATATAAATTTTTAAGACTCAGACATACGATCAAGTTTTTGGCGCCGTTGCCGGGGAACTAAAATATTAGGAACGCTTAATTTTTATTACTTTAGCCATTTTATTTATTTACAATTCATTATTTTAACTTTGCTAATTTTTCTCTTTCTTTGCTTCTGGCAGGTATTTCTTGTTTATGACTAGAAGAAACCCGTCAGGACCCTTGATTTTTGACAGTGAAATAAAACATACCACTCGCAGAAATCGAAGAGATGTCACTGAATAATTATCAATGGCAAGACATGAGGACAATGCCTAATAAAGCAACCAGTGTTTTCAACCTTGACGCGGTCACCATGTTATCTAACCAGGTAGAGCTTTTAAATAAAAAATTTGATGGTTGGTATGGTTCTACGCAGGTACATTCGGTAATACAGTACGATACAAATGGAAGAGGGGTGAACAACACAGAATATCTATCGTACAACCCTAGCACAGAGAACGAACAAGTCAACTATATGGGTAACTATTCTAGACCTCAAAATAATCCCTATAGTAACACTTATAATGCAGGTTGGTGGAACCATTCCAATTTCTCGTGGGATGGCAAAGGAAATCGGAGACAACAACCCCTCCCAGGCTTTCAACAACCACCTTACCAGCAGGAAAAGAAGCCGATCCTTGAGGAGATGCTAACAAAATTTATCGTGGTGTCAGAAACCCGTTTTTAAAACAACGAGACAATGCTCAAAAATCAGTAGGCATTAATTCAAGGGATTGAGAACCAAATAGGTCAGCTTGCTAAGCTGATCTCAGAAAGACCACAAGGTATCTTGCCTAGCAACACCGAAACTAACCCAAGAGAGCAACCGCAAGCAATAACTGCTCACGATAGTGAAGGGTTAGATGAACCAAAATTAAAGCAAGAGAATGTGGTAGAGGAAATTAAGGTTGAGGTAAGCCATAATAAACCAAAACCGGTAATTACAGAGTACCAACCTTGTAACACCCTTTACCCGGGTTCTACACCGGGAACCGGGCCCGAGGCGTTACCGGACTCAAACCACTTAATCGCCACTTAGGCTCAATGTCATTACTCACTATAACCTCATTCTCGACTTACGAGGCCTCACTCATACACACGAGGGCTCTCGAGACTAATCCGGAACTTTTACGATCCTTAAAATTTTTCTCTTTTATCACAGTCTCTGCGCGCCTGCAAGATTAGACACGCCCGCAGCATGGGCACACACGCCCTTGTCCCCGCACCGTGCCTAAAAACCCAAGCATTCGCCAAATGCCCCACGGTTAAGGCACACGCCCATGCGGTTTGGGAACACGCCCGTGTACCCTATTACATGTCCGTGCCTTCCACCCGTGGTTGACATTGACTAAATCCACACGGCCTGGACACGCCCGTGGCCCTGGCCCGTGTGACAATTAAATTTCTAAGTGTCAAGTGCAGACTTCACACGGCCTCAAAGCCTAGTCACACGCCCGTGTGGCTAGCCCGTGGACTATCCTGACTTACAATGTTAACATGCAGGGGACACACGGCCATAGCACACACACAATAAGCGGACTGTGTCACACATGGCCTAGACACACGCCCGTGTGTCTATCCACATGGTCAAGAACAAGAATAAGTGTCAAGTTCTTTTCACCCTTCTAACATACACAACATATACTCATCTAACACCATCATAATCAACTCAAATTGAAGTGCATTCTCACATAGAAAACTACATCTTTCTTTCATATAATGTAATAGCCAACAACCATGGCATTATACAAAATAAGCTATCCATCTAAAGGCCAACACATCTTAGCCATTTACAACAAAATTTACTAACTTATCTAGCCCCTATACATTCCATATACAAAACATTAAGTTTCATGTACCAAAGTGTGCTGATATGTGGGCTATCTTCTAATGATCCTCGTATCTCGATTCAACGCTTTTAATCTATAAGACAAGGGAAAAGAAAGAGAGTAAGCTTTGAGCTTAGTAAGTTTACACATAAACAAATAAGCATCATAGTATAAGCTAAACAACAATTAGCATTATACTACCAAAAGTAATGAACAACTATGCTTACTCTTTCTAACCCTTACCACATTTCCAACACATCATGAGTCACATACTCATAACCATCGAAATGCACCCCTGCATTCAATGTCACATTTACCCAATATACAACACATCATTATTTCTCGTAGTACATCCACGCAGTTTATCCACATAACTTATCCACACAGCCTATTCACACAGCTAGTTCACATAACTAATCCACACAACTATTACACACGGCTAATTCACGTAATTAATCCATACAGCTATTACACACAGCTAATACACACAGTTAATCCACACAGCCAATATCTCAGTCGTTTCGCACTTAGCACACCACAATTGATTAATAAGGTGGTATCGCACTTAGCCTACCACAAAGGTATTCATAGTAGTTCAGCACATAGCCCACTAGACGATATACCTCACGATAGTATCGCACATAGCTAGCTCATCGTCAATATGCATTAGAATGGTATCGCACTTAGCCCACCATCTAGCATTATCACAACACATGCACAAGTCTACTTACTTAATCATTCTCGATCATACATTCATTCCATATTTTCTACTACATTCATCCCACATAGGTTCTCAAATATGCTACACACTAGCTAACATTAACAAATTGTAAGTATGAATGCATTATTTATGCATAGACTTACCTCGATACTCAAAAGTATGGAAATATGCAATTTAGTCCACCACCTTACTTTTGCCTCGGTTTCGATCCGGGCTTCGTCTTTCTTGATCTATAATGAATAATTCAGCTTATTCAATACACACATTGACTAAATTGACCCACATTTCATACTTTAGCAAAATTACTATTTTGCCCCTAAACTTCCTCATATTTACACTTTAGCCCCAAGGCTCGTAAAGTGATTTTTATTCAACTTTCTATCCTTTCATGCTTAGCCGAACCACTTACTCAACTAAGGCATTCATCAAATCTCACTAAATCACACATGTATGACCAAACTAAAGTTTTTCATAATCAAGTCCCTACATGCATTTTCATGGAAAATCACTTAACAAAAGATGTTTCTACTACATCAAGCTTTCATAATCTTCCATAAAACATCAAAATACATGCATGTCATTCATGACCACATTTTTGAACATCCATTATAGCTCATCAAATAGCTAAAAATAGCTTACTCATGCTACTGGGACTTCAAAAATACAAAGAATATCAAAACCGGGCTTAGGAGCTCTTACTAGCAAGCTTGAAAAGTTGAAAGAGCCCTAACAATGGCTTCTCTAATTTTTGGCAGCTAAAGGGAAGAAGATGAATGAATTTGTCATCTTTTCACCTATTTTAATCACTTATTTGATAAATGACCAAAATGCCCTTTTTGATAAACTTCAAATTTTGACTCATCCATGCCCATTTTTGTCCAAAAATTAGAATTTGGGTAAATTACTATTTAAGGACCTCTAATTAATAATCTAAAGCTATTTCACACAAATAGCTTCTAGAAACACACATTTTGCAACTTTTGCAATTTAGTCCTTTTGGACAATTCAACCACAATTCCACAAAATTGCTTCATGAAACTTTCACACTAGCATGCATACATAATATAAACCTCAAAAACTCATTCATAACCCTCGAATTTGTGGTCTCGAACCACTATTCTGACTAGGCCCTAAACCAGGATGTTACAAACCTCGTGTGCCATACCCCAATGCGATAAAGAAAGACCACACAGAGGAACAATTCGGTAAATTTCTTAAACTTCCAAAGAAATTACATATTAACTTGACGTTTCTTGAAGCTCTTTCGCAGAGGCCAGATTCAAGGAAATTTTCAAAAGAGTTTTTGACAAACAAACGGAAGTTAGACGATACGTCGCATTTGGAGCTAAACGTAGTGTGCCCAGCAATTCTACGAAATAAACCACCACGTGAGCTCACATTTCGTGTAAGTGACGAAACGATCACTCTTCAGGTTCTTGACACGGCTAGGACATCGGGTATTAAAGGTGGAACCAATCACTTCAAAGTTGGGGACTAGGTACTGTCAGATACAACCAACCCTCGAATAGTCACTTCAGAACTTAATATAAACGGTGCGACTCCTTTTACGATACTTAAGGTCTTTCCATACGGAACGGTCGAGGTAACACATTCTAATTTTGGCACTTTTGAGGTAAATATTACCCGACTCAAACCATATGTTGATAGAATTGATAGTAAGAAAAAGGAGTTTCGAATCCGTAAACCACCATGGCCATACGAATAACAGGTAAGTCTAGCTCAAGACTTTAAACAAGTGCTTCTCGGGAGGCAACTCGAGCACTAACCCCACTAACGTCCATATTTTCGAATTTTAGCATCTAACTAAAAACTAACCAAATTTTTAGGCGTAGGTTTCCATATCACAAGGCCTTGCACACAGGCATGGCCGTGGCCGTGTGGACACCACGAGTATGCATATCGGCATGGCGGATATCGTGCAGAAATAGGACGAAAATTTTTCCCAAGACACGAGCTCCGACTAAATGCCACGGTCGTGCAACGCGGCCGTGGTCGAAACTGCCTAAAGAACACGGGCTAAGATAAATCCACACGACCGTGCGAGGCGGCCGTGGTCGATATTATCAGCTTTTTCACATATCGCCGCCACCACCACCTCGAGATCACTCCGATGATGAGGACATTTGAGTCCTTTTTATTTTCTTTATTCTTATTTTTATTTTTCTTTATTTATTTTTATTTTAGTTCATTTTCCTTTATTATTAAACTCTTTAAATTTTTAAGTATAATTTGATTTCTTTTATCTCTGGCTGTTTAACTCTCGAGTAACTATAACAAACGTCCATTAAATAAGAACTCCCTAAAAACTTTACTGATGACTTTGTAGTTTAAAAAGGTTCAAGGTGCCACTCAAGGAACGAACACACCACCGGATTATTCTCCACCACCTTCACCTATGCCTAGTCATCATGTTCATCATTGATCATCCTCCAAGGATTTCATCCATAATTCAGGAAGTTTCACCTCTCTCCCTCTCTTATGACTTTCTTACTAATCATTATCTATCTTTGTACATTGAGGACAATGTACGTCTTAAGTGTGGGGGGTGAATTTTATCGTGAAAAAGTGCCTAACTTTTTGCATTATTCTCAAATCCCTGAATTATGTCTTGTTCTTAAGTAATTTCCTCATATTACTGTTACAATGAAACTTCCTTTGATTTATGATTTTCATTGATATGCTTTGGATTAAGTCACAGTTAATTGTGCAGTGATGATTTAAACTTTAGGAGACTAGAGAATCAAGCATGATGAGTTTATTTTCAAAGTTAAAAAAATTTTTAGGTTGTCTACCCGAATCTAATTATTACTTTGAAGTTTGAAATTTACAAGGTTGATATCAAAAACCCATAATTTTTGTAAGATTTTGAGCCTCTTAGAGCATACATTTTTCTTGCTCACTTTATTGATTATGAGTGTGTCAACATTGATTTATTATTCTAGAACTTGCTTCGATTATACATGTCGAGACCACACCTTTGATTTGATATACTAAGATGATAAAGGCACCTAGGTTTTAACCCACTTACTCCACTAAAAGCCTACCCTCACAATTAACCCCTAGTGAACCCCTTTGATCCTAACAACCCTTTTATTGACTCACCCATTAATATTAACCCAAAACCAACTTTGTATTTGTTATCACCATTTTTCTTGACTACCCCTATATCGAGATTTGATTTGATCGGTTACTTAACTATTTTCTTTATTTCAATTATTAAATTCTATATTATTATTGTACTTGATTTGTTTTTAAAAAAAACGAAGTATATCCATTATTAGTTCTATGATTAAGTGAGCTTATACGTTTAAATTCCACATCTTGAAGAAGAAGTTTGTAATTATTAGTAATGAAGTGTTAATTGATGTAATTATTCAGGATTAGTTCATTTTTCTAGTTAGGTAAATTGTCAATTCAATCTCGATTCTAACCCTCTAATTCGGCCTTTATCCACACCTTTAACCTTAGCCCCGTTACAACCCTTTTAAAGACCTTTTGATTTGTGTATCATCTCATATTACAGTGGTGGAGGTTTGATTTTCATGCAAGCATATGGGATTGACTTTTCATGTTCGACTTTTGAGTGCTTAATTTTGAACCTTAAATACTTTGAGTGATTTAAGTGAATCTTTAGCGAGGATGTCAACTTTTGTCGATTTTGAACTAAAGGTAATTATTTAGGTAAGGGGAAACACCTATTTTTCGTACTATAAAAACTATGACTTTGATTGTTTGAATCTTTAGGAACCTTCCGGTTAAATTATCAATGTATGAATTACCTATGAATTATGATGAAACATTATTGATGAAGGTTATGAATTGAGGAAATTCTATTTTAATTGTGAGTTGAGAATTTTGCTTGAGGACAAGCAAAAGCTTAAGTGTGGGGGTATTTGATTAACCGTAATATATACATATTTTAATCCCACATTTAGCATACTTTTGGATGATTTATTCCCTGAATTGTGGAATTTGGTGCTTCGAATCCTTTATTTTCATGTTTTATACTTAGGAAAGCACCAGAGGATGAAAAGAACACGAAACGGGCTAAAAACAGACCAAATGGGCCAAAGTAAGAAATCAACACGGCCTGGGGTTTCACCACATGGCCGTCCCTCCCTAGCGGACCCAACCATGGTCTACAATTTGATTCACACGGGCGTGTTGCACGGGCGTGTCCCTACCGCGACAAAGAGGAATTTCACTCGGATTAGGATACTTAGAGGCAAAGAAACACATTCCGAAGCCTATATAAACACCCTAAGTATAACCTAAAAGTTGCTTTTGGTTAGGGGGCATCCAACTAGGCTGAGGAGCTGAGCCAGAGAGGTCAGGATTGTGGGATTTACTCGAAGAAAGCCAGTTGATTCATCTCAAGAAGTCAAAATCATACTCAAGACGGCGGATCTCTCCTTCAATTCCTTCAGGGGGTTTTAGGGTTTTCTTATGTTTTGTTTTATCTTTTCTTCTGAGATGTATTCTTTTAAGATTATGAACTAAACCCCTCAGATACCTGAGGGGGATGAAACCTAAGACGGATCTTGTTATTGTTTTCTGAACTATATGATAAATACTTGATTTGTTCTTAATTATGTGTTCTTAATTCTTGTTTTGATATTTCAGGATATTGATTCAAGTATTGATGTGCTTAGGCAGAGGAGGAATAGACCCTGCCTAAGAGTAGATCTAGCATAATTAAGCGGAGTTGATCGCAACCCCAGAGATAGGATGACTTAAAATCACTGGATTAGGGTCAAACCTAATATGGGAGTCCATAGATCGAGTTAATGCAATCCTAGGGGTTTTAATTAGAAAGAGATTACAATTAATCAACCTAGGGTTAGATGTTAGTAGCCTCGAGAGAGGTATTAACATTAATTAGGGAATCCTACGGATCAAGTCAAGTGAATAAATCGTCTGGTTCAGAGTTAGATAACAAGTGAAGTCTAGGTGGATTCCTCCTTGGGTATTGTCTTAATCCATTGGTTTTTCCCACAAGTATTTCCCCAATTCATTCTCTTTGTCTTAGCATCTTTAGCTTAGTAGTTAATTAATTTTAGATTAAACAATAATTCACTTCAATTCTTAGGCTAAATAATAGAAAGAAAGTTAGTATTAGTACTTTTGGTTCCTTTGGGTTCGACATTCTGGTCTTGCCACTAAACTATACTACTGTTCGATAGGTGTGCTTGCCTCAATCGTTGTCACAGTTAGTTTCTAGGCTAGATCATTCATTATATAAAATTTTAAGACTCTGACATACGATCAATCATACGATATCTATCCATAAAACTTCATGTCAAATTAAAACTTTTTTTTTATTTGAGTCCATAATATCTTTATTATAGGTATACGAGACCCTAAACTCATATCCGGAATGATTCGAGACTAAACTAGAAACTTTTAAACACTTAGACAAATTTGACATAAAACATGGCCACACGCCCGTGTGAAGAATGGAACACGCCCGTGGGGTATATCACATGCCCGTGTTCTACACCCGTGTGGATTTATTTTCTACTTCGAACCTACAGGGGTTTTCACATGGTCGGACACACGCCCGTGTCCCTGGGCCGTGTACCTCACACGGCCTCGACATGCCCGTGTCTTAGCCCGTGTGCCAAAACTATGGCATTCTGTTTATGACATCATCACCCCACTAAGGTCACACGGCCAAGGCACACGCCCATGTCCTTAGACCGTGTGTCGAATTAAATTCCTAATTTCAGGTGCAGTCTTCACACGGCCTGAGCACACGCCCATGTCCGTGGCCGTGCCTCCCACACGACTGAAACACACGGCCGTGTCTCTGCTCGTGTGTTTACTACTGAGCATACTAACTTGCAAACCTAGCATGCAAAGGGACACACGACCAATCAACACGCCCATGGGGCTGACCGTGTGTCACACACGGCTTAGACACAGGCCCGTGTGTCTACCCGTGTGGACAATTATATGGCTATCTACTAAGACATTTGCCACCCTACAAAGCAACCACACTTATTCCAAATCGAATCAACATATATCATGACCATAAGGAACTTCTAAGGACTCAAAATTTAAGACATCCACGTAAGCATGCATTTCATGAATTTCATCATCATTGAATATAAGAAACTTGTCAAGTATTGGCGAATTTCCAATGACCATTTACAAAATGAATTGAACAACAGTAATAGCCAACACTTTGGCTAACAAATATGACATAACAAAATGACCAAGTCCTATACATGCCATACTCAAAATGAATCTAACTTGGCTATATCGAAAAGTAGTTGATAGTGTGATTTCCGAACTCTGACGTTCCACGAATTCTTGAGCTAACTTGGCAATGCTCCAAGGAAAAGAGAAATGAGAGGAGTAAGCATAAAGCTTAGTAAGTTTACATGAAATAAATAGTAATATAAAGCTCGTAATGTCATCCATCCATTGCATTGAATAAAAAAGCAAGTCTTAAGCTCATTTCCATAACTTACTCATACTTACTCTTACCATTTACATATCATGTCTCATATCATAAAATTTCTCGTGAATTACTCACATGCACCTGTATCACTCCACCACATAACTTTAGTACTAATTTCGTCTCTATTAAGCTTAACTATTTCTCCCACTGAATCACTTGGAATACTCAAAGATATATAATCATCATCTTACACATAAACACGATGCCATTGCCACATCCAGTATGTGGTCTTATATGGGGTCACATCTCGATGCAAATGCCATATCCCGGATATGGTCTTATACAGGATCTCACTTCAATGTCGATGCCATATCCTAGATATGGTCTTATACGACTTTCATATTCGATACCGATGCCATATCCCAGATATGGTCTTATACGGGATCTCAACTCGGTGCCGGGGCCACGTCCCATATGTAACACCCCTAACCCATATCCATCGCCGGATTAGGGTTATGAGGCATTACCGAACAAGACACAACATTCGATCAACTTTGAATACATATGTGTCATATTTGCATAAATAAAATAAATGGCTAATTAAATATTAAACATACACTATTAATCATAAAACAAAAACAATTCATTTGTGTATAATCATATTTACACTTAAACAAACATGCCTCAAAGCCATTCAAAATATATATACATTTCAAATATAAGCATGATTTATGTACTCATCACATCAAATTTGAACCATTCAAATATAAAATATACACATACATTGCCATTCATCTTATCCTCAATTCGGCTAACCATTTAAGACTATAAAGCTAAAGCTAAAACATGCATTAGTCATTTAACTAGCATTGCCCGAATTTTCATATACATTATTTTATAAGACTAAATCATACATATTTTCCTACTACAAGCTTGCGTATATATATATACATCAATTGAGCCATTTCCATAAATCTATACAAAACATATCACCTTACACTTATTAAGCCACATCAATATTACTCACATGTACAAATCAAATATTTATCAAATACACCATATGCTTATATATAACATGTCTATAACCCTTAACCAACATATGCGCAAGTTATAAACCAAATGATCCATTATTCACCTTTCATTGACCAAACATATATACAACTTTGTTAACAAATTTATAAGACCGATCATGCTATAATGCTGTTTATTAAATACATACTTTAGCTTATCCATGTAAGCCATTATATTAACACATATGCAAATTATAATATACTTCACTTACATACTAATTTATTTCAAGACAAATCGGCAACCATACGTAATCTCATAAATTATATAAAATTTAGCTATCAAAACTTAAGCCAAAATATGCCATTTCCTATTCAAATCATATTGATTCACATAATAAAAATTAAACATATCACTTCACATTTTCCAAACTTATATTCATACACCCATTTATAGTATAAAACACAATTTCAAAATAGGTCTAGATCATGACCGAATATACACATGTTCTTCCATACCCTATAACCGATCATACACATGCAAATTACTAGTTACTTTTAAATCAATTTATTAATGAAATTATACTCTTACAAACCAAATTTAACTATCATTTCCTCTATAATATGCTTAGCATTTCACCTATTTAATCAACTCACATCACAAAACCTTAGTACCAAGCATAAACCAAGTATAACACATACATATGAAATGCATATTATTTTTGATACAAGCTTTAACCATAATTAAATTCAAACGATCATTAGCAATGCATGCTAAACAAATCACACATAAATATACCATGACCGAAATTATATAACTTAAACATTAAATACATCCATTATATCAAAAGCATAAAAACTAAGCTTAATCAAAAGAAATAAACCTTTTTCGCATGGCTCATAATTACACATCCAAAGTTAGACATTTTAACTAGACTATACATGACATTGGTTCAAAATCAAATTTATAAAATACCGAAAATAGTCGATAGTGTGATAGACTTCTCTGTCGATCCCCGAGCTCGTAACAAACTTCCAAAATCTATAAAACAAAGAGCAAACATACACATAATAAGCTTTCACAGCTTAGTAAGTCATAAGCATTGAAAACATTTATTCATAAACAAAAACTTATCTAGTCAATCCGGATTAAATCATTATTATCTCATGTACATTTCTAACTTAATCTCATATATCAGAACATATAAGTTGGGACAGAGCGTCGTCCTCTCTCATTCGATCATGTGAACCAGCTTCATTCACAGGTGGCGTAGGGGCGTCCATCTCCGGCATATGCCCCGATGCCTCAGATACAACTCTAGCACCTCGGCCTCTACCACGACCACATCTACCGCGTCCACGTCCTCTAGCGCTCATGTTTGCTAAGTCGATTTAATCTGATTAAAAGTCTTATGAATCATTATACTATTCAATGTTTATTAAACAAATGTTTAATGAAGTATATGAAGTAAAGTCGTTTTTGCAAAACGTATCCTAAGGTCTCAATCTCTATAGTTTCAGCTCCTAAAGCTAAAAGTTCTAGAGTATTTCTACAGTCATACCACAATAATAATAATAATAATAATAAATGAAAACATAAACTTACTTGACTTGGTGCCGGATACCCGTGGTGCCATACTTTCTCTAAAATATGCATTTAAAATTTAAAATTTTAACAGGTTTGGGAAAACGCTTTTGAACCCAAACCATAGCCGAGTTTTGCAACCGGCTCTGATACCATAAAATGTAACACCCCAAATCCGGCCCATGCGTTACGACCGGATCTGACATGTCTCATGAATAAAACGTATTGAGAACTTTGAAACTCGTACCTAAGTAGATATTATTTGGTTATAATTAAGAAAACCAGTTTGATTAAAAGAAATATTCGATAAAAATACTACTAATCTTGAGAGGTTAATTGAAGAATCAATAATCAAACTAGTGATCTTTTAAAACCGTGATTTATGAAAATATTATTGATAATTTGCAGGAAAAATCTAAGTTAAATTATTTGTACATATTTATTATGAAATCCATTTGTTGATAAATTTGATGAAAAACCGTTGTTTATGATTTTAGAAAATCCCCGTTTAAAACAATTCATGAAAAATTAAATATGCCAAACATAAAACCAAAATAAAAGTCCCAGAGGCCTTATTACAACTTTAAACCCAAAATAATAAAAGTAATGAAATAAAGCGGAAAATAAAAATTTGCTAAAGTTCAAAACACCATTTCTAAAGTATGGCCTCCACCGAGTCATCCATGGCCCAAGTCCACATCATCGAGCATTACTGCAAGGATTAAGAAAAGGGGCCGAGTTACTAGAACTCAGTGCATAATCCCTTTACCGTCATCTACTGGGCCTGAATCCATATAGCAATAACTTGGGCCTAAGCCCATATAGCATGTTCTTGGGCCGAAGCCCATTTACATAACAATATTTGTATGAAGTAAATGTATGCAACCCAACCCATCCACCCATCACACCCCCGACCAGCCAATCACACCTGTGGGGATCAAGTCAACCCACCCCTCCGCTCATACCAAATTTGCAGTCAAACTGCTATCATATATTTTTATTGTGGCCATGCCACCAAAATCATATATAAGCATAACAATGGACATTTTGTGGCAATGCCACCAGGCTACACTGCTCTCCATACATTTTTCCCATCCCATGCAAAATGTGTAAATGCAACTTACATAATATAATATCCATATATAATAACCATTAATCTAGTGAAATATTTCGGATACTCGGCCCATTAAAGCAATAATAATAATTTGGTCCACTAAGGCATTCTAGCAATTCGGCCCATAGAGGCATTTTCATAATTCGGCCCTTAGAGGCATTTTCGTAAATCGGCCCATAGGGGCATTTTCGTAAATCTAACAATTTTAATACCGATTTTGACAAATCTATAGAAATAATGTAATTTAAGCAAATTTCTCGATTTGTGCCATATTATGATTTTTAGCCATATAAATAATAACGATCTATTTTCCAACGTGATATCTAATCATGAATCTACGAGATTTCAATGTGAGATTACACACCTGGTTACGGTAAGGATTAATCCTTCTTGATCGTCGGCACCTAAATCACCATTACACTCGATTAATCCAACAAACGAGATTTTTTTAATCTAAATCTAAATCAAACGATCTATTGAAACGCTTACCCTTAGTATCGTGAACGACCACGATTTGTCTATTTTTACCGGATGATGGTCCACAACCCGTTGGAAAATCCCGAACCACCGATACTGCCCTTCGTTTGAACTTAGGAGTAGGAATTGCAAATCCACTCCTTTTGTGTTCTCCTATCGCTTTTCCTTTCGAATCGATACCACTTGCCTCCATTGGAAAAAGTCTTAATCAAAACGATATTACGATAATATAATCGATTATTTAAGGAAAAGGTTCGGCTTACCACTATTTTCGTAGGTTCAGCAAGTGAATAAAAACGATCGATATGATCCCTATAATAACCAATTAGTCACAACCATCATTCCGTTTAACAAACTAATCAAACAATGAGCGAGATCGAAATAATCCATAAAGAAACTTCTTACCTTACGATGATAAATCTGATTTCCACCGATTGGGCTTACGACTACGGATGAATCAATAAAATGAAAGACTCGGCCAACCCCACAAGAATACTACAAAATAGAAGATGATCATGAAATGAGGGAGTATAAGAGAGGAATGTTTCGATTTAGAGAACCATCCAAAGAGAAGGTACATATTCGGCAAAAAGAAAATACAAGGATAGAATAGAGCCACTTACCGATTTGATCAAAGAAGAGATACTCAACTCGCAAGATGGAGAAGAGAAGATGATAGAAATTTGGCTATTGATGAGGAAAGAATAAAGAAGATTCGGCCAAACAAAGTTGTGTCGATTAAAGAGATAGGTAGAATGTTTGATGAAATGGTCAAAAGAAAAGAAGGGATGGAGAAAAAGAATGCTAGGTAATTTCGGCTAACAACAAAAGAAGATGAACCAAAAATGAGTTGAGGGTTACGGCAAAACAAAGGAAAAGAAAGATGAACAAATGGCTAGTGTGTTTCGGCTACAACAAGAGAAAAAGAAGTGCACAATTTGGCTTTAGAGTTTCGGCAAGCAAAAGAAAAAAAATTGGAAAAGAAAGCACCAAGAAAATGCTAAAAGAAAATAAGCCTCTCAAGCACTAAAACTAGCAAAATGACTAGGAAAATTCGGCTCCCAAGACCCCCTCCCAAAACCGTGCATCCTTTTACCAAAAGGATCAAGATTGACCAAAAATTCTTTGTAACACCCCAAACCCGGCCTAGAAGTTAGGCCTGAATCTGGCGTGTCACAAAAAAAAACTCGTTTGAAAATTTCAGCCTCTTTGTTAAAACCTAAAACACTTAAGCAATTGTGTTTACATGAAAACTTAATTATCTTTAATAAACCTTTTGGTTGTGAAAGCATATTTTGAAATAAGCGATTTACGAAAAAGTGACGTTTGAAATAGAGTTGCAAAGACATCTTGAAACATTGCGGAAACATTGATAAAATACAAGTATTCTTGAAAGATTGATTGATGAATCACAAATCAAGGAATTGAACTTTAAATCTGTGACTTTTGAAAACGACGTTGAAAATTTGAAAGAAAGTTCGAGTTAAATCATATTTGTAAAAGTTTATTTTGAAATCCATTTGTTAATCGATTTTGGAAAACCTTTATTTACATTTTTAGGAAAATTCTCGTTTTAAATAATTTAAGAAAAAATATAAAATACGTCAAACATAAAGCAATATAAAATAAACCAGATGCCTTATTACAACATTTAACCCATAATAGCAAAATAATAAAATAAACGGAAATAGAAATTTAAAAGTTGAAACACCATTTTTGAAGTATGGCCTCCACCGAGTCATCCATGGCCCAAGTCCACCTCACGGAGCATTACCTACAGGGTTAAGAGAAAAGGGGGGTGAGTTATAAGAACTTAGTGTATAATCCCCTTACCATCATCCACTGGGTCGAAACACACGTAGAAATATTTTGGGCCTAAGCTCATTACAATCATAGCATAATATCATATATATAACATGCATGTGTTATGCAATTCCCAACCAAGCCTAAATTTCCATCCACACACACCACCCGCATCAACCAAAGACACCTGTGGGGATCAAGTCAACCCACCCCACCAACACACCAATAGCAGGCATTAAGCCAATTATAATATTTTTGGCAGAGCCACCGAACTAGATTTTTGCAACAGGCCATTTAAAATATTTGTGGCAGAGCCACCGAACTAGATTTTGGCAACAGGCCATTTAAAATATTTGTGGCAGAGCCACCGAACTAGATTTTGGCAACAGGCCTTTCTTCTCTTCGTCATTTATCCCAACCCATGCAGTCATGTATATATATATTGTAACACCCTGGTTTTAGGGGTTATGCGCTTGGAGCATAACCCGAGTGGTTGGCAGGCTTATGGTCTTGTTGGAGGAATTTTTAGGGGTTTGGAGAACCCTAGAAGGCAAGGGATGCCTTAGAAAATTTTTAGTTTTTAGGGGTTAAAAAGGGGAGCTTGGCTTTAGAGGACTTAAGAAATTTATTTGGAAAATTGTGGCATAAGAAAGACTTTGGTACAAGTGGCGTGGGGCGCCTAAGAGTTTGCTAGGGGTCTTGGGTTCGATTCGTGGAAGAAGCAAGGGGGAAATGTTTTTCCTTTTGGGTTTTTGGGCGTCAGGCCTAGGAAGGCCTTTTAATTAAATTAGGAGGGTTTATTGACAAGAAAAATGGGCTGGTAAAGTGGCACAGGCGCTACTTGAAAAGGCGCTAGGTGCAGTCGCAGATTTAGAGGGGCCGAGAAGCATTTGGCGTTTTATTTTGTTTTGGGCATTGGGCTGTGTAAGGCCTTAAAGGTATACGGTGAGGAATTCGGACAAGAAAGATGGGCTGGTGGAGTGGCTAGCGTGCGGCACTTAAGCGCTGGAGGAGAGCAAGGCGCGGGTTCGAGCGCTGGAGTCTGCAGATTAGCGTTTTATTTTCGTTGGTGGTTATGGGCTTGAGTTAAGAAGGGTTTATAGATAAACGTCGGGGTTTCTAGCATGAAATTCAAAGTGGCCGAGTGGCTGCGTGTTGGGGGCAAGGAGTGCGGCGATTGGTCCTGTGTTCGAACTCGTGTGTGGCATTTGGGTTTTGATTTTTTTTGTTATTTTGGGCAGCCAATTTGAAGAGGTTGGACGGCTAGAAGACTTTGATTTTGATGGGGATTTTGTTTTATTTTTTATTATTATTTATTTATCTATTTAAGTATGGGATAATTATTTATTATTTATTATTAATTAGATTAAGTAGGGATAATTATTATTTATTTGGTTTTTTATTTTGATAAGTGGGATAATAGTAGAACAATTCAAGTTGTTTTGAACTAATTCAAATGGAATTGAATTAGTGAGGTGTTGGCCAAATCTTGGAGACTTCAAGGGGGTTGGCGAATGCTATAAATAGGGGAGGGTAGAGTGCTAATTCTTCATCAAGTCTTTTGCCTCTCCTCTTGGTGTGCCGATTTCTCCTTTGGCCTTTGTAGCCAAATAATTCTTTTGTTTTCTTTTAATCCCTTGTTAGCCAAATCTCCCTTGGTGTCCTAGTGGGGTTGGCGAATCTTAAGCAAGAGTGGTAAGTATATTCGCTTATAGCAATCGTTTTATGAATTCCTTGTTGTAGTGGCCAAAACCGAATGATTGGCCTTAGTTTTGGCATGGCCGAATGTCATAGTGCCATTAAGTATGTTCTCTTGTGTGTAGCCAAAAGAAGGAAGCATTGAGGAAATCTCTTGGATTCGATCATCTAAGGGGCATATCGACAAGAGCAAGGGAAGCCTTCTGGATCTCGGTTATTTCGGTAAGGATAATAGTAAGTGACTTAGAATTAGTTGATTATGACTTCGTTGATTAATCGTGTGGTTTACGATTAAGTGACTTTCGATGGAGGCGAATACCACCAAAGTGGGCAAGGGAAAGCTCCCATCCCAAAGTTCAAGAAGAGATCTGTTTACTGCTTGTTCGAGATTGGCCACTGGTGTGTGGGCCAACAAAGAAGAAACGTTAGGCAAAAAGTCGTAGTTTCGCTAAACGATAGCGTCGAGGATCGAGAGTCTAGAACTCCTAGTAATAAGGTGTGTAGTTAGCCATTGTTTCCGGGATTTGCGTGATAAATGTCTATTTTATATGTATGCTAACCAAATCTGGATAAATGTGAAAATGGTACCCTTAAGGGTATGAAGATGATCAAAGTTAGTAGCAAAGTTTGTAAATATGTGATCACCGATTTTATTATGTGAGTATGCCTATGATTGTGTTTAACATGTACATGCACCACCTTATCATCATTTTATGTTACATGTGCATGGGTGGGTTTATGAAAAGAAGGTGCGGGTGTACTTCGTGCAGTGGTTGATGTCGACTTTGTGCTACATCGTGGATTGGCGCTGATCGAGGTCGCGTTGTGGATCTTTGCGATTTAGTTCGCGTGGTTACCTTGATTGATATGGGCTTTATGCCATATCGTGGCTTGATGGATTGCTTTGTGTGCTCCATCGCGGTTTGATGTTAGCTATACGCTACATCGTGGATGGCATTGGTTGCCTTTTGGAGAGAAAAGGAGAGGGTGACTCGATAGTCCCCGTGTGTGTGGTAGGTTTGGATAAGGGGGTGTGTAGCGGATGGACCCTAGGTTGGGTTGGGAATCATGTTGCATTATTTTTGTAATAATATGGAAATGGGCCAAGCCCAATATGACATGTGGATAGGTATGTTTTGGAAACATACGTGGAAATGGGCCAAGCCCAGTTGATATGTGGTTTATTGAGAAATGGGCCTAGCCCAGTATTGAGTATGATTTGAATGTGGGCCAAGCCCAGATTGTGGTAATTGTTAAAATGAATATATATATATATTACTTGTTGCATTTGATAATTGGGATATTATGTGGCTAGCATGTGGGTGGATTTCAGTGGTTAACTTACACACTGAGTCTGTATGACTCACCCAACTTTTTAATCATCGCAGGTGGGTCGTGATTAGTGGACGGGTTGGAGTGGATACAAGGTGGCCCATGCAGAAGCAGATTTTCATGCAGAAGTAGACGTTTTGAATATTTTTATTTCAAGCATTTTAATTTGAAGTACTTGGTTTAATTTATTTGATGTAATAAGGGCCACTTTTGATTAAAGTACTCTATTTATAGTTGATAAAGGTTATATCATATTTAGTAATATTTTTACAAAGGAGTTATATTATAATAAATTATAATAAAGTTTTTAATTCAAACCAAGCTTATATTATTTAATAGATTTTAATGGACTTACTTCCCGAAAGTTAACAAAATTTTCAAGTTTTACTCTAAAGACAAAGATTTTTAACCGTCATTCCGCAGTGACATAACCAGATCCGGACGAGACTTGTGGGCCGGGTTTGGGGGTGTTACAGATTGGTATCAGAGCCCGGTTCAAAACTCGGCTTTGAGGGTTTTGGGCCCAAAAACGTTTCAAAATGGGCTTTTAAAAATATATATATATATATATATATGGATTTTTAGGAAATATTTTCAGGTTACTCTGGCATGGCACCTGTACCTTCAACCCGAGTCCACCAGGTAAGTACTTCAGACTTGTGAAGTAGTTTGATATGTGAACTGTTATGGGCTTAGTTGGGCTCGTAGATTAGTGAACTAGGATCTATTGAACCCTAGGACTAGTCTACTCAAACATATACATAAGACTTGAAATTACTAAACAAACCTATGATTAAGTCGCCGAGTTAAGGTGTGGCAACCATTGTGCGCATGTCTAGGAGTGGATCCGGAAGAGCCTGGTACTTAAGCAGTCCTCGTGACTCACCTCCTCTTCGCTGGAATCCTACCTGGTGCGTAGCTACGGTTCACCTTAACCAAGAGGACTCGTTCATAGGCTAAACCAATTATTAAAACCCGAAAGGGATTAGCCTTGCTGTTTTAAAAATTCTTGGTTTTAAAATTTACAAGAATACCCCTATGTTGAAAATTACTAAAATGCCCCTGACTTTTAAAATTTCCGGTTTAACCCCAAGTTTAATAAAATTTTCTTACTTTGCAAAAGTACCCAATTTTCTGTATGGCAAAAATAATAACCCTGACTTTGGAAATTCACAAAATTACCCTGATTAACAAAATTACCAAAATACCCCTGGTTACCAAAATCCTGTTATACCTTTAATTTGCGGAATTTTCGAAAATACTCTTCAATTCTGAGAATTTCAAAAAGATCCTGACCTATTAAAGTTTTTGAATCGCGCTGGTTTATGACGAAAATGTCCCTGTAGGACAAAATGACGGAAATACCCCTGGGGTAGAAACGGGTAGAAAGGTCCGAATAGTGAATGTGTGTGGTAGATACCACTGAATGTGTCTTCATTGAGAAATGAAGGTGTCTCTATTGATGAATGTGAAAGTGATTCTCTGAATTAGAGTAGTAAACTTGAACTGAAAATTTGTGTGATCGAAAGAACTACCTCTAGAAATTCTTTTCATAAAATTGTTCGTGGTTAAACAGTGGAACAAATACTAATGCATAAAATTCCTTAATCAGATTAATCGCGACGATAGAGATGAACTCTAGGGGACGCGGTAGAGGTAGAATGGCCGCATCGGAACCGATAGGGTCTGGCCATGGGTCAGAAAGTGAAGTGCCGCCAAAGTGGGCGTAGAGGGGCAAGACCGGGCGGGAGAAGATGACGCGATGATCGAGGGCCATGTTACGAATTTTAGAACGTGTAGCGAGGAGCTAGTAGAGGAAATGAAACTCGAAAGTCGGTGTCGGAAAGGCTTAGATTGAACGGCGCTTGAGATCTTTAGAGGAATATCTGGAGTAGCTCGAACGTAGCGAGTATTGGCTAGAAGCGATCGAAAGAATCATGGACGATTTGGACTGCACCAATGAAGAAAAAAGCTGAGGGTGTCTTTGTTTAGTTACTCGAGACGAAGCTTATCGTTGGTGGCTCATTTGTCAAACAAGGTGTACCGCAGATCGACCGGATTGGGACTTCTTTAAGGTTAAGTTTGAAGGAAAGTGCGTAGGAGCCGCTTATTTGGACTCGCAAAGGAAAGCGCGTTTCTAAATCTAGTACAAGGAAGTAAGTCGATAGCCGAGTACGGCGGAATTGTGCGACTTAGTCAGTATGCTAAGGGAATTGTGGCCACTGATTATGAGAGGTGCGTCCGGTTTGAAGACGGATTGCGAGATGAACTTCGAATGTTGATTGCTCCACAGAGGGAGAGAGACTTCGCGGTGCTAGTGGAGAAAGCTCGGATTGCTGAAGAGGTTAAAAAGACTATAAGAGAAAACCGAGAGAAGAATAGGAACGAGGATAAGAGAAATATTGGACCGTCAGCATCGCTTGGTAATGTCCAGAAAAGACCAAGGACCGAGAACCCGGTAAGTGCACTTGTACCAGTGGATCGGAATCGTTCTTGTGCTCGATGTGGAAGACCTCACACAGGAGAGTGTTGGGGAAATAGTAAAGAATGCTTTCGGTGCGGATCTAAGGCACATTTGGTTAAGAATTGTCCTCAAGCGACGAGGGGTCGTGGTTCAAGTCATGGAAGGAATGGTTCTAGTCAGAGTCAACCAAGGATGGGATATTAGGTAAGCTCCATTGCTTTGGTACATGCTTTAATTACTTTGTTTGATTACGATTTAGCCTTTTCTGTGTTGCTAAGAAAGGTGTTCCGAATTTTTAGCATGAACTTAGAGATTGTGTAGGTACGATAGCCTTAGTAAGATCAGAGTCACGCAGATAAGCGTAAGGTGGTAAGATAGGTTGTGTGGACGTTTGTTAGTAAAGTAATTTCGAGGACGAAATTATTTTAAGGAGGGTAGAATTGTAACACCCTGGTTTTAGGGGTTATGCACTTGGAGCATAACCCGAGTGGTTGGCAGGCTTATGGTCTTGTTGGAGGAATTTTTAGGGGTTTGGAGAACCCTAGAAGGCAAGGGATGCCTTAGAAAATTTTTAGTTTTTAGGGGTTAAAAAGGGGAGCTTGGCTTTAGAGGACTTAAGAAATTTATTTGGAAAATTGTGGCATAAGAAAGACTTTGGTACAAGTGGCGTGGGGCGCCTAAGAGTTTGCTAGGGGTCTTGGGTTCGATTCGTGGAAGAAGCAAGGGGGAAATGTTTTTCCTTTTGGGTTTTTGGGCGTCAGGCCTAGGAAGGCCTTTTAATTAAATTAGGAGGGTTTATTGACAAGAAAAATGGGCTGGTAAAGTGGCCTGAGGCGCTACTTGAAAAGGCGCTAGGTGCAGGTCGCGGTTTCGAGGGGCCGGAGAAGCATTTGGCGTTTTATTTTGTTTTGGGCATTGGGCTGTGTAAGGCCTTAAAGGTATACTGTGAGGAATTCGGACAAGAAAGATGGGCTGGTGGAGTGGCTAGCGTGCGGCACTTAAGCTACCGGAGGAGAGCAAGGCGCGGGTTCGAGCGCTGGAGCCGCAGATTAGCGTTTTTATTTTCGTTGGTGGTTATGGGCTTGAGTTAAGAAGGGTTTATAGATAAACGTCGGGGTTTCTAGCATGAAATTCAAAGTGGCCGAGTGGCACAGGTGTTGGGGGCAAGGAGTGCGGCGGTTGGTCCTGTGTTCGAACTCGTGTGTGGCATTTGGGTTTTGATTTTTTTGTTATTTTGGGGAGCCAATTTGAAGAGGTTGGACGGCTAGAAGACTTTGATTTTGATGGGGATTTTGTTTTATTTTGTTTTATTATTTATTTATCTATTTAAGTATGGGATAATTATTTATTATTTATTATTAATTAGATTAAGTAGGGATAATTATTATTTATTTGGTTTTTTATTTTGATAAGTGGGATAATAGTAGAACAATTCAAGTTGTTTTGAACTAATTCAAATGGAATTGAATTAGTGAGGTGTTGGCCAAATCTTGGAGACTTCAAGGGGGGGTTGGCCGAATGCTATAAATAGGGGAGGGTAGAGTGCTAATTCTTCATCAAGTCTTTTGCCTCTCCCTCTTGGTGTGCCGATTTCTCCTTTGGCCTTTGTAGCCAAATAATTCTTTTGTTTTCTTTTAATCCCTTGTTAGCCGAAATCTCCTTGGTGTCCTAGTGGGGTTGGCGAATCTTAAGCAAGAGTGGTAAGTATATTCTGCCCTTAGCAATCGTTTTATGAATTCCTTGTTGTAGTGGCCAAAACCGAATGATTGGCCTTAGTTTTGGCATGGCCGAATGTCATAGTGCCATTAAGTATGTTCTCTTGTGTGTAGCCGAAAGAAGGAAGCATTGAGGAAATCTCTTGGATTCGATCATCTAAGGGGCATATCGACAAGAGCAAGGGAAGCCTTCGGGATCTCAGATTATTTCGGTAAGGATAATAGTAAGTGACTTAGAATTAGTTGATTATGACTTTGTTGATTAATCGTGTGGTTCTGATTAAGTGACTTTCGATGGAGGCGAATACCAGTCAAAGTGGGCAAGGGAAAGCTCCCATCCCAAAGTTCAAGAAGAGATCCGTTTCTGCTGTTCGAGATTGGCCACCAGGGTGTGGGCCAACAGCAAGAAACGTTAGGCAAAAAGCCGTAGTTTCGCTAAACGATAGCGTCGAGGATCGAGAGTCTAGAACTCCTAGTAATAAGGTGTGTAGTTAGCCATTGTTTCCGGGATTTGCGTGATAAATGTCTATTTTATATGTATGCTAACCAGTGCAGATAAATGTGAAAATGGTACCCTTAAGGGGTATGAAGATGATCAGGTTAGTAGCAAAGTTTGTAAATATGTGATCACTGATTTTATTATGTGAGTATGCCTATGATTGTGTTTAACATGTACATGCACCACCTTATCATCATTTTATGTTACATGTGCATGGGTGGGTTTATGAAAAGAAGGTACGGGTGTACTTCGAGTACGTGGTTGATGTCAGCTTTGTGCTACATCGTGGATTGGCGCTGACTGAGGTCGCGTTGTGGATCTTTGCGATTTAGTTCGCGTGGTTACCTTGATTGATATGGGCTTTATGCCATATCGTGGCTTGATGGATTGCTGTGTGCTCCATCGTGGTTTGATGTTAGCTATACGCTACATCGTGGATGGCATTGGTTGCCTTTTTGGAGAGAAAAGGAGAGGGTGACTCGATAGTCCCCTGGTGTGTGGTAGGCTGGATAAGGGGGTGTGTAGCGGATGGACCCTAGGTTGGGTTGGGAATCATGTTGCATTATTTTTGTAATAATATGGAAATGGGCCAAGCCCAATATGACATGTGGATAGGTATGTTTTGGAAACATACGTGGAAATGGGCCAAGCCCAGTTGATATGTGGTTTATTGAGAAATGGGCCTAGCCCAGTATTGAGTATGATTTGAATGTGGGCCAAGCCCAGATTGTGGTAATTGTTAAAATGAATATATATATATTACTTGTTGCATTTGATAATTGGGATATTATGTGGCTAGCATGTGGGTGGATTTCAAAGTGGTTAACTTACACACTGAGTGCAGTATGACTCACCCAACTTTTAATCATCGCAGTGGGTCGTGATTAGTGGACGGGTTGGAGTGGATACAAGGTGGCCCATGCATAAGCAGATTTTCATGCAGAAGTAGACGTTTTGAATATTTTTATTTCAAGCATTTTAATTTGAAGTACTTGGTTTAATTTATTTGATGTAATAAGGGCCACTTTTGATTAAAGTACTCTATTTATAGTTGATAAAGGTTATATCGTATTTAGTAATATTTTTACAAAGGAGTTATATTATAATAAATTATAATAAAGTTTTTAATTCAAACCAAGCTTATATTATTTAATAGATTTTAATGGACTTACTTCCCGAAAGTTAACAAAATTTTCAAGTTTTACTCTAAAGACAAAGATTTTTAACCGTCATTCCGCAGTGACATAACCAGATCCGGACGAGACTTGTGGGCCGGGTTTGGGGGTGTTACATATATAATGCATAACAATATATTCATAAGGTAAATTTCAACAAAAAGCCCATATTACAAGTTATCAATTTGGCCCATTAGTCAAAAATAGCAATTTGGCCCATTTAACGATCTAGCAAACTTTGGCCCATATAGCTCATATTACACTTGGCCCATATATCAAATATCAAACGACCCATATAGCAAATACCAAACGGCCCATATAGCAACATATCACATTTGGCCCATAAAGGGTATTTTCGTAATTCGGTCCATAGGGACATTTCGTAATTCGGCCCATTAGGGGCATTTTCGTAATTTGGCTCGTAAGGGCATTTTCATAATTCGGTAATCGCACCCACTAAGGGTAATTCGGTAATTTACCCTCTAAGGGTATGACGGTAATTTCGCAACCTAGGCTTAATTATTAATATGGGGCATAAAATCGAAACTGTCCAACTGCGTCATACTGACTAAATTGACCATAACTCGAGTTAGAAAACTTGAAATCTAAATCCATAAATTTTCCTTGAAACTAGGCTCATATATCTTTCTCCTATAATCTTTCCAGAATTTTTAGCTTAACCACTTAGTATAGTTTATTCCTTAAATTTTCCCTTGTTTCACTGTCCAATGATTCTGACCTCTCTTACCTTAATCTCAAATATCTTACTGTACGCTTTTCATATACTGCTACCACTTGTTTCTATTGAAAATAGATTCACTAAGGAATCCATACATATCAATTATAACTCTTAATTCACTATGTACAATTTTATATGATTTTTCCAAGACAAAACAGAATACCCCGAAGTCATTCAGAACCAGTCTCACTAAAATAACATTTCTCCAAATATCAAAATTTATTTTCCTTCTCTGTTTCTTCCATATTAAAATAGACACAGTAAGCTTTAATTTGATATCTTATTCACTTTGTAATTCCTTTTATCCTATTTTTCGTGATTTTTCAATACACATCACTGTTTCTGACTGAAACTGTTTTATTACAAAAATACGTTTACCACTACGAGCATACGCACCGAGTGATCACGGATGCCGGTTATTGGTCTTCTTTGGTATTTCTACCGAATCACATAATATTTCATGTAAAATTTCAGAGAGATGTGAGATTTACTCACCATTTCAAACATATATTCGAAAGGGTACGGGATTACACACCTTATTCGAATCAGTAACACGATATTCTCCGCACCTAAAAGATACAATCGGTCAACAATTAATCCCAAAACCAAATTTACCACTTCAACCAATTATTTCGATTGATTAACAATCTATACACTTACCAACAATCTGAGTCTCTTATTACGAGGGATAGATCGAGTGATTTAGTCCCTAAAAATATAATCGATTAGTCACAACCACTATTTCGTTAAGCAAAATAACCGGCCAACGAAAAAGATCCAAAAGGAACCATGATGAATCCCTTACCTTAACGATATTAGTTCCGATTTCTAACGATTTTACAATGGCTATGGATGAGTCAAAGTTTCAGCCTTCCACTATCACTCGATTGATCAAAGGAGTGAATGTCAACACAAATGAGAAGAAATGATTAAAAGAATGGAGAAGGTGTATCAAGGTGTTTGGAATGTTTCGATCGACACTAAAAGAAATATGAACCAAAAAGAAATGTGAGTATTTCGGCAACAAAAGAATGGTGAAAGATGGATTAAGGTTTCGGCCCCCAAGGAAAAAATGAAGAAAGTGTGCTCACCAATGGCTTGTAAATTCGGTACAAAGCAAAAGAAATTTGGAGAGTACCAAATAGTGCAAAGAGAAAGGTTTTTGGTCTAACAAGCACCAAAAAATAAATCAAAAGGCAATGGAGAATTTCGTCTATCAAAGAAGGTGGAAAGAAAATGATTTTGTGGTCAAACAAAAGAGAAAGAAAATGCACCATTGTGCTAGTAGGTTTCGCAAGGAGAGTTGCAAAATTGGGAGAGAATGACACAAAGTTGTCAAAGGGATTTTGGCCAAAACAAAGCTAAGACTTTACCCAAATGCCAAATAAAATTTTTCAGCCACCTATCTACCTCAAAACCGTCCACATGCATCCCCCCTAGGATAAGAGTTTGGCCACCCATACTTTCCAAAACACCTCCCCCGATATTAGCCTCTTGTCCCCCTTTCTTTCCTATTCCTCTTGATTCCTTTCCCAAACTTTAACCTTGTCATATTCTTTTAGCCACCTTACCAAAATAATGAAATCCATCCTTGCCAAAAATACTTCTTGGCTGACATATAAGGAAGGAAAAAAAATAGTCAAATTTGCAAACAATGGGATTTGAACCTCTTCCCTCAAGGTACATCACTTAATGCCATAGCCTTTTTACCAATAGCTCATTTATGCAAGCACTTTACTCATTTATTTCTATAAGTCTTGAAGCTACTTACCATCTCTCTTTAAAGTGCTAAAATACCAAATTTTTCCTAAGGCCCAATTAAACCCTAGACTTCATAGAAACCTCGTAACCTTCCAAATTACCTTCTTGATAAGTCCAACTACAAATAATGTCATTCTCTTGTTCTTAAAAAAAATTTAAACACTCCTAAGCCCAAAGCCCATTGGGCCCAATCCTACTAGGCCCAATTTCGGGACGTTACATTCTTTCCAAAACATCTTCCCCGAAATTGGCCAACATATCCCCCTTCTTACTCCTTTCTTTTACTTCTTTCCTTATTGTCCTCCTTACCTTATTTCCTTAGTCATCTTTCCATCAATAAAAAGTCTCCCTTACCATAATTAGAACCATGGCCGACACTTGGAAAGGAAGCACAAAAATAAATCCAAAATTTGTACTAGGTGGGATTCGAACTCCACCCCTCAAGCCCATACATGCAACGCCACACCACTCCTCTACTAGCTTCACTTGTGCTAGCAAAATGCACACTTATTTCCTTAAATCTTGATGTCACATACCTTCTCTCCTTAAAGTGCTTAAACACAAAAATTTTACTAAGACTCAATTCAATCCCAAGGCTTCATAGGACCCCTAAACATACAAAATTCACATTCTTAACTAGCCTATCGCATGATATGATGCAAAACATAAAATTCTTAATTTCAGGATGTTACAAAAATTTCCAATACAAAACATTTTAATCTATCAAATATCTTTAATATTTTATCATCAAACAACAAAAATCACAAGCTATCATCAATGGCAAAACATAAAATCATCATCAAATTTAAAAAATTAGGACATGGGCTTTGTAGTACTCGAAACAACGATCACAAAAACGTAGAAATTATTAAAAACCGAACAAATTACATACCTCAATCAAGCAAAACCAAGGCCGAATGTGGCTTTTCTTTTATTTTTATTTTCCTTAGCTAATTTCGGCTATGAAAAGATGAACATGCAATGTGGTTTTTATTTTATGTTTTATTATATTAACATAATTAATATAATTACTAAATCAACCTTATAAATTTAATTAGAAAACCATATATTTCAAGCCCAAAACCGGCCATGCTATTAGTTAATGGCCATTTTGCCACATAAGGACCCCATAATTAATTCCTCAAAGCAAATAAGCACTTTAACATATAGAAAGCTACTTTTACATTTTACGCGATTAAGTCCTTTTATTAAATCGGACACTCAAACGATAAAATTGAATCACAAAAATTTCACAGATATCAATTCACACAATATAAACACAGATAATAATATTTAAATATTTTTTTGACTCAGATTTGTGGTCCCGAAACCACTGTTCCGATTAGGGTCGAAACCGGACTGTTACACCAGACATGGTCTTATTCGGGACCTTACCCATCTCAAGCCTTGGTGATAATATTCTCTCATTTATTTAAGTCCAACCGAGACTTCAACATCATGGGTTCTCATTATTTCATCATTCAACATCATTACTCAAATTCATAGAAACAATATACATCTTCACAAATATCAAATATTTAAAGTCATACTAACATGGCGTTGAACTTATTACACGCAAACTTACCTCGATTTCAAAATAGTCTAAATTGCCGATCTAGTCCGGTACCTTGCTCTTTCCTCGATCAAGGTTAATTCTTCGTTCTTCTTGATCTATAATAACAATTTAGCTCATTTAATTATCACATTAATCAACAAATCTCATAATTCATACTTTGGCAAAATTACCATTTTGCCCTCATACTTTCACAAAATGACTATTTTACCCCTAGGCTCGTAATTCGATTTCAATTGAATTTCCTCCATCTACAAGCCTAGATGACCAATTATTACTCCTATGGCAGCTCTCAATACTCATTATTTCACACATTTACCACATATTTACAACCTTATCAAAAATGTCCTTTTAGGTGTTTTCATGGTAACACCCTTCACAAAAGTTGTTTATCTAACAACTAAGACTCATTTTCTTCCATAAAAATGCAGCAAACAACTTAAATGATCACATGGAAAAACTCAAAACTCTCAACCATTTTGCAATATAGTCCACTCTTTAGCTAGCTTAAGCTTTAAGGGTTCTAAAAGTACACAATTATTATCAAGAAAAATCACCAAAGTCACTTACTTTCAAAGGTGAGAAATTGCTGAAAATTTTGAGCTCTCAAACCCCTATTTTTCTTGTATTTTTTGGTGGAGAAGATGGAGAGAAAAGATGATATCTTTTCTTTCTTTATTTTATGATTAAAAATCAATTTAATCACCAAATTTTCACCTAACCAAATGACAAAGTCTTTTCTTTGTCCCTATGGCCAGCCACCTCTTAAAACAAGGCCTAATTGCACATTAAGGACATCCAATTAATATTCCTTAGCTATTTGACACCTCTAGCTTGTAGAATAAAATTTTTGCACTTTATGCGATTTAGTCCTTTTTCAAAATTAAGCATGAAATCGCTAAAATTAAAGCACCAAAATTTTCATGCACTCTTGCAATCATGTTATAACACATAAAATATTATAAAAATAATTCTCTCTGACCTCGGATTAGTGGTTTCGAAACCACTGTTCCGACTAGCCCCTAAATCAGGCTGTTACAATCGGTTTGTGGATGAAACATTATACTGAAATGCAATCGAGTACCCAAAGCTTCGTATAATTTACTCTAGAATCGAGAAGTAAATCGTGAATCCTTATCATAGATAATAGACACCGGCGCACCATGCAGTCTAACAATATTAGAAATGTACAATACTGCCCACTTTTCAAGTGAATAATCCGTACGTACTATAATGAAATGTGAAGATTTAGTTAAACGATCCACAATGACCCAAACAACGTCTTTCTTTCGCGAAGACAAAGGCAATCCCGATACTAAATCCATTGTAACTTGTTCTCATTTCCACTCAGGAATCATCACAGGCTGTAATAAACCAGAAGGTATCTGATCCTCAGCTTTAACTTGCTGATAGATCAAACATTTCAATACAAACTCATACAAACTCTGAAATATCTCGTTTCATACATGGCCACTAGTACATTTGTCTCAAATAAACATACATTTTATTACTACCAGGATGTATCGACAAATGACTACTGTGAGTTTCCTGTAAATTCTTCTGAATAACATCAGAATTCCTCGGAACACATATTCTATTTTTGAAATACAAACTACCATCTGAACTAACATGAAAATCTGAATCAAGTGTCGACTCAATCTATTTCCGTTTAGCATTCAACTCTGCATCACTTTTCTGAGCCTCACAAATTTGTTGCAAAAATGTCGGCCTAGCTTTTAATTCAGGTACAATAGAACCATCATCAATCAAAGTCAACCGAGTGTTCAAAGCTTGCAAAGAAAATAAGGATTTTCTACTTAAAGCATCAACAACAAAATTAGCTTTTCCTGGATGATAGTTGATGATCAAATCATAATCTTTTAACAGCTCTAACCGCCTGCGTTGTCTCAAATTATGCTCCATCTGTGACATCAAATACTTCAGGCTTTTGTAATCCGTAAAGATATGACATTTTTCTCCATACAGATGGTGTTACTAGATCTTTAAAGAAAATACAATGGATGTAAGTTCTAAATCATAAGTTGGGTAATTTTTCTCGTGCGGTTTCAACTGTTGGGATGCGTAAGCTACCACTTTGCCTTCTTGCATCAAAACACAACCCAAACCATTTAATGAAGCATCGCTATAAATCACAAATTCTTTACCGGACTCTGGCTGAACCAACACAGGGGCTTTGGTTAAAAACGCTTTCAATTGATCAAAGCTTTGCTGACACTTTTAAGATCATTCAAACTTGACATCTTTCTAAAGCAGTTTTGTCAACAACGTAGCAATCATAAAAAAATCCTTTAACAAATCTCCAATAATATCCGGCTAAACCCAGAAAACTTCTAATTTCTGAAACAATTTTTAGAGGCTTCCAGACTAATATAGCTGATATTTTACCTGGGTCAACCCTAATACTGTCTGCTGAGACAACGTGCCCCAAAAATCCAACTTCTCGGAGCCAGAACTCATATTTGCTGAATTTAGCAAACAACTATTTTTCGTGCAAAGTCTACAAAATTATTCTCAAATGCTGGGCATGCTCTGCTTCATCTCGGGAATAGATCAAAATGTCATCAATGAACACAACAACAAATCTTTCTAGATACGACCTGAATATTTTGTTTATCAAATCCATAAACACAGCAGGTGCATTGGTCAAACCAAAAGGCATAAGAAGAAATTCATAATGTCCGTACCTGGTTCTAAAAGCAGTTTTCAGCACATTTGAATCTTTTACCCATAACTGATAATATCCAGAACAAAGATAAACCTCTGAAAATACTGTCGCACCTTTCAGATGATCAAACAAATAATCAATTCGTGGCAAAGGATACTTGTTCTTGATAGTGACTTTATTAAGCTGTTGATAGTCGATACATAACCGCATTGACCTGTCCTTTTTCTTAACGAATAATACAAGAGCACCCTAGGGAGAGAAACTAGGCCGAACAAAACCTCTGTTTGTCAACTCTTGCAACTGTGCTTTAACTTTTTTAATTCTGTAGGTGACATTCTATACGGAGCTATCGATATCGGAGAAGTTCCCAGTACTAACTCAATAGCAAATTCAACCTCTCTGACCGACAGTAACCCTGCTAATTTTTTTGGGAATACATTCGAGAATTCACAAACAGTCGAAACTAACTCTAATTTCAATTCTGAAGCCTTGAAATCAAATATATAAGCAAGATACGTCTCACAGCCCTTTCTGACATATTTCTACATTGACATAGCTGTAATCACATTAGTTGTGCCATCATTTCTATCTGATTCTACTCAGATTATTTCATCATTCTGACATTTCAATACAAGTTGCTTTCATCTATAGTTCACAATAGCATCATGCAGAGTTAACCAGTCTATACCCAGAATGTAACACCCCTTACCCGTATCCTATGTCGGAACAAGGTATGAGGCATTACTTAACTTAATAACATGCATACAAACACTTCCGAGTTATGAAATTTTGTTCAAATTTAAAACTTTTCAAACTTTGTCTTAGACTCCTTAAAATGAGCCTACGAGACCCAAAACACACTTTAGAAATGGTTCGGGACCAAACCGAGTTCTTTAGAAAAACTTTGGAAAATGTCACTAAAAACAGGGGCACACGCCCGTGTGGAAGGGCGACACACTCGTGTGACCTAATAACATGGCCATGTTGAAGGATCGTGTAACTCACACGGCCTAAGCATATAGGGACACGCCCGTGTCCCTTGCCCGTGTGGATTTATTTCTCACTTCGAACCTACAGGGGTTTTCACACGGCCTGGCACACGCTCGTGTCCATGGCCCGTGTCCCTCACACGACCATGACACGTCCGTGTCTCAGCCTGTGTGTTAAAACCTTGACATTCTATTTCTGATGCCAATAGCATTTTAGGGTCACACGGCCAAGGCACATGCTCGTGTGCTAGGCCGTGTGGCGAATTTAATTTCGCATTTAAGATGCAGACTTCACATGGCCTGGGCACATGCCCATGTACTATGGCCGTGTCTTCCACATGGTTGAGACACACGGCCGTGCCTTAGCCCGTGTGGTTACTACTGGGCATTCTATTTTACCAAATTAAGGTGCAGGGGACACACGGCCGGACTACACGCCCACGGGGCAGACCGTGTGTCACACACGACCTAGACATACGCCCGTGTGTCTACCCGTGTGGACAAAAACAAGGCTATTTACCAAGCCCTTTTGCCACCCTTACTTGCACCAACATAAGCCACATTAAGTAACACCAATCCACACATAAACATCTGACCAAATCAGCCACAACCAAGACAAACACACATCAAGACCACTACACTCCATTCACATGCAAAACTTATCACATACTTTATCAATCTAATCGTGCGACTTACTCATTCATGCATTAACACACCACATATTTCACCATGCAAATTGCACATTCATGAAAAAGATCATCATTTACATATATCAATAACAAGTATTAACCATCATCCATGGCCTTATACAAAATGAATCAATCTTCAAGACAAGCCAACACATTTGGCCAAAACAATATGAAACTTGACAAAAGACCAAGTCCCTATACATGCCATACTCGAAATGATAAATCTAAGTATACCAAATATTCAGATTGATAGTGTGATCGAGCCTTCGACGTCCTTTAATCCCCGATCTAGCTTGGCGATACTATAAGAAAATGGTAAGGAAAGGGAGTAAGCACAAAGCTTAGTAAGTTGCACGTAAATAAGTAACAACATCAACCATGCATCTTTAAACACATAGCATATTATAAACCAGCACAACATTCTTGATTTAACAATGGTAGATTTACTACATATTTACACATCACAAGTATAAGCCAAAGATTACAAGATTGTCCCAAAATCATTCTCATAGATAGAACTTACTCAATTTCATCCTTACCATTAAGGCATCATAACTAAGCTCATATCTCATGAGTTTCAAGTAACAACCTGTACCACCCACAACATGATTATATCCTTTCATATAATTATCATAAGCTTTAAATAACCCGTGGAACCATTTGGAATACTAAAGGATATCCAATAAGCATCACACAAGAGGGTAAAATGCCGATGCCATGTCCCAGACATGGTCTTACACTAGATCTCATCTCAATGCCAATGCCATGTCCCAGACAGGGTCTTACACTAGCACACATATCACCTAAATGTCATAGCATGGATATCCAATCTATTCCTAAGGTTCAACCGGAAGTTTTTACTACATCAATTCTCATCATGCATATTCAAAACAATAATCAAACACTTTATGCCATATTAATTGTTCAATACATAATAACAATAAAGTTGTATTATTTACATACAACTTACCTCGGTATACAAAAAGTGGGTGACTAGTTCGATTTAATCCAATAGCTTGGTTTTCCCCTAGTCTAAGTCCGGACTCCGTTTTTCTTAATCTATAATGACAAAATTCACTTATTTAATCACTACATTAATCAAGACAATCCATATTTCATACCTGGGCAAAATTACTATTTTTCCCCTGGACTTTCACATAATTACGATTTTGCCCTTAGGCTCGTAAAACAATTTTAATCAAATTTCCTCCTTTAACAAGCCTAGCCAAACCTTTATTACTCTTATAGCAACTCACAAATCCAATTATTTCACACACTTACTACCCTTTTTATAACTTTTACAAAAAGGTCCATTTTAGGTGTTTTCATGAAAAATCCTTTCACAAAAGTTGTTTATTAAACAACTAAGTTTCATTTTATTTCATAAAATTTCAGCAAACAATATGAATAATCACATGGTAAAACCCTAGACTCTCAACCATTTTGCAAAATAGTCCCTCCATTAGTTAGCTTAAGCTACAAGGGTCACAAAAATACAAAAATCAACAAAAATGATCACCAAAACGACTTACTTGCAAGGGTTGTAAGTTGCTGAAAATTTTCAAGCTTCCATGGCTATTTTCTTGGAGAAAAATCAGTGGAGAAAAGAAAAGATGATAGCCTTTTCTTTTTGTTTTATTTTATTTTATCTATTAAGTCACCAAACCACCTAACCTTAACCAATTTCACAATTAAAAATTCCATGTCCAGTCACCACATTTTT